>OY728133.1:1524560385-1525835385 GCA_963277665.1 Viscum album | reverse complement strand
ACTCTGAGAAATCTATACTACTTGGGTGTGATGGTGTGAGGAACTAAGTATTATAGGCGGGAATTTTTTATGATGGGGTGGGGGATATATATGACTTCCCACACCAATTATAAGACTCATTGAATTATTTTTTTATCAATGATCTATACTGGATTTGTATAAGGGATTTGATGTCATGTGATTGTAGATATCCTATTGTAGGTCATTCGTGGGGCATCACATGATTTTCAGCAACTAAGATACCATCTAGTAAACATCCCATTTATTATATTATATCAAATTATTAGGGTCATTACAAATTATTTAGGCATGTGAATGGGATTTAACATTTTCTGGATGATATGTACAAGTGTCTTCATGTGATCCGGAAGCCTATTTAAAGGCTTTTGTGTGACATTGGGAGACTTTTTAGGGATCATCCATGAGGAAAATATGGCTTTCCATGGGGATTTTTCAAGATTGTGGAATCACGATGAAGGTATTTTGTGGGGTTTTTTTTGAGAACACAAGTTAATCTCATGAATTTTCTGGCTGCAATAGGATCCCTCATTTTACATTTTTTATTTCCTTATTTATTTTACAATTTTTTGGGGTCATACGAATATTATTGAGTGTTATCATAGATAAACACACCCCCCATCGACGATGTGTCCAGTGAAAAAAATGGTCATATGGTAATGCGTGATAATTATCATGGAAAAAACCTCCCTCCTATCATTGAATCCAAAGGGGGAGTGTAGAACTGGATGGACATGTCTAATTCCATTTGTATAAAAAGGGTGGCACATCTGCGAGCTGTTACGCAATAATGTAGAAATGTTGATGGAGTATCCATGGCGTCTTGTGAACATAATGTGTTGTGTCACATGAAGTATATGACTTAAATAATAGCTCACCTTATGGATATTTACCACCTTATTTTTCATATAGTTTAATGTGGTTGTGAAGAACTTACCTCTAGAAAAGTCGCATGATTTGGGGGAGCCTATCTGGCTATTGATGCATGATCAATGAGTGTTTCTTATATTATTATGAGAGTATAGGGACTCGTCAAAGGGGATCCATGATATCTCACATAGGTTATGTGCTATTTTTGACTATATTCATGACCTATTTAAGGTCATGTGGTTATGTGTCTTTTTAAGGATCATGTGATCTATGTGATCTTGTCCTCATCCTTTTTTCTTTTCTTTATAGTGGAAATAATACCCATATTCTAATATTTTGTACCTTGTGGGTTTTTTATTCTTATTTTATGGGAATCATAAAATTATCCCATATTCCACCTCTAGAGGAATACATGTGGGGTTAGGGTCTTGGCTCTAAGGAATTTAAATGCTCTCTTGAGGATTTTTTATGCCAATCAGTGTTTCTGGGTGATCCATGGTCTACCTAGCGACACTACTCATCACACTCTTAATAACATGTCCAGATCATGCTAAACGAATATTATTGTAGTTATATCATTGATAATTATTCTATTGTTTGATGAAATTCATAGAGAGACTCTAAAATGTGATGATTCCTCCACTTTTCATGTTAGCAATGAATAGTTATATTAAATATTATATGTTGTTTCCATTTTTCATTTATTCATGATGTGAATAACATTTCACTAATATCACTTCACAAGAATCATCAATTATTCTCATCATTTATATAATATCATGTATACATGAATGATTAGATTTGAATATTTAAATCAAAATAGATTGTTCTCAAGAAACACTCATGAACACCAACCAGTATGATATTTCATACCGATAAATTTTATCTTGATATCTTGATATCATATGAAACATAGAATGATAATTGGGTAGAATATATATCCAAGAGGGAAAGTGATTTAAAATTTTATGAAGCCAATGGAAATATAGGTAAACTAAATAATTTATGTGCCATAGTTTAGATTCTCTTATCTCATACCTCATATCACTGTAGTTTATGGTATTTTATCTTGGACCTTCTATTGATAAAGATTAGGGTCTTTGTTCATGTACCTTATATCATTTTATTTTAAGTAATTTTAGGTCAGACCTTATATTTTTGTTGTTTATTTTTTTCAGCTCAGACCTTTAACTACTGTATTTTAGTGACTTTTACATTGGATATTCTATTGTTGTATTTTAGGGTCATTTTCCTCGAACCTTTAAATTTCATTCAGTGTAACATCTTACTACCCAGAATTGATCGATAATCATTTAATATAGTGCATACATTCCAGGAGTGGACTAAAAAAACTCTAGGAACTTTTGTTGTTTCATGGAATTTCCAAGTCACATGAGTATTATAGACCCTTTTCTATAAGGAGGAGGTGCCTCTCGTCAGAAGATCAAATCCCTAATATAAATATATCATTGTCAGACTGAGGTGTATCTATTCTCTTCCAATGTAAATATAATATTTATGGGTATGATATTGGATGAGGACGAAATACTAGTTATTCTAGGTCCACCTAGATAGTTGGAATGTGGTTGATTTAATTCATAACCCATGTATGAGTTATTGAATATGGGATATAGAAGACATATCGGTGATTAACCATAACACCTTGCGGTGCTAGGATTTATCATGGTGTTTTTGGGGATCCCAAGAATTGGGGTTCCTTTCCCATAAGGATTTTATTCCTTGTGATGGTAGGCCAAATCCCTTATGTGTTGATAGAATGGTCAATAAAAGATGATATCTACACCATTTTAAGGTCCATAAATGATTCATGAACACCAAAATTGTTAAATGATGAGGTTGGGTATGGAAATAAAGGCTATCTAGGAAGGGTTTGGGCACCCTAACGAATTTTATATCTTTAATAGTGTGGCAAGTACCATGCACCATATGGTTTCAAATCATAGAAAGTTTCCCAGAAAATGTTTAGGTAATGGAGTGTCTCATCCTTTCTATAAGAAAGGGTAGAAAACCAGGTGAAATTATAATGAGGATGTTTAATCCTATTGAATAGTCTAGGTATAGAGATTTTAAATCATAATCTGAAGTGTTCAGTTCATGATGATGGTATGGGAAAATCTTGTAGGGAAGTTCCCAGAACACACTAAGTTGATGAGTTATAACACGATGATGTCAATGCTCATAAGGATCCGAATTCCATTTTTTTGCAGAGTGAAACATTTTTTTGATTATAATAGGTGCATATTCTAGAGCTAAAGGCATAAATATGTTATCAAATAATGGTTCTCTTGAATATAGGGATCCTTTTTTTATTGGACAAGGATGATTTTTGGGTTTTGAAGCACTCAAATCAAGAAGTGTGATTTATAGGGAATATAATATTTAATAATTTATTGAGTACCCTAAAAGTTGTGGCACCTCTTATTGAACACATTATGATGATGAGGAGATGTGACAAACCAATACTCTATATTTTTTCAGGATTGGGGGTTCTGAAAATCATAAAATGTATTTTACTACGGCCTTTGATTATAACATATATTCTTTATGCCTCATCTTTTTATACAATAATTTTTTCCTAAACATTGAAGGTGAAGTGTTTAGTGAGAAGAGGCTTGATATTTTCTCATTCCACCCATTATAGGTTATCAACATGACAAGTAATGTGTCCATTTCTCTAGCATTTAAATTCTTGCTATTATGACAATCAAAATCTAGAGTTTAATGCCTTAAAACTTTGACAAAAGTGCATAGGTCTTGACATGAATGTACCTAATATGAGGGGAATGTTACACAAGAACCCACATAGGATACCTAGGTTCAACAGTACTCTAACATCCTTCTGATCAAGAGATGAATTTTTTTTAAATAATGACTTAGAATTCTTAGTTTTGGAGAAATGAAATTGGATAATCATGATAGGGATAACCTAGAACACACTGAGGTGATAAGTATATCTATAGTGATGTTCAGGTCATAATGGTTACAAATTCATTATTATAGAGCCATGATGAATATTTTTATTAGGTTTGTGCTATTTTGCATCAATATCATGGTAAAGATGAGAGATCTCTTTCCCATTAAATTTTCTATGAATAGTTTGTTGAATCCCAAGGTATTCAATATGTGAAGTGTGTTTTATGGGTTGGGGGCATAAAAGATGATGGAAAAACCTTATACTCTAGTTAACCAGGGTCGCGCTCTCATGGTCCTTCAATAAGGGATGAAAATGGGTAATGGTTTTCATAGATTTACATTATATAGTAGAGACATATTTTCTCTATAATTTTAATTTCTTGTGACTGTGACATTTTACTTATAGTTTAGCGTCATATAAGATGGTTGTATTTGTTTTATTATAGTTTAACAACATGCATTAACGATGTAGGAATCCGCATGAGAAATAATGAAAGGTATATTACATATACAAGCATGACATATGAATTTCTTGCACATAATTAGGTGAAATGATCTTGTATAACTAAACCCCAATACAATTGTTGTAGGTTCCTTGTGTAGGTATGAAAAGTGTGATGGCATGGGAGTAATGTTTTATTTTACCATGAATGGACCCATGAATCAAATGTCCTGAAATCACTACATATCCTATGGGGACAACAATCATGATACACATAATTCTTGAATAAGAAACAGTCTAAATAGGTTTAAACCATCTGTTGAGTGGGGAATTAATCTTTTTTATTGCTTTATTTGGGACTTGGATGGGAGATCTGGCTATCAATATGAATCCTTTTATGGAAAGAATCAAGCCACACATAGATTTTGAATGGGAAACACTCTATAAGAGTCTAATCAATATATAGAGGGGGAATTATTCTTGTTGATTATAGTAGATGGGCTCGATATTGGAGATTTGGGTGTCACTAACTATACACAGATGACATGAATCAATAAACATGTAGTTCTCGGGGAAATACCATCTCCATGTATGACCTATATGATTATAGGGGGAATGTTTATTTCACTATTTGTAGCTGGTCTTGGTGTTAGAGATCTAGGAATCACTTCATGTCCTATGATAATATAAATCATGTTGCACATAGTTCTGGTAACCCATGCAGTTTAGCTTTGAACATAAAGGAAACCAACCATTTAATTTATCATCATGTGGAAAGGACACATGATTAACTGACCATGAACTAATAAGCCTCGGCACCATGGGGAGAGATTTTAACAAAGATCCTAGTCTCAAATGGGCTATGCTAAGTGTGAGAAATAATGAGTGGAAATGGTTCCTAATAACATAGAATAAATGGGAGGATATATAGGTTATTTTTTAAAATGTGGGGGTTAGACCAGGATATAGGATCCATGTGTCCCTATATATCTCACTTGAATGGGAATCATCATGTACATAGTTCTAATGACCCGTGCAGTTTATTTTCATGTGGAAAGGAAATTAGTCATGTAGTTTTACATCGTGTGGTAATGAAAAGGGTGAGTCATCATGAAAGAAGAGTAATGTTGTGGAACCATGCAGTTTAAAATCATATGGTTAGAGCATATTCTATGATTTTTAACGTCTTTTTTTGAGGAAATTGGTCACCCAACATGGAATAAAATGAGTATTGATGTCAGACCTAAGAATAGAGGTCTTGGTGTCACTACATATCATTATATGGAAGTAATAAAGCCATTTGAAGTTCTTAGAAGAATATATTCCCTATCTGGATCTGACTCTCTAGTGGGATAGGGGAATTTTTTATTTATTTCACATAGATCTAGATTATATACAATGAATTATCAATGAGTTGATAATTTCCTTCTAGTTTAATGTTGTCCTTCTAGTTTAATGTCATGCGGTGAGGAATTTTGTTGAGAAGTTAATCATATTCTGTTAATGATGAATGTTATTGTTCAGTTTTTTATCTTGATTATACTATGTGTTCTATATAGTTTAACTTCATATGGTTAGGATGATATCCATACATTTTATCATCGTGTGGTCTGGAGGAGAGACCAAGTATATTTTAATGTCTTCCTTCTATGACTGATTTTTATAGTTTAACATCATGAATTTAGGATGATAAATTACTAATGATGTTTAAAAAAATTATTTCATGTGAAATATTGTTTTGGTCGGTCATTTGACACAATCCCCATCCGTCATGGCTTGGGAGTAATGTCTGTTTTGATAGACATTTCATATGTTATAAGGACAATACAATTTACATTCTAACATCATAGGATTTTGGAATAGTATCCTTGGGGTCGTATGATCCAATATGTGAAACCCTAATATTTTTTGGTATATCTATTTTTAAATTCAATCCTTTTGATATCTTACATTACACAGAACAATGAGGTTAAAAAACTATTAAAATGTTATTTAAATATGATAGTTATCATGTAGTCATTGGAATGTTGGGAATGAATTATATTAACCAAATTTAGAAGATATAGTTTATAAATAATTATAAAATTAATAAAATTATTACCCATTATTTATAAATTAATATAAAATTTAATTCAACATAATGAATGTGTTATTATAAAAAAACTTTTCATTCCCAAAATAGAATTTTATGTTTAAAAATTTTATTAATAACTATTAGTTAGAGATATTAGTTATATTTAAATTTTATATATTCATTCTACAATTTTTAAATTCGTTTAAGATGTTTTATCATATTAATATAAGAATAAATCCATTTATAAGAATATCAATAAATATTTTTCTCAATAGTAATTTTTCAACACTTTGAGGGAGGCCCTATTTTAAATAGAAATCTTGTCCCATTTACAAATTTTATTTGAAAAAATTTTAATTTTTGAAATCAGTATATCTAAATTATCATATGGTTTACTTTTTATATTTTTCTAAGAAGGTTATTAATTATGAATATGGAAAAATATTCTTTTTTAATTAAAAACTGCTTTTTCATTTAATTGAAATTAATATTTACTTTATATTATTAATTGGTTTTATAATATAATTTGATACATTATACATCAATAAATCTATTTTTTTACAATATAATCAATTTCAATTTTAAATTAAATATAAAAACATTTTAAACATTTTAACTTTTCCCATTAAAACACTTCTTTTTTACAGTGTATGCGAGATTATTTTCAAGTATAATTTTTCAAATTCATTGAATTGAATTTGGTAAAATAGATTCCATAATTATAATAAAAATGTTAAAATTAGGTCATAAGTTCAATTTAATTTTTAGGTATAAAAAATATATCGTGGTATAAAAATTATTTACCACAATATAGGAAAAATAATGATAAGGGTTAAAGTTAAAAGGTAACAGCTTAACATATGTAACAATTAACACATTAAATGGTTTTTTGAAGTATTTATATACCCTTAACATGCTCTAAAAAATTAATTAAAAATATAATTCATTGAGAATAACTCATCTTCAATGTGGATGAGTGTAATTATTAAATATTCATTTTTTAATCACTTAAACCCACCTCTCCTCATGTATAAATAATACCCATCACCATGCTGTTTTAACTCAAAATACATGAAGATACTAAAATATATCCCCAAACCTCTAAAATTATCTCTACCCACATTCTAGTGCTTCTATTATAAACAAAATACAAAATCTAATGTCCTCAAGGGTGTCTCAAAGAGGTGATATTCAAGAGTTATTTTTCTCAAAACACCTCTCAAAATTACATTTCTTTTTATAATTTCTCCTCATATCCTTCATCCATAAAGTCATGATAACTAATAATTGACTTATATACTGAATTTTAATTTTTTTTTAATGTAATATAATATATCCACCTTATATATTACCACATATTATTCAATGAAACAAAACTATTTCCTAAATTATGATAGTTAATCACCTCCATGAATAATGTTTCTATTATTTTTACATAAGAGACTTCATGGATGGTCATAAAACTATTTCAAAGGTTAAATAAGATATTCTTTTGTTTATTATAGTCTTTTTTAAACTAATATATACTCATAAAGTAAATATAATGAAACTAGATCATGGTGTTCAGAAAAAATTGCCAAAATTATACAAAAGACCTTATCATTAACATTTTATCTCATTAATCATCCTCGTACAAGAATAAAAAATGATATATGACACCATTGATACATATGTAAGTTAATTATTACTATTTTATTAAATTTATGGACATATAATCCCATTTTATAAGAACATCCATAATTTTACACAAATGAATATATCATGAAACCCCAAAATGAACTTAGGAAAAATCAATAAAATAATGAAATCTTATTAATGAATGGGAAATAATATGTTATAAAATAATCACATAAGGTATTATAAATATTAATATTGTTCTCTAATGAGTTAATGAAATTCTCTAAACCATCATACATGAGGTTAATAAACTATACACTAAAGGGAAGCATGAGGTCAGAGTTTTCTCATCTCACATTTTACTTATATGAGATGTATGTTTTATTAACCACAAAATAATTAGGTGTGGGGTATGTACTTCCATTTGATAAAAAATAGAATGAATATAATTATTTTCATGGACTAAAATTCCTATTTTTATAATTATTACACTTTTTGGTCAAACGATTTGACAAATAATAATTGGTAAGGCATTTCATTACTCAATTTTCATTCAGTGGGTTAAAAATCTATTTCATTGATTGTTTCATGATAAGGTTATGTGTGAAATGACTTATATTTGTCTCAACATATATTTATAATTTTTAATTTTTATTTATAGTGAATTCACATAATCGATCCATTTGATTAAAAAAATGATCTTGGTATGGGACATCGTCACAATTTCACTCCATTAAAGAATATTTTTCATGTTATGAACCCACATTAATTTTTGAGGTGTATATATATTCACATTGATATATAAAATAATGATTTTATTTTTTTTTATCATGTTATTTTAGGTTTTTTTTAATTATATTCATTCATTGGTATTATAATTCAAATATTTGAAAGTGGTATGAGAAAGCTTGATTTAAAAATATCTAATTAAATTAATTATCTGCTATATAAGGAATGCTTTTAGTATTAAGACATAGGTCCATCCCAATTATATATAACCTCTTGATGAATTTCTAGTTTTCTATGATGAATCAGTTAAGATATAATTTAATGGGTTACTACCTATGGATTAAACCATCATGTGAAAGGTTTGGACAATAGTGGTTCATGTGCTCGATACACAATGTCCAATAAATACGCATTCACTTCTTTCAGTGTGAAATTATTATTATCCCAAGGATTTTCATTATGAAAAAATCTATGGATCCTTCCATGTTTAACTTGTTTATTAAATGTCATGTGTTTACTTATTTATTTATCTTATAATGTTGATTATTCTTATTGATTCAAATTACCTTCTGCTGTACTTAACCCTTACTGAGCATTTGAGCACACCCCTTTCTTATAATTTATTTTTCCCATGATTCTAAGAATCAAATTCTGAGTGATATGTATGGTTATTATAAGGGGTATAATATCATTATCAATGAAAATAATATTGTATGTTATGCTTAAAATGTAGATTTTTTCAAAAATGTATTGGGTTTTCATGAAAAAAAAATATTCTATCTTTTGGGATGTGATTCCTTGAATGTATGTCAATATAATAAAGTGAGACACTAGATCTAGGCTATTGGAGTCTGGGTCATTAAATTTTGTGTCATATGATGTTTAGTAGAAAAATTTGGAACGATATCAAGGAAAACATATATTCTAGAGTATAACCCTATGAATAACTTTTAGGATATGTCTAAGTATATGATATCGTCCCGTAGACTTTGTAATGATAATGGATATCCTATGTTAAACATATGGATTACCATACTGAGAATGTGTCATGATTTAGAAATACTATAAATGAATATTCATCATTATGTAGCTCATCAATGTGTTTAGTGTTTCTCGAATAATGGTTTTAGTTAATGTATTAATCAAAACAAAACTAGCATAATGATGAATGTGATAAAAATGGGAAAATTACTAGAATGGATAATATTTTGATTATATTTAACTAGTTATCATGATATTGGATCAAAAACATAAACCTTAAACAACTCTCAGAATCACTAAATAAGAGAATGATAATATTTGCTGAGAGGTCGAGTGGTCGATATCATAAAGGAAAGATGATTTAGTGTCCTGTGTGTTGATAATTTAAGAAGAAACACCCAAGTGTGTTGTGTAGATGAATGTAAAAAATGTTAATTTCCAGAAAAGAAAACAAAATTTTCAATAATGAAATATGATGAGAATAAGGGTTTCCCTAAGGATCCATCGATATTTGAATGTCTTAAATGTTAAAATTATGGTAATTAAGAAAATATATGTTCTATGGGGGAAAATAATGAAGTGAATAAGTGTGTTTATACTATTAATGGTTATACTACTAATGATAATGACTAGAAATACCCAAACCTAGTTTTCCAAAGTTTGTTCCTTATTTGATTAAATTTACATGATTACAAGAATTACATATTCCGAAGGAATGAATCGTTAAGTTTTTTTGGAAAACCAGGTGCATATATAAGTTCAACATTACAATATTAATGGAAAAACAATTTAGAAACTCCTTTTACAACATCCATAACTATGAGGTTATTTCTCCATGTCAGTCAAAATATATGTATTCATATCCTAGGAAAATGAAAAAAAGGAAAGGGGTGATCTCAAATTATTAGTATGGGTAAGATAAATTTTGGAAGATATCATAAACATAAACATTAGGCATGGTGTATAACTAAAAACCCATGCCTTTAAAAATAAACTCCAACACATTATGGACAGAATAAGAGATGAATAAATAATTCCATATTAAATCACAATCATGGTTATTATACTAGCCGAATAACCACACAGACTTCCAATAACTAGTTTTATAATGAGGGAATCCATAATGTCAGACATCCTAAACATTCTGTTAAGTCCTCATTCAAAGACCATAAATAATCATTTTGTAAATAGATTGTGCCAAGACTGTAGTTTGTATCATGATACTGACTGATTTTTTGAGGGTATATATAATTTTCCACCCATAACTTACTATGTACAATTAATTCCTCATATTAATAGTGATAAACATAAACAACATATACATTAAAATTGAAACTAACATATGAAATGCAAATAACATTCCCCAAAAATTATGCATAAACACTAACCATTCAGAGTAAATTGGTGAATGGTTTCAATATATTACATCCACATTCAAACTATTAATACACCATTCAATAAAATATAGTGGATGATATCATACATAATAATCAACAAGAGTGTTGAAATAGATAAAGATATTCTTATAAAATCATCATGTAATTCTTGAGATGAATACTCTTTTACTTTTAGTAGAATAGTTATTTTGGAATAGTCTCTCTATAAAACCATAAGTTAAGTAATATAGTATTTCTATAATAAAATATGTAATTTTATAAATATAGTGGTTTATAAAAAACAAATTATAGAGTAACCTTGAAAAAATGAAAGAATTTGATAAATTCCCTTGAATAGGGCTTGTATTTCTAGAATAATTTTTGAAAGATATTTTTAAAACATATATCTCACCATAAATGAAAGTAGGATTCTGTTTGGTACAAATATAAATAACATTATCAAAAAATATTTGAAGATTAAATATAAATAAATATAAATTTTATTGAGGTAAGTAGAGAATAAGAGTAACCTGAATTAAAATGAAGGTTCTGGTGGAAAACCCATACCTTAACTCTAATAGTATTCTTAACATGATGTTAGTGTCCTAGATAACAAAATTAATTTAATTAATTAATATTTATATAACCTATTCATTATTTACATGATTTATTATAGCCTTATTAAGTTCATTCATAGCCTCCGTGAGGGTTTAGTAGGAACGATTTTATTATTTGGGAGGGTTTTCTTCCTTGGTATTCACGACTTGTTTAATTATATACATATAAGGACAAACATGTGAGATGATATTGGTTTTCTAGAATAGAAGTTTTATTTAATTTCTCATCATCTATAAGATTTTGTGGTTATAAAATTCATTTGGTTATTTGGATTGAAGATGAATCATTAAATAAAACTTTAATAATAATTGTTTGTGTTCATAAGCGGTTTTTTATCACAAAAAACTAATTTTAATTTATCATGTGTAATAAAATATTACAGAAAATTAAATAAGTTATAATAAATATATTATATTCTAGTTCAACGATAAATTTTTTGTCATGACTAGAATTGAAGACGGTAATAGAAATTGAAAACCTTTCGTCCTTGAATGTGATAAATTAACACATCTCAGACAGTGTTTCCATTTCTAGTATAATAGAAGAAGAAATGAGATATGATGATGAATTATTAGATTATAATAAAAATATTAATGTACCTTTAATTTATTGGAGTTATCAAAGAATTTATATGAAAGGAGGTGAATAATGAAAAAGATAATAAATGAAGTCAAAATAAAAAAGAGAAGTTGAGAAATCCCTTATGAAAATTCAACATCCTAAATACGTCACTTAAAATCCATAAAATATTTTTATGAGATAAAAGGGTAATCTAATAATTATTACATAATATTCACATTAAGGGGAATGTGGAATAAAATATCCCATCATAATACAATTGAAATTAAAAGAGAGTAACATAAAAAAGTGCCTGAAAAAGATAAGGCTAGTAGATTCTCTTTCCTTGTATAGTAACTCCTAAAAAATAAAGATTGGACACATCATATCATATTTTAATTCACCTAAGTCAACCAATATTTTATATAAATGACTAAATCATTGTGATGTCTTTAATCATACCGAATACTCAATGTTGTATTTTTACAATTCACAAAAAACTATAGTATTTTATAAAATTATCATAAATTCAGCATAACATAGTATAGAAGTTATTGATTCAATAATGAACTCCATTTTTTGAAATTAATTTTATAAATATGATTATTTTAATTTTTAAATAAAATCATAATTTATTCAAAAAAATAACAATTTTAAAACTATATTTCATTTTATATCACTTTGAAGAATTAATCAAGATATCATTATCTTATAACATTAAGACAGTAAAATACTAATATGATGTACTCTTCATAAGGGTCATATTACTATTCATATTACTATTCATAATTGTATGTTACTAGTCACCAAAAATTAATTTTGTCTTATCAAGATCTAAATTTCCTACTGTACACAACTGTGTATGTAAGTGTTTTTAAATTTAAATCACAGAGGTTGAAAAATCATGTTCACTGGATAGGTTATAACCAATTGTTGTTTGTAGAGAATCACTATGTCAGGAATTTAATATTAAATTTATTCATTAATCCTTAGGGTGATATATTCTCCCCGACTTACAAAAATTTAATCCTCAAAATTACTAGAATGTTACCTCAACAAAATATTTGGGTAGTTATTCACTATAATCTCATCAGGATCACATGTTGCCTCTTCTATTTTATGATTTTTCTAAATTATCTTTACCATTAGAGTCATCTGATTCCACAAAAATCATTTTTAGTGTCTAGATTTTGAATATTATCCTAATAGAAAGTTAATTTGGGTTCCAATTATATACATTCATAAGTTAGGACATGGGTTGGGCCTAGAAGGTACTTTCTCAACAATTAAAAATTGAACACATTGTGTACCTTATAAAGGATAGGCGAAATTCCCAAATGATAATCCACAACTCCAATTCTCTCTAAAATTTAAAAATGGATTATGTACCTTGGGCTTAGTTTCCATTTCTTCCCAAATATTATAACCCCCATACATGAATATACTTTTAAGAAAAAATGATCTCCCACTTGAAATTCCAAATCCATCTTGTGATTACCAGTATTGTTCTTTTGTCTACTTTGAGCTGCTTTGATATGGGTATTAGTAGTCTTTACCTTTGTTGTTTCTTCCTCCACCAGATCTGGACCCAAATGATTCCTTTCACCGACTTCATCCCAACATGTTGGTGTACGAAATCTCTTTCCATACAATGCTTCATATGGTGCCATTAGAATTCTTGAATAGAAAATATTATTTTTGGAATCCACCAAAGGTAAATACTTATCCCACATAGCTTGAAAATTAATTGAACATGATCTCAACATGTATTTTAAAGTTTGTATCATTATTTTTTATTTCCCTTAATTTTTAGGGAGATAAGAAGAAATCAATCGAAGCTTAGTATATAGAGATTTCTGAAGACTTTTCCAGAATTTTGATTTAAATTGTGGACCATGGTCAGACACAATTGAGAGAGGTACTCCATGAAATATTAAAATTTAATTGATATAGAGTCATTCAAGCCTCTCCAGTAGAAAATCCTCCCTTATATCAAGTAGGTGTGCTGATTTCATAAGTCAGACCACAATTACTGTGATTTCATCATTATTTCATTTCTTTTTGGGTAATTCAATGAAAATATCCATGGTGATGTTTTCCCATTTAATTTAAGAAATTGTTATATTATTCATGACGCATATAGGATGTTGTCTTTAAACCTTAACATATTGAAAAACAAAACATATTGTTACATAATCAGAAATTATCTGCACCAAGTTGTCTTACCAGAAATATTCATTCAAATCTCTATAAATTTTAGTAATACCAAGTTGAATATAGAAATTCGAGCTATGGGAATCATCGAATAACTCCCTTTTTAGCTCATGTATAGAGGGAACACATATAATCTTCCCAAATTTCAGATTTCCATCTTCACATACCAAGTCGTCCAACTTACCATCTTTCATAGCCTAAATTTTCTTTTGAAGGGTATCATCGTCAAGCTGAGAGATTTTAATTCTTTATAATAAAAATGGTTGAGAAAAAAATTGAAAAAGTATTGAAGTTTCACCTTGTTTGATAATTCCCATGTCCATATTTATTATATACATGAACAGAGGATCTCTTTTAATCCTTTTTTTTAAATTCCTTGATCACTCCTACTCAATGCATCAGCTGTGTTAATTACCTTTCCTTAGTGTTAGTGTATGGATCAATCACAATACTTGAGTAGTTTGAGCAATCGCCTTGTCCTCATGTTGAGTACTTTCTATGAGAAGATATAAATCATACTCTTGTAATCTGTATATATCTCAGATCATTCAACATTGAGATAGTATCTCAATATTTTTAGTGAATAGAGAACATATCTAACAATGTATCTTGAGTATGATAGTTTTTTATAAATATTTAACATCCTTAATGCATAGGAAATAACTCTATCATTATTCATAAGGACAAAACCAAGTCCTTTCATCGATGCATTACTATATATCACAAACCCATCATTCCCTGATGGTAGATTCATGATCATAGCATTTAATAATCTACTATTTAATTCTTCAAAACATTCTTTATATTATTTTTTTCATAAAAACATTACCCCTTTATGTGTAAGCTTGGTCATTGGTTTGGCTAAAAGGTTGAAGTTCTAAACGAAACATTGATAAAACCATGATAAACTAATAAAACTATGCACCTCATTTATGTTCATTGGAGTAGGATATTGTTGAATAGTCTTCTTCTTCATATGATCAATATATATTCCATCCTTATATAATATATGGCCATGAATGTAAACTAATTGAAGAAAAAATTCAAACATATTAAACTTCCCATTTAATTAATTTCTTATAAGAGTATTCAGAATAGTTCACCAGTAATTTTTATAAGATTCTTATTATTTAGAGTATACCAAGATAACATCAATAAATACCACTATAAATTCATCAACATATTCCTTGAAAACCTTATTAATTTGATTCATGAAAATAAAGGTCGCATTAGTTAGTACAAAAGGTGGTACTGTAAACTCATAATTCCCATTCCAGGTTCAAAATGTTGTTTTTGGAATATCTTCTTTCCTCACTCACAAATGATGATATCCAGATCGAAGTTCAATCTTCAAAAAAAAAATGGGTTCCTGGAAGTTGATCAAATAAATCATCATTTTTTGGTAGGGGATACATGTTATTTATTGTTATAGCATTGATCTCCCTATAGTCAATGCACAACCTCAAAGATCTATCTATCTTTTTAATGAAAATAAAAGGGTCTTGACATGGAGAAATAATAGGGATAATAAATCATTTATCACTCAATTCCTCTAGTTGTTTATTTGGTTCTAAAAATTCCCCATTGGGCATTCTCTATGGAGTATTTTATATAGGTCTTGAACCAGGAAATAAATCAATGGATAATTTAACATCCCTCACTAGAGGATGTCCAAGTAAATCCTTTGGAAAAATATCAATATATTCTTGCACAATAGGTACATCATGAATTTGAATAATTCTTTCCTAACCCATAGATATTGAGTTCTCATCCTCACCATGAATATCACTATGTAGAGATACTAGGGTGGATTTATATAAGAACTGTATGATGATGTATCTACTCAAAATATAAGGTATTCTACATCATTCAAAAAAATTGTAACCTCTTTCTTCTTGTAATATTGTTTTACATCATGATTTAAAAGCCAATCCATTATGAGGATTATATAAATGTCAATCATGGGAATGATTATAAAATTAGTAGATAAAGCATGTTTATATTCTATAATGGGGACTTAATAAGACAACTTTTTTACAATGACACTTCCCTTAGGTGTTTTGATAGAAAACTCCAATATAAATAAAATTGAAAATATCAAATTTTCATGGAGACCTAGGAAGATATGTAAGAATGTGATGACCCAAAATCAAATAAAACATTTTCTAAGTTTGGGGAAAAAATTAAAGTACCTACTACCACATAATTTGGGACTTAATTATCTATAGTTTTGATCATATAAGCTTAGCCTTGATCCCTTGAACTTTTTTGTAGAATCTTTCCTTGAATCATAGGACAATCATTTTCATAATATCCTATATCCCTGCAATTGTATTGTAGAACATTAGTAGATTCTTTATTCCCCTTACAATACTAGGATAGGAGTCATTTTTCCCCACACTTGTAAACAACAACCATACCGTTCAAGAACGTATCGAGGGGGCTCTTCCCACAATTAGAATAGGGTATAAGGTCCAATATTACCTTTTTCACAATTTCTTAATTTCCTTTTCTAGTGTTTTTAGAATCCATCCTATTATATTTCTTTCCCTGAAAATCATAAGACAAAGATAATTCATTTTCTATCTTGATAGAACTTGATTATATATCTTCATATGATGAGAAAATTTGGGAAAATAAAGCCCTTTGGAGGAATACATTTAAAAAATCGAAGAATTGAACAATATTTCTCCTTGGATTATTTATGTTGTATGTGGCATGTATTATTAACCTTTTGATTTTAGATTCATATATTGAAACATTATTATCCTCTTTTTTCTTCAGATTTAGAAACTGCATTTCCATATATACTCGTTATTCAGGAGGGAATTATTTTTCTAATTATATTTACTTAAAATCCTTCAATTCCAATTATTCTATTTCTTCCTCCCCTTTTGTGTTTTTCATTATAGACAACCACTAATATACATCTCCCGATAGTATATAAACTGAAATTACAACCTTCTCTCTTTCATTAAATCCCGAAGCAAGAAATATATTCACTAATGAAATTATCCAATACTCCACTACTAATGGGTTTTTAGTCCCATTAAATGTTGTAGGTTGTCGATGTATAAAGAGATATAACATAACTCCCCCGCATTTGGGATATAGATAGTACATACGAGTAATTTTATTATTCATAAATTGTTCCTGTTGTTCCAGTATAGTTATAAGGTTCTCAGCACCAGTCATAGAACAATATCCAACATCATTTTCTTTCATTATAAAGAAATCCCTATATGAGGCATGCGAATTATTGCGATTTCCATTCCTTCCACTAGGTGTCATTTCTAAATAATGGTATACACTAGATTAGGTTATGAATCATAATGTATAATCTTAACATATAAAAATACTTTTCAAAAATTTATATCCTACACTTAGATAATCTCATAATCATAAAGAGAGTTTTTTAAGGAAAATATTACATTTAAATCCATCATAATGGCTTATAGTGAAAATATGAATTATTGTAGCATGTCTCATAGGAGTGTAAAACCAAGTGTGTAGTGAGGATCATTTTTGTGTACCAGGATACCCGAGGTTAAGCACGAAACTCTTTCTCGATGTTTTTTCTCCTAGGTACATCTATGTAGGAAACACATCCACCTGTAGTATCGAGACAAGGATTTATTTGAATGAAAGATATGCATAATCATTTCCTTGCCAAAAATTCAAGGATGTTATTGTATGTTTATCCTCAGTGACTATCTTATTGTTTTTTTCCCAAATCTATATTTTTAAAATCTAGTTTTCATTGTTTATACTAAACTTCCTATAATTACAATAGTAAATACCCAACCCCAGTTTCATAGAGTCGGTGCCTAATTTGATTACATTGGAATGATTACACAAAATTAAAATCCTGATGTAATGAATATTTTAGTAGTTTTGGAAATCTAGATACTTATATTAATTCAAGATTACAACTTGAAAGGGAAACAATTTAGAAACTCCCTTGACAATATCCATAAATCCTAAGTTATTTCTGCATTTCATTTATAATATACCTCTTTATGTCATAGGAAAATGAAAGATAAGAAAGAGGTGAGAAAAAATTTCTTGTAAGGGTAATCAATACAGTGAAATATATCATAACCATAAACATTATACATGGTGAATAACTAAAAACACATTCCTTTAGAAATAATATTGAACAGATTATGATAGGAATAAGAGATGAATAAAAAATTCCTTAATAATTTATATTCATAGGTATTATATTATTCAAGTAACCTCATATACTTTTAATTACTAGTTTCATAATTAGGGAATGCATAATTCTGGACATAATAAACATATTTTCAAGTCCTTCTTCCAAGACTATAAATAATCATTTTGTTAAGTCCTTCCAAGACCGTAGTTTGTCTCATAAGACCTACTCATGCATCAGGGGGAAATAGAAGGCCCCACCCATCACTTACGAAGTTAAATACATTCTTCATATGAAAGGGGATAAACATAAACAACATATAATCTCATATTGAAACTAACATATGAAAAGTAAATAACTTTCCCTAAACATTAAGCATAAACAGTAACCATTCATAGTAAATTGGTGAATGTTTTTGAGATAGTGCATCCAGATTAAAACTAATCATAAACCATTAAATTAAATATTGTAGATTATATCATACATAATAATAAACATGAGTTTTGAAATAAATTATGATACTCTTATAAAATCATCGAGTAATTCTTGAGATAAATACTCTTTTACTTTGAAAAGAAGATTTATTTCCGAAAAGTATTTGTATAAAACTAGGAGTAAAGTAAGATAATATTTCCATAATAAAATGAGTTATTTTATAAATATAATTTTTTTAAAAATGTATATTATATAGTTCCCTTGAAAATATGTTAGATATGAGAAATTCCTTCGAGTCAGGATTGTATTTATAGAAGAATTTTTTAAAGATCCTTTTAAAAAATATAACTCTCCCAAAATTAAAGTAGGATCCTGGTGGGCATATATATATATAGAACATTATCATAGAATATATCAGTAGTACATATGATGAAATTATAATTTAATTGAGTTAAGTATAGAATAATAGTAACCCAAATGAAAATTGAGGTTCATGTAGAAAACCCTTACCTTATGTTTGATGGTGCTCTTCACTTGATCTTAGTTTCCTAGATAACCAAATTAAATTCATTGATTTATATTTCCCAAAACTTTTATTTATGTACTTGATTTATTATATCCTTACTAAGTTCATTCATGACCTTTTTTATGGGTGTAAGAGGTTTAATTGTATTGTTTGAGAGCATTTCCTTCCTTGGTATTGATGATCAGTTTACTTATATACATGTAAGAGAAAATATGTGAGACAAGAATGGTTGACCAAAATATAATTTTAATTTTATATGTTTAAATCAAAAAGATTACATGGTTATAAATTTAATTTGGTTATTGGGAGTGAAGATGAATCATTATATAAACCTTTAATGTTAATTCTTTGGGTTAATTGGATGTTTTTTATCACAACGAACTCATTTTGATTGATCATGTGCACAAGAAGATTCCAGATTGTTAAATAAGTTATAATAGATATATTATACTGTATCTCAATAATAAAAATGGTTTCATGGCTATAATTGGTGATGGTAATACAAATTGAAAACTCGTCATCTTTTAATGTGATAAATTAACACATCTCAGATAGTGTATCCATTTATAGTATAAAAGAATGGGAATTGAGAGATGATGTAGAATTATTCCAATATCATAAAAAGATTATAGTACATTGATGGTATGGTAGTTATCATAACATTTGGATGAAATGAGGTGAGGAAAGAAAAAAGAAAGAACGAAACTCAAAATAAAATGAAAAGAAGAGATATCCCATAGAAAAATTCACCAGCCAAACAATGTCACTTAAAATGAATAAAATATTTTAATGAGAGAGAAATGGGGTATCTAGTCAATCATACATAATATTAAAAGTAATTTTAATCTGGAATTAAATATCTCAACATAATCCAATTGAAATTAAAAGAGAATAACATAAAAATAGTGCTTGAAAAATAGAAGGGCGATAGATTCCCTTATCATGTAAAGTAACTCCAAAAACTAGATGGTTGGGATCTAAGGGGATTGAGGAAACCTTTGGAGGAGTCATGGGAAGATAAATCTACTAGATCTTCTAGGGTAATGAATTTTTAATTAATGAAAATGAAGTAATGAGTGGGTATATATAGTAAAAGTGGGAGCAATTTTTTATTAATTTCAAAGGACACCTCGTTAGTGGTATTTGAAAAACCATGTGCTTGACCATGGTATTTTAAAATGGTATTATCCAATTGTGACACCTCATATAATACTTTAATTTTCCTAAGTCAACCATTATTTCGAAAAATAAATATTATATTATTATGTCCTTAATCATACAAAAAATTTAAAACTGTATTTTCAATATTCATGAAAAACTATAGTATTTTGTAAAATTATCATAAATTTAGAAAAACATAATATCTACATTCTGAATTAAGAAATTAACTCAATTTTTTTAAAAAAATTCTAAATATGATTAATATAATTTTTTATTAAGATCAAAATTTATAAAAAAAAATAACAATTTTAAAATAATAATTTGTTTTATATCACTTTGAAAAATTAATCAAGATCTCATTATATTATAAAATTAAGAAATTCAAATAATTATCTGATTTACTATTCATAAGGTTCATATTACTATTAATATGGAAATTCTAATATTCAGCAAGATTTATGTGTGTCTTAGATAACTCTAAATATCTTACTGAATGCAACTATATATGTATGTTTTTGGAAATTCAAATTCTAGAGGTGGAAAATTATGTTTACTATCTATGTTATAACAAAGTGGTGTTCTCTGAAGACTTAGTGATTCATTAATTCAATATTAAGTTTATTTATAAATACTTGAGGTGTTACCATGATAATACAAATGATAGGATAGAGGTATTATGGAATAAGATGATGAATTGTAGAATTATGTAGAATGTTGAAATTTCTTGTGTATTCGGATTCAAGAATTATTTAATAAATGATTATGTAGTTATAATATTCATATGGTTTATAAGTATTGTACTATGGTACTTCTTAATTAAGGATTCAAGGGATAGTGATGAATTGTACTGACAACCAAGAGAAGGGATTCTATTGTATGTCAATCTTTTAGAAAACACATGATTTAGGGAATATGAGCTTAATGATTGATTTTTATTGAGATAATAATGAGAAATATATGTCTTTGAGATACTATTGGTGACAATGAACGCGGATAGTTGTTTGATGTTTTAAGTTGGGTTTACTACATTTTTGGATTTAAGGAATATATTTAGCAACCTGAGATCTTATTTTGGATGCATTCTTATTTTCAATATGATTTAAAGGATATCCAAGTATTCTTGTATTTGATATGTGACAATACTATCTAAATTATATTTTTAGGAAAATATTATTTTATATTGATTTTTTAAATTTAATGAAATTCCTTCTAAATTTTTTTCCTTTGAATTTGAAGAGCCTTATTTTAACTTAATCTTAAGATTAACTCCTTGCAGAATGGATTATGTTGAACTTAGGATATTATTATTTCTTAATAATGTATGATTAATCATATTTGATAATTGTTTCTAATCATTTTGGTTTTAGTAAATATTTAGAATCCTATGGAATGTCTTTTGTATCTTATGATTCATAAAAGTTATTTAAACATGAAAAATTCATCTTTGATATCTATCTCTTGAGATAAAAAATAAAGTATTAATAAATGGACATCGTGAAAATGGATGAAGTTATTCATATGACATGATAATAGATCAAGTAAGTTTACTTTCTCATGTTATTTTCTAGATTAAAAAATAATCCCTCAACTCTAGAAAAAAGATTTTGGAACAAAGAACATTATTCATATAAATTTTTTATTAATTAATCAGTGGTCTAATTAACCCAAATTCTATCAGCCAATTTTTTTCCACTACTCTTACCCTATTTTAAATCATAGTTTTTTGAACATTGGATTTCCATTCCCCTCTTATTGTGGGTTGTTTTGTTAACATTCTTTTTGATGTGGGTTTCCCGAAATGAAATTTCTAGTTCTTAAAATTTGATTTTCAAAGGGAAGTTAAAAATTTTGAGGATACAATTAATTAATAGAGGAGAGAATTTAAAAACCCATTATTTTTTGCTATGTCTTTTTTTAAATTCTATATTTCTGATAGCTTACCTTTCACAAAACACTAAGCCAAAAAAATATTTTAAAATATTATTTTATTATGATTGGTATCACCTAGCCTTTGTAATGGAGGGAATAAATGGGATTCCAAAAAATTATGAAAATATTGTTTAAACATTTTTATAAAATTAATTCATTTATTACAAATTAATTAGAAGTGAAAATAAAATAAAATTGAATATAAAGGAAGTCTTTTGATAAAAAAACTATTTTTATACATATAATGGCATTTTTTATTAACAAATTAAAATAAGAATTCTTAGGGAGAGATATTAAAGAAGTTTTTATGTTATATATTCCACCATTTTTTTAAACTAATTAAATATGTTTGTTATAATTAAGGTAACTATAAATACTATTGTAATCATAAAAGCTATATTTTTCTTATAGAAAATTTTTCATCATTTTAATAGAACACTTAATTTAAATTATAATTTTAACAATTTTTGGATTTTTATATTAAAAATAAATATTAATTTTTTATGTATGAAAATAAAAATTATTTTAGGGTGAATATTTTTATTTTTTGGAGAAGTTTAATTTATTGTTAAATAGCGAAAAATAATGAATTTTAATTAAAAAAATTCTAATATTAAATTGTATAGTAAAATTATATTTTAAATTGTTTTTATTGAATATTTATTTATATAATACATAAATAAATTTTATTTAGGTCATTTCAATAAATTTCACATTGAAATTAAATATAAAAACATTTCATTCTTTTTAACTCTTCACTTCAAAACCCAACATTTTTGTTGTGTCTGTGGTATTATTTTTAATTAAAAATTTTCAAATCATGTCAATTCAATATGGTAAAATTAATTCCATATTTTAGATTCATAATGTAAAAAAGTAGTTTTTAGGTCCTTTTTTGTTTTATTTATAAATAATTTGTCATGGTTAAAAAAGTATTTACTACAATATAATTATAATTGTGATAAGGGATAAAGTTAAAAGGTAAAAACTTAAGAAATCTAAATATTTCATAATTTAATTTTTAGTGTCGGTATTTATAAAACCTAACTAGCCTAAAAATATTTAAATAACAATATAATTTGTTCAAATTAATGTCACCTAAATATGGTTAACTTTAATTAGAAAATAATTATTATTTTAATTAGTTAAAAACATCTATCCTCGTGCATAAATACCACACCATTTCAACTCAAAAGACATTAAGATAATAAAATATCTACCCAAACCTCTCATCCTCACTCTCCCAACGTCATAGTGCTTATTGATTCACCAAAAGGCCAAATACTAGGTCCTCAATGGTTTCTCAATGAGGTCATATTCAAGAGGTAATTTTTGCAAAACACCTTCTATAATTTCTTTTCTTCTTTTTACATTCTCCTCACATACTTCATCCATCAATAAATTATAAATCCATTTTTAGGTAAATAATTTAGTACTATGTTTTTAATGTAATGTAATATATCCACCCATCTAATTACATCCTCTTATTCAAAGAAATGATGCTATTGTCTAAATTGTGTCGGTTAATCGCCTCTAGGATTAATTTTTCTATTCTTATTTAATTATCTCTTTCTTGGATGGTCATAAAATTATTGTTCTAGTAAGATAAGATTTTAATAGGTATATTATAATCTATTTCATGTAATTTAACTAATATATACTTTTAGTAGTAAATTAAAATAAACTTGACATTGGTCTTAACAAAAAACCTCCAAAATAAACAAAACATTTATCATTAACATTTTAGAAAATGAATCATAGTCATACATGAAATGAAAATGATATATGGAAAATTTTATACCTATGTAATTTAATTAATATTATTTCATTTAACTACTATAGTTATAATCCAATATTACTATAACATCCATAATTTTACACCAAATAATATATCATTAAAACATGACATGAACGTGCCAAAAACCATGAAAATAATAAAATATTATTTCTAAATAGGACATAATATGTTATAAAATCATCACATAAGGTACTATAAACTTTAAAACAGTTCTATATCGATTTAATATCATTATTTAAACCATCATACATGTTTATAAATAACACTACACTAAAGGGTAGTGTGAAGTAATGGTTTTCTCATCGCACTTTTTTACTTCTAGGAGATATATGATTTATTCACCACTTAATCCTTATGTGCGGTTTATTAAATTACATTTGTTATAAACAGTCTTCCATATAAAAATATTTATGTTTATAAATTTCTCTTTTTATAATTATACCATTTATGGGTCATATGATTCAACAGATTATAAGTGACAAGGGATTTCTTTGCTCAATTTTCATTCAGTGGGTTAAACTTATATTTCATTAAAAATGTCAGGATAAGGTTTTATGTGAAATTAATTTTTATTATATCATAATGTATTTATACTTCATTTATATTTATTTATAGTTAACACAAATTATCTATCCATTTGATTAATGAAATGATCATGGTATGAGACTTCATATCAATTTCACTTCATTGAGGAATGTTTTAATGTTATGCAGTGAACTTCTTTAATATGGTGTATATACATCTCCTTTGACAAATAATATGATGATTTTATTTATTTATATGTTATTTAAGATTTTTTAAAATATAATTCCCTCATGAGTCTTATGATTCAAATATTTCTAAGTAGTATTTGACACTTTGATTTAGAAATATCTAATAAAATAAATTATTCGATATATGATTAATGCTTCGGACAAGCAGAAATTGGTGATGATTGGTTATAGATAGACTCTTATAAAATAATATAATCATGTGACAAATTAGTTATGATTTTATTAAATATTTTATTTCCTATATATTAATCTATCTTGTGAATGATCTTGATGGTAGTGGTTCATGTGATAGATACATAACACCATATAATTTGGAATAATTTATTTCATTATTTAGTTATCATCATCCAAGGGATATTTAAAATGTAATAATTATATGGTCGCATTTTATTTTTATTTTACTAATTAAATGGAATGTTTTTTATCTGTAATTTACCATTCCATGTTGATTATTATTAATGTTTCAAATTATCTTATATTTTACTTAACCCTTACTAAGAATCTCAGATCACCTCTTTAATATGATTTATTTTTACCTAGGATTCCATGAAACTTATTATGATTCATTTCCAGGTTCATGCTAATGAGAATAATGGTTTTCTTAACGAAAATACAATTTTATTTAATGTTTAGAATGAAATTTTAATTTCAAATATGTATGTAGTTTTCCACGACTACTAAACTATTTAGTATTTTAGGATGTCATTCCTTGTATTTATGTAAATGTAATAAAGTAATGAACTAGATATTGGGTAAGTTTGGTTCATTACAAAATATCAATTCTCTTTAGAGGAATTAACTAAGGGGGGCCTATTTATTGAAGTCTTGTGAAATCATATTCTGATAAAATTCAAGGTTGTAAAATGTATGCACAATCTTATCATCGATTTTCTCTAATTAAACATGATTGTTTTAGGATTTCACGTCATTCAATAGTTCTATTCAAAATAGGTATTTAGAGTTAAGGAACTTTAAATTCTATGGGAAAATATACCTCATACTTATACACTAATGAATATAGAATTTCTTGAGTAGTATTACACATGGTGGCATGATATTCTAATAAATCAGGGAGGAGCTTGTTAGACAAGTATTTATTGTAATTATTCACCATCTTGTAGAGTATATTTTATATATTATTATTTAAGGCTTATATATATGAATTTGTCACTACAATATAGAGATATGAGCTATTGGGTTCAATGATGTACTCATGGTACAATTCGTTCAACTCTGTAAAACATAAGTTTGTGTCATTCACTATAAATATTATATAAGGGACCCCAAACCTAGTAAATATATTGTAATTTACATAGTTGGTGTTTTTATTCTTGAATTTATTATGTTTTATTACCTCAAACCATTTATAGAATATGATGCTGATTGTAAGGATTTACTTTAACATCATAGTTGTGGTTGGGGGATATGGCCCCACAACATCCATTCCCCATAAAAATCCCATGAATATTTTTGTTGTATGTAGAAATTATGGGGGTTGTGGATGATGTTTTCATAGTCCTGGAATGTAATAAGTTTTCATTTGAATTACAAATAATCATGTATCATGGTTTTATAGTAGTTACCTAACCTCCTGATTTGGTTGTAGATCCTGGAACTAAATTTATTAGAATCATAGGATCCTAGAGGGACTTCAATTATGATAGTGAAAATTTCACTTCTTCAATGAATCTGAGGTAGAATCCATAAATTCCTTTCTTATAGAGGGTTTTCTGCTCATTTGGACCATCCCATTACATTTATTTCATTGGTCATTGTTGAATCTATTTTTTTTCAGGTCAATCTATCAAGAAAGTCCCATTTTGTAGATGACCAATTATGGGTTCCATCCATCTAGGAGTGGATACCGGTTCATCAGGATATAGGAAATTATTGACCTAGTTGATTTCTCCCATATCATAGTTTTTTATTGATGATACCATTATCCATTGAGATTTAGAAAATTTATTTCTCCTGATTAGGTTCATCTAATAATATGGGTG
Organism: Viscum album; assembly: GCA_963277665.1. Classification (NCBI taxonomy): domain Eukaryota; kingdom Viridiplantae; phylum Streptophyta; class Magnoliopsida; order Santalales; family Viscaceae; genus Viscum; species Viscum album. Next base: position 1,525,808,176 of record OY728133.1, on the reverse strand, counting down.
CATTAACCAATGTTTCTGCATGATCATTATGTGATTGGGGAACATGTACTGTGGGATCAAAATTGAATTCATCCACTAACCCCCTAATGTAGCCATTTATAGGGACCAGATCTTCCTTTTTGATGGCATAGTCATCATTGACCTCTTTTATCACTATCTTTGAATCTCATTTGATGTTTAGAAAGGATATTTTCATATTTATGGCTCATTCTATGCTAGTGATTATAGATTTGTATTTGGCCTCATTATTTGTGCAGCCTTTAGATAGTGAGAAAGAGTAAGTAAAATTTTCTTTTTCTAGAGAAAAAATTATTATATTTAAGATAATATGATTGTGTCTCAATCTTTCTAGTCTCCTTCTAATAGGACTCTGAGTAATGTCGTAAAGTACATCTCCCATGTTTAGGGAGTGTCATGGGCATAGAAAACCTATTCAATTGGAAGGTCAATTCCTACTTGTTCACTTTCTAGAGTGGTTTTTGATGATAAAAAACATCAATAGTATTTCCTTTTACTTAATTCTATGACACGAACAAAATATCATATTGTTATAGAATGAAATCCCATCGGAAAAAAACCCATTTAGCATGGGGTGTCCAAGTATGTACATGACTGGGTAAATATGAGATACCATGTAGACTTCATGGTGAAGCATGTAATTACTATACTTTTTTACAAACAAATATGAGTGAGATTCATTTCCTCTTAACATGAGAGTATCAAGCCTCAGTTCCTAATATCATTCGTCTATGGTAGTAAAGATAATTCTCACTCCCTGCATCATTATTCTGTGTGAGGAGGATTCTCTGTGACAATTCCATGGATTCCAAAAATATGATGTGTTGAATTCCTTCATCCAGTGGAATTAGGATTAGTGTCCATTGTAGATACTTCTTGAAACTCTCTATGGATTCTTGGATATACCCAACCCATTGATATATTATTCCATTCTTCATTATCTTTGTAAAGAGGATATATTTTTTGGCCATGTTGGCCATGAAATATATCATGTAAGTGTTGTTCCCTTAGAGCCACCTTAGTTGTATGCGATTATGAGGGGTGGAATGGCCTAAAAAGAACAAGTATTTTCAAGTTCAATTATGATTCCCTGGTAGTGTAAAACCATACTGATGAACATCCCCGATGTTACCCAGAAACAATGTTTCTATGGATTCATCTTCAGACTATTCTTCCACAACTTGTCAAAAACTATTTTAATATCCATAAAGTGATCACATCATTGTCGATATTTGAACACCAGGTCTTCAAAATATGATTTATAAATTATTCCCATGAAATAATTATATATATTATTCATGAAGAAATTATATTTAGTTCCAACATTCTTCAATCCAAAGGTCATGAACTGATAGAAAAATATCCCATATGGTTCTTTGAATGTAGTGGATTCCTTATCTTTAGAGGGAAATCATTATCTAGTTGTTCCCTGAATATCCATCCATAAAGGAGAGGTATTGGAAGATTTTTATGGTATTCATCAAGAGTTAAGTGATATTTAATGGAAAATATTATTTTGTAATATATATATTATGGTCTATAAAATAAATGCAAGTCATAATCATCCCATTAATCTTTTTTCTAGGGATGATTTTGGAAAGGTATCTTGGGTATTTCCTTTCACATATAAAGTTGGATTTGATTAATATTTCAACTTATGCCTATAAATTGGTATCATGAAATTGGTATATCCATTTTCCTACATTCTGAAATCCTCGTTGTTCATCTAGTATGCTGAGATGGTTCCTAGACACATCAGGTTTTATTCTGGTAATTTTTGTATAATTCCAAGTGTACTCATATATGTGTTTCTTCATAAATGTGATCAAAATATCTTTCCTTCTAAGAGGCATAGAGGCACTAATCATTTTATTCCACACTTCATCTCATGTTCCATGATTTATCTATCTGATCTTATCAATGATGTTAGGGAATCCTTCATAGATTTCATAAGGGGAGTTCATGAGGTTATCCTCCTCTTCTCAAAACATCGAGTCTTTGCAGACATATTTAAATGATGTTCATAGTTTGGGTGAATCACTGTCACTTTGAAGGTGAGAGACTCCATGAGAAAAGACAATATTGCCACTATTTCCAATGTTTTTAAAGATCTATTCCATAGATTAATATATTTTACATTGTTACTATGGATATAAGATACATAGAAATATGGGACCGGGTCTATTACCTCAATTATATATATGGGGAGAAATAATAATTGTCGGGAATACTCTAGGGATTTACTGTGGCATTCCAAAGCTGTTGGTGGCTAGATCATGTATATTAACATTAACCATTGGTTGTTTTCCTTCCCTTTTATATAATCATTCTTCCATATATCTGGCTTCACACATGATTAAGGGTGAACTATCACCATGTAGTATGATGAATTTTCTATTGATGGGGTTTTTGTAACACTAATTGAATTTTATAGTTATCACCACATGGATATAAAGATAGGTTCTTCTGAACTTGACATTGCATATGGTGTCTTTCTTGATGACCATAAACTCATTATTTGGTGTGAGATTCCGAAATTGATTTTTTAGTATGATCATCCTGAGATGCCTTTTCTCACCCTTATCATACCAGTGAATGGTTTGGTTTTTAGGGAAAAATACTCTTTTATATACCCTAAACATCAAAGGTTCTGAATCATGATGAGGTTAATCCTATAATCATTGTCTATCAAAGACCTTTGAATGATGGAATAATTGAGTGTACCATAAACATATAGGTGAATAATGTGTATATAGATGACCTCCTCCTAGTCTTGATCTATAAATGAGATAAAAACAAGGGAATGTTTTTTAATGGTCTCCACTCAATAGACCTCGGCTGCAGTGACTTATTTCTCAAACTCTTGTATGCTCTTAATTGCTTTGATGATTTCCATAGTGAGTTCTTTCCAAATATGGGGCACATCCAAGATTTTGATTTTGAAAAGGATAAATGAGTTCTATTTCCTAATGTAGTACATTTTTCCATAAGTTACTACTTCCTAATGTGGGTTTTATCCTTATTAAGTAGACCAAGACCATAGGATTTTCAAATTATATAGGCATGTATCTTTTGCAGTGGTTGAGGGAGAATTTGATACCAACAAAATAGGTAATGATGGCCTTACCCATTTCCTATGCTGATAACACAATCATACCCTTACTAAGTGATCATGAATTTTGACTAGGTGTGGATGACAACATGTGAGTTCTGAGACACCTCCATGTTGCTTCTAAGAATTTTAGATCTCCTACCTAAGGGTATAAGAAACATATATTCCATCTTTGGGGGAGTGACCAAAATATTGGTTACGATCACACTCGTGTTATCCCATGTATCCTCGTCTCCAGCTCCTGCAGCCTCATGTCCTTTTATTAGCTGCAAAAAATATTACTCGGAACAATATTCATCATCAAAGAAGGTTTATTCCATGTATATCACATTGATAGAATCTATGTTGACCTCCTTTTCTAAAGAGGGTTCTATTTTGTGGGTTGGTTACCATGCTTCAAATATTGTTGGGAATAAATCATAAAGAGTTAGAGATTTAATTAGAGTATAATTTAACTCTTTATATTATGTTTTTTTCTATGTATGATGGTTTCATACACCTACGATAGATATATCTGATGTAACCTCTTTAGGTTTCAGAACTATTTTGGATCTATTAAGCTATATGATTTGGATTTCGTGAGCTCAATCAAATGCCTTTAAAGTCATCTAGTTGTTAATTTTTTTCCCACTTGTGGCTGGAAAATTCTTCCAATCACATTATTCTTCTCACTGGGTGACAATTATATTGGTACACTACTCCATGGAGTTCTCTAACATAACATGTGAAGATTCATCCATGAGTTGGAGGATTTCTTTGAAGATAAAGATATCATGAATATTATGGCCTAGTCTCCTATTAAAAAGGTTGAATTTTGGATGATTATTGAGGTTGGCCTCATTGGGTTTCTTGGGACATGGAAACTAGAGTATGTTATGATCCATGGTTTATAAGAAATAACTGAGGGTATGCTCATTTTAGAATAATTATGAATTATTCATATGTTCCTAATATCCTAAGTGTCCCTAATCTCTTCTATCTTATAACTAAAGATGATTTTGTTGTTATTACCACTCGATAAGAATCACAAGGAGTTTTGGGGCCTTTATTGGTGCTTGAATGGGTTCTACTACTGGATTGAGGGTAACAATGATAGTTTCTACATTGCAATGAATTTTTCCTATTCCAATGGAATGAGTCCAGATTTGGATCAGGTTTACTGAATGGTATCTTCCAGATGTTGTGTTATTTCCATGAAATAATGGAACCCACCATGAAATGTTATTGTGATCTTAGGGGTATATAACTCTACCTGAAGATTATTAGCATAGAGATTCATCAATGGATCATGTTATAGAGCGATGTAGATTAAAAAATTTAAATCCTTGCATCTAGATATAAAGTCATTCACCCTCTCATTTTCATGATTCTTGTAGTTATTCAAGTCGAAAATTCTCATTTTCCTCTATGTAGAGTTTAATTGGTAAAGGAGATGATGATTAAGGTAGTCCACTCCTACAACAAATACTCCTAGAAGATTATTGTACCAAACGAATGTGGACCTACCATAGTGTATACAAAACACCACATCCTTATTTCCTTGTGTTAATCATTAGATCCAATCATCATCCCACATTAGGATATAAAGTGTTTCATATGATGTTTAGGGTCTCCCATGTTATGAAAAGCTGAGATGTTAGGGTTGCTGAAATATAGTGGAGGCAAAGTTTCATCCACACATATGGGGTATGTATTCTTCTTAGGTTACAAAGGTGCATATCTCCCTTTAATAGAATCTAATCGAGTATCTAGGGACTCGATGATGATGAGATATTTTGGAGGTTCTACTATTTTAACCACCTCTATTATATAGGGGATGGATAATGCTTACTGATTTGGTCTCGTTTGTGTCTCCCACTAATTCTCGACTCATGCATAAACTAAGTGATTACCATATAAAAGGTGAGGTTGTCACCTAAATGGAGGTAATTATTGTTAATTTATTAATTCATGGTATATGTATATTCTCTATCTATATCAAGAGCCATTTTGATGGTCATATTCTTCTCCTACAATAAGGGTTTCCTTGTGAGGATGAATATTCACCTCTTCTTGAACATGATAACAATTGGGAATATTTCCTTAGAGTAACTCCTCATTGAGTTGTTTGACAATTTGTACCTCATTCAAATATTGGGAATACAATTACTCTATGGAAAGAACCTCAATTATCATATCTGGTGATTAAGATGTTACCACACCTTTCCCATTATCATTTTTAGTGTTATTATATAAATATAGAAACTCAATATTTAGAGGTTCCATGTTTTGGAGACATCCCTAATTCTAGGTGAGTTCAAACTAAGTTACTACATCCAGATCACCCTCCTCTCAGGGTATGTTTTCTATGTTATGACCATCAATATTTGTGTCTTGATCAAAATAATCTATTTTGTTGCTAGTGGTGAAATTTATAGAGGTATATTAGGAAATTTTTGTTTTACAATTACTTTAAAGAAAATTTGATGATTATATACTACATGTATTAGGTTTCTTCCATGAAACCATTTTGATATTGGAAATTTTCACCTTGCAACCCCAACAGGGTTTGATTTCCTTCACTATATGCTCCTCCAATATAATCATATGACTAATGAAATTTAGGGGGGGTTGTCATGACTCTCAAATGATCCCCATATTAAAGAGGTATTTTTTAAGGGGATGATTGGATGGGATGTAAACCATCGATATTTACAACCAATCCTTTTGATTTCTGGTTCCCTTTTTTGTGAAGATGATGAAGATTTAAATTCTCCCCACCTTATAGGCTGGGAATTATTCGGGGAAAAAACTAACATTGATTGATCCAGTTGTTTATAAACCAAGGATTCTATTTAAGGATCTGATGAATAAATAGATGGGAATTGAGATATAAATTCCCCATCATAGAAGAAGAGTTTTATCTATAATCACTATTAATTTCTCTAGGACCCTTTTAGAGGATTATAAACATGGTGAATGAGATAGGGATATAAATTCCCCCACCCCAGTGGGATAGGTTTTGTTTTTATCTACTGTAGATATATGCTAAAAACTCTCAAGAATTTACGATATGATGAGTAGAGGTAGCGGTAGATATTGTGTTTTCCTAGTGGGTTGAGTTGTCTCCTGGATGGATACTACTTATACAACTTTTTTGATGTGGCATAGTTATGCTCATGTAGGAACTGACTATAATATTATCCCATTTTGGGAGTTAGTTTCTATAAGAAACTATTTATTTTATGGAAACATTGGATTCCATGTCTGCAATGTATCCTCATCACTTCAAGGTGGTCAGTTAAAAGATCTATAGGTTTTCCTCTTCATCCCTTCATGATTTCATGGAACTCCATAAATATGGAATTAAGTTGTAGTGACCAACTACCTCATGCATTACCGGTCCTCTGATTTTTCTGGAGTCTATGACATTTGATAACACCATATTTAGTGGGCTCTTTTCTTCCAAGGGTTCCAAAAAGTGTAATGGTTCATAATTTCCCCATCCTTGAATATATATGCACGACACTGTCATTTTATGGTATTGGTTTCTAAGATAGGGAAATTATAGATAGGTTTAGATGAGAACATAGTATCTTGGACTTCTGAAGGTGGCCCTTATATATTGGATAAGGGGGCGATCTAGTCTATAGTAACTGAGTTGATTCCCACATATTTTGGCATAGAAAAGTTATAAAATCCTTCTCTATCTAATCTGCTATCTCATATTCAAAAGTGGAGAGTGTCTAGAACATGTTCGGGATATTTTTTTGATAACTTTCTCTATATGTAAATGTTTCAACCTTTTCAACTAACTTAGACCCCTCCATCTAATCAATCCATAGAGGTTGATTCTTGTTGTTTTCTACTGCCTGGAGGGGAGTGTTCTAGGTTATTAATGGGGAACTATATATAAATGACCCTTATGTTTTTTTTCACCTCTCTATTTGAAGTAATGTGTGTCTTAAACACCTCTCTATAAAGAGTTGTATTGGAATGGGGGGGAATTACATTCCTGATGGAGATATCACTATAGTGTTGCTTACCACATCATATTTCTTGTGTATAGTACTTGTAATATATCTCCACGCTACCAAGAGAATGAATATCTTGATAATGATCATATTTTTCATCAGTTCAAGAGTTGATGGACCCTTGGGGTGTATATAATTTTCTCTAAAACCCTTAAGGACAATGGAATTGATCTGATTTTGGATAAAATCTTCATTCACTATGATGGATTGAATATTCCTACCTACCTTTTGAAATTATATAAAGAGATGGGCCTTTGTGTGATGGTTTCCAGACCTCATTTTTAACCATCTGATGATGTGGGAATATAAACCCACTGCTGAGAATATATTGGGATATTACATTGATCTTATTCATTATTGGTAAGAATATAAGCCTACCCTGAGGAATGTGCCACCCTCACATAGTGATCGCTAGTTAAGATGGGGATATGATCTTGATCCTAAGCCTTTAAAATGTCCCCATGTTTTTCTTGACAAGAATATAGACCTATCAAGAGGCATGTGATGCTCTCACTTGGTGAGCCATAGTTGTAGTAAGATTATGATCTTAGTCTGAATATTCACTCTAATTAGAAATATGTCGACATACATATGTAATGGGATATGAGATATAAGAATTCTTCTATAAAACCATGGAAGGATGCTGATATAATCATTTTTTAGTGGATTTATTAATATGATCCTAGATTCAATGATCTTCAAAAATATTCTAGATAGATTCACTGATATGAATACGAGCCTATATTGATGCATGTTCCACTATCACATGGTGTTCCCTGTCTAGAATGGTAATATGAGACAAATCATGGTCCTCTACAGTATGAATGTGGTCTTATTTGATAGGAATGTGTACCTATCCCACTTCATGTTCTACTCTCACTTGGTGAGACCTAGTCAAAATGAGGATATGGAACTCATCATGGGCCTTTGGAATAAGTCAGTGGCCTTTTTTTACTACAATGTACCATTGTACCAATGCATGTTTCATCATAACATGGTGAGCCATAGATGCAATGAGAATATGAGCTCAGTCTAGTTCCTTGTCATTTACCAGAATATGCCAATAATCCTCCTAGATGGGTTCAAGAATATGCAGTTTTTGGGTTACTATATGAGTATTGTAGCACGGCACTGTAGCATTAATGTACCAATGGAGGGACTGTAGTAGCTATAACACAGTAGCGGTGGAGGCAATGTACCAGGAACTATAGTGGTGGTTGTACTGTAGCAAGCACCATAGCAGCCCAGGTATTGTAGCAGTACTATTCACCAAAGGACCCTTTGGGCCAAAAATGGGCTTTCATGCCTTTTATTCAGGCCACTTAGCCTTGGGCCTTTGTTCTATGTAATGGGTCTTCCTCTACCAAGCCAAGAAAAAGGGTCTTTGCTTTAATAATAAAATGAGGCTTCAACCCCAAACATTAAAAATTATTTTAATTAATAATTATCAAATGTTGTCTTTTTTTGTACAATTTTAGTAAAATAGTGATTTTTTGTTCATGTATGTATTTTAAAGTATGTTTTTATAAAAATTATAATAATATTAAAAATCAATACAGAATTCTTTTTAAATATTCACTTTTTATTAATTATTTTTATTTAAATAATAATTTCTCATTCTATTTCTTTTAATTCATTCATAATTTCATTTTTATTTCAAAATAAATATTTCATTTATTCTTTTATTTAATTAATGTTTTTGTTAATTATTTTTTCAAATTATTAAATTGTATGTTGAGTAATTAATCTTTTCTTTTTTTAATTGTTTCATTTGTTCTATAAATTAATTCATAATTTAATAAATTATTTATTTTAACTATAATAGTAATAAATATTTTTTTCTTTTATTTTTTAATTGGTTTTGAGTAAATTTCTTTGGTAAATAATATTATTAAATTTCCGAATATAATATTTTCTTTAAAAAATCAATTATTTCAAATTTAAAAATTGTAGGTATATTAAATTTTTCAAAATATATTTTTTTAATCAATAAATATCATTTTCTATTTTTTCATTCATTTTTATAATAAATAATTATCAATGTTTTTCATTTAAATAATGTAACTTTTTCATTCTATCTATATTTAATTATTTCATTTTTATATTTTCTCTAAATTTTACACTTCATTAATTTATCCTATGATTATTTATACTCAATTTATACTTTTTTTATTATAATTTTATTAATTTTTTTTAAAAAATATTTTTTTTGGTTTCATATTTTTTCGTTTTTCTGTTCTTGATGTTGCTGCTGAGAGGTGCTCAGCTCACTACCTAGTGTGTCATTGTTTTTGGGACTTTCATATAGAACCCATTTCTTACCCACTTCTAGGAGGATAGCCAAATTGGGAAACACATAAATATATCCTCCATCGGCAATCTTGAATTCTCACCACAGTTTCCACACACCATTGGCAAACATCCAACGACGATTCCCTCCCTTTTTCATAAATCACACCCATATTCACCTCCCTTAGCCACCACCTCAATTTGTATGTTGTTCTATTATCTCCCAATGGTGGCTCCCTGGTCATTGTTTCCACCACTACCACCTACTATTGGCCTTCGACCCAACAGGGGGTTCCCACCCACCGTCTCCCCTCTCTACAACCTTCTGCCACAAACAAACCCAACATCAGTTCTTACCCATTATTGCACCTCAACCTCCTAATAGCAGTAGAACAAAACCCACCATCTCCAAATCATCTCAATGAACAAATGAAAATCAATGTTATTATAATAAAAACCAATCGAATAGAATAGAATCAATCACAAGATCATAAGTTATTGAAATTCACTGATTCAAATTAGAACCATATTTTAACCTAGATATCCAACATGAAAACCCATTTTAATCATCGAACCTAATCAATGCAACCCATCATAACCTCACAATGCCACTGCTTCACTCTCCACTACCCCTTATGAATCTAGAACCACTGCTGATGAACCATTTCTATTGGTGCCTCACTAGAGGATGTTATTGATCCTCTCTCGAAGACCCTGGCACCACTAGTTCATCGTCAGTCATCAACTCCTAACATCAATGCTCCACTGTCTACTTCACCATTACCTACCTCCATCTACCCATGCGACTTCTCAGCTTGACCCCCATTCTTTTTATCTTCCCTATTGACCAACCTTCCCCTTTCTCTTCTCTTTCACCCACACCACAATTTTTTTGATTCAACGCCCCTCAACATTCAATCTTATTCTTTTTTTATTTTGTATAATATAATATAATATAATATAATATATATATAACATATAATATAACATATATAATAATAATAGTGGTTATAATTATAAATTAAATACTCATAGTTTATTTATAATATTTGGTATGTTTAATATTAAAAACCCCTTTTAATTATATACATATTTTAATAACTAAATAAAATTATATATATATATATGTATATGATAGTAATTATAAATATATATATATATATGATATTACTAATATTAAATATATTTATAGTTATATATAAATTTATATATATAATATAATATAATATGTTCACATGTTTGTAAATATTTTTATATTTCAATTATAACAATTAAAATATTAATATATATTTTTAATAGTTGTTATTTTTTGAATTATCTCACTCTTTTTATATTTTTTGATGATAGGAACTTTTGAAACTAGAGAAAGAGAAGTGTCCAAAGGTAGTGAGATCATGGGCATGTGTTAGTGGATACATAGTTCATTGCCAATTGTTGGTTCTGTTCACTGAAGACTGGTGATGAGAGTGTTCGAGGAAACCATGTTGATTTCTATAATGTTAGTTATTTTATTCACTGCATTTACATTTTTTCATCAAATAAGAGGAGTTATCTTCCCTATAATTCATAATACCACCACTCGAACACAGGAATGATTTTCAACTTGGATTCGGTAATACATCCTCAATTTTTCTTTTCTTCAATTTCTCTATTTTATGTTCTCATTCTCTGTTTTATTTAGATACTAGAATAATAATCTATTTTATTAATTCCATTGTAATATTTTCATGTATTCTCAACCACTATTTTTTATTATCTTGAGTATCTATAAATGGAAAACTAATTTATAGGTCCTGATTCATGTAATGATACACGATGTGGCCTGGAGATCTTAGCATCATCTTAATCATCATTTTCTTCTCATCACAATAAAGATATCATGAAGGTTAATTGGTGTGTGTGAGAGGACATTCTTGCTCTAGATCAATCTGTTTCTTAATTACCCTTTTTTCCTTTTGCCCTTTTTATCTTATCGTGGTTCATCGAGCTGATAAGTATGGTTCTATGACTTTTGTCCCTTTCATAATCACTTTAGGCAGGGGAAATTCTTGGATTGAGTGATCATGTTTGGTTATTTATTCACATTTGGGAGAGTTCTTGTGTGTTGTAGGAGATTCTATGAATGAATTATCAATGTCTTGGAAAATTGAGGTTTTTTTACCAGTCCATCATCAATTGACTGATTTATTTGAGAGTTGTTCATTTAATTTTTCAGTAGATCTATGATATAGAGTTCAGGTTGGATTGACCTGGGTCTAGACCCATTCTTGCTAAAATTATTCCATGTAATTCTATAGTTTTTCATTTTCTTGGTGTTTGTTTTATTCTTTTTGTTTTAGAATTTTAGTTTTTTCAACCCATCATTTTCCTTTACGTGATTTTCATCACTATTTTCTATGTTATGATTTCTGTTTTCAATATATTTCAAAACTCAAAAAGAATATCATAAATAAAACATATGATATTAATACTTCTTCATTGAGAGTGACCCTAAGGTTAGCGACTTATCTATAGTTTAGGTATTTTAAATTTATCTCTGACCATCCATGAGACAAGGATGACGTGAAATTTTGGCTCTATTTGTGGGGAGGAAATACTTTCCTCGTTATTTTTTTCAATTTTTCCATTAAATAAATTACTAAAAAATGAAAAAACTAAATAATGATGACACCACCCCAACCCTTATAGGGTTATGTTGGTTTTCTTGCATACAGAATTATGGGAATAGTTCAACATTTTTCTCTTATATGATTTTGAAAAACTAGTAGAATAATTTAAGCAGGATATAATTCGACAAAATTTTTATTCCTTATTTAAGTAACTTGATGAATTTTCCCACCTTTTTCATGAGTTCTATGTTCTATAATAACTAATGTTTCAAACTATTGATATAAAACTACCCAGGGATTCAAGGATATAGATGCAAGATCCTCTTTTAGGGGATATTTTCATGGGATGGAAAGAGATGGAGCAGGAAGACATTAAAAAAGTTGGGCAAGATTTGGATGATAATATTATTTCTAGAACATGATTTGATGATTTTTTATTTTTAGACTCTTATAATTATTTTACATTACTCAATAGTAAAAACCAGTACCAAATATCCTATCATATTATTTGGACAAAACCACACCAGATGTGGTGTATTTTGATGATAGGTTGGTGGAGGATGAAAAACTCATTCCTCACCCAACCACACATACAGGATAATTATTTAACCAGGAGTAATAAGTTTCACTGATTCAGGGAGTTATTAATTTATCAGAAGAATATATTTTTTTTACTTTTATTATATTGAATTTTCTAATGATTTTATTTCTCCCTTAGTACGTATTGATGATGAAGCTCACTTCACTGATTACCGAGATAGTCCTATGGAACAAGAGTTATCATTTTTTTAGGATATACTGTAACTTTCAGTGTTTGTTGGGAATTCCATTTTGGAAGATTTTGTTGAAATTGAGTTTCTGGATTTTTGCATATGACCAGAAGTGGATGATGATAAATTTATTATTTTCAAGGAATATTTTGTTAACTATACTAAAATAGAGGAAAATTTTCATCCATGAGTTTCATTCCCATAACCAAGGCACTATAACCCTCAAGCTTATGGAGGGAAATACCCTTACTTTTTAATATCCCCTCCTTCATGTCACAATAAGTATTTCACTACCAATAATAGTGAAGTAAATAATACTGGACAAGGGGAACTCCACAATCATCAAGTTTCTCATTTTGAAAATAATTTCATCTAGTGGTTTTATTCCAAGAACCCATAACCCCCATCAGACAGGGGTTGATCCCCTAACTATTTAACCATGGAATAAAATTACAACACCTCTAGGTGTTTTACCCAAATATTATCCCATTTAATTTCTTGTTTTTGTTTCAAAATGATATTTGATTTTATTTTTGTGTATTTTCATAGTATCTTAATAATCTGGATATTAGTTCCTTTTGGATGTCACTTTAGAACAAGGTGAGATGCACATTTATTTAATAGAAAGTATTCCATAAATCACCCTTTGGTTCAATTTTACATTGAACATTAATTCTTAAAGTCAATTATAGTTTTCTTAAATCTATATGGACATGAACTAATAATCCATAGATCTTGTAGATAAAAAATTAAATATTAATTTAGGTGAATTTAAATATGAAAAGGTTCCCCCCTTTGGGAAGTACTTTTTTTTGTATATTCACTACATGTTGGCAGGGATTAATTGTGAGGGAGTCTATCTATTTTCTTTTGAAATTTTGATTGTGTTGTTTTACTTGAGATTTTTCATGCTAAAATCTAGTGAGTTGAAATTTTAGTTGAGCATAATTGTGAAACATGCTTCCATCCACTTTTTTGATTTTCCTTATACTACTTCTAAACAACATTTATCATCATTATTATTTTTAAAATAGATTGATTAAAATTTTATATCTAATTTTAACATATTAAAGAATTAAAATGTAAAAAAATGCACTTTTTTAGAGGTTCGTGGAGGGGTACCTTTTTCCCTTTATTATTTGTGTGGTGAGGTCAATTTTTGAACTAAACTACCATAAATACATAATTCATTTCATGCTAAATTTCTTATATTTTATTTACTGAGTTGTATCCCACCATGAGAGTCAATATTTGTGAAAATTCTGATTTTTTTTGTTTGGGGGAGAGGGGTCTTTCATTAACTTCATATTACTCAAAAAAAATAAAAACAATTGTCAAAATTTTCCATAATTTTTTACCATGTTTCAAAAAAATTCAAATTCATTCACAACATGAGGGAACATTAAAATAATTATGAACATAAATTATTTCCTCCCTAGTGGGTAACTACTTTTGGTTATTAAGGGATATTGTTAGTATGAAACTATTGAGGTTAAATGACTACTTACTAGAGTACCGTACAATTTCTATGTATATTCTATTTGAGAAATATGATAGAGAGTTTGATATGATATATTTTTTTTTGGAATTATGATCATAACATTAAGAAACTTGATTTTTAAACTCGAACCTAGCAGACTCATATTTTAATGAAAAATTATCACAATAAGTATCTAACTGAAATTGTAAACATAAAATTCCTTTGAAACTAGATGAAAATTGTAATGTGATACCATAGTGAACATATGAGACTATAGTCATTGTGTATGTGTGTTAGACCTCTTTACATATCAAATAGGTGTATCTATACAATTATTCTCACAACATACTTGTATGGGTAAAAATCATAAATGTTATAACAAAGTTCCTAATGGTCAAAAATAAGTTCATTATAGTGAGGGGAATATTCATCCTAAATAAAGAAAGAGAAAACTGACTTGTATGAAGATCATTTTAGTTGTATCAATGAATTGATTAGGAAACTTGTTCTTTGATTTTTCAAACATAGTATAAAGTAAGAAATTAAATTCCACTTGATATAACATGTCATCATGGTTAGTTTTGGAACATGAACTATAATCTAAGTAGGTTATTATATGATTTCATATGGGAGGCATGAAATCCTTGATAGTGAATGAATTCGTGTTCCCTTGATTTCTAGTGGGTGGTTGAAGTTAGGTAGGACCCTTTGTTTTATATCTTTTGAAAATACTAACCTGGTTTATTTCCGTTATGTTTAAAATCTAAACAAGCTTCAATTTTGACCACTCACAAAAATCATTCATTTTTTTATAATGAAACCAGCATTAATTTTTTTGAGTACAAAAAAACATTTCAGTGTGGGGGGAGTTTGATGTGGCTATTTTTAAAGCACATTTCCATATCATTTTTTGTACTTTTTTATATAATAAATATCTAAGTAATTTATTTTAAATAATAATTACAAAATATTTTCATTTTTTTAAATTCCTAGTAAAATAGTTTTATTTTGTTCAAATGTGTCTTTTAATGTTTGTTTTTGTTATTTTTTAAATAATTTTAAAATTCATTTCATAATTGTTTTTTAACATTCGCTTTTTATTATTTTGTTTTTTTGTTTAAATAATAATTTTTATTTATATTTCATTTATTTCATTTATTGTTTCATTTTTCATTCAAAATATATATTTTATTTATTATTTTATATAACTAACTATTTTTTCACATGTTTTTCAAATTAATAAATTTTTAGTCGATTAATTTATAATTTTTTAATTAATTTATTTTTCCCTTTTATTCAGTAATAATTTAATTAAATAATTTTTTTAATAAATAATGTAATAATTGTATTTTTTTCATTTTCAATTGGTTTTATGTCTATTTTTTTCAAAATAATAATATTTATTTTCTGAATGACATTCTTTAATCAAATTCAATATTTTTCATAGATAAAAAAATTATTTCAATTTTGCCAAAATATATTTTTTTAATCATGAACTTTCAATTTTTATTTTGTTGTCATTCATTTTTATAATATATAATTTTCAATTTTTTTCATTTAAGTAATGTAACTTTTCATTCTCTATGTAATTAATTAATTATTTTGTTTTGATATTTAATTTTAATTTAACTCTTAATTAATAGATTTTTAGTTTATTTATAATTTATTTAAATTCTGTGAGTTATAATTTAATTTCATTATAAAATTGTTTCATTTAGTTTTTTCTAACTTATTTTACTTATTTATTAATTGTGATTGATATTATTGTCACCAGGTCCTGAACTCACCATCATATGAGTCACTATTAGAGGGAATCACCACTGCCTCCCCTTTTTTTACCAACTACAAGGGGGAAATCCAAATTGTAAAACTCTTACATTATTCCACCATTAGACAGCATGACTCTCCTCCATAAGTTCTACACATCATTAGTAAATTTTCAACATTGGTACCCTCCCCTTTTCAAATATCACATCTACTATCACCTACCATACCCACTTCCACCATCCTCAGCTTCCACTATCATCTCTCAATGGTGGCTCCTCATCCTATGTTACCACCACTATAACCCACCATTGGAATTAACCCAATGGTTGGTTCTCACCCACCATCTCCCCTCTCTATGTACTTCTACCACAAAAAACCCAATGCTGGTTTCTTGCCCACAATTGCACCTCAACCATTTTCCAGTGCCTAAACCAAACACACCATCACCATATAATATCCTATAAACCAATAAAATAAATATAAATATAATAAAAAATATCAAATATCAAGGAATCAATACACTAGATTAAAATTATTTAAATTCATCAATTAAAATTGGAATCAGATTTAAAAATTAGAATCCCAACTAAAGAACCCCTGCCACCATTAAAGAAATCCGTAGAAATATAATATCTCCTCTTGGAATTTATTCTTCATTATTGGATCACTGATCTAAATCTTGAACCACTATTAGTGAACCAATTGACCCACTGCCTCACCAAGGGATTCCACTTCTCCTCTCTCGAAGCTACTAGTGTTTCCACTTTTCTATTTTATATTCGCACCTAGCACCACTACTCTTACATCCACTTCACCTTTCACCTCCTCCCTATACCTAGGAAACTACTCAACAAGTCTCTTACCCTTTATCTTCTCTTCCAACTCCCCACCCCTTTTTATTTTCTATCTCCCCCTCCCCCCATTTTTACCCTTGGTTCGATTCAGCGTCCCCCATTCTTATTTCTTATTTCATATTTTATATTGTATAAAATATAATATAACATATATATTAATAATAATAATAATAATAAATTAAATATTAGTTGTTTATTAATATTATTATATATATTTAATATTTACAAAACATTTATTTATGTACTTATTTTACGTTGTTAAATTAAATTATATATATAAAAGTATTTATAAATATTCAAATATATATAGATCTAATAAAATTAATAAATATAATTATAGTTATATATATATTAATATTTTTTATTTTTTATAAATATTTTTATATTTATTATATAATTTTAATAATAATAATATATTATAATAATAGAAGTACCTTTTTTTGAACTATTTGGTGCTTTTTCTATTTTTTGTTGTTGTTGTTTGGAATAGGAGGAGTTGGATTTGTAGTGGTGTTCAATGTTACTGAGGTCATGGGCATGTGAAAGGGGATACACATGTCATTGAAAGTGTTGGTATTTTTTAGTAGGAATTTATTGAAGATATATGTTGAGAGATTTAAAGGATGCCACATGGATTTCTTATCACAAACCAACCCAAGTCAAACCTGAACCGATTACCCATTATTGCTTGCGAAAAGTCATGAGAGGCTTTACTAATCCCCTCAGGTTAGAAACTAGTGACATATATAAAATATACATTATTGGTAATGATTTATCCCATAAAAGATAAATAAATAAACAAGAATAAAATCAAAAACTGGTAATATTAAAATTACTAAAACTAAATGGCTAGACATACCCCCAAGTGGCCTCATGGGTCACCAACAACCAAAAAACCACTATTTCTCTTATAGATAACCAAAAGTGGATGAACCTAAAACTAAGAAGATAGAGTAGGCATGAGAACTGATATGATCAGTATAAAAAACGCCTTATTCACCACGGTTAAGATTCAATCAATTCTTTCTAGTTTGAAAACGGGATATATAAAATCAAATATTTCCTTTATTTTATATTAAAAACAACATAGTTCTATTATTAAGAAAACTACATTCCATTATATTTTCCAAAATAATTTCCAATTCATTTAATTCATTTAAATAAAATCCATTAAAATTAAACTAGTGATGGAATAAGTGTTTTAATATGAGATGAAAAGTAAGGGTGTCCTGGGATAAATTAATAAAAATTTCAGCAAAAACATATTGGAAAATACAAATATGTAAACATGAAAATTTCTATAAATCCCTAGAGTGATCCCGAAATTACTCTCTTCAGACACATCTGTCGATGTTTGGTGTGACTCTATAGTCAATAACCAATTGGTCACCTTGAACTAGCTAATCTAATGGCACGTCCTTCCAAGCCCAACAAATTCAAGGGGGTAATAACCTATCTAATCAGGTTTGGAGGGAAACAGTCACTCAACCCTCTGGAATATTCCAAGGAATCCAATCATGATATAAATAGTAATAATAATTTCACTTGGCATAACAGGGTTTAGAAACCACATCCAATTGTGTTCTCATTCATGAAGCACTAGAGAGGATATCATACAATGTTCTATTGGTATCATGATATAATCCAAGTATATCAACTCACATGAAAATAAATTTCTTTCACAATAATTATTAGATACCAACTAGGCATTACACTACCTAGGTTTTCAATCCACTTTCCAAAAAACACCAAGATGCAAATCAGACCTACACATCATATGAATTAATACCATTTTTTAAAACATCTCAACATCCCAACCGGAACATTACATATTACAAACCACATTTATATTCCCAAAACATTTCCAAATCCAATCTAAAATCACATGACACACTAAAATGGTGATAAAAAATCCTTCAAGTTAAACTAAACTACATAGTTAAAAACAAGGAAAATTTTAGATAACACATTTAATCAAAGCCTTCAGGTTCTATAAAATACACTTAAAATTACAATAATCCTTTAGAAAACTATTTTAAACACTTAGGATACTTATCATTTAAAGGATAACATGAAAATAAGATTAAAAAATTATGTAAATGAATAAGAAACTGATTATAATAGAAACAACCAATTTTTACTAACATATACATATAATATGTAAAAATAATTTTTTTTAAATTCTCAAGTAATGATGTAATTAAAATTAAATGACTGGTTATAAGGAAGATACCTCAATGAGTAGAGAACCAAGTTGATACACTTCATCACTTGATTTGTTTGATGAAGATCACCCACATTTTTATGCACATACATTAATATATATATATATATATTACTTAATATAATGTACATATTCTTCTCTCCAAGAGGGAATAAGTACAAGGAAGATATATATATATATATATAGACACACAAACATGTATGTATTTGAGTGGAACCTTTCAAGGAGCCACCAAACTCTCAAATTATTTCTAGGAACCATAAATCACCAATGGGGCCCTAAAGAAAGGTTCTAAATAACGAAGTGGAAGAAAACCCATACCCTAAGCAGTGACACAAAACTAGATAAAACCAATCTACTTCAACTTTAGTAGAAAATGTCAGTACATGAAATAGGATGACCCGAGAGAACTTCCACACACCCTATTGTGAATTGAAACATCAAATATGTTTCACCAGAAACCCTAGGGTCTATTCAAACTAGGTAGGGTGAGAGGAAGTGGGAAATAACAAAATCAAGGGATGATATTAGGGAAGAATGAATTATCTTGAAGAACCTTGAAAAATATATGAGGAAACCAAGGGATATCATAGAAGGAGGAGAATCATGAGAGGAGGGGGAGGCATACGCCACGGAGGGAGGAGAGGTGCACCTTTCTCTAAACATGGGGGGAAATGTTTGGATAAGAAAAGGATAAAATAAATAAAGGAAAAATAATAGAAAAAGTATATAAACACTCAATTTTTATAATTTTGGGAAACTCACACGGTTTGTGCACAATTTAAAAAATCGTGCGCTGGCCACTGCCTAATTCGGGAACCCTCACATGGTTACCAGTAGTAAGACACACAATTGAGTAAACCACACTCAAACTATGTTACATAGTAATATCCACATAAAATCCAATCCACATGGTTTCCACATGGTTTAATAGACCATGCACAAGTGGTGTACCACTCCACTAACACATCTATACACCCACATGGACACATCATGGTTACTAATAACCATTCAGGTTGATCGTGAAATAGTGAAAAGGCTTCCAATAATTTAAAATTCAAACCACAAACTACTAATACTCAAAATTTTGGCAAAAAATATTTATATAGATAAATTATGAAAAAATAATGTTGGGGTGTTACATTTATATCCTATTAGTTAGTTTCTCAGTACATAAAAATTTTTTATTTCAAATAACTAGACACATCTCCTCTCTATTTCACAATACCACAATCCTGAAATGGGAACCATCTTAATCCTGGATATGGGAACCCTTCTACTTTTTATCTTCATCATTTTATTAGTTTTGTGTTTTTTTTTCTATAGATACCAGCATACTGCTCTATTTTTTTTAATAATTGTGATGTTCATGTGTTCTTTCAACCATACATCATTGTATAATCTTGAATATCTATAAATGGGGAAAAATTTTATAGGGCCTAATTAGATTTATGAAACCTGAAATGACTTGGATATCTGAGCATAATCACAATCCTAATTTTCTCTTCATCATCCTGGGAAGATCTTGAATATTATTTGGGAGTGCTAGAGAACTTTCTTATACTAGATCGATTGATTTCTCTCTTACCCTTTATCCAATTCTATTTATTAACGTATCCTTCTTGATTATCTGGATAAGAGAGGTTGTGTGACTTTTGAACCTTTGATGATAACTGAGTCATAAATAAATTCTTTTCTTGAGTGATTTTATTGGGTTATTTCTTCACTTTTGGGATAGTGATGGTGTGTTCTAAGTGATTTTATTCATAAATGACCCATGTTTTGGGCGAGAGAGGTGTGTGCATTGATCCATCAACCATGAATTGAGGGAGTTTAGAGTTGTTGATTTAATTTTTCATCAGATCGATGATAGGGAGTTGATGATGGATTGACATAGTTTTTGACCTACTCTTGAGGACATTATTCCTTTTATTTATATCATTTTCATATTATTTCTGTAAGTGTTAATTGGGTTTTTTTTTTGATTTTTTAGGTTTTTCCCTCCAATAATTTATCTCTTCTATGATTTTCATCACTGATTTTTCTGTATTGATTTTCTATTTTCAAAATAACATAGAAAAACACAAAAAAATTTCAGAAATACCACTTTTGATCTCAATAATTCTTCCTTGATTGGAACCCTATGGTTACGCACTATGAAATATATTGGGTCTTATAAATTATCATTGACCATTCTTGTGACAAGGATGTTTTCAATGTGATTGTCCCTATATATGAATAGAGGGAAGAATATTCTATATGAGTTATACATTTGTTTCCAAAATGTAATGACTCTTTAGAAAAGTTTGTATAGGGATATAATCATGTCTACTTTCTATCTCCAATATATACTAACAGATAACTTTTATTGAAGCAGAAATATGATCCCACTTCTCTACTCTTTATGAAATCATAATACACAGACGGGATTCATGCACAGGGTAGGAATATGAACTTCCCCACTACTAATGTAAGTATATTTCCATAGACATGTTACAAGGGATTAGGGGTATGATCCTGCTCACTGGTTACTACTGAAATATGTCAGTAAACATTTTCATCGGGAGTTGGGATATGAGGTCAGTTACCTCTATCCAAAACAAATTGTTCATAATGTGCCTTACATTTTTCTCATTGATGGTTATTAGAGGTGGAAGTATGTTGGGTATTACCCTAAGCAGGTGACAGAGGGGTACCATTGGGATGACACTAGTGATGGTGGTTGATAAAAGCCCTCCCAAACATCATCTGAATCGAATGAGGGTCTACAGTTGATTCTATAGTCAACCATAAATAGATAATTAAAGTGTTTACATCCATGACCCAAATATAATCATTTTATGAAGTTGGTAGTGGCATCAAATTTCATTGTATTTAATTTAGATTTCCTTGGATGAAGAGGGCTTGTATATTTTACTACTTGCAGACCCTCGGGAGAATCCTTATGTTTTGGGATTATACCATGTTGGTGGTACTCCTGGACTATTGCATTCACCAATCAATACGGAAGAAGTCAAGTAGCCGGAATCATATTGAGGTACGTAGGGGTAACTGATGGAGATTATTTCTTGAAATATTCATTTGATGAAGAATATTTAAATCTGGGTGTTTTTTCAATAGTAGGTTATGAATTCATGATTACAACAAGGAAAAATAACATTTATTATTTCATCACTATAGGCATGATATGTGCACAATCAGATATTCATCGGTAAAAAACTATTAATTTTTTCTAATCTAGACATTCTACTCAAATTGAATTATCAAAGGGAGGATGTACTTAATTCTTCAAAACCTCAGCTATAGAGGATATGTTGTAAGATTCATATATGGTTTTACAATTTTTTGCATATGATATGGAAACAACCTGGCCTAATGCATCGTCAAATAATCATTCTATGTTTTTTTTGAGAATCGGGTTGTGTTCACCATTTTTTTGTGTATGGTGTGAAAAAAAACAATACATGGTTAACCAATCATTATTTTATTTAATAGCATCAAATCAGTTTCACCATTTTTGTTTTAATGTGTTTTGAAAATAAAATGGATCGATTCATGGTCAATAGATCATTATTTGATTTGATAGATTCATTTATGGATCATAATTTTTGTTTCTGTTTGGTGTGAAAACAAAATTGTTAGTGCATGTTCAACCGATAATTCTATTATTTGAAGGATTCAAAACAGGTTCTTCATTTTATTCAATAGAAATGATGAAAATGATGTTCTTAAGTCACCCTCATGGTAGGAACATGAGTTCTGATGCTAACTAAGGAGTCTATCCTTTTTATGATAAGGCGATTCCATATTTAAATGACTTGGTACCAGGTTCTCCATATTTTATGTTTTAGAAATAAGGGTTCACTTATCATCATTATTAACAGAAACTCACAAGAGTTCCCACATCTATAACTCGGTATATACCACATTTTCAATGGTAGGTGGTTTGTTGGGGTTTCAGTCCAAAATGCACTTAGGAACTTGCATTGGTCAAGAGGATGGGAGGCTGGGCTCATCACACCCTTTTGGGGGGAATTGTTTCTTACTCCGTTTCACTATTATAGATTTTATATATGTTGATAAATATATTCATAATATTGATAGGGGACCAGTTACCATAAAAATGACCATTAGTTAAACCTATTTCCATTCTGGACACATAATCAGTTTCTCCCGCAAAATGACCATATGTTTAATCTCTTTTATACCTGAAGGGTGATATTTTTGTGAATCTGTATGTATGTATATATGTTTCTTCATCCATTTCCATTTATGGTTGTTTACTTATAGGTCAGAACCATATAGTTAGGAACTTAATGATTTTCTACCACCTGAGGAGGCATTTAATATGTCAAGGATGTGATTGAGTCGCTATGTTGAATCCAACATATCCTATTTATAGTAGGAATCAAATCATTGGTATTTTATTGAACCCATGTAGTTTAACAATGTTTGTAAAGGGAAAGTGGGTGTGAATTAATGAAATAGGTAGTTCAGCTTGAGGCCTAAGTAGACATCCTACATATCCTAGTTATGCAAAGAATCATATTTTCATTGTTAAATCACACCCATAGGTTAGGCCCCATGGTGTATTTCCCTATATGGAGGGATTCATATCATTCCAATCATCAGGGCTTACACACTAAGGTTTTCCTAGATGACATAGGTTCATGATATGAATTATATGACCATTGTAACACCCTATGGAAACATGATCCACGATTGTTGTGAGAAACAAGGGATAAAAATTATTTAGCCTCGATGAATAAGGATGTGGTACTTATATACTGGGACAACCCTTTTGAGGTTTAATATGGAGCTCTACCCTTATGAAATATTAATTCGTATCCAGGTTATGGATGGAACCAGAGACAATGTACTTCACTTGACTTCTCAGTCTGCTAAAGGATGAGGTAGAATCAACATCCCATGGGAATGATTGGGCACCGATGGTTGAAAGGTCAGATAAATAGTAGGGATTACACTAAATTGGATACCCATTTCAAATAGGACCTTATAATTGTGTCCTGTTTATCCTAGATATTACAAGAACAACAATCCTCATAGTTTAGTAGATCAAGGCTTACACAATGAAGTTTCCCTGGTTATGGTTTCCAGACAAGTTTTTCATGTCATAGAACTTCTACATGAACCATCCAAATTATCTGTCTGAAATGAGCTAATTGTATTCTTAAAATGCCTTGATTTTCTACTTGACATGTTTTAGGATATCTACCTGACATATCTAAATAAAATATCATGATCCTATGGAATTTTTCAAGGGATAATTTAGAATCTAGATGGCATGTCTGAAGGTCATCATATGACCACATCTAACTTTTCTGGAAGTCATCGCAAGTCATGGATGCTTGATCCTATTGGCATCACATGATCTTGGATAAAATTTCAGGAGTCCGTTCCATTATCTATTTTTTACCAAAGATTAATCGTGAAAGATGGTTCACATGCTTGGAAGAAGTTGTCATAGTTAGCGTGTCATGTATGGAGGGTGTTGAAATTCCCAGCTGACTTCTTCATTCATCAAAGAAAAAGCTGGATGACATGCCCATATGACATTGCATGATATTGATATATTTTCTAGAGGATTTCGTGAGATCTAGTTGACATACCCCAGTTCCATTGCGATACTCAGTTGATAAGTACTGTTGTCATTGTATGTTTTGGTTCACTTGTATGAAGGATATAACAATGTATTTATGGAGATCTTGAAAGGTTTCTTGAGACTCAGGTGGCATGACTGGAGGGTTCCATTTGACTTTATATGATATTCATATGGTACTTTAAATGATCTAAATACCATTTGGATAGAGTTACTCATTATTTGGGTGACAAGTCATTATTCTATCACATGAACTGGGTGGTTCATTTAAAGCAAATAATGATCAATGTATATGTTTATTTCATAATTATCAAATATTTTTAGTCCTTGATCCATCATTTTATCACATCTTATTTGTATTTGTTCAATGTTATATTTTTTATGTGAATTTGATTCAACATTTATGAGGTATATCCTTCATATAATGCATCAGAAGTCCTTTGTGTAATCAATGAGTGATCATGGGAAATGCCTATTCTTATTGTATGATTGCTTAGGTTTTCCATTAAGGATCACCTAATAGAAAAAATTTCTAATTACAAGATCAATCACTCTATTAATTATGTTCTATTTCTAGGGTGTGATAGTTTGAGGATCCATGGATTTTAGGCATGTATTTTCCTGGATGGGGACTGAGATTTATTGGCCTCACCACACTAATTATATGTCACACTTCACAGAGCATATTATTCAAATCAAGGTTTGGGTTGATGGTGGTATTTGATTTCTGGTATTTTATAAATCATGTTGTATGTCATTTCAGGAGCATCGCATGGTATTCGGTGACTTCAAGACCGTCTTGTTAACACCCCATTTATTGGATTATAGAAAATTAAGGGGTTTCTTTTTAATCTTGTCATCTTTCCAAGGGGTGTTCAAATTGTCATGCTAATATATACAAGGTTCTTTGAGTGATGAGGATTCCTTTTCAGTTGCTTTTTCATGAGTTGAGGTGACTTATCTAGGATATTCCATGAGACAATGATCGATTTCCAAAATGTTTCTCCAATATCAGTATGTCATGTCTAAGGGCATTTTAAAGGTATTATTGAGAGCATGAGAACATCACATGAAGCTTATAATCACAAAAGGCTCCCACCTATTCCTTTTCTGTATCCTTTTTTATTTTACAAGAGTTTAGGGTCTTGTGACTTTTTTTGAGCGTTGTCGAAGAAAAATAATCCCCCAATTTGTGACATGCTATGAATACAACAAAGGGTCAATAAGGGATGCATGATCATTATCATGTATAAACCCTCCTAATTTTTTTGAGCTAAAGAGGGAGCACAAAACTAGATGGAAATATCTGAACCCTTCATGCGATGTGGGTGACATGCTCGCAAGTTCTCATTGGACACGGTAGGCATGTTGCCGGGGATTATGTGGTGTCTTATAAACCGCATGGCCTATGTCACATGAATTTTATGAATTCACTAGTATCCTACCTTTTAGTTATTTTCCTCCATATTTTTCGTGCATTTTTATATGGTTTTCAGGATCCTATCTATAGACATTTCTTATGACTTTAAGGAGGAAATCTTGCAACTGATGCGTGATCATCCAGTGTCTTCGATGACTTCATGAGATTATATGGACTCGTTAAAGGGGCTATGTGATATCTTATATAGGTATTTTCTTTGTGAGACTATCTAAATGATCTCCAAATGTTCATCTGATCACGTTTCTTCTGGTCGTTCATGAGATCTTCATGATCTAGGTCCCGTCCGTATTTCATTTCATTGTAGAGGAAATAATACCAATATTCAGGTATTTCTTCCATTGTGTATTTTCTAATGCTCATTTGGTAGGAATAAATATTGTGTATTTACATTTATTACCAGAATATTTCATCGACATAATGGGACATCGTCTGATTTTATCCACAGTCCAATCATGCCTATTCATCATTGTATTAGATGGAATGTTAAAAAAATAACCTACAGTTATGTCAAACCACATGAATATTAATCTAGAAATAGACCTCCCAAGTCATCTATCACAAGTTAATAAGGTCACACAACTAAATAAGAATATGAACATGCCCTAGGAATTTCTATCCCACTGAATCATTGAATAACCTGATGCTCCCATATTTAATAAGGGTCAATTTACCATAAGACCACACATCCATCACATGTTTCATTTTAGAAGCTTGGATTCCTGTATAAGACTACTGTCTTCTTAATGACACAACATTTTTAAAATAATTCATAGGCATGTATAATGGTTTTAATTTTCTAGGGAGATACCTATGGGGGCTAGAATATTACTGATAAGTGGGAATACTACTAGTAAGATACACTAAATAGGTCACTAGGATTTCCATTATAACTTCTAAGCTCAGAGTAAAATGAAAATGACAATAGAGAACGATAGACAATGAACCCACTCCCAACTAAGGTATAATTAAGGAAAATATTTAAACTACCTTAATACAAGGCTCAAAAATAAGAACACAACCTTTATGTTTCATTTAATACATTTTAATTAATTAAAATTTACTTTTATGAATTTAAAGAGCCTTAATTTAATAAATTTCAAGTACTAGTTATGAATGCCAACTATACATGGTATTTTTATTAGCTAACATCGCAAGGAAAATATGAAATTTCTGTAGAGACTCAAATCATGAGTTTATCATTTAGTTACCATCCTATCACAATTTAGTGAATTTACCATATATATTCGTTTTATATGGTTTATTTTTCAATATTAGTCTCACATTTGGGATTAGTTAAAGAAAATGTAAATAAAAATCTATTGATTAAAACATCCATAAGGTTATAATTTTAATTTAATTAACTGTAACCTCATTTAATTATATCCCAAAAGTATTAAATGGGACTTTATTTATTAAAGGGGATAAAATCAGTAAGATTTCGGCGTACGTTTATACAGAACCTATGTAAGTGGATGCTGACACATTAACCATCCATCCCTATAAAACAAGAGTATACCCATTAGTGTTAAATATTATGAAATAAAAAATTAATGTAAACCTATGAGGGTCTCATTATTCAAACCTGGGTCCATTTAAAAGAAACAAAAATAGTTATACTATCAGGTATTCAAAGCAACCTTTGGGGTTTTACCTCAGAACAACATCCCCAACTGACCTACTTGGGTTTAGTTATGAAATATGAAATTTGGTCATATAGATCTTCATTCCCAATTTATAAAGGTACAATCCTTCAAAAGGGAATACATTTTTTAAAGGATTTCATTTCATCTTTCATATATAAGCATCATGATTTAGTTAGATGAAATATCATTCCCATGTTATAAAAGGATCTATCCCTTATTCGCTCTCATTTAATCAGAACCTAAAATGATTTATCCCATGAAAAAATGGTATATGAATCATACATTCTGTGGTCATCTAGTTAAGGATCCACCATCATGATATTTAAGAAACCACCATTTAGGTTGATGCATACAATTTAATAATCAATCATATATCTTAATTATAACAAATCATGCAATTATAAAGTAGTAAAAAATAAAGAAATTTTAAAAGGAGTCTATAAAATAATGGTATTTAGGTAAATCATGATAAAAAATCACTTCATGATATTATATGTGTATGCATGTCACTAAATCAAACAAGGTACATCCAACAATTATCAGGAAGTCAAGAAATGCTATTTATACGGTATGGAATATATATAGAATACAAATATATATGTTATTATAATGATGAATATAACAATAATTCCTTTCCATACTAGTAAAAGGTTCAAATACCAAAAATATAATAAATTAGAAAGAAATATAAATTAAATCAATTACTCATGGTGAAATAATGGCCCACTGTAAAAAACAGATATCATGAAAAGTAGTCCTATTCCTATCCACTTTTCCGTTTCTCTATGTTTGGGATGATCACTCCTAGAAATGACTATTTCCCAAATATAGACACATTTATAGTCACTTTTATACTAACCTAAAATAGATATACAATGTAAAATTTTCTTTAATATCACTTTTTTAAATCCCATATCTACTCACATTATAAAAAATTGTACGTTTAGCTGCCACATTGCCACAATCATGCCTCTTTGTAGTCCAGAGACTACTGACTAGAAGGGAGGGTCTAGTGGATGTACAGTGGGGAGACTCTAACCTCTTCATTCGAATAAAAATAGAAAATAATAATAATAGAAAACCAATTAGTGAAATTCAACAAATTGGTTATAGAATAAAACAATGATAAAGTATCCAATGAAAAATAGTTAATAATACATGTCTATATGATGATACAATGTACAAGTAGAATACGTATGGTGGGTATTATATAAAAAATACATAATGAAAATAATATAATCCTTTTAGGCTATCTCCATGAATATCCTAATCTCATGCTTAGTCCAATGCTTCTAATCATCCATATTCATGAGTAATAACCCAATCATAATACATGGTAATGACCCTACAACCATATAGGGTGTGATAGAAACTCAATAGATCACCACCAATGGAATATAATGATATCCAATCAAAGAATACAGAATACAACATTTTTTATGTATAAAAATGGTAGTAAATAAGTAAATATTACCAAGACAGAGTAGGGTTCATCAATGTTCATCCAACCGACCATACCTTCTTTATCCTAGGTGGGATATATCGTATGATGAGTCACTTTATATATATAATTATATGTATATGTATTTTTTTATAAATATTTATTTATATATATTAAATATATTGGTTGTAACATATATATAAATATATATAGATCTGTTGGGATATCCAAGACTTGATGTGTAACTAATTAATCCTTTCATAGTCACAATAGTCTCAAGGAGTATAATGAGGGATTCCATGCCTGAGTATAACAATAAGAGAAACCATTCATGAGTATCAAAATAAGGTATTCAATTCCCAGGTATTACAAATAATAAGGCACACTATGCCCAAGTATCGCAATATATAAGGGACTCCATTCATGAGTATCACAATTTATAAGTGACCCCATGCATGAGTATCAAAATTTATAAGGGACACCATTCCATACTATGAAAAATTATAAGGGACACTGTGTAAGAGAATAATAATTTATAGGGGACATTATTCAATAGTTTCAAAAATTATAAGGGACTCAGTTCTCGAGTATGATAAATAATAGGTTTAGGCATGTTAATTTTAATGATTATTCATAGGTATGGTTATATATATTGATTCAAAAAATTGGTCTCACCTTCGTCATTCTGTTAAATCTTTTTATAATTAATTAAGAATGAAATTTAGAAAAACATTTCACATCACAATATAATCATTAACAATAATGAGGCCACAAACATAAGCATTTTATATCTATTACAATATACATTAGGGACATTCAATTTATAATTAATTAGAAAGTCAATTGAAATTTCCATTCCATTTATCATTTAAAATAACTCAATTTTGCTTCCCAATCATGTTAAATAATATAGAACTCCTTGTAGGTGGGTTTATAATAAAATTGGAGAAATACAATCATAAAAAATCCATTTAATTTATAATAATAATAATCCTCATGGGATGTAGTTTTACATACCTTGGAAATGAGTAATGAATATAATATTCTATTCTATGATAAAACTTTACAACAAAATTCTCCAAGGATGGTCTAGTTTCCTAAAAAGGGAATAGAATTCATTGTTTATAAGAATCACAACTTGATGGGGTGGTTGTAATTGAGTTGAAAAACATCTAATGGTAGAATTAATTACAAAATGTATATTTTATATAAGGGCTTGGGTTCCACATAATTAATTTAAAATTTTAAGGGAAATTTTCGAGAAATATGGCATGTAAATTAATTAAATATTTTATAAAAAACGATACATTAAGGTAAATTCCACAGATCACATACCTCGGGATTATGATGCTTCCCTCATCCACTATCGAGCTTTGATTCGATCCGTTTCGAGAGAAATAAAATAAATCTTAAATTTTATGAGGGGATTTTTGTGAAATATATATAATGTGATTTTGAGCTCATATGTCTGATATCTCAACATGCCTAATAGACGATGAGTAAATAATCTTTCCTGGGGATTCTATGTCTGAGTGAGGAAAATAATGGTGGATGAAGGTGAAACAAAAATAGGGAAAATGGTAATTACACCGCCCTTAAATTTTGTGCATGGTTTGACCAAAAGGTTTGGAATAACTGTGCACCATCCATACACACCCCCTGCTAGAGTGGCATGAAGTGTGTGTGCTATGAACATAGTTTTTCTAACCACGAACAACCTATGAAGTTTTGTTTATCAATTTTCTATAGATGTATAAAATGGTTGTCTAGCATCAACTACATGATTTGATAAACCTTATAAGACCCTCTTGAATCACATGGTTGCGGTGAACTATTTTTACTTACCATGCACTAATTGTGATCCTCCATTTTCCTATCAAGAAAACAAGGATTTTAAATCTTGGCACTGCCAAAACTCAACAAGACACTTGATACACCTTTCATGCCTTAATCATTGTCTAAAAACACTTGTAAGTGATCCAACACCCAGATTTATATTTTAATGACTCTTAAAATTTAGTGGATCCACCAAATGAGAAGTTACAAATTACTTTATCATTTATTATGATCAAAACATAGGATGATAAAATGTTATTCATGGATTATGTTTCTTGTTTCATTGAAACAAAACCTTAATAGATCATGTCTGTTATTATGTTTTATAAAAAATAATGAAATATTTATGTATTAAAAAGGATGGATTCTATAAATAAGACATCCCAAGGCACCTACATGATATTTCATTGATTTCTTATGAGTTTTCATGAAAATAATTTTATTTTAAAAGGTTACCTAAGTATATTTTAAATTAATTATTATAAACTTTTTGGTAAAAAAGGTATGTCTCTTAGATAAAATTTTTTTGGGTCCTCATGTTTACTAACAAACCCTCAGGATTATGATTTTACATTAATTGAAACACCCCAAGGTTTTAAAAAATAAATCGAAATGAATGACACATTGAGTATCTACATAATGACACTTTTTTAATGAGATATTTATAATCTATCCATTAAATATAATTTTTCCTCTACTATGATTTTAGTTTCTGAAAACATACATCTATGGTAGTAATCGATAAGTTATTTAGAGTATACTAGAACCAAATTAATTTTTGATGAATAGTAACAGACCCTTATGAATTTTAATATAAATTTTAATATGACCCTAATTAATAGTAATTTTTGTTATTATTTTATTTTCTTAAGGTTATAAGATAATGAGATTTCGATTAATTTTACAAGGTGATAAAAAATGAGTTATAGTTTTGAAATTTTGATTTTTTGAATAAATTATACTTTTATTTAAAAATTTAATAAATAATATTTATAAAAATAAAAATAAAAAAATGGAGTTCATTTTTCAATTCTATACATTGAAAAATGGTTAGGGTTAAATTTCTAATTTTTCCGAAATACTTGAATTTTTTATGAATAGTGAAATATAGTAATTTTTCGTATATATTCATTATTTGTTAAATACACTATTCCTAGAATCATGTATGATATAAGAACCCTTTATTTAACATAATATACTATATTTACTATTTTGGGTCAAATGAATCAAAATTATTCATATTCTTGATCAATAATATTAAACTAATGATTAAAATACTGGAAAACCCCTCCTCTCCTTCACTATAAATTCCACCCTCACCCCCTCTTCCTCTCACACCTATCAAGAAATGAGAATTGTCTAAATTTTTCCCAATACCATTAACAAGGATCTTCCACACATACTAAACAATCTTGTATTATCTAAATGACAAAAACAAAGGCCTTAAATAGGATCTCAAGGTGAATAGATCAAGAGGCAAAAATCCTCTTTCATTTTCTTGTGTTTTCTTTTAAATTATTTTTATTTTCTTATACTCTATTTCCCTCCACTTATACAAGAGTAATTAAAGCTACATAATCTTATATAAACTGGATATTATCATGTTTAAGGAGAAATTTATCAACTTACTTCTTCTCCCCTCCCTCTTATTTAAAAAATAAAAACACCGTATGTGATTTGTTGATTTACCGACATCGTGGATGATGTGTATTCAATTTCCATTATTTCCTTCAAAGATGGTTGTAAAACAGTTTAAATGGTTGAAAAATATTTTAAATTGTATTATATTACCTCTTTTATGTTCTTTCATTAACATATATTCATAATATTAATGGTATATGATGAGAAGTGTTCATCATTATTGAAGAAAAAATAAAATTATCTAAATGAATATCACTAATGAATTATCTAATGATTCATCCCCATACCATATAACCAAAATTATTTATGGAATAATTTAATATTATTTAGCTATATTAACACCATTTCATTCAACTTCTGGAGTTTTTCATCCATTCAATAAAAAAATCCATTACGAACCTACCATGCAAATCATGTAAAGAACGCACCCAAAACAATAGAAATAACAATATATTATCAGCAAATGGGTGGAATGATGTTATAAAATGATCATTTAAGGTGTTATAAACAAGAATATTCTTCTCTAATATATTAATAAAACTATTTTAACCATTATACATGAGTTTTACACAAGTTTTAACTAAGATGAACTTGATGTAAGGGAATTCTCAACCAAATTTCCATTCTTTGGGTAATCCTTCTACTTCATTGCTTTTGGAATGATAAGATTTTTTGGGAAATTAATTAATATTATATTTTGTTGTATTATATGTATTTATAGTTAGTATTCATATTCCTTAAATTTTATTAATTCTTGATTCAATTATATCGTATATGTTAGGAACTCTTCTTTACAAAACCTCTTTTAAATTTAAATTTTTACCAAATTCAAAAGTAATGTTTCTGTGAAATTATTCATGTTTTATGATAATGTTTTGGTTCTTGGGAATTATTTTTGATGAAGGGTGGGACCTATATCTCCCCCCAATTCCTTGGGTATATTTAGTTAGAGGTCGGTTGTATGGTTACTCTAAGTGTAACTATAATGGTTACACCATAAGGTAGTCATGATGATTGTGGAATATTTTATGAGGCAACACCCTCCTCTTTTTAGTGAATATTTTGACACTATAGAGGCTGAAATATGTATTAAAGACATGTTAATGATATTTTAAGTTATTTTATTTTTGGATAATCAAAATTTTATTCCTTCCACTTCTTATTTTAATGGTGCACCTGAT
This sequence comes from Viscum album, assembly GCA_963277665.1. NCBI lineage: Eukaryota > Viridiplantae > Streptophyta > Magnoliopsida > Santalales > Viscaceae > Viscum > Viscum album. The sequence continues at coordinate 1,525,774,237 of OY728133.1, read as the reverse complement.
CAGTGGTGGTTAATGGTCAAGAATATCCAGGATAGAGAGGATATTGAATCCTTAGACTGGGATGAATTTAAAATTATTTTCATTGAAACATATTTTACTAAGTTGTTTAAAAAAAAATAGAGAATATATTCCTTGAATTGTGGAAAATGAAAGAAGATTTAGTGGCCGTGTATGAATCACAATTTACTCGAATAGTGAGGTATGCTCCAAATCTTATCCTCGATCTCGATAGAAATATTAACTATTTTTTCCTCAAGATTGAAGACAATATATCAAAATTAATTGTCTCAGCATGAGTTTAAAAGTTATGAAAAACATTTTTGATAATATTAGAGGGTATAAATGGATTTTGTTGATAATCATGTGTACTTTGATGATAAGTAGAAGTAGAGGTCCATATGGAAAGAGATGGGGAAGAATCAGTCAAAGAAATATAATGTTAAGGACTTCCACAATCCATTTTTGTAAAAATTGTGGTAAAAAGAACCCTATGGAATGTATTACTAAAACTGGGTGGTGTTTTTGATGTGATATGTTTGGATATATGTCCCAAGATTTTAATAAAAATGATCTTAATAGGAATTCTGAAAAGAAAATTCAGAAGTGTTTCAAATTTGGTGAGAAGAGTCATTATGAAAATTAATTCCCAAAGAAATATCTGAGTTATGTGACTACGTCAGTAAATCTAAATCCATTTAAGAAATTGTTATCATGTACTTTGTTTATTTACTAAGATTTTTCTATAGTCTTGTTTGATATGGGTTCTACACAAAGTTTTATTTATGAGAAATTTTTTGGTAAATTAGAAATATAAACTCAGTGAATGAGACAAGATCTTATTGTTAAACTATAAGGTTTAAATGTTATAAAAATGCATTTTCAGAATCTTATTACTAATATCTATGGAAATAAATTACATTAAATACATGTTTTTCCCTTAGTAGAGTTTGATATCATTCTAGGTATGGATTAGATTTCTGTTTATCATGAAAATATTTATTGCAGAACTAAAGAAGTTGGTTTTCAAAAATATTTTCATTTTGTATACAAGAATGAACCCATAAAATTTATTACATATCAAGAAGCTAAGATATTTTTGAAATATGGAATTAAAAGTTATCTTACTCATATTGTTGCAAACAAGGGATCAGTTTGAATTAATGATGTGCAAGTGGTAAATGAATACCGTGATTTTATTCTTGATGAGTTACCCAGTGTTATACACGATTAGGAATTTGAGTTCACAATATAGTTAGTTTAAAATGCTAAGCTAATTTCAATGCCCCATTATCAAATATATCAAATGGGATTTTATTAATTGAACAATCATTTGCAGCTGTTTCTTGATAAAGGCTTCATTCATCATAGAACATCACCATGTGGAGCTCCTATTTTGTTCGCTAAAACGAAAAATGTTCCATGGTACATTTCATTAACTATAGATCTTTGAATAAGATTACTATTAAGAAAAATTATCCCTTGGTCAGCTCTACAGAGCTCAGTATATTTCCAAGACTGACACATGATCTGAGTACAATAAGATGATAGTAAAAGAGGATGAAATTCCAAAAATAGATTTTTTAACAATATGTGGTGATTATTAATTCGTTATTATGTTTTTTTGGGTTTACTAATGTAGGTTATTCTTTCATGGATCTTATGAATAGAATATTTCAGGATTTCTTGGATAAGTTTTTGATTGTTTTTATTAATGTAATTATGGTATATTATAGAAGTAAAGAGGGTAATAATAAAAATCTAAGGGTTGTTTTAAAAACCTTAAAAGAAAATAAACTATATGGAAAATTTAGAAAATTTTAATTTTGGTTGTAAAAAATTTCATTTCATGTTAAAATGTTTCTAATGATTTAACAATTGTTGATCTTGCTAAAATGAATGTTTTTGAAGAATGGACAAGACCCAAAAAATATAGCAGAGATACGTAGTATTCTTGGGTTAGGCTCACATTAATGGAGGTTTATAAAACATTTCACAGATATCTAGTCCACGAACTAAGGTAACTCGAAAAAGAGATAAATTCATCTAGATAAGAGAATTTGATGACTAATTTCTAAAATTGAAAATAATATTGGTGATTTCTATAGTTCTCACCCTACCTTCTAGAAATGGTCAGTTTTTCATCTATAGTAATTCTTAATTAAAGTGACTTGGTTGTGTTCTAATGTAGAATGATCAAGTAATTTATTATGCTTCAAGATAACTAAAACCTCATGAGGTAAATTAACCCACACATGATATGGAATTATTAGGTGTGGTTTTTTTCCATAAAAAATTGGAGGCATCATTTTTACATAGCAAAATGTAAAATATATACTAACTAAAGAAGTGTGAAGTACATATTCAATCTGAATGAATTAAACATGATAGAGGATGTCTTTAATTGAAAAAGGATTATGATTGCATGTTCAATTACCATCCTAGAAAAGAAAATAAAGTGGTGAATTCATTAATCAGAAAACATAATGCATCATTAAATATGTTATACCTAGAAAAAGACCCTTTAGTTAAGGATTTAATGAATTTTATCTTGGTAGCTGTTGGTGTAGGAAATTTTAATTTTTTTAGGTTTTATTGAAGTCATCATTTTGAGATAGAATTAAGCAAGCAAAGAAAGAAGAAGGGGAGTGACAGAAAAATGTAGAATTGGTTAAAATAGGTATGTTTCTAGAATTTCACCTTGATAATGATTATGTTATAAGATTTGGAAAGAGATTGTGTGTTCCTTGTGATTATCAGTTGAAGAAAGAATTGTTGTGTGAAGATCATAGTTATCCATTTTTAGTTCATCATGCTAGTAAAAAGATTTATATATATCATCAAGAGTATTACTGGTGGGATGGAATGAAAAGAGATATTGTAAATTTTACCGTGAAAAGTCTATCATGTCAATCGGTTAAAGTAGACAAGTAGTTATCGAAGGGGATACTTTAGCCTTTGAATTTTTTAGAGTGGAAATGGGGAAAATCCATGGAATTATTTGTGGGACTATAAAATACATCCCAGTGTATCAATACAATCTAGGTTATTATTGATAAAATGGATAAATCTTCTCATTTCCTTCCTATTTAAGATACTATTTCATTAGATCACCATTCTCGAATGTACCTAAAATAGATGATCATGTAACATGGATTTCTTCATTCCATTATATTTGATCATGATATCATGTTCACTTATAACTTTTTTAATGGACTTCAGATGTTATTAGGAATAGAATTAAACTTTTATCCAACTTTTCATCCTCAATCAGATGTGAAGTCAGAATAGATGATTCAAACATTAGAGGATATGCTTTGCGATTTTTCAATTGATTACTAGGGATGTTTGGATCTACAAATTTCATTAATTGAATTTTCATATAATAACATTATTCATTCTAGTATACAGATGGAACCTTTTGAGAAATTATATGAGAAGTGGTGTAAACCTCCAACATTTTTTGATGAAGTTGAGGAAGGGAAGTTCATGGGACCAGAATTAGTATAGAAAATGGTTGAGAAAGTGAATATGATCCAACAAAACATTTGGATAGCTCATAGCAATTTGAAAAGTTGTGCAGATAATAGGAAGAATGAATTTTAGTTTGAGGTAGGTGATTGTGTTTTTCTTATAATCTCCCCATGGAAAAGCTACTTACATTTTTTGGTAAGAAAAGAATGTTAAGTCCATGGTTCATTGGAACATATAAAATCTTAGAGAATTTTGTAACAGTTTCTTTTCAAGTATCTTTACCTCCAAGTTAATCTCAAGTATATAATTTTTTACATGTTTTGATATTGAGAATGTGTGTGCCAAATTCACCCCATGTTTTGAGGCTAGAAGCAGTTCAGCTGGAAGAGAACCTTTCTTATGAGGATAAACCCATTCATATTCTTTGTCTAATAGAACAAGTATTGTGGAATAAATAAATCCACCCAGAAATGTTTTTTTAGAGAAACCACTTCGTTTAAGAAGAAACATGGGAATATGAAAATTATATGAGGGAAAGGTACCCTCACTTATTTAATAAGTAAATAAAATTTAGAGTACGTAATTTCTAGAAGGTGGGAAGAATGTAACACCCTAAGGTTTTAAAAATAAATTGAAATGCATAGAACACTAAGTCTCAACATAATTACTCCTTATGAAGAGATATTTATAATCTGTCCATTAGACATATGTTTTCACATTTATGAATTTAATTTCAAAATATGGACACATACGATTGTGATTAGATAGTTTTTTAGAGTCTGATGGAACCAACTTTATTTTAGTGGAATAGTAAATACCCTTATGAATAGTAATATGAATAGTAATATGAAAATTTTGAATATTAAATCATATTATTATTTTATTTTCATAAGGTTATAAATAATGAGACCTTGAATAATTTATCAAGGTGATAAAAATGAGTTTTCAAATTGTAATTTTTTTAATAAATTTTGATTTTATTGAAAAATTAAATTAATCAAATATAAAAAATAATTTTTAAAAAATGGAGTTAATTTTTTAATTCAACATGTTGAAAAATGGTTAGGGTGAATTTTTGGAATTCTTCTAAAATAGCTTAAATTTTTATTAATATTGAAATACGGTAATTTACTCTATATATACATTATAAGTTAAATACAATATTTCTATCACCATGGATAATGTAAGAACCCTTGTATTGAAATAAAATTCTCTCTTTACTATTTTGGGTCACATGAATCATGAGTATTCATAATCTTGAGAAATAATATTAAACTAATGATTAAATTAATGGAAAACATCTCCCCTCTACCACTATAAATACCACCCTCACTCCCTCTTCCTCTCACAACTCTCAAACTTTAAGAATTGTGTTAATTAAGCCCAATCCCCATTCCAAATCTCTTATTCACATCCTATATCTACTGGTCTCACCAAAAGGCCAAAACCAAATGCCTTAAGGAGGATATCAAGGTTAAGAGATCAAGAGGTAAAAATCCTCTTTTGTTTTTGTGTTTTCTTTTCAATAATTTTTATTTTCTTATAAAATTTGGAGCTCACCTTATCCAAAGGTAATTAAAGGTATAGAATCATATATATTTTTTATGTTATCGGGTTTATGGAAGAGTTCATTAACCTACTTCTTATCATCTCCCACTTATTCTAAAAATAAAAACAATGTATGTGATGTGTCAATTTAACGATATCATGGGTGATGTGTCTTCAATTTACTTTACATCCTTAAAATATGATTGTAAACCCATTTTAATGGTTGAAAAATATTTTAATGTGTATTATAGGACCTCTATTATGTTTTTAATTAACATATATGAATAATATTAAAGGTATATGATGATACAATTTTGTGATTACCAAAGAACCGCCAAAATGATCTAAATGATTATCACTAATGATTTATCTAATTATTCATCATCAAAAAATATAACCAAAATTATTTATGGAATCGGTTAATATTATAGAATCATATTAACATGATTTCATTCCACTTATGGAGTTTTTTTTTCATTCAATAGGACAATATTTTACAAACCGGCCATGGATACCATGTAAAGCACGCACCCAAAACAATGGAAATAATAAAATATTATTAGTAAATGGGTCGAATGAAATTATAAAATGATAATATAAGGTGTTATAAACAAGATTATTCTTCTTTAAAATTTTAATAACTCTATTTTAACCATTATATATGAGGTTTAAATATTATTTAAGTAAGATGAAACCAGGCTAAGGGAATTCTTACCCAAATTTCCATTCTTTGGGTTATCCTTCTACTTCATTGATTTTGAAATGATGAGGTTATTTGTGAAATGAATTTATATTATATTTTGTTCTATAATGTGGATTTATAGTGATTATATATATTCATTTCATTTTATTAATTCTCGATTAAATGATATGGTATGTGTAAGTGACTCTTCTTTATAAATCATCTTTAAAATTTCAATTTTTACCAAATTCAAAAGGAATATTTCTTTGAAATTATTCATGGTTTATGATCATGTCAATGTTCTTAAGAATTGTTTATGATGATGGGTGGGACCTATATCACTATCCAATTCATTTGGTATGTGTATGATGGAGGTCGGTTGTATGGTTACTCTAAGTGTATCTGTGATGGTTACACCATGAAATAATCATGAGGTTTACATTGTAAGTTATCCGTGAGGGTTTAAAATCATATGGTAGCCAAGAGGGTTAAAATATAAGAAATTAATTACCCAAGATACCTTATGTTTTTATATATGTTCTCTAATGTTTTATGTAAATCTCATGTTTCAAAAAGTAAGTATATTTGTGTGAGAAGTATGTCCTTGTGAAAATAAATTCATATGTTTATAAGTATTAATGGAAAAATGGTATCTTTCCTTATTTTTTTATTCATTAATGAGATTTTTATTCTCATCCCATGTTTTTAAATTTTTTCATAGGATATAAGGATGTGTAAGAGAAATAATAAATTCCAGTTAAATGTTATAAATATTTTTCAATGAAAACCTGTTGTTGTTTTGTGTTAAAAAATTTATGTTTTGGATAAAATGGATATTGTTTTAATGGTACCCACATTATATGATTATGGGTTGATATGTATGGGTTATGTACTAATTTTATAAAACTCTAAACCAAAAATGTATTTAGGAATGTAAATAAGTAAAAACTAGTTGAAATAAGAAGATTATGTAATGTTTAATGTTGATTCCTTATATTAATGTTTTATTATAATGTGTTTTATAAAAAAATTGGGCATAACTAGTGATTTCAGGTGTAAGTAATTTATTATTTTGAAATTTTTTATATTTTTTCAAATAGAAACTATTTTTATGATTTCATTGGTTTATAATATACTACTGGGTTTCTCAATTTGTTTTTTTGTCCCTTACTGAGATATTTCTGCTTATCCATTATTTATAAATATTTTTCATAGGGTATAATAATGGGTAAGAATAAATAATAATTCAATCATAAAGTCATGAAGATTAATCATGATAAGAAAACATGTTTTATATTAATATTTTTATATTATGATTTAAATGGATACTGAGTAGAACATTACACTTTAAAATTTATAGGTTTGTTAGGTATGAGTTATAACCTAATTCTCTAAAACTCTAAACATAAATGATCTTTTAGAATGAAAGAAAGATAATTCTTGTCCAAGTACTGTAAAATATGTATTTTTAAATTATGGTTACAGAAATTTATACTTTAGAAAAAAAAATTATAAAAGTTTTGGATACTTCATTGTCAAAAAGTATTCACATATGGGTTTAGAAAAATTAAATTTAATGGTTTAACGAAGAAAATGTGAAAGATTAAATTATTTACTCATGATATGGTACTTGATCATTAAATATGATGATGGGTGATCTTGATATAGATTGTATGATGGGAGAGCCTTGTACATCTTATAATATGGGTGATTATGATACATTTTATATGATGGTTGAGCTCAATATAGCTTATATATAATGGGTGATCCCAATAAATCCTATATGATTGGTGAAACTGATATAACTCTAAAATATATTGTGTTATGTTCCTTGTATTCAATGAAAATATAGAGGGAGTTATCTAGAGAGGTTTATCATTAGAATTTAATTGAGATCATGTATTTATAACATGACTTAAGAATGTATTTTTCTATTTTTTTCAAAATGAGATTCTATTTATTTATGGATTTTACAATTTTTATTTAATAAAATGGGTGTGTTTTCCATGTGGATATTATTTATTTCGTATTCCTAATGATTATTGTGATAAAATTAAATATTTTTTGGGTTTTATTTATTTAACATCCTTATATATTTTTTACGTTTATGGACCTTATTAAGGTTTTTTTGTGAACAATCGATTCTTCTAAAAAAATCATAATGTATAAGGATGATAAGAATTAATAAAAATTATGGTGGAAAGTCAAAAATATTATTCATGAAAAGAAAAAAAATCATTTTAAAAGGATATTATTCAGGGGAAAATGGCTACATAATTGAAGTTTCCACTTTGTATTATATTGTTTTGTTATATAAGATTGACGACCTAATAATCAAAAATAATAAACTTTAATGATATTTAAAATGTTAGATAGTCAATTCTTGAATAAAAACTCATGATTATGTACTATTTAAATACATACCACTTTTATAAATAACATGATACACATTAAAATTTCCAAATAGGAAAAAAAAGAAAATAAAGAACATTGATATGGAATATACATAGAAAATATAAAGGATGATAAATATTATAAAAAATGTCACATTTTTATGGGCTAGGAAATACAATAAAGAAGAAATTTTATAAAAAATGTAACTTTAGCAGATAAAAGGGAAAATAAACTATGAGATGTATAATGGTTATAATATATTTAACTTTTCGGATTACAGTTAGTGAATAAATGTTACAACTCAATATAAATGATTTTGAGTAATGAAAATCACTTAGTTCAAATTCCTACTTGTTCGTACATCCTATAAATCATTGTATAATATATTTAAGTTTATTATTAATATTTATCACTACCTTAATCATATTAATCTTAATTAATACAATTTATTTAAAATTATTTATTGTTATTGGTTATTCATTGTTAGAATTAACCATAATGTGTTCATTTATATTTTTTTTCTACTCCTTTGATATAACAATTTTAGTCCTTCATCGTTGATCATGTGCTTTTCACCTAAATGTATTTCAAAGATATGATATATATATATATATATATATATTTCTGTGTATGTGTGTGTGTTTTTATATAGTTTTTGAGTCCCATGGTAATTTCATAGAATTTATAGTGAAAATTCATAAAGAATGGTTAAAGATTCCTTTTATGAATTTTTATTCAATAATACAGAATTATTTTCATTACAAAATATACTTATAAATATTAACGTTTCATAAATATGAATAAATGTGAAATTAATTATTATTACAACATATTATAGGTATTTATATTTTCTTAATCATTGAATATGTAAATGATATAATATCATTCCTATAAGTGGTAAAACCAAAAGCAACCAAGAACATGTTATAACGATTTAATGAGAAAGAACTTATCATTTTAAAGATATAATATCACATTTACATAAGAGTAATGATTAAAAAAATTATATAGAAGTGAAAAAATAAATTTATTATGATTTTGATAAATATCATAAACAAAAATGATTAAGTATCGTAAAAAATGTGTTGTGGTGAGGTGATTCTTCTCTCAGAGAGCCTCAAAAAATGAAGGATTGAAAACAACTCAAGACCAAAAATTCCAAAATGGGTGAGAGAATTGTTAGAGTGATGAATTTGGTTGATTTAATAATTATGTAAATGTGACATGTGGGTTTCATTTTTTATATGATGGGTTATTTTATAGGTTAACATGAGTGGTATTATCTCTAATACCCATTGCTTTGTGAATTATAAATATAATTTCTTAAGAAAAGAAAATAAAAATTATAAAACTAAAGTATATGAGTTATTAATACTTGCATAAATACAATTTAAAGATAAGGATAGAAATATTTTATGATGTTACCTAATAAAATAACGCTCTAGCCTCATTTTACTTTCTACCATGATAACTCACATTTTCTTCATCAAATTATTTTTTGAAAAAAAAATTGAATTGAACATATTACCAAATTTTGAAATTATGATTCCAAATATTATATAAATGAAAATAAAATAATTTTTACTTTATGAATACAATACATATAAATATTATTTTCAGAAAATATATATTTTTAAGAAATTAATTAAATTTACTCTAATTTCATTCCATGTAATAATAATTAGATAAATATTATTTTATTTTTTTCTATTTATATATATAAATTAATTAATATAGTTCATTACCAATGGATAATTTAATTTAGTTATATAATACAAATCATATAAAAATAAATTCTTTGAAAAAAATACATTTTTAATAGAAAATTATTTTATTCATATTAATATTAAATTTATTTTTTATTTATTAATTACTCGTCATATTTTATTATACATTAAAATTAAATTATTTTAATAATATTTATGGAATAAACATAACTAAAATCAATATTTAAAAGGAATAAATTAAATATAATACAAAATGTATATAAACATGTAAAATAAAAATTATTTTAATATATTAATTTTTATTTACTGGTATCATCCTAACATCTACTTAAAATCCCTCTTAAGGACTTTGAATAAGACTTAAGGGTGAGATTAGAAATGGTGGAATTCATGGGTGGTGGTTCAACATGCATGGATATCACAGTGATTTCCATGATATTGAACATCTACCATAGACAACTATGCTCAAGTTATACTTATTTAATTTCACCATGGCCTTGGTCAAGGGAAAAACCTAGTAATTATACCAGATTACCAATAATTTATAAAATATAATTTTACTGTAGGTTTATAAAACATGATATCATAGCATCATTATACATTTTACATTATTATTACATTAATTTATACAAAACATATCAATGGTTATATAGTAACAATAACTTTACATGACTATATTAATGAAGTATCTAATATTATAAAATTATAAAATATTTAATGACATTTATAATGGTTATTCATATATCTATGTAATAGTATTTTCTCAAGGTCTATATATGACTATTGATCATATATTCCCAATGTTCATATACGTACAATTTCTATATAATGGCTACATTAAATTCTTATATATTTCCTTACATTCTTCCCAAAATTAATTCATAACATTCTAAATATTATTATCATATTTCTAACATGTTATATTATTTTTAGTTACCATCTTGGATAATTATAATGATGATAATTTCAACCTTATAGTATTTTATTTACTTTTGGTTGATTTTCATTTGTAAATTTCTTATTTATGTTTTATTTAGTTTTCCTTTAATTTAATTCATTTTATATTAAAATACTCTAGCTTCATAAAATAAGGTATTATTCATTTTAGTTCAATGTTTCATTTATCAGAAGCTATTGAACATAGATCGTTTATATAAAGGTAAATTCATAATAATAATTTATGATGTTACAAATATGTATATGCAAGATGATGGGATGCATTTATTATATATATAGCCTTTCGACATTTATCATTAGACATCATTTTCCACGACATATATGAACATAAATTGGGAAATTTAATAGGTTCATATATTTATCAACAATGATATATATAGATATAAAAATGAGGCAATAGATACAAAAACACCCCAAACAAATTAAAAAAAAGATCATTGAGGACATAACAATAGTTATCATAATGAGATTTATACTCCACTAGATATCTTTATTAGTTTTCTATCTCCAACCCCTACGATCATCCATCCTCTACATCATTTGGTCTACATATATATAATAAAAACAAAATCAAATTTTGAATTCTAGTGTGAGAAAAAAATCAATATGGCCATCCAAAGTAGCTAGCATCCCATAAATTTCTAGTGCCTATGTTCATTAATTATAAGTAAAGTGTAACCAATATAATACCACCTGAATAAGTCATCATAGAAAATGATACACATGATTAATATACCCACATATGACTTTTTTCTTTAACATCCCAAATAAAAAATGTTATTTTAGGAAATAATAGTAATCAGATATCACATCTCTTCATGGATTTCCTTCCCAATTTTTCACCTTAGATACACCAATCATAGAATACAATACAAATATGCATCTTTTCATATCACTTATATACTTTATAAAATATAAATATATGAATTTATCTATTTTATATACTTAAAGACACATGGGGAAACACACATCTATAGGGAAAAATCTATATACCAGGGTATTGGATGATATACGCATATCATAGACTGAAGCTATATTTTGGCTTCCACTAATACAAGTGTTGTGTGTAGTAATAAAAAAATATCTACTTCATCATCACCCACATAAATCCAAGATTTTTTGGATGGTAATATTTTCATAACTCATGTGAATTACTCTTTACCACAATCTTATATAGAGGGTAATATAGAAACTTATCATCTCCAGCTATCACACATTAGAGTTACTAGATGAATTACCCATCCCCAACCATATTATAAAAATATATTATCTATCTCAAAAAAGAGTACTGTGTAAATACAGGAAAGATATAAGAATATTTCATTACCAGTATCTACCTATATCAATATATGAGAAGGGTATAGTCACAGTCATCCCACTTTAACTGAAGTCAAAGGGTGAGCGTAATTAAGATCTAATTCCATAACCCATCATCATTGATATCCATCTATCATAGGTTTTATCACATCTATAAGAAATTACTACACCTAAAATTCAACTTAATCACATCTAAATATCCAATTATCATTTAATAATGAATTCCAATATAGAAATGTAGAGTTGTTAAATCATCTGTATGGGATTTAAATAGTATGTGCTCATATAATGATAATCATAATAAAATACCATTTAATTTTTTTATTGAATTGTATAGTTATCCATATCATAACACATTCAATAATACTCTCAATAAGATAATCATAGGACATCATCGCATCCTCAATGGGTTTCCAAATTCAAAGATCATTACAGGTTAGTAATGATAACTCAATAATGATAAATTTTGTATGTTAATTTAATAGGTAAGAATAATAGAAATAGTATGATATCATATTAGACACTGTGAGTCATATTTATGCCATCTAAGGATACTTATGATACTCCACTACATTTCCTATCAATTCCCATAGATCATCATGGTATTTTTTAGAAATATTATAATGTTTTTGATGGTTTATTTGACATAATAATTCAAATTTTTAATTTCAATAATTATTGAACATACTTTAATCTCCTCACATTCAATCCCAATAGGATCTCAAAATATATGTAGATATCCTTTTTCATATATGTGCTCATAATCTCATTTCATTTCATTTTATTCCTTATAAAAATTATCACCATACATTATAAATCAACTTCTTATCAATATTTATTGGTTACAATAAAATTCATTCCTTGATATAACTAACTATATTTATATCCTCTAATCAACTCTGAATAATTCATTCCTAAAAATTAATTTTAATTTTGTCATTAATTCTATTAATAAACGCTAATTTTTATTATAATGATCATACTTATTTAAAGTTTCATGAAAATCACCTTTAATAATAATTTAAACATATTAATTTTAGTTCATCATTCACACCAAACCTTTCAAAAAACTATTACCTAGCATTACATTATGATAAATTAATTTTATAATCACTTTATGTATGGCCAAATATCTAAGGAAGAATAATTATAAAGCTAAAAAAGTATAAATCCATTTATATAACATTTATTTGGAATAATGTATTTTTTAATGGAGACTAATCACCACCTATCGGGGTTAAGTAACTCAATTGATAGAATAACAAAATATAAATATTAATATGCTACCACATCTCTTAAAATATAATTATTTTTATATAAAGAGTAATATTTTCTAGGGTAAAATCAAAGTAATTATGATTACTTTTCAATGAATTTAATGTTATATTGAGTTCCTCTTACTCATTTATTTTGTACCTGGTTACCAATTACAATGAAAAATTCGACCATAATTTTTTTCAAAAAAATTAAAATTATTATTACTTTATAAAATTAATTTTAATAGTTATTATATCATTAGTATCAAACTATTTCCATTAAATGACCTCCAAATTATCTAAACATGGTTTCATATGGTCTAAGTCCTTGAATGGTGTCCAATGGTATTTTTAGTATACCAAAGAGACCTTTCACATTCCCCCACATGTTCCATGTTCATTATACTAATACAGGTTCCATGTGGAACCCCCCATGCACTTTAAAGTGTGGTTGAAAACATGTCCCATGCTACTAACTACTTGATTACCTAATATATAGATGAGGAATTCCATTACCTCTCTTCTTGTGTGCTAGGGATTACCATATATGGTGGTTGATGGTTAGTCAGTCATTTTGATGAAATGATTATAGGAAGGATGGAAGGTCAATAGACCATGGGCCTCTTAATTCCTTTATGATACACTCTGCATCATCCAATTATTTATATTGAGTGTCACCTGAAATAAGAAGAATTCAATCACATCCACCCCTTGATAGGCTCATATAGAACACCCTTATATAACCAATGATATATATAATATCTTAAGAAACCCTTCCATCACTTCATCAGGATTCTCATAGACATCACTAGTGAATGTCACTAGTAGTGGTTTTACTAATATTAAACTCCTATATTATTCACAAAATTTCATACCTTGGTATATCTTAGCCCAATTATTCTCTATTTAGAATCAATTTTCAAAATTCAGAGTTTTAGTTTTACAAAAATAATATATAATAGGATAATTATATAAAAAATTTCTATAATATTTATCAAAAAGTATATCTTTTATAAAAGAGATTCCATAGAATTAAACCCCTCTCATCGAGACCTCTCTATTGATATGTGGTAGGCCTCGTAATTCTCCATAAATAAAATAGTTATCAATATATTATCAAATAGATCCTAAAATTTATTTCTATGTTTTCTCAAAATGATTCAACTATATTTAATGAATCTAAGGTCTTTGGATTCATTTCATCACATACATTATGAATTTAAAAGGCTTTAGTTGATTTCAATTAATATGGCCTTTGAATATACGAGATTATCTATTAAAATTTCTTGATTATTTTCTCATTAGAAAGAGGATGGTGAGAAGAAGAAAATACTGAAATTTGATTCAACATTTAAACATTCAAAAAACATATTTATGAGATTAGATCATGATATAAATGAAAAATTAGATAGAGTAAAAATACCTCCTTAAATATGGTTCATTGATCCTAAAGTGACGATCCTATAATATCTAGAGGCTCCCTCTATGGTGGTTTAACCCATAAATTCATTCCATCTACTAAAATATTAATATAAAATTGATATAATCAAAAAAAGACCATGAATTACAACATAATTAAATTCATTAGAATTAAAAAATCATTCCACTAATGACACAAGCCAAAAAAGTCACTCAAAAACTATAAAAATTATATCATCATGGGGAAACCCATTATATATTCAATTTATCTATTAGTTTCCTAATTAAATACTCTATATGGATTGATTTAAATTTTTATATATTCAAAAAAAAAAAATATTTCCACTAAAAAATCTGAATCAATAAATTTTGGGTAATAAAAAACATCATTTAAATCCAAAAGAGTGCTGACGAATCTAATGATATTGAAATAATAATTGAATTCCAAACATAGGAAACATTTCCCTAAGATAAAAATCAATACTACTAGAGTTTAATATAAACACACAATAGTAGAAATGTAAACACGACATGTAATATTATATATATATATATCAAAGAACATTTTGTTTAAATATCATTGAATATTTTATATATACACATTAGAATACATAACCAAAATAATAATAAAAATAATGTAAAACACACATGAAAATTTTATATATAGACATACCCTAGAGAATATTTATAATATAAGAAAATAATGATATGAAAATAATCAAAATATATATATATTTAACCTATTGAATCAAATTAGACATTTGAATTTATTTTCAATCAAAATGAAATATTTTCGACATAAATAATGTTTTTTAGCATTAATGAAACATGAATGGGGATTTTAATGAAGTTAATATAATATGTAGTTCTATTTTGTTGGCGTCAATTACCAGTATATAATAAAAAATATTTGGAGTTCATGAAAAATAATTTTTTTCCTTACATAAACTATTTTATAGGGAAAAAAACTAGGAAATTCATGAGTTACTTTGAATTGATAACTTTTAAAATAATCAGCACTAAAAAACATCAAATAAATATTACATAATAATTGAATTATTACTTCATGATATTCAAAATAATGAAATATCACTTTGTAAGAGTGACAAAAGTACTGAAATATATTTTTGTTTGTTTTATGTAATATTTATCTATACTTTTTTATCGTTTCACAACATTGAAGAGTATGGAATGGGTTTATATAAATGTGTTCATAATTTAATACATTTAGTATAATATCAAAACTCAATAAATGAAGATTTTGTAAGCAGGAACTGATTATTTCATAGGATGCATGATATTGATATAGATATTATTTGTGGTTAATCTATATGTTTTGTGATATTGAATATTCCTCTCCAAAGGTGTTTTAATATTAATTTATTTGAAAACATGCAAGTTGTCAAATATATTTCTTGAAAATATTTTAATCGAGTATTTTGTTAAATGTTAGAATATATCATGATCGATACTAATAGATGTTTAAATGGAGTATTTGGTTTCAAAAATTCATACATAGAGAGATTTATTTATATATTAAAATTTTAAATAAAATATATTATCTTATTTAATTTGATATTTGGAATCCCCATCTTTGTGGTTATCAATTAAGTATATTTGTAAATCAAAATAAATAATAGTTAGACTATGTATATAGAATTAATAGAGAATAACTAATAGAAAGGGAGAGAAAGATTCATCAACTAAATGTGTTATTTAGAAGATCGTTAGACTTGGATATAATGAATATGGAATTCATATAAATATAATCTTAAAGAGAATCACTCATATTGATTTGGTGTTAAATGTGGCTTTATTATTTTTATTTTATGGAATGAAATTTAATTTATTATGAAATCATTTTGTCAATGTTGTTTGTATATACATGGATAGAGTAATTGACCCTATAAATATTTAGTAAAAAATTTCTAAACTTTTAATCCCAATAAATTATTTTTGGTGATATTTGGTACACTAGTACATCATCATGTGTACTGGTCTTTAGACATACCCAATTTGGGAAAACGAATTTAAAAATATCATGTTTATAATTTCTGTTTGATTTTCCTATATCTCCATGCATGAAAATAATGTGTGGTTGATAAAGAAGCATATATTTTATTCTAAGAAAATAAGATCCCTGAACATGATAAGATAAAAGAGGAAATTTACATTCAACTATGATTCACTCATTAATAGGGTTTATTTTTACATTGGTCACAAAAGAAGTAGTATCGGAGGTAAAAGGTTTTATCATAATGAATATTCCAAAAGAATAAGTTTATTTTTGAAATCATTTTGTTATGAAAAATGATATGAATATAAAAAATATATATGTTTTAATGGGATAAAATATATAATTTTCTATAATCAAATTGGATCAAATCATTGATCTATTGTATTTTGTATTCATTATACTATAATTAATGGGATACTAACCAGTGAATCAATAGATCTTTTATTGATCAAACTAAAAAATATATTATTGAATGTCAATATAATTGATCAGAATTATCTATCTAGAGTTCACTAAAATAATATATAAATAAAGGTGATGAGTTTCAAAACCTATTAGGACATATCTAAAAGATTTTTCAAAATTTATGAATGGAAAAAAAGGAAAAAGAGGCCAAAATATATTTATTACATTATAAATATTAAGTATTTATAATTTATCAATGGAATTAGTTAATGAATTGTTCAATTGGATTATTTATTTGGTTGGTTCAAAGTGGGTACCTAGGAAAAAAATCGTGATGTTAAATTTTTTATAAATAACATTTAAATTATTCAACCATTATACTTTAAAAAATGGTATTGAAGAAACATATGTGAATTATGTTTCTCTTGATGATCAACAATGTAATATAATTGTTTGTGAGATGTGGGAGAAACTAAATAGAAATTTTGTAAACTCCGTAAATAGGATAACTTTTGAAATATTAAAAATATTAATGTAAATCATTATGAGAAAGAATAAGATATTATTGATGAATTCATATGAATTATTTCTAAAAGACTTATGATAGTTAAATTTGTTTTTCAAGATAAAATAAATATATTATTATTAAAATGTTGAAAATTTGGTCTTATTTTTTCAAAACATCCATGTTGATTTTCTGAATAATAATTAAAGATTTATTATTCCAAAATAAGATCAGAAACCATTACCCAAAAAATATTAAATAATATATTTTTGAGAAAACATAAATGTAATTATTTAAATAAATAATATATATTAGAAAATAAGATGATCCATAAATAATACCTTTTGAATAATCATCCAAAAATCTTTTGTATTAACTCAAACACTTTTGTTGAATTTCTCTAAGTCAAAAATTAGTCATCATTAATTCAACTACAATGTTTAACCACAAATAGTTTTAACTTTTGACAAAAAAAAGAACCATTTAAACCATAAAATTATTAAAATACTAACCACTATTAAATGAAAAATGATAATAAAGCACCAATGGGCTATTGTGTGAACTTTATCAAACCCGTTTTCCTCTATATATGTTTCAACATTTCATATCCCATGATAGTGAGAATTATCATGTGTTACCTCTTTCTAATACATTGAGTGATTATGGGGCACAATATATGTCAGTCCTATGCAGAAAACTAATCATAAATATTACTGATAAATGATCTATATTTTATCAATACTTATAATGATTTCTATATTTAAATAACCCATAATTGTATCTTGTAAAAAAATTATCAATCACATAATATATGATTATTATATATTTTAGTTGATAACACTTTACCCAAATCCATGATATGGTTATACTCGACTGGATTTTTATGCTATCCTAAAAAATATGGTTGCAAAGTTAAGTATAACCAATGTAAAATACTAAGAATAAGGCACCAAATTTTTTAGGTCACCTCATTACATTAATACCTTACACTTGATAAAATATGGGTAAATAACTATTAAGGTCACCCATAATAAAATTTTGATGTTTTTAAAACTACCAATTTGGACGGAATCTAAAAAGTTTTGTATGAATTAGATTTAATCTCACCATCTTATCTCATTTTGTTCCCTTTATTTATAAATTATTTAATGGATTTGGTTTTGGAATCATATTCCATTCACCAAAACAATATGATCAAACCAAACTGATGTGTAAAACATTACAAAATCCATTGTTTTTGTTACTCATCCAGATATAAAACTCAACAATATTTGCACATATCCAAATTCCTCTCATGAACACTTGAGATTCTACAAGAATATGTAATCACTATATCCCTAAACTATATAATAATTCAAATTATGTTGGACCATTATTATAGTATAATAAAAATTTATTTATTTAAAAATATTTCTAAAATCAGGATTCCAAAATATTATAGAATTCCATTAATTATATGGATATCATTTTTGAATTAATCATGTCAAAATAAATTTAGGGTCATTTCTTTGAATTTTTTAAAAAGGGTGATTTTTAGGTTAATACTAAAAAATATTTTCTATAATTACCTTCACATTTATGAATTCATCATGATATAAGAATAAACTAAAAATATATGAAACAATCTTTAATAATAGAAAAACCTCTTTAATAAATTGACATAATTTATTTAAAAATATTATTTTGAATTTAAATGTTATTATTGGATATTTTAGAAAAAAATATATATTTATGGTTTTTTTATTTAATTAAGTATTTAGAAGGTACCATTTGGATTTGGTTTAATTTTAAAGTCAATCAACTATATTATTTTTAATAATAAAAAAAATTAATGATGTGGGAATCAATAATATTCATTATTTTTTCAAAAAATCATTTGTATTCTTTAAAATGTTTTTTTTCTAAAAAAACATTTTGTTACGTTAAATGTGCATGTATTAAAATTAATTTTTACCGCAGCTAGAAATTTAATCTTCTAATATGGATTCATTATTTAAAATTATAATGTTTTAATTTTTAAAAAATCTTATTTTATCTTATTCATAAAATATATGATACATATATAAAATTTAAACACCTCTATAAAAACTAAAATGTGGTAAAGTTGTTAAAATATCAGATAGGACCAAAAATATCACAAAACAAATCTCAATTTTATCGGATGATTTAATTATAAATATATGTTATCATATCTTAAAAATTAGTATAATTTAGTCACAAATTCCTTGAATATGATAATAATATTACTTTTTGTTATAAGTATTTTCAAAACTGCCGACCCCTTACTTATAAAATTATCCCTTCACCACCCCACTTATCCTCACACCCAATGATTCCAAGCTAGAATGTAATCTCCCCAAAAATATAACCAACCCCCTCTAATAATTACTATATGTTTTGTTATTCTTGAATGATAGATCTAAAAATTCATAAAAAGTTGTTTAAAAGGGGTTATCAAAGTATGAGGTAACACTTTTAAATGTGTTTTTTCATGTATAATTATTATTTCATCACATTAAATTTTTTTTAACCTACAAATATAATTTCATAACTATTAAAAGTTTATTAAAATGTTGTTATGTTTATAGTAAAATTACTATCATACTTCAACTCATCCATCGAAAAATTAAAATGTGGCATGTGTTACATACAGAATACCACATCCATGAATAGTGTGTTTCATTTTCCCTCACATCTTATCATTGATGGATATAAAAAATGAATTTCTGCATAGATATTATATTTTCTACGTTATTATGTTTCATTAATTTTAATCATTTAATTATAATAATACTATAAATAATTAAGGGTGATTGTAAAATTTGACTTCCTAAAACGAGAATACTGAGACACTTTGTAAGAGAAAAATTCTTACCATGGTCATTTATTTATCTCTTTCATATAATTATTCAATAGTATTTACTATCATATAAAAAAATTGAAATCATTATACTTCTATAAATTTTATATTATCATTATTCAATGCATGTTCTTACCCTTCTAATTGTTACAACATGTTCCGATTTTGTCCGGTTTTACAACCTCATGGACATGGTTATGACATATATCTCATGGAAAGCTAAAAATATTAAATACTAGTAAAAAAATTTCATGAGTAAGAATTCATGATACATTAATAATTTTTTAGTGACATGTTTAAAAAATCCATTTAAAAATAAATTTAATTCCTTCGTTAATTTAATAATCAATGGAAAAGGAGAATATTTAGAATTTCAAAAGAACCATCACCATAATTACACATATATGACTAGAAAATATAAAAATATACAATCACCCGAATTACCCTATAATAAATAATTTATATATTATTAATCCATGAACTAGACTGAAGGAATAAAAATACCAAACCAAATATTGTGTGTGAAATATAATATTTAAAAGGTGTACAATAATTTTTAATAGATAGTAGTTCAAATATTGGAAATAAGAATTTGTAACATCCTGTTACTATTTTCATATATTCTAAAACCCATTATTTTACTATGCATTTTTTTTGCCTTTGTTGGGGGTTGTTTTGGGTGAAAACGTTGGAAATTTCCAATATTTTGGGATTATGTACAGTCGGCGCGTGTTTAGTCCAAACCATTTTTTTAATAGCCCAAAAATATATAAATGAATTATAATTTAAATAAATAATGTTATATATGATTGCATTTAATCAAAATGAAAATTTGTTATTTTTATTTGTAATATTTTTCAAAAATGATATTATCTATTATGAATTAAATTTATTTTATTGTGAAATAATATTTTCACAAATATTTTTTAATAGATAAAAGTAATTAATAGTAATATATTATTATCATTTTATATTAATTAAATATCTTTTTAAATATGTCATGTATTTATAAACTTTTTTCTAATTATAATTTTTTTTTATAGTTAACTAAATTATTTTTTTAATGATATATTTGTTTTTTAACACTTTTGTATGATGTTTTAATAAAAATTATTGTTAATTTGAATTATATATATATATATATAATATTAATGTCTTTGAAATTACAATTATTTTGTACAAATTATGAAAAACATTATTTTTATTTTAAAGTTAATATATATTCAAATTATTAATTTAATTTAAAAAGATTTAAGTAAATAATATGAAATATATATATGTTTTATAAATGAATATAATAATAAAAACATTTATTTTTTAAAAAGTATTGATAAAATAATTTTTCATAGATTATTAGTTTTATATAACTTTTGACTTTGTAAAATTATTAATAAAATAATATATGATAATAATATATGATAATAAAGATATAAAAATATAACAAAATAATAAAAAGGATATAACAATAATAAAAACTGAATTGAATAAAAAATAAATGTGTTTTGTGAAAGTAGGGTTTCGTGATGTAAAACAAGGGGTGTTTAGGGTTTCAGTAGATCATGGCTTAGGATTCGGGTAGAGTAGGAGGCACAATCTGGAGGCAGGACGGTTGTTGCACTGACGAGGGGTATCGATTTGGAACTAGGGAATGCTGAGTCATGTCAGGTGATGGTTGAAGCTGAGGGAATTATAGGATCTGAGCATCATTGGGTGGAATGTTCGTTGATAGGGTTTGAAGGGGTACCAATCTTCTCAGATCAACTGGGAAGGGTTTTCTCTCAGTCTCTTGATCTAGATTTAGGGTTTCTAATTCTTTTTAAATCTATTTAGTTATCATGTGATTTTATTGTTTTAGATGTTTAATTTGGATCAACTCGGGTGTTTTTCTTTCTTTGGATTATTAATAGTGGATGTTTTAGTTTGGTCTATGTATGTAGTAGTAATTTTCATATTGTGGTTATTTAATTTTGAGTCCATCAAATGTATCTATTAGATGATTCTTCTTTTAGGTTTTTTAAATAAAAAAAAATTATGTTGTTGTTTTGTTGTATATTCAAGCCAATGGATAATTGAAATGTATTCTTTGTTTTTGTTTTCTAGATATTTGTGGTATAACTTCTATATTATTAAATTATCTTTTTGTCTAATTGGATTTACATCTAACTTGCATCATATAATATATATGATCTGTTTTGATTGAAAAAAAAGGGACCCTCTTCTTTTCAGTGTGAGCCAAATCCTCCAACTGTATTCTATTTGTTAATATTCTCCAACACACTTCAATCAAATATTTATATAAATAAACATTGTTGTGAGTATAAATGGAAGTTTATCTGTTTAAAATGAAGGGACTTTCTAAATCTTTTTTTGTGTTCTACACCACTTGCACTACTTTTATTCTTCAGGTGTTCCCAAGAGTCATGTAAAATCTTTTCTCATTCTAATTTATGTGTTAAGGTTGTATTTATGTTAGGTGAAGTTCATGTTTTTTTAAGAATCTTGTAAGGGATAATTTTATTTAAACGTGTGTTTTCTGTTTTGAAAATCTATTATAAGGGGTGTTTTTTATGATTTATGTTGTTTTTTGAGAATCTTCTATAATGGATATATTTATTTTATTTATTTAACATCATTTTAGTATTTTAGTTCTGATTTAAAATTTTGATTATTATTTTATTTTTAAAAGGATGTATATATTTAAAATCACATCTTTAGTTTGAAATCGTTTTTCTGTTAGATTTTTTATTTTATAAGAGGTTTTTCTCTAATTAAAATTAATATACATGATCATTTTCAAGTTGAAGTTCATATAATCACTTATATTCTTTGAAATATCTCATAAATATTAAAATTTTAATGAATACTTTTCTCTTTTTAAATTTATTAATGGTAATTTTTGACTTTCAAGAATATGTACATATATTATGTAATGTTACTATACCTGTAATTATTTCAATCTTATGTTTATTTATATTTTAAGACATAGAATTTCAAGTCTATATATATATAAATATTTTGTCCATTATTATATAATTTTAAATGAATGGGTAATTTATCATGATATCACCCAAAATTGTATTAAGCAAAGAATAATTGTTTTTAGTTTTTAAATGATTCTCTTATAATTTTATTTATGGCATATGATTATGAATTCAAAATTATAAGTGAATGTTATATTCCTATTTCTTGAAATTGTTCCAAGTAAAATTATATATATATATATATATATATCAACACATTTATGAATTAGTGTATTATTTGGATGCACAAACAAATCACATATAGATATGGGTTAAAATTAATATCAAAATCTTATACCATACCTTACTTGTAATTTACTCATACAAGAAATGATTGATGACGTGTTATAGTTTCTTTTTTTCTATCATTACATTACAAAATAAATGCACATAGAATATTAATAGGTTAAACTAAAATTATGAATGTCGCATGTGCAAATAATCATCGCCATGTGTTTATGCATTATATGGAAATCCATTTCATTTATAATAAGTTCATGTTTTAATTTAAATTTTATTGTTAAATTCCAAAAATAACCTATATATGGATATCTTGGAAAATATTTTATTTTAAATTTTTCCGTTATACTTTTATAATTAATTATTACAATCAATTGTGGAAAATGTATTTCATGAAAAAGGGATTAAATACATGTATAGTCTATGAAAAGCCTGTATGGTAGAATATTTGGTTGTAACCAAACTTGTAAGAGGTGTGATGGATGTTCTTGTATTTATATACATATAAATACCTATATATATAACTATGAATGTGTATTATAAAGTAGAAACATATTTTTAAAATTATAAACTCATGTGAAAATATATATATAGGTAAACAAAGCTTAAAACGTTTTCAGAAAATCTTACATTTGATTATTATAAAAATGGAAGGTCATTGGTGAGTGAACCCAATCTTCCATAAGTGGGTAGGCCTAGACAGCCTTCAACGATTCAAGTTACCTCAGAATAGTGTTTTTTCAGAAGATTATGTATTGTTTTCAAAAAAACATTGGATTAGGTTTAGGAAATTTTATGTGCAAGTATTTTCTAAAATGACCTATTATTTTAAAGTTGTAAGTAATTTCCAGTAGTATTTAAAAAAGGCATTTTTTATGTATATATTAAATTAATTTCAAATCATATTTTAAAAAGTATTGAAATAAGGTTTTTAAACCCCTTACTGATCATATCTAATGCTCACCCCTTGTTTTAATTATTTTTCACAGGTTACTTTGAAGTCAAATGTTTTACGTCATCGACTTTTCACGCACGTGGAAGTGAAGTTTGGATTTTACTTTGTCTAATTGTGTTGCAACTCTAAAATTTTGTAAGTTTATATCTATTCTCTAGAACCTTATTTCTAAAAAACAAATTATGAGGGTGAATTTATTTTCAAGGGTGGATAATGTAACATCCCTGAAAATATTTAAATGAATTATAGTTTTAAAAAATAAAGTTATATATGATTTCATTTAATCAAAATGAAAATTTTTTATTTTTATTTGTATTATTTTTCAAAAATGAAACTTTTTAGTATAAATTAATTTTATTTTATTGGGAAATAATATTTTTAACAGTCTATTTTTTAATAGATAAAAATAATTACGATTAATATATTATTATCATTTTTATTTAAAATAAATATTATTTTTAATATAGCCTATGTTCATGAACATATTTCATATTATAAATTTTGTTTAGAGTTAACTATATAATTTTTATTAATGATATATTTATTGTTTTTAAAACACTTAAGCATGATGTTTTAACAAAAATTATTGTTAAATTTAATTATATATATATATATAATATTATAATTTTCAAAATTAAAAATATTTGGTAAAAATTATGTAAATTGTTATTTTTATTTTCAAGTTAATATATATTCAAATTGTTAATTTAATTTATAACATTTTAAATATATAATATTATATATATATATATATATTATAAATGAATTAAATAATAAAAACAATTACTTTTTAGAAAGTATTGATAAAAAAAATTAATAGATTATTAATTTTGTATAAAATTTAACTTTGTAGAATTATTAATAATAAAATATATAAAAGTAAAATATAATAATAAAGATATAAAAATATAATGAAATAACAACAAGTAAATAATAATGATGATGATGATGATGAAATTGAACAAAAATTAAATGGGGTCCATGAAAGTAGGGTGTCACGACACAAAATATGGGCTGTTTAGGGTTTCAGCATGTTGTGGCTAGGGAGTCGGGGACGAGTAGGAGGCACAATTAGGAGGTAGGGTAGTTCTTGCTCCAATGAGGGGAGTCGATTTGGAACCACGGAGATCTGAGTCATGTCACATGATCTTCAAATCCGAGGGCGTTCAAGGATCCGAGCAATGTTGTGAGGAACTTTTGTTTTCAGGGTTTGAAGGGGGGCCGTTCTTCTCAAATCAACGATTTAGGGGTTTTCTCTTACTCTCCAGATATAGATTCGAGGGTTTAAATTCTTCTTCAATCTAATAAATAGGTGTGTGATTTCATTGTTTTAGATTTTCGATTTGGATCAACTTGTGTGTTTGTCTTTATTTGGATTATGAAAAATGGGTGTTTTAGATTAGTCTGTGTATGTCTTAATAATTTTCACTATTGTGTTCATTTAATTTTGAGTCCGTCAAATTTCTCCTTCAGATGAATCATCTTTCAAGTTTTTTAAAATAAAAAAATTATCTTATTGTTGCGTTGTCTATTCAATCCAATGGATAATTTAAATGTATTCCTTTTTTGGTTGTCTGGCTCTTTGTGGTACCAATTATAAATTTTTCAATTTCGTTTTCTTCGATTTGATTTACATCCAACTTGTAGCATATAATATATTTTATTTGTTTTGATTGAATTAAAATGGACTCTTTTACATTTCAGTGAGTGCTAAAACCTCCAACTATATTCTATTTGTTAAGCATCTCCAATACACTTCTATCAAATATCTATATATAAAAACTTTTTAGTTGGGTGTAAATGGAATCACCTCTATTTAAAATGAAGGGCCTCTTTAATGCTTTGTTTTTTAGTTCTACACCACTTCCACTTCTTTCATTCTTCATGTATGTCTGAGAGTTGTGTAGAAGACCAGCTCATTCTAATTCATGAGGTAAGGGTGTTTTTATGTTATGTTCAATTCATGTTTTTTTAAGAATCCAATAAGGGATAATTTTATTTATATGAATGTGTTGTGTTATAAAAATCTATTGTAAGGGATGTTTTTTATGATTTATTTTGTTTTTTGAGAATCTTCTATAAGGGATATATTGATTTTATTTCTTTAACATCATTTTAGTATTTTATCTCTCCTTCAAACCTTTGATTAGTATTTTGTTTTACAAATGATTTTTATATTTAAGACCACATCATTAATTTGAAATTATTGTCCCATTATAGTTTTTATTTTATAAGAAGGTTTTCTCTAATTAAAATTAATACGCATAAACCATTTCAATTTGAAGTTCATATAAGCACTTATATTCTTTGCAATATCTCATAAATATTTTTATTCTGAATAAATTTTTTTCTTTTTCTAAATTTATGAAAGGTAATGTTATACTTTCAAGAATATGTTCATATATTATGCCGTATTACTATACATGTAATTATTTCATGATTATATTAATTTATATTTTAACAATTTTAATTTAAAGTGTGTATATATATATGTATGTATATATTTTGTCCATTATTATATAATTTGTAATTAATAGGTAATTTATCATGATATCACCCAAATTTATATTAAGCAAGGAAGGATTGTTATTATTTTTAAACGATTCTCTTATAATTTTATTTGTTGCATATGATATTATATTCAAATTATAAATGAAGGTTATATTCTCCTTTCTTGAAATTGTTCAAAGTAAAATTGTATATATTTGTATACTTATATATATATACATACATACATATATATCAACGGATTTATTAATTAGTGCTTGATTTGGATGCGCAAACAATTCATGTATAGATATGGGTTAAAATTAATTTCAAAATATTAAAAAGACCTTATTTGCAATTTACTCATGGATGAAATGACTAATGACGTGTTATAATTTCTTTTTTTTCTATCATCACATTACAAAAACAATGCACATAGCATATTAATATGTTAATCTAAAATTATGGATGATGCATATGCAAATAATCATCGCCAAGTGTTTATGAAATATATGGAAATCTGTTGCATTTATAATAAGTTCATGTTTTAATTAAAATTTTATGGTTTAATTCCAAAAATAATATGTACTTGGATATCTTTGAAAATATATTATTTTGAATGTTTCTATTATAATATTATATTTAATTATTTCACTCAATTGTAGAAAATTAATTTTATGGAAAAGGGATTAAATACCTAGATAGTCATTGTAAAGCATATGTGGTAGAAGTTTTGGTTGAAAACAAACTTATAAGAGATGCAATGGAAGTTCTTGTATTTGTATATATATAAATATAAATATATATATATATATGACTATGAATGTGTGTTTTAAAGTAGAAACATGTTTTATAAATTGAAAACTCCAGTGAATATATATATATATATAGGTAAAGTAGGCTTAAAACATTTTTACAAAATCTGGTGTTTGATTGTTGTATAAATGGAAGGTCGTTGGGGAGTCAACCCATCCTTTGTTTAGTTGGTAGTCCCAGACAGTCTTCAATGATTCAAGTGACCTTAGAATAGTGTTTTGTTTTTAGAATCTTGTGTATTATTTTTGAAAAAACATTGGATAATGTTTAATCAATTTTGAGAGTAAGTATTTTCTAGAATTACCTAGTATTTTAAATCCGTGAGTAATTTCAAGTAGTATTAAAAATGTATTTTTATGTATATATTAAATTAATTTCGAAGAATATTTTAAAAAGGATTTAATGATGGTTTTTAAACCCCTTAATTGGAATATTTAATGCTCACCCCTTGTTTTAATTATTTTTCACATGTCACTTTGAAGTCCAATATTTAACGTCATCAATTTTTTGCGCACGCGGTAGCAATGATTTCATTTTACATTGTTTAATTTTATTACAACTTTGATATTTTTTATGTTTGTATATATTATATAGAACCTACACTAGTAAAAGTTCATATTCTATATAATGTTTAAGTTTGGGTCCTTATATTTGGTATTAGAGTCACGATTTAGACAACTCTGGAGAATGGATTTTGTCTTCTAAGCGGTAGAGTTTAGAAGACCAGCAGTCCTAGTTTTCATAATTCTAAAGACATAAATTCTGAATTATTATTATTCTGAAGAAATAAATTGTGAGGTAAAATTTATTTAAGGGGAGGATAATGTAACAACCCATAAAATATTTAAATTAATTATAATTTTCAAAAATAAAGTTATATATGACTTCATTTAATCAAAATAAAAATGTGTTATATTTATTTGTATTATTTCTAAAAAATGACACTTTCTAGTATAAATTAAATTTATTTTAGTGTGAAAACATATTTTTACAAGTATATTATTTAATAGATAAAAATAATTAAGAGAAATATATTATTATAATTTTTTTAAATAAATATTATTTTCAATATAGCATGTATTTATAAAATTCGTTATAATTATAAATTTTGCTTAGAGTTAACTAAATTATTTTTCATAATAATATATTCGTTTTTTAAACCCTTAAGTATGATTTTTTAATAAATATTATTGTTACTTTAAATTATAAATATATATATATATATAATATTAACAATTTAAAAATTAAATTTATTTTGTACAAATTATAATAATTGTTATTTTGATTTCCAAGTTAATATATATTCAAAGTGTTAATTTAATTTATAAAATTTTATGTATATAATATGAAATATATATATATATATATATATATATATATGTTTTATAAATTAAATTAATAATAGAAATATTTTCTTTTTAAAAAGTATTGATAAAATATTCTTTAATAGATTAGTAGTTTTATATAACTTTTGACATTGTAAAATTATTGATAATATAATATATGATAATAAATATATAAAAATATATTTAAATTACAATAAGGATATAATAGTAATAACAATGAAATAGAATAAAAATTAAAGGAGTTCTGTGAAAGTAGGGTGTCGCGAAGAAAAACAGGGGCATTTAGGGATTTAGCAGGACATTTCTTAGGAATAAGGGTCGATCTAGAGGCACAATCCGAAGGTAGGGCGGTTTCCGCATTGATGAGGGGAGTTGATTTTGAACCAAGGATAGATGATTCATGTTGTGTGATGGTCGAAGATGAGGGTGTTTGAGGATCTGAGCTGCATTGTGTGGAACGTTCACTAAAAGGGTCCAAAGGGGGTTATTATTCTTAGATCAACGAGGTAGGGTTTTTCTCTTAGTCTGTGGATCTATATTCCAGGGTTCCGATTATTTTTTAATCTAAAAAGTAGGCCTGAAATTTAATTGTTTTGTATGTCTTATTTGGATGAACTTGGGAGTATTTCATTCATTGTATTATGAACAGCATATGTTTTAGATTGTTCGGTGTATGTTTTAATTTTTTTCCCTATTGTGGTTATTTAATTTTGAGTCCATCCAAGGTATGCTTTGGATGAATCTTCTTTCAGGTTTGTTTATATAAAAAATTAATTTTTTATTGCGTTGTCTATTCAATCCAATTGATAATTCAAATTTATTAATTTCTTTTGGTTATCCAGCTCTTTGTGGTACAACTTCTAGATTTTTTAATTTCTATTTCTCTGATTGGATTTACATCCAACATGAAGCATATAATATATATGATCTATTTTGGTTGAAATAAAATGGACTCTTCTGCTTTTTGGTGTGGTTCAAAACTTCCACCTATATTCTATTTATTAAGATTCTCCAACACACATCTATCAAATATTTATATAAATAAAATTTTCAATTGAGTATAAATGGAACTACCTCTTAAAATGAAGGGCCTCTCAAAAGTTTTTTTTGAGTTCTTCCCCACTTTCACTACTTTCATTTTTCTGGTGTGCCTGAGAGTCATTTAGAATCCATGATCACTCTAATTCATGAGGTAAGGGTGTATTTATGTTACATGTAGTTCATGTTTTTTTAAGAATCCTATATGGGATAAAATTATTTATACACATGTTTTGTGTTCGGAAAATTTGTTGTAAGGGATGTTTTTTATAATTTATGTTGTGTTTTGAGAATCTACTATAAGGTATATATTGATTTAATTTCTTTAAAATAATTTTTTTGTTCAAATTCTACTTCAAACATTTGATTATTATTTTATTTTTCAAATTAATTTTATATTAAAAAACATATCATTAATTTAAAATTATTTTTCCATTAGAGTTTTTATTTGATAAGAGGGTTTTCTATAATTAAAATTAATATGCATGAACAGTTTCATGTAAAAGTTCATATAATCACTTATATTATTTGAAATCACTCATAAATATTTTAATTCTGAATGAATGTTTTTCTATTTTTAAATTTATTAATGGTAATGTTAGACTTTCGAGAATATGTACATATATGAAATTGTATTATTATACCTATAATTATTTCAATATTATGTTTATTTATATTTTAAGAACATGAATGTCAAGTCTATATTTATATATAATTATGTTTCCCATTATTATATAATTTTAAATGAATGGGTAATTTATCAGGATATCGCCCAAATTTATATTAAGCAAGGAAGAATTGTTATTATTTTTAAATGATTCTCATATTATTTTATGTGTGGTATATGATATTGCATTCAAAATTATAAGTGAAGGTTATATTCTCATTACATAAAATTAGTCCAAGTAAAATTATATATATAGATGCATTTATGAATTAGTGAATGATTTGGTTATGCAAACAAATCTTGTATAGATATGGGTTAAAATTAATATCAAAATCTTATACAAGACCTTACATGCAATTTTCTCCTGGATGAAATGATTGATGATGTGTTATAATTTCTTTTTTTTTTCTATTTTGACATTAAAAAACACAATTCATAGCATATTAATATTTTAAACTAAAATTATGGATGTTTCATATGAAAATAATCATCTCCATGTGTTTATGCATTATATTGACATCTGTCGCATTTATAATAAGTTCATCTTTTAATTTAAATTTTAATGTTTAATTCCAAAAATAATCAGTTCTTGGATATATTTGCAAATATATTATTTTAAAAGTTCCCATTGAAATATTATAATTATTTATAAAAATATATTGTCGCAAATGTATTCCGTAGAAAAACGATTAAATACCTGGACAGTCCCTGCAAATTCTATGTGGTGGATGTTTTGGTTGTAACCAAAATTGTAAGAGATGCAATGGAAGTTCTTGTATTTATATACATATAATTATATATATATATAAGTATGAATGTAAATTTTAATGTAGCAACATGTTTTGAAAATTTAAAACTCCAGTAAACAGATATATATAGGTAATGTATGCTTAAAACGTTTTCAAAAAATCAAGCATTTGATCATTTATAAAAATGGAAGGTCATTGGGGAGTGAATCAAACCCTCACTAAGTGGATAGGCTCAGGTAGCATTTAGAAATTCAAGTGACCTCAGAATATTGTTTTGTTTTCAAATTCTTTCATTTTTTTTCAAAAACACTGGACTATGTTTAAGAAATTTTGAGTGTAAATATTTTCTAAAATGACCTATTATTTTAAATCCATAAGTAATTTCAAGTATTATTTTAAAAAAAGATATTTTGATGTATATATTAAATTAATTTCATATAATCTTTTAAAAATAATTTTAGGAAGGTTTTTAAACCCTATATTAGACATATTTAATGGTCACCCCTTGTTTTAATTATTTTTCATAGGTCATATTGAAGTCCAACGTTTGACATCATCGAATTTTTGTGCACGCAGAAGAAATTGTTTTATTTTATTTTGTTTAATTTTGTTGAAAATATTATATTTTTTATGTTTTTATCTATTCTATATAACCTAGACCAGTAAAAGGTCATCTTCTATGTAACATTTAAGGTTGGGTCCTTAAAAGTTTTCATTCTAGAATAAGACTTTTAGACTAAGGGAGGGGACTTTTCTATGGCTCGTGTATGTTTTTACAAAACATGTGACCTCTTAAAAGAAACTATGCATCCCATTAAATAGGTTGCATGGTTATGGCGTACAATTTAGTCAAACTATGTGGAATTTACTATCTAACCATGCATATGGATTTTTTTAATATGAAATTATGTTTGAAAATTCTAAACCCCCTTTTTAGATCCCTAACAGACTTGTATGAGTGATATATAGTTTATCCTTATGAGAGTTCTCCCGATAGTAGTTTCTGGCCCCTATTGAATCTCTCGGATGAATATCGAAGCTAATAGAATGGTTTTTGATCTTCTCTGAGTTAGTTTCCCCTTCATGTTATCATTCCACCACCCTCCCAACTTTCCTCTATGCAGTTTTATGGATCTTTGAGTTTTTGGAAGATTTAATAACCTTTTATTTGGATATTAATGTTAAATTTAATTCATGGATTATTTTTATTTTCATTCTTCACTAGAGAATCCTAGTTAGGGCTTTATGATTCATGGTCTATCTATCCTGAGGTAGGTGATTATGTTTTGATTGAATAGTTTAATTAACCCTAAATTTCTTTATTTGATTAAATTATTTTCAATTGAATCTGTAGAATTTGATTCTTATAAAATTAAATTTTTTAAAAACCACAATTCCATTGAATTGGTGATTTTTTTTTGGAAATTTTTTTTAGCATGAAATTTGGAAAACCCACCAATTATATTGAATTGGGGTGAAATTTTGAAATTGATGGAATTTAGTGGAATTTGAATTATTGAATATAAATTTTTGAAATTGATAAAAAATTGAAATTTCAATTGATGAATTAAAATTGTGAATGTGAATTAGTAAATTGATTTGTGAATTGATTTTAAATTCTTCTCTGTAAAAAATCTTTAAATGGTCTTGATAGAAACCTTGATGTTTTATCTTGGAAAAAGTAATATTTTTTATTAATAGCCAATATGGGTATTCAATGGAAAATTGGCTTATTTTAAATGGAGAATGGGATGAATTTTATTTTAATTATTCTTAAAATAAATTTCCCATCACTGCTTGTAATTCAAGAACATGAAAACCTTAGATAGTTAGTGTGTTATTGGAAAACACATTATGATTTACAATTTTCTAAAACATAAATGCATCATGTCACACCTCTGATAGTATGGAGATAATGTCTCCTTTGGATATACCAAAGTGACATGTGTATACACATTGTTTTATGTCACCTTGAGAGTGGGGAGTCCCTTAGCATGGAACTATCATACCTTTAGTCATATGATAATGATGCTAACTTATTTTTTTAAATTAATATATTCTATTATTGTAAACTATTTTATATTCCTTTTAAATTTATATAATATTTTTTATATAAAATAAATTATTAATCCATTTTTTAGAAATATTCCCTAATTTCAAATTTAAAGAATGATATTTTAAATATGATTTCTAAATTCCAAACCTATTTATTTAAAAATTGAAGGCTATTTATTTGGTTAATTAAATATCATTTTCTTTTATGGAATCCTTGGTGATACCCTACTAAGATTTAACTCACACCATACCTATACCTTCATGGGTTTGTAGATTATCTTATTCTAGGTTCAAGCAATGGTAAGCTTCCACTTGGATAGTATAGTAGTTGTTGATCCTTCGGCTTTGAGAGTTGTAAAAATTATAAATTTGGTTTCTATCATGTTTTGTGAAACTTTTCTATAGTTATTTTGGATGTTTATACCTATTTCACTTTTGGTACTCAAGTCCAAATTGTGTTTTTATTTTATTAATGTTAACAATATTAACTGTTTCCAAAATTTTTGTGGAAAAATAATTCCAACCGTAGTTTTGTATAAGTCCATGAGGTAGTTTCCAACCCGTGGGGTTTGGGAATTCCCTTCAAGTCATGTTAGAGCTCGATCAATTATCAGGTTACTAGGGTTCTTGGGAAGGTTCATAACAAATTGGTTTCAAATAGTATTATCTTTAGGTTCAATATCTTTCCTTGATGTTAGTATACATTTTGTAATAATTTTTGGGCATAGGTGGTGGTAGTTATTGAGTTCTCAGAACACACTCACGATAATGAATCTTAAGTCACCAGGGGTGGTTACGAATGGAATTCTTGGGTATTAGATATATTTTATTCCCTAATTTTGATTTTAATAGATTGAAATCAAATTCTTATTGTCAATCTACTGGGAACAAATTATATTGCTCCTCTGTTTGACTGTTAATTTGACACCGTATTTATTGTGTGTTGATGCTTTGTAGTGTCATGCCTCCTAGGATACATTAAAATTGGATCTATATAAAAGATGTTTATTAACATCAGTGATTGAATCCTCTTGTGGGCCTAAATTTAGTTGAGGTTGTCGTGTGTCTTGTCCATGATATGGGACAAACACCACCATAATCTCTCATTCAAGCTTCATCTGTGGATCCTCGAATGAGATGATGTCTATAATAGTTTTTAAGATTTACTTCTCTAGAAACCACTAATGTTCAATAGATAAAATCATCCTAAAGATTTTGAGGAAATATTTTGAATGATTGATAATTTTTTGATTTCTTGGAGACAACTAAGGAAATCAAGCTGAAGTGTGTCTCCTTCATTATAGAGGGAATGAGTCAGAGATGGCTGGAAATGATATTGGTGGTGAAGAATAATGAGTTAATATAGTGGAAATACTTCAAGGTTCTTTTCACTAACTAAATATATCCATAATCGATTCAATATTCCAAGGTTATTGAGTTTTTCAAACTCATGTTGTCTAACAAGACAGTGATAGATTATTCAAACCATTAGATTGAGCTCGTTCATTTTACACATGAGATAGTATCAAATGGGAATATAAATCCTAGATAGTTAAATTTAAGACTATGATGTGATATTTGTTAACATTCTTCTTATGCTGATGTCTTAGATAGCGCATTGATGGTCAAAATGGACCTAGCTGGAAATTCAAGGTTGTAGGGAGCTTCTTTCTCTCATAGTGGTGATGTAAGTTCCTTCAAAAAAAATTAAGCATGATGATTCTCATTGTGTTTTGAGATAAAAATATTTTTATAAGCCTCTATTATTTCCTAGAAAGGGTCCTTTATTTTTCTACTAGTGTAGAAATCTAGGGAATTTTAATAGGGTTTTCACAATGGTACCCAAGATATGTGGCTCATATAGATTATCAGGTCACCTACAAAAGTTCATTCATATTTATTTCAAATTTCATAGTATCATGCGATCATTATCACCATTTCAAAATTTGTGTATATAATATTCTTCAAGGGTTAAAGGGTTCCATTCATAGGCATCAATAAAAAATATTATTAATGTGGTGTAAAACTCTCTAGAGGAAGTGGATACGGGTCGACTGACCATGAGAGGTACAATTATTATAGATTCATCATTAGTGACCAGTTTATTTCAAACTAGTGCATCTCGCACATTTATTTCAACATAAATTTTTAATCTATTCCATATTTCCGAAGAGGATTTATCTTATGTTAAGTATATTACTACACCCCTTAAAATAATGATAATTAAGGGTTGTTGTAGTCTTGCTTGTGTTTTTACTTTAATAGCTATCAGTTTCTTTAACATTTTTCTATTTATTGACATGAAACCACTTGACATCATATTTGAGATGGATTGGATCATTTCCAATAAAGATCATATTGACTTTTAACTTTAACAAGTCTCTTGTATTACACCTGATTGTGTGATCCATATCTTCTAAGGATAGTGGGACCTAAGGTCGAGTAGAGATAGACCTTATTTTCCATAGATGAGAAAGGTGATACTTATGTTCATTGTTGATATGGAGTGTGTATTTTAAGAGGTGATATCCCTCCAGTTGTCATTGAGTTTCCTGATGTGTTTCCTTCAAACATCTCTGGTCTTCCACCGATAAGGAATGTAGTTTTCTCAATCAATTTGGTTTTTGGTACTCAACTGGTTTCTATTATCTCTTATCATATTGAACCAGTAAAAATGAAGGATTTGAAGTCTCAGTTTAATGATGTTATGGAGAAAAAAATTATATTCCTAAGTGCATCACCTTAGGTAGTGCATGTTTTGTTTACTAATATAGAATATGGTTCCCTCCTCGTTTTTATGGATTATCAAAAACTCAATCAAGTTACAATAATGTAAAATACTCCATTTCAATATATTGATTATATTTTTGATCTATTTAAAGGGAAAAATTGGTTCTTAAATATCGATCTTCATTATGGCTACCATCAGGGGAGTATAAAGGAATCTGACACTCAAAAAACCACCTTTTGGGGTATGTACAACAATTATGCATACCTTTGTATGGCCGTTTTTATAATCAACTCTCTAGTTTTATTTATGGTTTTGATGAATGTAATTTTCCATGATTATCTGGACACATTAATTATAGTCTTTCTAGATGAAATCCTTATTTAATCTATATCTGAGGTTGATCTTGTGCATCATTTGAGTGAGGTTATGGAATTTTTGACATATCATCATCCTTGTTCCAAGATTTTTAAATGTAATTTATGGATTTGAGAATTGATTTTCTTCGGACACATGGTTTTGGAACCTGGTACATCAGATTATCCTGAGATGTTGAACATTGTTTTTTATGGAAACACCTATGTAATGTCTTTATGATTTAGAGCTTCTTGGGTTTAGCTGGGTTTTATTGCAAGTTCATTAAGGACTTCTCAAAAATGGATTATCCAATGACTTCTATATAATGGAAGGGAGTAAAGTTTTCTAGGGATGAGAAATGTTAGAATATTTTTTTTATATTAAATGTCTTTTGACTACTGCATTAGTGTTTACTCTTCTAGAGGATGGGTATAACTATGTGGTATATTGTAATGCATTAGGATTAGGTTTGGGTTGCGTTATTATGCAAGGTGATCATGTCATTCTTATGGATCTCATCATCATAGGACACATGAGAATAATTAACCAACCCATGACCTTGAACTAGCATCTCAGATGCTTGCGCTTAAGAGTTGTTAGTATGACATTTATAGAGAAAGGTTTACCATGTTTTTAGACAATAATAGAATCAGTTATATCTTCTCTCAAAATTATTTTAATCTCTACCAGAGGATTTGGGTGTAATACCTTCAATATTTTCATTTTGACATCGCATATACCCTGGAAAAAAGGAATGTCATCGCAAAATCCATGAGAAGAAAATTTAGACCAAAATAGTGAAGGAATCATTAGTGGAGTGGAACATGATGCCAATCTTTGCACAAATACATATTGGTATCTAGGAATAAATGGTTGAGGTTTATTTTTCTAGTGTTTATATGATATACCCACTTCTAAATATGAATTTTTAGGATCATTGTATTTATGAAGAGTTATGTAGTATTAGAGACACAATTTAAGATAGGGAGATCATACCAAACTAGTCACCCTCCACCGAAGAAATATTATGCTATCAGAATCAATTTTTTGTGTCATCAGAGGTAAGTAAATATGATATGGTGGATTTCAGATATTTCCAATGGGTAGTGTACCCAAGAACCACAAAGGTGTTTTCTGAAATAAAGCATCAATTTAGGTGGCCAGGTATGTAGTTGGGCATTGTTGGATTAGTATCTCATTGTATTACATTACAAAAGGTCAAGGAAAAGAACCATAATCCTTCAAATTCTCTACATCAAATAAAAATACCTACATGAAGTGGGATGATATCCCTATGGAATTTGTGGTTAGGTTTCTTTGTACATAGAAGATGATGAAAGTGATACGGTCTGCGATCAATAGGCTGACTATGTCATCTCACATTATACCCATTCATGATATAACCAAAGTTGAGGTGTTAGAAAAGTTGTACGTGAAGGATATTGTTCATTTTCCTGAAGTTTCATTTGCTATAGTCTCTGATAGGGATCCTTAGTTTACTTCTCTCTTTTAGAGAGGTTTTCCAGAGGCATTGGGATATGTGATCCATTTGAGCATGGAATACCACCCGAAGTCAATTTTCCAAACAGAAATAGTTGTAAATATTCCTAAGTATATTATCCATGCTTTTGTTCATGACTTTGGTGGATCATGGGATGATTATTTGGGGCTTATTGAGTTTTATTATAACAATAGATACTATTTCGTGACTAGAGTTAATATTTTGTTGGCCTTGTATGGCTGACCTTGTTGATCTCTATGACACCCCGAACTTTTAAATTATTTAACTTATTTTCTCTTGGATTCAGATAGTCTTTTCAAGGAGCGGGTTGGGTGCAT
The DNA here is from genome assembly GCA_963277665.1 of Viscum album. NCBI lineage: Eukaryota > Viridiplantae > Streptophyta > Magnoliopsida > Santalales > Viscaceae > Viscum > Viscum album. Next base: position 1,525,735,382 of record OY728133.1, on the reverse strand, counting down.
GGTTAAATTGTTTTTAGACATTTGATTTTACTGGTGGGTTTCGGATCGGTGCATGGGCACCGCACGGTTGGTGATAACCGTGCGGTCAGCCTGAATGCCCCTATGGTTACCCATTACATAAAATAATGAAACTTTATAATAATTAAATAAAATAAATGTTTAAGATATAATAATAATAGCATAATTTTTCTTGATAAATTTTTTTAAATTAAAATTGTTAATGATATTATTTTCATTAAAATAATTATAAGTATAATTATTATTTGGTTACTATTAAATTTTTGTATTATTTAAAACAAAATAAATGATTATGATTATTTTTATTGTTATTATTATTATCATTAAGAAAATTAATGGTGTTGTTATGATTACATAATTTTTATAAAACTATTATAAATATTGTCATTAAATTTTTGTTGTTTTTATTATTATTTAATTTTTATTATTCTTCTTCTTATTATTATTAGTATCATTAACACTATTCTTATTAAAAAAATAATATGTGTTATTGATAATTTTATTTTAATTTTTAAGGGTTTTATTCACTCTTTTTCTATCCTCCACGCCTCGCACTCACACCACTTTACCCATTAACCCCCACGCACACCCCACTCCCCTTCTCTCTGGCCTACCCATTATTTTTTAATCTTATGTGTTCCCTCTCTACAATCTCCCTATATTCATTTATTTATTGTTTTTATTCTCTCCATTATCTCCCTCTCTCCAATCACACCTCCCCACTTTCATTTATCTCTCACGCATCACCCCTATTTCCCCATCTATTTATTATTTTATTCCTCTATCCACTCACCTCTCTTTAATCACAACCCACTGTTTTTCCTTTACCCATCACACACCACCCTTCCCCTTGAATTCCTTTATTTTTTTTAGATATCACTTTTTTCCCCTCTCTTCATTCACCCCTCTTTCCAATCACGACTCACTCCTTTTTTATCCATCACGCATCTCACGCACTATCTCTCCCTAATAATCTTTTTATTTGTTTTTTTATTCCCTCACAACTCACTCCATGCATCTCCCTCTCTCCCAATTATTCTACCAATCACGCTCACCCCCTCCCCCTATACACTGTCATGCTCATATTTCTTTTTTTATTTTATCCATCATGAATTCACCCCTCCTACCCCTTATTTCTTCACTCCCACTCTTATCTTCCCCTTACCCCCCCCCCCCCACTCACACTTACTCCCATTCACGACTCCTTTCTGCAGCTACTCCTCCCTCTAGCGATACCTTTTGGTGAGTTCTCTTCCCCTTTCTCTCCTCTACTCACACATTTTGTAGGGTTTCCATGTGGGGATTATTGTTGGATGAACCATAAATGTTAGGGTTAATATGTATCTTGGGTTTCCTTTGGATTTAGGGTGTGTGTTTTTTCCACGGGGCATCGTTCTTCCTCCCATTAAAGTTTCATTCCAATCGCACGAGGTTTCGGTATGTGTTTCCAAGTTTTTCTTTCCTAAAGCCTTTCATTTGATTATTTCCAATTTAAACAAATTTATAAACTAGTTTCTCAACCCTATTACTCCCTTGTTTAAATTAATATATCAATTTTTAATTTATTTTATTTGTTATAAATTGGTTTTAAATATTTTTAGTGTAAATTTTTTAGTTTTATGATACCTAGAAAGATTTTTTGAATTGCATACATTTATTTAAGAAGGAATTGGTCCCTTATGAAATGTATCACCATTATTATGTTGCAACGACATTGTTTATTAATGAACTTGTCTTGGTTGTGTCATTACTTAGTTATTGTGTTAAAACACTTTTTTATAGGTTTAATGGATTCAATGTGTTTATTTGGAGTCCCTTTAAAATAATGTGGGTAAGTGGTGATTTTTAGGGCAAGGATTTAAAATATTTTCTTTGAGTGAATTTGAGTTCAAAAGAGTATTTTGGGTTTATATGGGTTGATGTTGGTTTAGAATACTAAATGTGTTAAAATGTGATGGAAAGGATTTAATATTTTTTTTGGATTGTTTTATATTCTATAAATAAAGTAGGTGGCCAGTTATGGTTTTAAGGTAATTTGTGATTTCATGGATGTTTAGTTTTCTAAATGGACTTTATTTTTCAAATAAAGTTGTTCCCCTTTAGTGGTTTATAAAGACTATTTTAAATATGGTTTTGTAAAGTGTTTCTTTAAGTGTTTTGGAAATAATGGTTTATAATGTGTTCTTTAAGGTTTGGTCATTCGGTTTGACACATTATTTAGTGTGGGTAGGAAAAGGGTAAAATCATGTTTGATAATTATGAAGTGTTTGAATGTGTGTTTAGAACTTAAAGGAATGTTTAGTGTTGTAAATGTATGAGTGGTGTTTGCAACATATTTTTAACAAATGTGTGTGATCGGTTGGAAATGGTTTTTTTAGAAAAAAACGATATGAACGTGATGTGATGGCTCATTTGGTGCTTTGTTTAATGTGACTGATTGAACACATATATGAGGTGCTCCTGTCTAGAGTAACCCTTTATGGGTGAATGTATATGAAGCCTCCGTGTTTGAGAAAGGAAAGTGCGGTGAGATGAGTCAAGCGTGCGAGGGACTTCCTACCTACACAGTACTATTATAACCACCATGGGTTCCTTAGCGTCTTATAGATTATCGAGTGACGGTTTATCACCATCCCTGATTAGACGGGTTGGTGCCCCTGGTAGATAGAGAATCTAGGTGGCCTTTGCCTCTGATTTTGTTTCGAGGGTGATCAGTGGGTTATAGACTATGGGGCTTCACCATACACCGGTAGGTGGTTCTAAACCGAGTGTGGCTAGGGGTTGTCTAGGGTTGTTTAGGATCGCCCATGGTTACAACTTGCATTTCCTGGTTATTTTTTGTTACACTGGTTTATTTTTATCTTGTATTGCTTGTTTATTTTTTTGCTACACTGATTTATTTTCATTAGGTATTATTTACTTGTCTCCCTTTTGCATAACCCTGATATCACTTGTTTGGTTTTATTTATAAAATGGTAAACTATTTTTGAAATGATATTAGGAATGAGTTGGTTCTCATTGTGAGAAAAATGTGTTATTTTGTTTAAACAGGAAATCCTTATTTTTATAATTATATTTCCAAACTTGTGTCATCAGACAACTTTGGGTAAGGAAACCCTTGGATTCAGTTGTTCACTTAAGGAATCCCTATTGAGCATTTTTTTCTCATGCCTATCCTTTAACATTTTAGTTGTAGGTTCAGTTGTTTTTTATGATTCTTCTTAGTGGATGCTCATGTGGTAGAAGTTTTGGGCATGTGGTTGGATGTGACCAATGGGTCACACAGAGATCGTTGTAGCAGGGTCTTATTTCTAGTTTTTCTCTTTTTAGTGGTACATTGTATCTGGATCTGTTCTTTGTTTATTTAAGATTATGTTGTCATTTTTCTACGTGCTATGTCTGTTATATTTGTTTATCTTGTCCTGGTTTTATCTCTTGGGTTTAAATCATTACCTCAAGTATACTTTGATTCCCGACACTAGTTTTCAGCCCATGGGGATCCGGAATTCCCTTCGAGCCATGTCACGAACCAGCTCGGGTGACCGGTTTAGGGTCGACTCAGGTTGGTTCACGAAAAAATTGTATCAGAGCATGCCCTTGTTATTTTGGGTGTTTGTTAGATGGAGATTAGGACTGTCGGGACTTGAGGGTAGGTGTGAGAAGGGCGTCATGAACCCTTTTTCATTATGAACCTTGAGTTTCTAGGGGTAGTCCTAGATTTGAGTCTTGTGTCTTTGTTTTGGATTGAGGGATGACAAATGGAGGAAAGCTGGTGACATGTTGTGACCTCCCATAGATTAGTGACCCATGTGGAGTCTTAGTGCACGGTTTAAGTTCCTCCTAGTTTTTGATTCTTAAATGGATCTTAACTCACTACCATGTCATCGAGTTATGTATAACTTCTAGTTCCTCATTCTGGTGGTTCATTTAAGTTGTACTCTATTTGGTTATGATTTTTGAAAGTGTGATTTTGTAAAAGGAAGTGGATTTGTAAATAAGAATTTTTTCATTAAAATGATTTTAAATTTGTAATGAGAGTTTTAAAATTGGAAGTGTTTTAGTAAATGCTTGGTTTTCGAGGTGGAAAGGATGTGGCCTTTGGTACTCTTTATGGAAGATCACATGTGTGTGGGTGTGTACAGTAATTGTGTGGGGGAACTTGTTTGTGGATGATGTAGATGAAATTGGATGGACATGCATGTGATTGTCCATATGATGCCTTGGGTGCATTTTAATATATATAAAGGATTTGGAAAGAAAATTTCCTTGAGTAATGGATTTTTGTCTTGTGAAATATTGTTTTGGCATTTGGAAAAGGATCTTTGGATAAGACATTATTGAAATTTAAATGAAAATGGTGATTTTGGAAAAGAGTTTTTTGGTTTTGTTTATATTTGATTGGATTTTGAGACAGTTGTCTTGGGTTGGAGTGTTCTTTTTTATTGTGTTTTGTCATGATCCAAGTTCTGGATTTCTATTTCTTGTGTTGTTCAGAGTAAGCCACCCAGAATGGTCCCTAGTGTTGCTGATGAGTCATGACCAAGTTTTTGTTCTTTTAAGTGTCACCACCTTTTGAGGTGTTGGAGTTCTCTTAGAGGTGTTGTAATGACTTGAAGATAGTCGAGTGAGTATTTGGGTGGTTGGTAACTCCCTAGGTTGTTAAGGTTCTTTCCGTTTTGGTTTTGTTTAAGGGTTTTGTTTGGGACTAGTGGTGGTTGTTTGTTTTATCGTTGTTGGAGTTTGGGGAGTAGTTGGTGATAATTGGTTTTTTTAAGGTTCCTTATCTGGTGAGGAGTGTGTGCAAGATGAACCTTCCCTTAGAGGTTATCACCATTGATCTTGAAACCTAGTTCATTAGGATGGGTTCGGGCATGCCATCAATATGGCTGGTTTGGTAAATTCAATCTATCGGGTCGCATCCCTCCGAAGCCTTGTCTTGTTGTGGTTGTTTGGGTCATCGGGTGAAGTTTTGTGGGATGAGTCATTTGAAGAAGGAGTTCTGATTGGTGGATTCTAGTGTCTGACTGTGAGGCATATGATTCTTTAGCCATCAGAGCCCCAGCATCATACCTCGAGGTGAAGCTTTTGCATATTCAGCATATCAGAGGCATGAGAGACCTTGATTGGCTCTTTATCTTTTGTCTTAGAATAGAGACAGGTAGGGTTTCCTTGTTCTTGTTTTCATGCTATTGTTTGTTCATCTTTTTTGGTGATATTGTGATGAACTTATCCTTTCTTTATCATAGTAGTTTCATTTTTTAAAATGTGACCTCTTGAATTATTAGTTTTTCTTAAAAGTGTTTTTGGACCTTGTGTGGGTTGGTCTTGGTTTTATTAGTGATCATTTAGATATGTGAGGTGTTGGAGAGTTTTATATTGGTGTGGGGAATTATTTGTTCTCATTGTGTCGTTATAGGGAATTTCTTATTTCGGTGCCCCAGTATATCGGGTGGCCTTGTAGTGGTTTTCTGTTTAAGTCACAACGGTCCTATTTAGCTCATATGGAGAATTCGGTAGGTTTGGTTGGGAGTTCCCACATTACCCCTTGGGGTGTTGTGTTTGAGTTCAAAATTTTTGCGTTAGGGGAATTATTGTGGTGGGGAGAACTCTCTCATGTTCTCCCCTTGATTTGTGCAGTGGTTTCATTTTGAGTCAGTCAGGTGTAACTTGTAGAGTGAATAGTCAGATCGAGGCTTATTTTTTTCTCCAATGGTTTTGGTCGGGATTTGACATGAGTTTTGGTTTTATTTAAGTTTTGTGACATAATGGGGGTATAATGTTTTGTGTTTGGGAGAATAGTCACACCCCGACCATTTAAATTATTTTATCTTATTTTTTCTTGGCTTCAGTTAGTCTTTTCAAGGTGTGGGTTCGGTGAAAGGTTAACTTGTTTTTTGACATTTGATGTTTTTGGTGGGTTTTGGATCAGTGCACGGGCACCGCATGGTTGGCGGTAACCGTGAAGTCAGCCCGGATGCCCCTGAAATTACCCATTACTTAAAATAATGAAACATTATCAGAATGAAATAAATTAAAATATTAAGATATCATAATAACAATAATATATTTTTTTTGATAAAAATGTTTTTTTAATTAAAATGGTTAATGATCTTATTATCATTAAAATTGTTATAAAAATAATTATTATTTGGTTTCTATTAATTTTGTTAATATTTAAAATATAATAAGTAAAATTATGATTATAATTATGTTTTTTTATTTTTATGATTATTACCATTAAGAAAATTAATGGTGTTTTTATGATTATATAATTTTTTTTAAACTATTATAAATATTGTCATTAAATTTTGTTGTTATTATTATTATTTAAATTGTTTTTATTATTATTATTATTATTATTATTATCATTATCACTATTATTATTAAAAAAATTATTATGTATTATTGTTAATTTTATTTTAATTTTTTTAAGGGGCTTTAGTCCCTCTTTTTTTATCCTCCATGCCTCACACTTACACCACTCTCCCCATTAACCCCCCATGCACACCCCACTCCTTTTCTCTGAGGCCTACCCATTATTTTTTTAATCTTATGTGTTCCCTCTCTAATCTCCCTATCTTCATTTATTTATTGTTTTTATTATCCCCATTATCTCCCTATCTCCAATAACACCTCCCCACATTCATTTACCTCTCACGTATCACCCCTCTTTCCACATTTATTTCATTTTTTATTCCTCTATCCACACGCCTCTCTCCAATCACACCCCACCCATTTTCATTTACCTATCACACACCACCCTTCCCAATGAATTCCTTTTTCTTATCTATAACTTTTTTATCCCTCTCTACACTCACCCCTCTGCAATCATACCCCACTCATTTTTTATCCATCACTCATATCTCCCACTATCTCTTCCTATTAATATTTTTTTTTGTTTTTTTATTCCCTCACAACTCTCTCCATGCATCTCCCTATCTCTCCACTTATTCTAACAATCACGCTCACCCCCTCTCCATATACTCCATTATTCTCATATTTCTTTTTTTATTTTATCCATCATGCACTAACCCCTCTTCCCCCTTATTTCTTCACACTCACACCTACCTTCCCCTTCCCCCCCCCCCCCCTCACTCACGCCTCCTCCCATTTTGGACTCCTTCTGGCAACTGCTCCTCCCTTCGGTAATTCCTTCCAGTGAGTTATCTTCCCCTTTCTCTCCTATCCTCAGTCATTTTTTAGGGTTTTCATGTGGGTTTTATTGTTGTCAGAACCCAAAATGTTAGGTTAAATATGTATCTTGGGTTTCATTTGGATTTAGGGTGTGTGTTTTGTCCGTGAGGTGTCGTTCTTCCTCCCGTGAAGTTTCATTCCAATCGCACGAGGTTCCAGTAGGTTTTTTAATGTTTTTCTTTACAAAATCCTTTCCTTTCATGCTTGACAATTTAAATAAATTTATAAACTAGTTTCGTAAAACTATGACACACTTTTTTAAATTATTATTGCATTTTGGAATTTATTTGATTTGATAAAAATTTGTTTTAAGTAAGTTTTCGTGTAAATTTCTTAGTTTTATCAAACCTAGAAAGCTTTTTTGAATTTATTATGTTTATTTAGGAAGGAATTGGACACTTATAAAATGTATCACCATTATTATGAAGCAATTACATTGTTTATTAACGAACATGGCTTGGTTGTTTCATGAGTTAGTTATTGTGTTAAAAAAAATTTAAGTGTTTAATGGATTCGATTTTTTTATTTGGCGTACCTTTAAAATAATGTGTGTATGTGGTGATTTTTAGGGAAAGGCATTAAAATTTTTTCATGATTTGGATTTGAGTTCAAAAGATGATTTTGGGTGTATATGGTTTGATGTTTGTATAGCCTACTAAACATGTTAAAATGTGTTGGAAAGGGTTTAATGTTTTGTTTTTGGATTATTTTATGTCCTATAAATAAAGTAGGTGTCCAGTTAAGGTTTTAAGGTAATTGGTGATTTCATGGACGTTTAGTTTTCTAAATGGAATTTAGCTTTCAAATAAATTTGGTCCCATTGAGTGGTTTATAAATATTATTTTAAATGTGGTTTTGTAAAGTTTTTCTTTAATTGTTTTGGGAATCAGGGTTTATAATTTTTTCTTTATGGTTTGGGCATTCGGTTTGAGACATGTTATGGTGTGGGTCAAAAAAATGTAAAAGAATGTTTGATAATTGTGACGTGTTTGAATTTTTCTTTAGAACAAATAGGCATGTTTAGCATTGTAAATATAAGAGTGATATTTTCAAGATATTTTGAACAAATGTGTGTGTCGGGTTTGAAACCTTAAATGGTTTCTTTTAGAAAATAGTTTCGATATGAACATAATGTGACGACCCATTTGGAACTCTATTTAATGTGAATGATTGAACACGTATATGAGGAACTCATATCTAGTGTAACCCTTTTGGGGTGAATGTATAAGAAGCGTCTATGTTTGAGGAAGGCAAGTGTGGTGAGATGAGTCACGCGTACGAGGGCCTTCCTACCCACACAATATTATTATAACCATTGTGGGTTCCAAGGCATCTTATAGATTATCAAGTGACGGTTACTCACCAGTTTGGATTAGACGGGTTAGTGACCCCTAGTAGATAGAGAGGCCAGGTGGGATTTGCCTCTGATTTTCTCGCGAGGGCGATCAGTGGGTTATAGACTATGGGGCTTCAACATATGCCAACAGGTGGTTCCGAACCAAGACCTTCTAGGTGTTTTCTAGGGATGTTTAGGATTTTCCATGGTTACATCTTGTTTCTTGATTATTTTTTATTACATTGGTTTATTTTCATCTCGTATTGCATGTTAATTTTCTACAACACTGATTTATTTTCAGTATGTATTATTTACCTATCTCCCTTTTTCATAACCTTGATATCACTTTTTTGGTTTTATTAATAAAATGGTAAACTATTTTTGAAATAATATATGGCATGATTTGGTTCTCGTTGTGGGAAAGAGGTGTTATTTTATTTAAATGGGAAAACCTTATTTTTAAAATTGTATTACCAAACTTGTGTCATCAGACAACTTTGGTTAACGAAACACTTGGATTCAATTGTTCACTTTTGGAATCCATACTGATCATTTTTTATGCTCAAGCCCCTCCTTTTCGATTTTAGTTGTAGGTTCGATAGTTGTTCATGATTCTTCTTAGTGGCTGCTCATGTGGGAGAAGTTTTGGGATTGTGGTTGGAGGTGACCAATGGGTCACAAGGAGATCATTGTAGCGGGGTCTTGTTTCCAGTTTGTTCTTTTTAGTGGTACTTTATATCTGGATCAGTTCTTTGTTTATTTAATATTAAGTTGTCATTTTGCTACGTGTTGTGTCTGTTATATTTATTTATCTAGTCATGGTTTTATCTCCTGGTCTTAAATCGTTACCCCAAGTATACTTTGCTGCCCGACACTATTTTTCAGCTCGTGGGGATTAGGAACGCCCTTCGGGCCATGTTGCAGACCACCTTGGGTGACCGGTTCTGGGTCGACCCAGGTTGCTTCGTGAAAATCTCTATTGTTTTAGTCATAGATTATTGAATGGAAATTCATTGGAATGACCTTGGTCCAAGAGACTAAAAGTATATTAAATTAATTCATTAAAGGATGTTGATAGCACAGAGGAGGTATAAGTTTTATGATTATCATCATTGCAGGTCATTTGATTTTTCAATTGGTGACTAAGTGTTCTTGAATGTTTCACCACGATTGGGTCATCAATGTCTTGGGACATAAAGGGAACTTTCCTCTAACCTTGTGGTCCCTTTTCAGGTTCTTGAGAAAGTACAGAAAGTGGATTGTCATTTATAACTTCCACCACAACTAATGTCGATACATAACATGTTTCATGTATCTCATATACAAAAGTATCTATCAAATTTGTCTCATGTCTTGAGCTGGAGTGATCTTCAGGCTGAACGTGATTTATCCATGACTGAATTACCATTTAGAACACTTGATTCCAAATCCAACGTACTTATTGGGAGGATGAAACCATTGGTTCATGTGATATGGAAGAATGGTTCAGATTCTTATCAGATGTGGGAAAGGGAGGAATTTATGATAGAGTAGTGGCCTCATGTTTTCCCATGGATGTTTCTAAGTAGGGTTTCTCAGGATAGAAGAATTCCATGGTAAAGAGTTTATAATAACTTTTTACTATTTTCAAGTATTCCTAAACCCATCTTTTTACCAATATTTGGTTGGATTTTGTTTGGGGTTGTTTTGGGTGAATAATCTATAATTGTTTAATGTTTTTGGGATACACATGGTTAGTGCATGTTTACCCAAACTATTCACCCTTTTAGAGAAAACTGTGAAATCTAAGGATGTAGTATTTTTCATGGTAGGAACAAAGTTTGATAGATTGTGGGACCTCTTAGGAGAAAATGTGCATCCCATTAAAAGGGGTGTATGGATATAGTGAACAGTCTCGTCTAACCGTGTTTCCCTTCCCAAATAAATGTGCATTTGGTTTTTTTAATCTTGAATTATATTTTAAAACCCAAACCCCAATTTTTGACACCTAACGGTCATGTATGACCCATATGTAATTTCCCCCTCCAACAGAGCTCCCTAGAGCAGTTTTTCCCCTTAGTACCGTCACCAAAGTGGATTCAAGCTGAGAAAATGATTTTTGATATTCTCATTATTAGATTCCTCTTCCCATTCTCATTCTCCCACTCTCTCCCATTTCTTCCCTAGGGTTTTTTGGATTCCCATGTTTTAGAGTGTTTAATAACCTTTTAGTAGGATCATAAACTGAGGAAAAATTATGGGATATTTTGCCATTATTCATTACTATATAATCCCATATGTGGGTTTGTGACTCAAGGTCTAGAGATCGAGAGGTAGGTGGTTCTATTTCTATTGGAAAATTTAATTAAAACTAAATTTAGTAATTTGAGTAAATTTATTTCAATTGAATATTTGGAATCTAAATCATATGAAATTGAATTTGATAAAAACCCAAATCCAATGAATTTTGGAATTTGGTTTTGGAAATTTTATTTTGGAATGATATTGGACCCCCCTCCCCACCCAATTCTAATGAATTGGGGTGAAATTGGAAAATTTATGGAATTTGGTGGAATATAAATTGATGATTTTGAAATTTTCAAAATAATGGAAATTGTTTGAAATTTTAATTAAAGAATTTAAATTTGGGAACATAATTATGAAATTGAATTATGAATTATTTAAAATTAATATTTTTTAAGATTGATAAAAAGTTTTTCATATAAAACCTTGGTTTTTATCTTTGAAAATGTATTGTTTTTTATTAAAACCCTTTTTTGGTTTTTAAATGGAAAATTTGAATATTACAAATAGATAATGGGATATATTTTATTTTTATCATTATTAAAATAAATTTATCATCATTTCTTATTATTAGAGCACATGAAACACTTAAGTATTTAGTGAGTCATTTGACAACACTATGACAAAGAATATTCTAAAATATAAATGCATCATGTCAAATCTCGGATAAGGTGGTGATGAATTCGAATTTAGCCATAAATATGGGTCATGTATATTCACATATTTTCATGTCACATTGATTGTGTGGAGTCCCCTAGCCTATATCTATCGAACCATTAGTTATATAACCATTTTTTCACTTTTTTGTATATTAAATGAATATATTCCAATGTTGTAAATTATTTTTCATGCCTTGTGAATTTATATAAATTGTTTTGTATAAAATAATTATTAAACCATTTGTTTAAAAATATTATATAATTTTAAATCTAAATCATGATTTGTTTAAAATTGATTTTGAAATTCAAAAAATTATCATTTAAAAATTTAAATCTTTTCTGGGTTGATTAAATATTGGAATCATATATGGAAACCTTAGTGAGACACTAATATTCTTTTAGATCACACCCCACCTACGAATTCAAGTGTTTATGGATTATCTATTTCTAGGGTCAACTAATGGTAAGGAACCACTTGGATGTGGTAGTGGAAATTTATACATGGACTTGGGGAGTTGTGTCCATTGGGACATGGGTTTTTACCCTTTTTGTAGTGTATTGTTGTAGTACATTTGGTTTTTTATACCTATTTGAATTCTGGTACACTATTCCATGTATATTTTTTCTCGTATACATATTGACATGATTAAATACTTAAACATGTTTGTGTAAAAATCATTCCCACATTAATTTTTTATGATTCCTGGTTCTAGTCACCAACCCATGGGGATTTGGAACACCCTTCGGGTCATGTCAGAGGTGGATCAATTATTGAGTTTCTAGGGTATTTGGGCTAGTTTATGATAAGATTTATAAATGAGTAATATAAAGTAACGTAAATATGAATAAAAATTGTATTTAAATGAATAAAAATCTTAAATTTTTTATATAGGGAAGATAGAGTGTATCTGACTAAGTAGAAGTCTGAGGTAAGTGTATCTTTTAAAATCTCATTTTCAATTCCAGATTGATTAACTCTAAATTTTTAGTTTGCAGAATAATATATTATTTCATTATAAAAACTCATCTATTATTTGATAATATAATTATTTCTATATTTTATACATTATTTCCAATTTCAAATCCCATTCGTTTGAAATTCCACCGAGGGGATACTTGACGGAGGAATGTATTTTAACTTTTCTTCTTGGTTGTGATATTTATCTTCTATATTAATATTCATTATATTGTTTCAAGAATTTTATTTTATAAATAGCAATGATTGTTTTAGTTAATTTTATAATAAATTTTTAATTTCATAAACCTCTTTATAAATGGAATATTTTTATCATTTTCCATATGAGTATATTTTGACATTCTTTACAAAAGTGATTATTTTTAAAAAAGATTATTTCATGAACATTTTTTCCAAAAATCATTTCCATTATTCATTATTAATATTCCATTATAAATTAATATGTGTTTCCAAATAATATTCTCTTCCAATTTATCAATGAATGTATTTTTAAGTTAGCAAAGGAATGGTTATTTCTTATTTTTTCCAAATAAACTTCCTAATGTCTATATTAATATATTTTTAGTCTTTTCAGGGACACATCAAGTTTAATTATGCTAGAATCAGGATATGATATAATGATCCATTCCACCTTCATTATAAGGATGACATATGATCATGTTATTCTATTTATCGACTAGGGGAAATATTGACATTATGTATTCTATTTTTATAATAAGGATATTTATAGATTACTAAGAAATATTAATTATATATTAAATTTGTTATTAATTTTTTCATATTATTAATTAATTGGAACTATTTTGTGATTGGTGGGGCCCATAATTAATTAACCCCTTTATGCATTGGTAGGTCTCTTGAGACAAACTATCATGGGTATTTATCCTTTACCCTACCTATTTTTGTATGATGTCTTGATATATGCCTTGAAATTAAGATAATTATACAAAGAAATATTTATTTTTCAACTATGAAACTAGATATTATTTTTCATGTGATTAATGTTTTCATGTAATTTATTATATATTAACCTTACATGATATTTTTTAAATAGATTATTTGATTATTATTTATATTTTATATATTATTCAAGCCACATTAATAATATGATATATTGTGATGTATGCTTTCTCATACTGAGAATCTGACCGCATCATTTTTTTTATTTTCTACCCTTATAGTTTATAGATGTTAACTCTAAATAATTCCATAGATATTAAAAATGAAATGATAATTCTCTCATGGAAATTGAATGTTTTATTTCATTTTTTTATGTAATATGAGAATCATCTATGTATCTAGTATCCTAAGACTATTAAACTATTGAATCATATACTATGTGAACATTTTTATCATGTACCTATGTAATTATATAACCACTAGTTTTGGGTTACTAGAGATTGTCTTATTACCATTGGTATTAGAGAACATTTAATAAAACATTGGTAACTAGAACTAAAAGAAAAGAGTTTAATAGAAAAATCTTTATAATATACCCTATAATATTCAAGAAAATATTAAAGAATATTTTACATCTATTGGTATCATACAATAAGAGTCAATATACATAATTTTATATGTTAATAAATTTCTTTTCCCTTTTTATAAATGGTTCTTAGTGGAATGTAACGGGAGAACATCAACAGTTTTAACATATGTAGGAATTTTCTATATGATAAAGTAAATAAATTCAATGGGTAGGCTGTAGAAGTCTAGAATATTATAATTCTATAAGGCCAATTGAATGAGGTTAAATATAATAACCATATCAATATGGAGAAACATACTAATCCAAAACATAATAAAATAATGTTAGATGACTTCATGTGGTGAAAACCTCCATCGTTCAGTGTAACTTATAATCTATTCATAGTGGAGAAATGGATAAATTCATTAGATACAGAATTTTTTTCTTTTATAAGTTATGAAGGGGAATATTTTATTATGGTGGTTTATCAACAAAAGGGAGCTACAAATTAATGGTGTTCATTGACTCAAAACAATAAAGAGTTGGAGGATATAGATTTTATGAAACATGTGCCTTTTAAAAAAACATTATTTGAAAAATATTTTCCTCAAGGGAAAATAGATTATATAAGAACATAATTTTTCAAATTGAGATAAAAATAATTAAATTATTTTAATAAAAATTAATCTAACTTTACAAGGATAGAAAATTATGTTGTTATTTATGTATATAATCCAAGATGTAAGTATGATTTTTTCCATGATTTTTAAATCATAAATTTTGAATTAATGTAGTCTCTTAAACATTTTAATTACTTTATGATATTTTATCAAGTTCCATCAAGTCATATCAATAACTTCCCATGTCTTATTTTTTAAGGAAGTAATGAAAAGAAGAGGGTTGTTGAGTTCTTTTAAAAGAGAATGTTTAAAAAGGCGAATGAGAGAAGGGTGTAAGTTCCAATATATTAAAGTTATGGATGGGAAAAACCTAGTATATGCTTAATTGGATTGGGATTCTTCTTCATGTGTATAGATAAATATTCTGATGATCTTGAGTGAAAAGTTATATAAAATCTACCAAATTAAAATGATTTAACTATAAGGATATGGGGAACTATTATAACCAATTCCTTAACTATCATGTGAATTAATCTTAGAAGAACCCAAGGGGGAATGTTAAATAATATATGATTACTATGGTAGAGGTTGAAGTTATAAACAATGTGACAGTATGCAATTTGATCATAAAATCAATGACAGATAATGATTTATTTGATTTTGAATGTACAAAAAAATAATCTGACATGTTTACTATGAAATTTGAATCATCACCTAAAAATTTGATAAAGGATTTATTAATCAAGAAACCTAGTGAAAAACATATTAAAATGGAGATATATAAGGCGTTATAAATTAAGAAGCAAATATTTTTAATAGTTGAAAACTTTTTTGTTATACCTATGAATGAATTTGTAATAAGTTTTGTAAAATGTAATCTCCCAATGTATATTTCAAGAATTTATTGTTGAGAAAAGGATATTGCAGTTTGGTGGTATATAAATTGCTGATTTTAAAATTTTGAAATTAATGGAAATTGTTAGAAATTTTAATTAAAGAATTTAAATTTGGGAACTTAATTAAGAAATTCAATTGTGAATTATTTAAAATTACTATTCTTGAAAATTGATAAAATGGTTTTCATATAAAACCTTGAGTTTTATCTTGGAAAATTTATTGTTTTTTATTAAAAACCTTTTTTAGTTTTTAAATGGGAAATTTGAATGTTACAAATGGATAATGGGATAAGTTTTATTTTTATTATTATTAAAATAAATTTCTCATCATTTCTTTTTATTAGAGAAAATTAAATACTTGATTATTTAGTGAGTCATTTGACAACTCAATGACATAAAATGTTCTAAAACATAAATGCATTAGGTAAAATCTTAGATAGGGTGGTGATGAAGTCGAATTTATCCATAATAATGGGTCATGTGTATTCACATATTTTCATGTCACATTGAGTGTGTGGAGTCCCCATGCCTGTAGCTATCGAACCATTAGTTATATGACCATTTATTAAAATTTTTTGTATATTAAATGAATATATTCAAATGTTGTAAATTTTTTTTCATTCCTTGTGAATTTATATAAATTGTTTTTTATAAAAAAATTTATTAAACCATTTGTTTAAAAATATTACATAATATTACATGTAAATCATGATTTGTTTAAATTTAATTTTGAAATTCCAAAATTGACCATTTAAAAATTTAAATCTTTTCTAGGTTGATTAACTGTTGTAATCATATATAGAAACCTTAGTGAGACACTAATATGATTTTATCTCACACTCTACGTGGGAATTCATGTATTTATGGATAATCTATTTCTAGGGTCAATTAATGGTAAAAAACCACTTGGATGTGGTAGTAGAAATTTATACATGGACTTGGGGAGTTGTGTCCATTGAGACTTGGGTTTTTACTTTTTTTGTAGTGTGTTGTTGTAGTACTTTTGGTTTTTTATACCTATTTGAATTCTGGTATACTATTCCAAGTGGAGTTTTTCTCGTATGCATATTGACATGATTAAATGCTAAAACAATTTTGTAGAGAAATCATTCCCACGTTAATTTTTTATGGTTCCAGGTTCTAGTCACCAACCCATGGGGATTGGGAACACCCTTTGGGTCATGTCAGAGGTGGATCAATTATAGAGTTTCTAGGGTACTTGGGCTAGTTCATGATAAGAATTATAAATGAGTTCTATAAAGTAAAGTAACTATGAATAAAAGTTGTATTTAAATGAATAAAAAAACTAAATGTTTTATATAGGGAAGATGGAGTGTATCTGACTATGTAGAAGTATGAGGTAGGTGTATCTTTTAAAATCTAGTTTTCAATTCAGGATTGATTAACTCTAAATTTTTTGTTGGGGGAATAATATATTATTTCATGATAAAAAATCATTTATTATCTGAAAATATAATTATTTCTAGATTTTATATATTTTTTCAATTTCAAATACCTTTGGTTTGAAGTTCAACCGAGGGGATACCTGAAGGAGGAATGTATTTTAACTTTTCTTCTTGATTGGGATATTTCTCTTCTATATCCATATTCATTATATTGTTTCAAGAATTTTATTTAATAAACATCAATGATTTTTTTAGTTAATTTTATATTAACTTTTAATTTCATAAACGTGTTTATAAATGGAATCTTTTTAAAATGTTCCATATGAGTATATTTTGACATTCTTTACAAAAGTGAGTATTTTAAAAAAAATCATGAACAAGTTTTCCAAAAATCATTTCAATTCTTCATTTTTAATATTCTATTATAAATTAATATGTGTTTCCAAATAATATTCTATTCCAATTTATCAATGAATGTTTTTTTATGTTAGCAAAGGAAATGATATTTATTATTTTTTCCAAATAAACGTCCTAATGTCTATATTAATATATTTTTACTCTTTTTAGACACAAATTAAGGTTAATTATGATAGAATCAGGATATGATATAATTATACATTCCACCTTCTTTATATGGATGACTTATGATCATGTTATTCCATTTATCGACTATGGGAAATATTTACATTTTGTATTCTATTTTTCTAATAAAGATATTTATAGATTACTATGAAATATTAAATATATATTTCATTTTTTATTAATTCTTTAATATTATTAATTAATTAAAACTATTTTGTGATGGGTGGGGCCCATAATTAATTACCCCATTTATGCATTGGTAGGTCTCTTGAGACAAACTATCCAAGGTATTTAGCCTTTACCCTACCTATTTTTGTATGATGCCTTGATATGCTGCCTTGACATTAAGATAATGATACAATGAAATATTTATTTTACAACTAAGAAACTAGATATTATTTTTCATGTGATTAATTTTTTCATGTCATTTTTGATATATTAATCTTACAAGATGTTTTTTAAATGGATTATTTGATTATTATTTATATTTTCTATATTATTCAAGACTCATTGATAATATGATATATTTAGTTGTATTCTTCTCCATACTGAGAATCTAACTTCATGTTTTTTTTATTTTCTACCCCTAGGGTTTTTAGATGTTAACTCTGAATAATTATACAGATATTAAAAATGAAATGGTAATTTTCTCATGGGAATTGAATGTTTTATTTCATGTTTTTAATGTAATTTGAGAATCATCTATGCATCTACTCTCCTAAGACTATTGAACTATTGAATCCTATACCATGTGAACATGTTTATCATGTACCTATGTAATTATGTAACCACTAGTTTTGGGTTACTGGAGATGGGCTTGTTACCATTGGTATTAGAGAACATTTAATAAAAACATTGGAAAATAGAACTAAAACAAAAGACTTTAATTGAAAAATATTTATAATATACCCTATAATATTCAATAAAATATTAATGAATATTTTATATATGTTGTTATCATGCATTCAGATTCAATATACATAATTTTATAAATTAATCAATTTCTTTCCGCTTTTTACAAATGGTGCTAAGTGGAATGTAACTGGAGAACTTCAACACTTTTAACATATGTATGAAGTTTCTACATGATAAAGGAAATAAATTCAATGGGGAGGTTGTAGAAGTCTAGGATATTATCATTATATTAGGCCAATTGACTCAAGTTAAAAATAATAACCTTATCAATGTGGAGAAACATAAAAATCCAATACATAGTGTAATAATGTTGGATGACTTCATGTGATGAAAACCTCTATCATTGAGTATGAATTATAATCCATTCATAGTTGAGAAATGGATTAATTCATTAGATACATAATTTTTTTTCATTTATAAGTATTGAAGGGGAAAATTTTATTATGGTGGTTTATCAACTAAAGGAAGCTACAAATTTATGGTGATTATTGACTCAAAACACTAAAGAGTTGGAGGATATAGATTTTATGAAACATGTGAATTTTAAGAAAACATTATTTGAAAAATATTTTCCTCAAGGGAAAAGTGATTATATAGAAACATAATTTTTCATCTTGAGATAAAAATAATTAATAAAAATTAATAACAATGATTCTAACTTTACAAGGATAGAAAATTATGTTGTTAATTATCTATATAATCTAGGATGTAAGAATGATTGGTTATTGATTTTCTAAATCCTAAATTTTGAAAGAACATATACACTTAAATATTTTAATTACTTTATGATGGTGTATCATGTTCCATCAAGTCATATAAATAAATTTCCATGTCTTATTTTTCTAAGGAAGTAATGAGAAGAAGTGGGATATTTAGTTCGTTTAAAAGAGAATGTTTAAAAAGGATAATGAGAGAAGGGTATACATTCCAAGATATTATAGTTATGTATGGTAACAACCTAGTACATTCTTAATTGGATTGGGATTCATCTTCATGTGTATAGATAAATATTTTGATGATCTTGTGTGAAAAATTATAGACAATCTACCAAATTAAAATGATTTAACTATAAGGATATAGGGAACAATTATAACTAATTCCTTAACAATCAAGTGAATTAATCTCAGAACAACCCAAGGGGGAATGATAAATCATATATGGTTACTATGGTCGAGGCTGAAGTTATTAACAATGTGATAATATGCACTTTGATCATAAAATCAATGACAGATAATGATTTATTTGATTCTAAATGTACAAAAACAATAATCTGACATGTTTACTATGAAATTGGAATCATCACCTAAAAATCTAATAAAGGAGTTATTAATCCGGACACCTAGTGGAAATCATATTAAAAATGGATATATATAAGGCATTATAAATTAAGAAGCATATATTTTTAATAGTTGAAAACTTTTGTGTTATACCTATGACTGACTCTGTATTAAGTTTTGAAAAATTTTATCTCTCAATGTATATTTCAATAATTTATTGTTGAGAAAACGATATTGTAGTTTGGTGGAATATAAATTTCTGATTTTAAAATTTTTATATTAATGGAAATTGTTTGAAATTTTAGTTAAAGATTTTAAATTTGGGAACATAATTATGAAATTGAATTTTGAATTATATAAAATTACTATTCATGAAAATTGATAAAATGGTTTTTATATAAAACCTTGGGTTTTATCTTGGAAAATGTATTATTTTTTATAAAAACTCTTTTTCGGTTGTTAAATGGAAAATTTGAATATTACAAATACATAATGGGATAAATTTTATTTTGATCATTATGAAAATAAATTTCTCATCATTTCTTATTATTAGAGCATATGAGATACATTAGTATTTAGTGAGTCATTTGACAACACTATGACATAAAATGTTCTAAAACATAAATTCATCAGGTCAAATCATGGATAGGGTGGTGATGAAGTCAAATTTAGCAATAACAATGGGTCATGTGTATTAACATATTTTCATGTCACATTGAGTGTGTGGAGTCCCCTAGCCTATAGCTATTGAACCATTAGTTATATGGCCATTTTTTCCAATTTTTTGTAAATTAAATGAATATATTCCAATGTTGTAAAAAAAATTTAATGCCTTGTGAATTTATATAAATTGTTTTGTATAAAATAATTATTAAACTATTTGTTTAAAAATATTACATAATTTAAAATGTAAATCATGATTTGTTTAAATTTGATTTTGTAAATCATGATTTGTTTAAATTTCATTTAAAAACTTATATCTTTTCTGGGTTGATTAAATGTTTGAATCATATATGCAACACTAGGGGGGACACTAATATGCTTTTAGCTCACACCCTACCCGGGAATTGAAGTGTTTATGGATTATCAATTTCTAGGGTCAATTAATGGTAAGGATCCACTTGGATGTGGTAGTAGAACATTATACGTGGTCTTGGGGAGTTGTGCCCATTGGGACATGGGTTTTTACCCATTTTTTAGTGTATTGTTGTAGTAATTTTGGTTTTCTATACCTATTTGAATTCTGGTACACTATTCCAATTGGAGTTTATCTCATATTCATATTTACAAGATTAAATACTTAAACAAGTTTGGGGAAAATTCATTCCCACATTAATTTTTTATGATTCTAGGTTCTAGTCACCAACCCATGGGGATTGGGAACACACTTCGGGTCATGTAAGAGGTGGATCAATTATAGATTTTCTAGGGTACTTGGGCTAGTTCATGATAAGAATTATAAATGAGTTCTATAAAGTAAAGTAACTATGAATAAAAATTTTATTTAAATGAATAAAAAAACCTAAATATTTATATAGTGAAGATAGAGTGTATCTGACTAAGTTTAAGTCTATGGTAAGTGTATCTTTTAAAATATCATTATCAATTCAGGATTGATTACCTCTAAATTTTTAGTTGGGGGAATAATATATTATTTCTTGATAAAAACTCTTCTATTATCTGATAATATAATTATTTCTAGATTATATAAATATTTTTCAATTTCAAATCCCTTTGGTTTGAAATTCAACTGAGGGGATATTTGACAGAGGAATGTATTTTAAATTTTCTTCTTGGTTGGGATATTTCTCTTCTATATCCTTATTCATTATATTTTCTCAAGAATTTTATTTTATAAACATCAATGATTTTTTTAGTTAATTTTATATAAAATTTTAATTTTATAAACTTATTTATAAATGGAATCTATTTATAATTTTCCATATGAGTATATTTTGACATTCTTTACAAAAGTAAGGATTTCTAAAAATAATAATTCATGAACACATTTTCCAAAAATCATTTCCATTCTTCATTATTATATTCCATTATAAATTAATATGTGTTTCCAAATAATATTCTCTTCCAATTTATCAATGAATTTTTTTTATGTTAGCAAAGGAAAGTATATTTCTTATATTTTTCCAAATAAACATCCTAATGTCTATATTAATCTATTTTTACTCTTTTCAGACACACATTAATGTTAATTATGCAAGAATTAGGATATGATATAATGATACATTGCACCTTCTTTATATGGATTACTTATGATCATGTTATTCCATTTATCGACTAAGGGAAATATTGACATTCTGTATTCTATTTTTCTAAAAAGGATATTTATATATTACTAAGAAATATTAATTATATATTTCATTTTTTATTAATTATTTCATATTATTATTTAATTGGAACTATTTTGTGATGTGTGGGGCCCCTAATTAATTAACCCCTTTATGCATTGGTAGGTCTCTTGAGACAAACTATCTTATGTATTTAGATTTTACCCTACCTATTTTTGTATGATGTCTTGATATGATGCCTTTAAATTAAGATAATGATAAAAAGAAATATTTATTTTACAACTAATAACCTAGATAATATTTTTCATGTGATTAATGTTTTCATGTCATTTATGATATATTAATCTTACATGATAATTTGGAAATGGATTATTTGATTATTATTTATATTTTTTATATTATTTAAGCATAGTTAATAATATGATATATTTAGTTTTATTCTTCCCCATACTGAGAATATGACATCATAATTTTTTTATTTTCTACCCTTAGCGTTTTTAGATGTTCACTTTCAATAATTCCACATATATATAAAATGAAATGATAATTTTCTCATGGGAATTTACTGTTTTATTTCATGTTTTTAATGTAATATGTGAATCATTAATGTATCTACTCTCTTAAGACTATTGAACTATTGAATGCTATACCATGTGAACATTTTTATCATGTACCTATGTAATTATTTAACCACTAGTTTTGGGTTACTGTAGATGGGCTTGTTACCATTGGTATTAGAGAACATTTAATAAAATCATTGGGAACTTGAACTAAAAGAAAAGAGTTTAATAGAAAAATCTTTATAATATACCCTATAATATTCAAGAAAATATTAAAGAATATTTTACATCTATTGGGATCATACAATAAGAGTCAATATACATAATTTTATAAGTTAATCAATTTCTTTTCCCTTTTTATAAATGGTGCTTAGTGGAATGTAACTAGAGAATGTCAAAACTTTTAATATATATAGAAATTTTCTATATGATAAAGAAAATAAATTCAATAGGGAGGGTGTATAAGTCTAGAATATTATAATTATATTAGGCCAATTGACTGAAGTTAAAAATAATAACCTTATCAATATGGATAAATATACTAATCCAAAACATATTGTAATAATTTTAGATGAATTCATGTGAAAACAATCTCCATCATTCAGTATAACTTATAATCCATTCTTAGTTGAGAAATGGATAAATTCATTAGATACCTAATTTATTTGTTTTATAAGTAGTGAAGGGAAAAAATTTATTATGGTGGTTTATCAACTAAAGGAAGATACAAATTAATGGTGGTAATTGACTCAAAACACTAAATATTTGGAGGATATAGATTTTATGAAACATGTGAATTTTAAGAAAACATTATTTGAAAAATATTTTCCTCATGTGAAAAGAGATTATATAAAAACATAATTTTTCAACTTGAGAAAAAAATAATTAATAAAAATTAATAAAAATGAATATAACTTTACAAGGATATAAAATTATGTTATTAATTATGTATATAATCCAAGATGTAAGAATGATTTTTTCCTTGATTTTATAAATCCTAAATTTTGAATGAATGTAGTCTCTTAAAAATTCTAATTAATTTATGATATTGTGTCAGGTTCCATCAATTCATATAAATAACTATACTTGTCTTATTTTTCTAAGGAAGTAATGAAAAGAAGAGGGATGTTGAGTTTTTTTAAAATAGGATATTTAAAAAGAAGAATAAGAGAACGGTGGGCATGACAAGATATTATAGTTATGGATGGGAACAACCTAGTACATGTTTAATTGGATTGGGATTCTTCTTCATGAGTATAGAAAAATATTTTGATGAACTTGAGTCAAAAGAAATGGAAAATATACCAAATTAAAATGATTTAACTATAAGGACATGGAGAATTATTATAACCCATTCCTTAATTAACAAGTGAATTAATCTTAGAAGAACCCCAGGGGTAATTTTAAATCATATATGATTACTATGGTGGAGGTTGATGTTATAAAAAATGTGACAGTATGCACTTTCATCATAAAATCAATGACAGATAATGATTTATTTGATTCTGAATGTACAAAAAAATAATCTGACTTGTTTACTATGAAATTTTAATCATCACCTAAAATTCTGATAAATTTGTTATTAATCAAGACACCTTGTGGAAATCATATTAAAATAGAGATATATAAGGCATTATCAATTAATAAGAAAATATTTTTAATAGTTGAAAACTTTTTTGTTATACCTATGACTGAATTTGTAATAAGTTTTCTAAAATGTTATCTCTTAATGTATATTTCAATAATTTATTGTTGAGAAATGGATATTGTACTTTGAAAAAGAGACAAATAATCCATTTTTATATCTGATACTTTATTATAAGAGTCTTATCTAGATCCATCTCTTGAAACATTCCTTAAAGAAACCGAGGGATAAGAGGAAGATTCAACACAGTTCCGTTAAGGGAATGAAATATAATGAATATAGGATATACCTACAATTCAATAATTCAATTATTTATTTCTAGAATAATAACCAAGACATCCACCAGAGCATAAAATTTACTATTCCATTGAAATCATCCCTGATGTAAACCATATATCTAGGACTCCCAACATAATCATTCTAGTATAATTTATTAAGTTAAAGAAAAAAATTAGGAGTCTGAGTTAAGGGATTCATATACCTCAGTGCTTCACCTTAAGTATTCCCAGTCCGTTTTGTAAAAAAAATAAGGAAGGTTCTATGAGTTTTATTTCAATTAGAGAAATCAATTCCTTTTCTATATAGAAAAAGTATCCTTCACAGTGAGTTTATAACCCATTTTAAAAAATTCATGTATCAAAATATTTTTAAAGGATCAAGATTCGCTCTCATTATCATCAATTAAAGGTAAACAAAGAAGCTATATTGAATATAGCATTTCATATTACATATGGATATTATGAGATTATAGTAATTCCATTTGAATTAAATAATGTGTCCTCCATATTTTTTGATCTGATGAATAGGATATTTATGTATTGTTGACATACCTTCACTATTATTTTAATTGATGTTATTATTATACACTCTAAAATATATGAACATCAAGAAAATAATTTTTAAATCTTCATTAAGGTTCTTAGAGAAAATGAATTATATGATAAATTCAGTAAAGGTGGATTTTGGTTCAAAGAATTTTTAATTCTATTCCATATTCTCTCTAAGGATGAAATATTTATTGATCCTTAAATGAAAAATGAAATTATGGAATGGCCCAAGATGAATAATATAACTAATATATGTGATTTTCTTGGTTTATTAGGATATTATTAGTTATGTGTTAAAAACATCTCTGAATTTACCACACCATTAAAAAATTACATGTAAAGGGATCAAATTCCCATAGTCAATGTAATGTGAATAATATTTTTTGGACCAAAATAAGAAATTGGTCAATTAAATAGTATTTACATTATCATTAGAAAATAATTTTTTTAAGTTATAGTGATGAATTGAAGAAAGGATTGGGTCATTATCTTATGAAAAATGATAGAATTGTTGCTTATGAACCATAATAATTGAAGATCCATTAATAGAACTATCCAACTCTTTATATTTATATGGAAGCTATAATATTTTACATAATGATATGGAGGAACCATATCTATGGTTACTGATGTGATATCTATATATATAGACCACATCATTTTGAAAAATATATCCTCACATAAGGTACTCCACATGAGGCATCATGGATGGATCAAACAACAGATCGGTTATTAATAATTGATACACTACCACCCTAGGAAGAAAACTAAGTGTTTGATGTGTCAGTATTAAAGTCCATGGAGTTCTATCTATGATGAAGATAAATAAGGATCTTATATTTATCGAATTAGTAAATTTTGATATGGTACTTTTTACACAATGGGAATCATCAGAAATTTTCCAAGAAACATAAAAGACATAGTTAATAGAGAATATAATAAATTTATGGTATGATGATAAGTTTTTACACAATAATATTAATTTCATGAATTATAGGAGATTGTCAAATGTCTTATATGATGATGGTTTAAAAAAGATGAGAAATATAATTTGTGTTACGTCCATACCTGAGATGAAATGGGAATTATTAGATGACTCACATTACCCAAATTTATATATTCAACCATGTAGTATAATGATATATAGGTATTTAAGATCATATTTTTATTACTATTGTAATAATTAAGGAATTAAAAACTATGTTCCTAGATTCATGGTGTTTCATTAGTTAAATTCATAAAGACAACATCTTAATTGAATCATATAACCTCTCCCAATATCAATAAATAAGTGGGAAGTTGTTAAAATGTATTTTTTTTATTTTCATTTTGAAGACTCCAAGAGACTTGAACAACATTGGTGAATTAATATTAGTGAATTGTTGAGGTTTCATAGATAATCATTATTGATTGTATCTAATCATGATCCTCTGTTCACGTTAATTTTTTTTTAGGATTCTTGAGAAGGATCTCAATATTGAGATGTATGTTATCACTAAATTATATCCTAAAATTGATGGTAGTATCAAATTACTCTATATAAATTATAATACATTTTGAGATCATTCTCAATTTTCATTAAAGGCTCAAGGGATAAGTGTCTACAGTTAGTAGAATTATCATGTACTAATATCTTTTATTAAATAATTCATATGGTACTATATAAAGAAATGTATTTAAAGATATGTTTTACTATAAATTATTTGTATGAGTTTTGATAGAGATGTCTAATAGGCCCAGAACATATTGGGGAGAAAACTATTAATGTAAAATATATTCAGAATCATATTAAGATATATCAGAGTGGAAAAAAACACTATAAAGACACTGAATCGAGTATCCCAGAGCATGTAGTTACATTAATTCATTTTCAAAAGATACAAGGGAACACATCCCAAAGTATGGAATATTTTATTTTTCTTTTTAAATAATATTCATTGTTAAATATAACATTACATTTGAAACAACAAAATATAACAAATTATTTTCTTAGAGAAAATTAGTATTCTCTCTAGAATTTACTTACATAACATCTATAGTACACATCCTGAAATACTGGGGAAAAGAAATAAATAAGGATGACATAATATTATTAATAATAGTTATGTATAGTGGAAGTAATCATAGAATAAATTATACCTAATTAACATGGTAATATAAATAATTAAAAACACATTTCATTTAGTCAATAACATCAAAACAAAGAATATCAAAGAATGAATAAATTATGATCAAATAATTCAATATAATTATTCACTTAATCATGAAATTTATACATATATAACTAATCAAATAATATAATGCATATTTACAACTTATACCATAATGATGGATTGAATTATTTCATAAAACATGTACTTACCATTGATGCCTCATTCTAAGAAATGTTATAAAAATTTGTATGGCCTTAGCCGAATACACAAACAAGTTTTCCCCCTGAGACCAACCAATATGTAAAGGGGTTATAATTCACCCCATCCATAGAAAACTAATTTCAATTTATTCATCTTATGAATTAATAATTCAACATGATCAAAATTCCATAATAATTAATAATTTTTCATATTGAAGAACTATAATATAAAATTTCAAATACATTCCCCAGTCAAATTAAATATAACCCATATAGATAAATAATTATTATTTCATAATTACATCATATTACATGTCAATAATAAGTAAAAACATGTTTCTTCATTTATTAATAGTAATACAAACAATGGTCATGAAAATATTTTTGTGGGAAAAACATTTTTATATTATAATACACATTAAAGAAGAAACATTTCATGAATATTAGGACCAAGGTAATCTTTAAAAATGTCTAGGAAACATTTAAGGGAATACTAATGGAATTGGGACTTCATGAATGTGGTAAATTATATTTATTTAATTCATTTTAAAACAAATATTCCTTTAAACTTTTTGGTAAAAAATAAAAAGTAACTCATTCGGAAAATTACAAGAAAATAAATTTTAAAGGATTTTATAAAATTAAAACTAATCTAAAAATTACTTTAATAAATCATAGAATAATGGGTAAAACATTAATTAGATAATTTTAAGAAAAATATGGGCATAGAATATAAAAAATTAGATCAGGTAAAAAACAATGTCAAAAATCCATAAAAATAGTATTTTTGTATCCTGATTTCTTAAAGAGAGGGAAATGGAAAGAAAAAATTTAAATTTACTAAATTATCCATAAGATAAATATAAATATTGGGTTTAAGATATATATGTTAAATAATTCTCTTAGAAGAGGTTTAAACATAATCAATCCTCAATATTGATTAGACTATAAAATTAACTGTTACCACTTTAGTAACTTTTGAATCATAATCCCCATGAAATAAATAAAATATAATGAATCTATAAATATCATGAATATAAAATTAATCCATATAATTCATTTCAATGTGGTAGTATATACACCACATGAAATAAACAAGTTTTGAATATGGAATATGTCTCGAATAATCCAATGTGAGATGAAAAAACCTTACAAATATCATATAATTCACAAGATAATTAACTAGTAATGTGATTTTTTGTGAAGAATTAAAATCCACATAGAATAGGTGGAAATAAATAATAATAAAATTATAGGTCATTTTGTACAAAATTATTAGATTACATAGTAAATTATGTTTTAGTAAAACCTAATTAATCAAAATATAGTTGTGAATCCCTTTATAAATTAGTAACTTTCAATTCAAACCCCTTGGATGAAATAATTTTTATTGACACATAAAATATCATGATTTATGAAATATTCATGAAATTAAATGTAAAATGGTGTGACATATTTTCCATATAAATTAATTATGGGGAATAACATAAAAAATATGCCTTAATGAAGAGAAATTGAGACCAAATCCCTTGTCACATGTTAAAACTGTCAAGTAAATTTTTTAACATGATGAATAAAAAAACATATATTAATTATTTAATTTATTAATAACCTTTTTCATGTTTATTATTAATTTTACTTTTTTTATTACTATGTTATATTTATTTCTGTAATATTTTAATTTCAAATGATACATTTTGATGATATTTGATTCATATATCCAAAATGATTCTCATAGGATTAATATGGTAAAAGAAATCATGATCACATCATCTCTGGAATAATAATAATTACATAATTATAATTTTTTTACTTTAATGATAATTTTAATATAACATTTGGGACTCGGTTCACTAATTAATAACCAAACATGGTTGTCCACAAGGCATAAATTAGCCCTCCATATACACCATAGGCTTTTGACTTGTAGTGAATGTTTATGGCGGTAAGGTGAAAAGACTATAACTTCATAATAATAGCGCAACACAATAGTAATTAATAACATATAATTATTATAACATGAATAAAAATTCATAAATATAATATGATTAGTAAATATGTAGATATGATAAATAAATTGAACAATAATAGTCAACACATTATTAAAAAAAGATGAAATATAATGATACTATAATAAAATAACTTGTAGCCATAGTAGAAGGAATCAAATGAAGTATATTAATAAAAAAAGAATGGAATATCGAAATCTATCTCTGTGAATCCTGATCCCATGATTAGTCATGTTCTCTTAAGCTCCCATGCTATGTAAAATTTCAGTATCCATAACCAAGCACTTTCCCTCTTCCCCACTTGCATCTATGAAGCCTATTTAGGTAGAAAATGGTGGCCTAAAAAGGTGTGAGATATACTTTGTACGCCATCACCAATGGGGTCTATAACAAATCAAGCCTATTTATAAAAACTATAAATGGGTGTCTATATGACATGCAAAGATTTGAAAACATTTCTGGTATTACAAATTATATGAATATAAAATGTAACTAAGTGAAAGATAAGATAAATAAATGACATTACCAAAAAGTGAAATAAGTATCCAAATACAAGCTTATTCATGTTCAATATACATATAAAGTGATTGATATACATAGTTTTGGACCCAAAATGAAATACCAATGTTCCCTCCTTGAGTCAAAGGAACTCATCCAAGGTGATCTTGGAAATAGTGTAGACCTAAATGGGCTATGAACCCAGGTTCCCAAGTCATGGTGATTTAATATAAGAATATATTGATATTTGGGTCATAGGTGATATACCATGATCTCCATTTTCAGTTCCATAATGGTAACAAATATTTGTTCCATACTGAATTTTCTATCATCGATTCCATACCGTGATGTCCACTTTCAAGCATGTAATACGAAATGATCAAGGAAATGTTACTATTCACTCCCAAGTAAATAAATCAACATGAAAAGGGACAATCCATAAGATCATCACTTCTATTAAAATTTCCTTATTTAAAACCATTCATTTATAAAATTGTTTCACCATTAAATTTATGGAAAAATAATTACTCAAACACTCAATTTCTTATTTAAAAATACATAAGGATTCCAATAACATGCAGAAATATCACACACACATAATATGTGGCTTTAGTTTAGGTGTAAGTGAATGAACCCACCTCAAATGTGGTTTGGGTTAAGGTTGAAACCCTCCAACCTGGTAAAGGGGCTATGAGTGCATCACCTTAAATTTAAAAAATATATTTCAGATATTACTCTATTAAGGGAAAACTTCTGGAAGTTACGATATGTGTCACTACCATGACAGTTCAAAAGAAATGGGAATTTTTTGGGAAAATGTATAGACAAAAAACAATATATTGTCATATAAACCCTCGTCCAGTATCATCTTTCGATTTGGGATAGAACAAATGAAATTAGAAAAATAGCCAAACTCTATGAAAATAGGGGAAATAGTCTATTTGAAGATCACACAATGGATGTGGATATAAAAAAAGAAAAGAAGGAAATCAATTCAAGAACATCCAAAAATAGATCTAATGAGATGAAAAAAATGTGAATTAGATTCCATATAAAGTGGATATCTCAAATCCTATGAGTTGTGTAGAGGGAGATGTCATAATTTATAGCTACAGGATAATGAGGAAAATAAAGGGTGGATTTTTTTTAAGTTGATTAAAGAAAAATGTAATTTTCACCCAACATTAATGGTGGGTACGACATGGCCAAATGGTTTAAAAAACATTATGCTAAATATGCACCAAAACATTCCAAATCTGTCACCCTCTAGGTTGATTAGACATAAGGAAAGACTAACCCTATGCAGCCTGGGAAAAAACACTCTACCATAAGTCTGCAAACAAACTGCATGGTCGTACTACATCCCTCACACATTTTATCACATGCTTCTCCCCTTAAATGTGGGTCATATGGTTTATCAACATGTTTACTTCAAATTATGTTCCAACTATGTTCCTCATATATATTTCCCAAAAACCATAGTTTTGAGCTCAAAACAAGCCCCCAAAACACTTGAACCCTTCCTTAAGTCGATACACACATCAATTAAAATAAAATAAAGCCGGAAAAAAATAATTATAATAAAATTTTAGGACTTTTACATCTTAAAAAAGGAATCTTAAAACCACTTCCAAATAATACAATTCATCTCCTAGTTTCCTGGATGGATGTTGGTCATCAACTAAGAAAACTTCAGACCGCTGATTATATTCACCAGCCTATGACTTCGAAGTCTCATCATATATGTGTTTTCGATTATATAGAACCTAGACTAAAGTTACAGACCTTACATATAGAGACTTCATTCCCTGTTCAATAATATTAATAGAATACTTCTAAAAAATAATCAATATATTACTCTATCTATTTTGGTTGGAGATCTTGTGATGGGTCAGAATAATTATGACATACCTGAGATATGTGAAATATGTTTTTTATATCATGGTATCTATGAGTAATTTTTTTACCATAATCCACTGATCAAACCCTCCCCAAAATATTTAAAGTTCTAATGAATCTTGGAGATAACTTTTCCTACCTTCTAATTCCACTATTGACTAGCATATATGAAACATTAAAGAATGCTTGGTCCCCAATTGAGAACTAATGGGGTTATCAGTGATTGTTGTAATATGAATTCGTACAAGAATAAGATGTTTTCATATGGTTTTAAATAATTTTTACCTACTGTAAATTCTCATAAATAAAACATGGTCCATGTAACACTACATATCCTTCCTTTAATTAATACAAGAGAGAAATTAATGGAAAACTATAAATGCTTGATTATAATCCATCTGCATTTTCACCTAAATGTTTTTTTTTGTAATCAAACTCAACTATAGTTATATAATATTCCCAAGAACCACCAAAATCATGAAAACCTTCCCTAATCATGTCCCATAACACATGTATTACAAACTCTAATTTCCCATCAATCTATGGGTGGTATATCTTATTCAAAAGTAATAATATATCTAATTCCCTATACAACCCTTTCTAGATTCAATAAGTAAATTTAGTGTCAAATTCCGATAGAATAGTCTATGTAATATAATCAAGTTAGAAAATATCTTAGATTTAGGGCCTCCCAATATCATCCACTAAAAAGGAATATCTTATATATAGGAATTCAGTGACCTTTTTCAGTCTATCAATGATCACTCACATTGCATCACTGCCACATGGGGATCTTGTTAAGCCTGCTACAAAAGTCATGATTATTTCATCCCATATCAACTCTGATATTTTATGTGGATATAAAATCCTTGTTGTTCATTTTTGGTATTCCATCTCCTTCTGATAGTGGGAGTACCATGTTACAAATCCACTTATCTATCTTTTTACCCTCAATACAAAATATTGGTGACATTAATCATGATACATCTTGGTGAGACTGAGATTTACTGCCCATGAAGATGTGTGAAAATCTCAAATTATTTCCTATTTAAAATCACTAGGAAACCAAACACACCCATGAATTTTTATTATTTAATCTTAATCAATAGTCCAACCTAATGGTGGCTCCTCTCATAAAAAACTCCCCCTTAGGACTAGGTTTTTGGGGTAATAATGTTTCCTCAACTTCGCTATCACCAAAATTAAAGAGTTCACTAATAAAATTTTAATTTTAGGTTATATTTTATTCTCATATACTTATATTATCATCTCATCAAATAGGTCCATCAACTTCCACTCCGAACTGGACTCCTGAAATTCTTTATGTCTCAGTCCTTTGGCACAGATAATCAACAACAACATTTCTCTTCTCCATCATATAAGAAAGATAAAAGTCAAATGATAGTATTTATTTGACCCATCTTCATTACCTAATATTTAAAAATTGTTATGAAAAGACATACTTGACGATTTATTGGTCTATGTAAACCAAAAAATGGTCTACTAGGAAGTAGTGCCTCTCAAAACACAAGGCACAAACCAGAGCTTCTAGCTCAAGATCATGTGTTAGGTACTTCTTATTGTGTGGAATTAATGGATGAGAACTGTATACCATGACTCAATATACCTATATTATAATAGTTTTTATCCCAATTCTTGATGGGTCATAATTAACTATTTAGACACCACTTGGATCTAGAAGAATTTGGATCTATGTTAATTTCATTCATCCTTTAAAATCCTAAAAGGCTTTCTCACACACATCATATCATATAAACATTAAGCCATTATTAAACATTCCTATACGAAGTGTAGTAAGACATGAGAAATTCTAAATGATGCATCTTTAATATCAATACTTCCCCCAAGGAAATCCATATGTTAGAAACCTTCTTGGTATGCTCCCATGAACCCCGAACTATAACCTTATCTTAGTCAATTGATGCACTTATCTCTAAGATAATTTGACCCAATAAGCAGACCTTATTATTCCAAAAATGTAATTTTATGAGAAGAGAAAAAAATTTACTTCACTCTTAGTTTATATAGTATGATCTCGTGATATTTTTCTTGGTATATCTATTTATCTAACATTCAGATTATGGTAGCACAACCTCAAATATATCTTGGAAAAAACCCTCACTCCTTTAATCTAGTCAAATGAAATTTCTATACATGGTAGAGGATACCACTTCTTACATTAAGCTCTTTTAATTGACAATAATTCACAAAAAACCTATGATTATTGTCCACCTTCTTCAAAAAAAGGATAGGTTCACCCCATAAGGATGTATTGTTCCATATAAAACCCATATCTTCTCATTCCTCTATCTTACTCTTGATATTATATAAATTATTTGTATCCATCCTATAAGGAATAATGGATATTATTGATGATCCTAACAAAATATCAATAGTTTAATCTATTTATCTCTTAGAAAGAAGTTTAGAAAATTTATCAGGAAGGTGTCCATGAAACTCTCTATTAAAAGAGCGAAAATGGACTCACACATTCCATTTTAATCTAAAAATAGTCTACCAATATGGTATTTCACTATTCCTAGCTCACGATGCTCTAGTAAAACTATACTCACTTGGATATCTCGTTCACCGTTGTGAATATAACATACACCCACTAGTGATGTGAAAGAAACCTATTAACAATAGAAATCAACTTAATCATGTTATTGAACCAACTAGTTTATCCCAAGAATTATTTTAAATCCTATCATCTTGAGTATGAATTGGTCTCATAAGAAAATATATAAACCAATCTGAAGAGATCACTCCTTGAACCATATCTAATAAATTGAGTGCTAAGTACTTGTATCAAATAAAATAGATACCATTATATTTGACACTAAATTTATAACTCGAATTGTATTTGGGTCTGCACTCTGGTTGTTGGGAATTGGATACACTATATATATCTAGCACGATCCATGGGTTTGAGATATATCTTAAAATCATATATTAGGCCAAATATATTGGCAATGTGAAACTATTTTTTGGATCCCTCGACTATGACTACCCCCTCAGCCGGTAGTTCTCTATCTGTCGAAAACCATGTCGGGTCGCCATCTGACCTGGCACCCGACCCAGTCTGTGGAAAGGCGTAAGGGGCGTTCCTGATCCCCACAGGTTGGAACAAGTGCTCGAGTATCAAAATTAAAACATTTGAATGATTCACCAAAATAAATAAACATAATAGAAACACAAGATGAATAAATTCAAAACTAAAATCAAACAACCAAACATGCCCTTAAACTAGGGTCAAAATTGAAGTTTACAACTTGAACCAAAACCCCAAAGGGAATGAAAATAAAAAATTACTAACTCAAAACTCTAAGAAACATGAGGTGCGACAACCTCAATCCACGTTCACTATAACAAAGTGACAGTGCCACTGACAACCCAAACCAACCATGCTATGCTTGATGCCTCAACTTGGAATACAAATGAAACATGATCTACATACACCAAAAGGTGTATATAGGGTGTGATCCAACTTCCTAGTAGGATGCCACCGATAAAAGGTTCCATGCATAATTATCAAATGAAAATTAAATTTGTAATTTAACAAAAAAATAAATAAATGATTAAATCATTTTAATGAAAACAATTTTAAGGAAAACTATTTTAAAGAAAACAACTTAAATTAAAACACAGGAACACACACTTTCATGGTAACCCCAACTCCACACCATGTGCTAAAGGTGAGTGAAAAACAAAATAGGAGCACAATACATGGGAGATACCCTAAATATACAAGTGAGAAGTGGGACCCTTGGACATTGTGTCTCAGTGAACAATGGTATAGGAACACAAAAATATAAGTTCTCGTACACAAGCCACTAGTAGGGTATCACATCCATAACCTAGTGGTCTCCCAACATCTTCCAAAATTTCAGTTAGTGTTGTAGTCATCAATAAATCTAAGTGAAACTAGGCTGATGCCACTTCTATGTAACTAGTGCACTAGTCCAAGTCTGCCCACCTAGTACTCAGGCTTCCCATTTGTGCTCAGGTGATTCAGAGTTCATTTCATATGTCAAAATCATACACTCAAACCAAACAAGACACTATTCATTCCAAAACCACCATTTTCACACACAAAGTCCATTTGAAATAATATGAACACTAAAACATCCTCTAGTCAAGTTTCAAACTGTTGATATAATTTAATAAACTATTTAAAAAATTTATAAAATAATGTTCAAAGGGAATCACAAGATCTTGCACACAAAACCCACTCAAAAGTATCTTTTATGATCAAAAGGACACTAACACATTTCTAAAATGCAATTCACAACCCTTGTACATTTTAATAAACCAACTATGCAATTTAATAAAACACTATTGGATGACACAATGTGGATTTTCATCAAAACTGCACCATACCACATATGAACATACCACATCAAGAATCAAATGCATAATAAAATCAATTAAAACTACTTTCACACAAAATAATCGATTTAATAAATAAATTACACACATTATATAGAATTTTAGAGGTGAAAAATAATGTTTTACCGAAAAACTACACTAAAATTATACTCTTTAAAATTTAACACACACTAAAATATTCTCCACACACCATTCACATCACTTCAACTATTTTACAAATCACCTATGATGTTTAATAAATCATTTTCACTATCTAATAAATTAATTACTCAATTTCTAAAAAAATAAGAATAAATGATTTAACATGATTTTTCACAAAAAGTGGACACTGTAACACCTAAACATCCCATATAATTGAATAAGAAAAGAAATTCATCAGTTGCTAAAAACTAACTTTTCATTAAAAAAATAATTTAAATAATATTCTAATTTAATTAAACATTCAAATTGATTCAACAATTAATAATTTAGCATGGAACCACCTACCTCGGCGTAGACCAACATCACAAAATTAGTGCAAAAAGATCGTTTCACATCACTTTCTCTTCAAAAAACACAACTAAGACCTAATATGAGAATTGAATCAATTACACCATAATCAAATCAAACTCCACACAAAACCATAACTAGAAAATACATAATGGAATAAATTAACCCCTAAAAGGGAAACACAAATGCAGAAAAGCTGTGAATGGCCAACCGAGTAAGGGGGAGGAATAAAAAAGGTGTGTCGTGCTGGAAAACTACTCAGATAAGGGAGGCGGCTCGAGTTTGTGCAGTGCACTGTTGTCTGGGTGATAGGTTTTTCGGAAGGCTCTACATATTGGGGGCTAGGAGCAATAAGTCTTTACTAAGGGATGTCTGAACCGTGATACATGGTGATGGGTTGTAGCTAGTAGAAAAGAAGTAGGAAGGGGGTTTGGCACAATAGGAAAGGGAGATGAGGAATATGGGGAAATGTGGGGCAGCACATGGGGAGCGCGACGGAGGTCGAGCAGTTGTGAGGTGGCTGTGAGGTGACAGTGTCGGGGTTGTCTTGCTGGAAGAGAGGAGGGGAGGGCGACCGACCAACGGTTCTAGGGGGAGGTGTGCTGGAAAAATAGAAGGGGGAGAAGGGGAGCCTGGCGTGATGGGGAAGAGAGGAAAGGAAGGGGGGAGGAAAGAAAGAGAGAAAGTAAAATAATAAATAAAATCAAATCAAATGAAAATAAAGAAAATAGAAAGAATATAAAAATAAATTTAAAAAAAATAAAACTTAGAAAAAATTAAACATAATCCATTTTAAATAATAATAATAATAATTTAATAATTATAAAATTATAAAATTCATTTAACATCCATGACCAAATTAAAATATCTACTAAAATAATAATAATCCCAACAACATTATTATTATCATCATCATTATTATTATTAAGACAATCTTAAATAATCTTATTTTATTTTTTTGTTAATTTATTTTATGAACACTTTACTATTTATCCCTTTGATTATTTAATTAATCACACACCGGGTAGGGCGCAAGTTGATTTAGCGAAGGGACATGACTTTGACAATAACAAACCAATTTTTTTTAATGGAAATTCCCTTCTAATAAATATGTCATAAAAACCCATGAAAACACCATGTAATAAACTAATAAGTACTAAGGGACCTTTAAACACAAGTCAATTCTATGTTTGGAATTTTGAAAATCTAACATACATAGTTTCAATTAGTAAGTTATTTAGACTCCAATAAGAAAAACATACTTTTTGTTGAATAGTAACCTTCCTTAATTAAGGGTAACATGCCCTTATGAATATTTATATACCATAATTAATAGTAACCTTACCCTTGAATAATTAAATAAAATTAAGTTATCTTATAAGTGAAAATTTGAACAAAGTAAAAGTATTTGTTTTTTTGTATGTCATAAATAATTAATTATAATTAATTAAATAATTAAAAAGAAATTTTATTTTCTAAAAATTTGTTCATAAATTAACAAATATATATCTTCTAGATTTAAGATAATTTTATAAGACCTTAAGTAATTTTTCAAATCATTATTAAGTAAGTTTTAATTTTAAAAACTTTTTTTTTCAAGTAAACTATGATTTTAATTAAATATTAAATTAATAATTTTTAGAAATTTATTTTTCCAAATCAGAATTCAGTTTTTTGATTATAAATGTCGATAAATGTTTGGGTTGAATTTT
Source organism: Viscum album (assembly GCA_963277665.1). Lineage (NCBI taxonomy): Eukaryota > Viridiplantae > Streptophyta > Magnoliopsida > Santalales > Viscaceae > Viscum > Viscum album. The sequence goes on along the minus strand of OY728133.1, from coordinate 1,525,697,044 downwards.
TGGGATTTTTCTGAAATACTTGAATTGTTATGAATAGTAAAATACCATAATTTACAAAATAAGCTAAATAAGTTAAATATAGAGTCATGTTTAATTTTCTGATTATGTAAGCCCACTTGGTCTGTGATCACATGATAACATTACTATTATTTTTCATGTATGTCTCATTATTCTTTGTCTTGTGCGGAAATAATATACTAATGAATTTTATATTGAGAAAACCCCCCTCCCCTCCACTATAAATACCACCCTTAACACCCTCATTTCCTCACACCTCTCAAGCTCCAAGCCTTGACTAAACTCTTCCCAAGAATTTCACCAATCCCCTCCCCCACGTATAAGAGATTCCGGTATCATCAAAATACCAAGCCTATGTCTCTAAAAAAGGATCTCAAGAGGATGATTCAAGAGGTAATTTCTCTTCATCTTTCCTTTAATTTCATTTCAATTTCATGTTATTTTCTTATTCTCTCCCCACCAATCTTCATCCACATGGTATGAAATCACTATTATCCTACATATACTATAATTGTATGAAACTAATGTTATATTATACAATATAATCCCCTTTCCTTATTCCTGTTATTTTGTAAAAGAAAATATTGTTCGTAAGGTGTTAATATATCACCTTTAAGAACGACATGTTTTCTTTTTTCAATTTCTACATTCTGATATGGTCATGAAACCATTTTTATTGTTTAACCAGAATATCTTATATTTTTTATTTTCTATTTAATGTTCTTGATCTAAATTAGGTACATATTACTAAATGATTAAACAAAACAAGTTCTTTGTGGTCAAAAAACCGCCCAAATTAACCCAAATAATCATCATTTAATTCTTATCCAATGATTCATCCACTTGGTATATAATATAATTAATTATAAGATCATTTTATCTTCTTTAATATAATTAATAACATGAAATATAAGTTCTTTATGTTTATCCATGTTCTACAAAAACTTCAATTTATGAATACATGTGAACCGCTCATTAAAACCATTAAAATGAATATTCCCAAACAACGTTTCTAAACTCTATAACTCATCCAGAGGCACATAAAATTACTTAATGAAAACATAATGAACTATATTAATGTAAAAAGGTTCTTTAATTGTTAATTAATGAATCTAATTTGGTTATACAGGACATTAAAGAGAAAAAAATCATTCGGATACATGGTAATGAGAAATTCTCGAACCTAACATTCATCCTTCGGGTTCTCCCTCCTTCACTCATTTTTTGATATGGTTACATCTTGAAAATTATTTTTTCATTATTTAATTTCATTTTCTGGGATATACATGTTTTTTACTGGTGTTTATGTCAAAAAAATGTCTTCCAAAATAACACTTCATTTAAGAACACATGTTTTACTTCTCATTAAAAGTTGACGGTTCTTGTAACGTGTATGTTATTCCCTCTTCCTTTTGGGAACCCAATGTTTATGAATTTTTTCTTATGATATGAAACCTGTTACTTTTCTTGAGTTATTTATATTCATTTTTTATATATGTTCTTTGTGGCATGCATGATAACTGATAATGTTATGATGTGACGGGTGCGCCTGGAATTTTATTATGCAATATGAATGTTTCAATGTGATGGGTGCGCCTGGAATTATATAGCGCTCTAATGAATTGGGTAAACTGATAAATATCATGAGTTAATTTGAAATGATATTTGAACAAGGTTCTACCTTTTTTCACAATTATTTATCGTGGTTAACCACGAATACATGATGTTTCATTTTTATGCATTGCTACATTTCAAGTCTTTTGTTAATGAATCCTCTAATGGTCATGTTCGGTTTTCCTATGTTATGATTATGATCACCCAATGCTATATTGTTCTTATCTATCCAATTACTAGTATTTGAGCTCTCCCCTTTTGATGTATATCCTCAAGTGACTACATGTACTAATGAGACACCAAGTTCTAATAAGAAGCTAGAGAAGATGGAATTGAATGGTTGTTATGCTTGATTGTTATATATGGTCCTAGTTTTCCCAATAAACTAAACCTTTGGATCCTATATGTGTAATACTATTATGTTATTTATCTTTAAAATTATGTAATATTAATTTATGAAAAGGATAGGTCTCTATAGTTGGTATTAGAGGAATGTTTTAGTCAATTTGTGAATTAGGATTAGTGAACCCTAGAGAAAACCTCTATCATGAGACTAAGTACATATATGTATACAAGAAGATTTACATAGGGATCCCATATGTTATTATTTTAGTATAAATTGTGAAAAATAATATGTTATTCATGAATTTTTGACTTATTTATTGTTCTAACCTTTTCTATTTTAGAAAATGGTGGGAACCAGGAGAAAACAGGCCAACAACTTGTGTGAGGGCCAATAAAATGATTGCCCAAATGACATACCCAATTATTTGGGAGGTGGAGTTCATAACATAAAGGAAATTCTTACCTAATGATCTCAGGTTATGAAAAATAACCATAATAACGTGGAACATCCACCTTCACTAAATAGGGAGCAGTTGGCTATCGAATGTTTTATGCGGCAACGACCACTGACATTTAGTAGATCTTCCAATCCACTAGTTACGGAACAGTGGGTCAACTCCATAGAGATTAGATATTCTGTGCTTAACTATTCTGAGACAGAGAAGGTGACACTACCCATTTATCATCTAGATGGAGAGGCCAATCAGTGGTGGTATTTTGATTAAGAACATCATGCTAAGGGAGAAAATTGAATATATGGAATGAGAGTACTTTAAGAAAATGTTTCTTGACAAGTATTTCCCAAGAACACTCTGCACGAATATGGAGAGAGAATTCATATAGCTTAAGAAAAATGAAGGAGAATCTGTCACAACCTATGAAGAAAATTTCACAAGGCTTGCAAGGTACACTTTGGGACTTGTTATCAACAACGATAGAAAAATTGATAGATTCTTTAGTGGATTAAAACTACACCTTTCAAAGGCTCTTGAAATTAGAGACATTGGAAGTTATGAAGAAGTTGTTTGATGTGCTCTCAAATTGGAGATATAGTTTGGAGAATGGACGCATGGATATGGTTATAAGAAACAAAATATGGAGTTTCATGCTGGAGGATCTAATGAAAAAGGTAGGAGGAAAACACAACGACCCACATGCCAAAAATGTGAGAAGTTGCACCACGGGAACTAACTCAAAGGGATAGGGAAATGCTTTATGTGTGGGAAAGAAGGATACCAAGCTCAAGAGTGTCAAAAGGACTTAAAAATTAAGGATAATGTAGCCGAAGAAAGGAGATAACCACCCATGGTTCAATGCTACAACTGTAGGGAGCTAGGGCACTATGCAAGATAGTGCACTAAACCTCGAGTTCTCAAGGTTAATCAGGGTCAGCAGCCCCCAATGCCAAAGGAACAATGGAAGGATAATGTCATTATTACTGCAGAAGTAGAGAAATATAATAAAGTCATACATGGTACACTTAATATTCACTCTACAATGAAAAAAGTCTTATTTGATTCTGGTACTATGCATTACTTTATATCTTGGAAGTTTGCTAGAACTATAGAATCAAATCCCTGAAACCTTGAATTAGAGATATCTGTAAAAACACCAAGTGGTAAAATCATTGAAAGCCAATTGTTTGACTCTTCTCCAATTGGCATATGTTGGAATATTCTTCAATCGAATCTTGTAATAATTCCCTTGGTGGAATTCGATGCTATAATGGGAATGGATTGGCTCTCATTATATAGAACACATATCAACTGTTGTGAAAAGGAAATATCTTTTCATATTATGAACCATCCCATAATCCTACACAAATTCATGGAAGATAATGAATCTCCTTGGAAAAATCATTCCATGGTGTGGGTGTTGATTCCCTAAGAAAGAAGCATACCTCGCCCAAATGGTTGAGTCAAAGTAAAGTTCCAACCTTGAGGAAATGCCCATAGTGAGGGAATAAGGTGATGTATTTTCTAAAGAGTTACCCAGAATTCCCCCGGATCGTGAGGTAGAGTTCAAAATTGAACTCATACCCATAGTTACTTTTATCTCAATGTGTCCCTATAGGATGGATCTTATAGAACTGAAAGAGTTAAAGAAGCAGCAGCAAGAGCATAAGAAAAAAGGGTCCATACTCCCTAGTGCACCATCTTGTGGTGTACCAGTGCATTTTTTGAAGAAGAAGGATGGAACAATGTGGTTGTGTATCGATTATTGGGAACACAACAAGATCACTAGAAAGAAAAAGTATCCTCTTTTAAGGATTGATTATTTGTTTGGCCAGTTAAGAGAAGCTCAATACTTCTCAAATGTGGATCTCCATTCTGGATATCCTTAGTTAAACGTGAAAAAGGATGGTATTCATAAGACTTCCTTCCATATAAGTTATGGGAACTATGAGTTTCTGGTGATGCCCTTAGGACTTACTAATGCCCCTAAAATCATCATGGATTTGATTAATAGAGTCTTTAGACATTACCTTGAAAATTTTTTGGTAGTGTTTATTGATGATATTCTCATCTACTCTAAGAGGAAGGAGGAACATTAAGAACATCTAAGCCTTGTGTTGGCAACATTGAGAAAGGATAATTTGTACAAAAAGTTCAAAAAGTGTGACTTTTGGATGAAGCAAGTTACTTTCATGGGACATGTAATCACAAGTGACGGAGTTTCTATCGACCCTTCAAACAAAGGCAATTGAAGAATGGCCCAGGCCATCTAGTGTCACAGAAATCAGCAATTTCCTTGGATTAGTTGGGTACTACTAACGTTTTGTGAGAAATTTATCACGATTTTCAAGGTCGCTAAATAAGTTAACAAGGTAATGGGTAAAGTATGTCTGGATGGAAGAATGTTACTGAAGCTTTAAGGAGCTAAAGAGAAGGCTAATTATTGCACCTGTACTCACACTACCGAAAAGTATAGAAATTTTTGTGATATACAGTGACACTTCAATGAACGGATTGTGTTTTTTACTCATGAAAAATGAAAATGTGATACCCTATGCCTTACGGTAGTTGAAGATACATGAGATAAACTATCTGACACATGATCTAGAGGTGGCTGTCGTGATTTTTGCCTTCAAAATATGGCGGCACTACCTTTATGGTGAGAAGTGTGACATATACACCAACCACAAGAGCCTAAATTATATATTCACACAAAAGGATCTCAACATGTGTCAAAGGAGATGGTTACATCTAATAAAATATTATGATTTCTCTATTCACTGTCATCCTGGAATGTAAAACAAGGTAGCTGATTCTATAAGCAGAAAATAACCTACTACTCTATCCATGTTACGGATTGAGAAAGACCTTATCTTCTTGGAAATGAAAAAAATGGATTTAGAAATCTTAAGGGTAGTGGATACATCTTAACTTTCCCAAATTATTGAGAAACCATCCATCCAAGAGGATATTAAGGAAGAAAAAAGGGATGATGTGGAGATACAAAAGAGGATGAATATAATAAAGGAAGATAAGCTGCAAGAGTTCTATATTGATGATGATGGTGTGATTCAGTTTGGAACGTTGATTTTTGTGCCTTCATCATGCAGGATAATGGAGCTATTGGACAATGCACATGGCTCAACATTCTTAATCCATACTGGGTGTAGCAAGATGTACCGTGATCTCTGAGAACACTTGTGGTGGGATAACATGAAGAAGGAGATTGAAGAATATATCTCAAGGTGTTTGGTATGCCAAAAAGCTAAAGTAGAGAGAAAAAAGTCCAAAGGGTTGATGCATCCATTTTCTATACCCATGTGGAAATGGGAGATTGTTACTATGTATATAGTCACGGGCCTCCCAAAGACATCGAAGGGAAATAATGCAATATGGTTTTTGGTTGACTGACTCGCCAAGACTACCCATTTTATCACTATTCGGGATGATCTCTCGCTTGAACAACTTGCAAGGATATATGTGATGGAAGTGGTGATAATACATGGTGTTCCACTCTCAATTTTCTCTTATCATTATCCAAGGTTCACATCTAAATTATGGAGGATCCTTCAATATTATTTTATTACTAAATTAAAATTCACCATGTCCTATCACCCCTAAACCGATGGGCAATCTAAAAGGAATATTCATAGGCTTGAAGATTTTCTAAGAGCCTACTCTCTAGAATTAAAATGTGGATGGGATTAGCATCTCCCATTGGTTGAGTTCTCATACAACAATAGCTTCCACTCGAGTATTCAGATGGCTCCATATGAAGCTCTGTATGGAAAGTGATGTAGAACTCCAACTTGTTGGGATGATGTTGGAGAAAGAAAGCTACTTGGACCTGATCTTGTGCAAGAGATGACAGAGAAGGTTCAGATCATCCAAAAACCCATCAAAGATACTCAATGTCGATAAAAGAGGTATGCTAACAACCATCGAAGAGACTTGGAGTTCAACATTGGGGATAAATACTTCCTTCAAATATCACCATGGAAGAGAGTCATACAATTTTAAAAGAATGGGATGTTAAGAATAAGGTACATTGGCCCCTTTGGGAACCTTGACCGCATAGGATCCATGGCATGTCGGCTTGAACTTCCACCGAATATGGCTAATGTTTTTGATGTGTTTCACATATCACTCCTGAGAAAGTACATACCGGACCCCTCGCATGTACTAAACCCAGAGCTACTACAGCTGGAAGATGCTCACTCCTATGAGGAGTAGCCGATAGAGATTCTGGACTGGATAGATAAGGTTCTATGAACAAAAAAGACAACCCACCTTATCAAAGTGTTGTGGAGGATTCATTAGTTTTAAGAACTGCTTGGGAAACGGAAGAGGCGATGAAGGAAAAGTACCCTCACCTGTTTATGTAAAATGAAATTTCGAGGGTGAAATTTCCTAAGGGGTAAGAATGTAACGAACCAATGTTTTTCAATGGAAATTACCTTCATATAAATATGTCATAAAATCACATTAAAAAACAACTTAATGAACTACTAACTGCTCAGTGACCTTTAAACATAATTATGTCACTTCTTTGTTTGGAATTTAAAAAATCTGACATACACAGTTGCAATTAGAAAGTTATTTGGAGTTTAATAAGAAAAAAATAATTTTCAGTTAATAGTAACCTACCCTAATGAATAGAAACATACACTTATGAATAGTGATATACCCTAATTAATAATATCTTTACCCTTAAATAATTAAATAAAATTAATGTATCTTATAAGTGACAATTTGAACATAATAAAAGTATTGGTTTTTTTGTAAGTCATAAATAATTAATTATAATTAATTAATTAATTTAAAATAAAATTTATTTTCATAAAATTTGTTCATAAATTAAAAAATCTTTGTATTTTAGATTTAAGTTAATTTTATAAGACCTTATGAATTTTTTGAAAGCATTATAAAGTCAGTTTTAATTTTAAAAAGTGTTTTTTCAAGAAAATTGTGATTTTAATTGAATATTAAATTAATCAAATTTAGAAATTTATTTTTGAAAATTTGAATTCATTTTTTATTATACACATAGAATAATTTTTGGGGTTAATTTTTGGGATTTTTCTAAAATACTTGAATTTTTTGAGGAATAGTGAAATACCATAATTTACAATATAAGATAAATAAGCTAAATATAGAGTCAAGTATGATGTTCTGATGATGTAAGCCCACTTGGTTTAGGATCAAAATATGAAATTACTATTCTTGTTCATAGATGACTCATTATTCCTTATCTTGTGGGGAAATAATAAACTAATGGATTTTATATTGAAAAACCCCTCTCCCCTCCACTATAAATACCACCCTTCACACCCTCATTTCCTCACACCTCTCAAGATTCATACCTTGTCTAAAATCTGCCCAAGAATATTTCCTATCCCATCCTCCACATCCAAGAGCTTCTAGTCTCATCATAAGACCAATCCTAGGTCTCTTATGGAGGATCTCAAGAGGAGGATTCAATAGGTAATTTCTCTTCCTCTTTCCATTTATTTCCATTCAATTTCAAGTTATTTTCTTATTATCTTCACACCTATATTCATCCACATGGTATGGTAACTCTCATATCCTACATATAATGAAATTTTATGATAATAATGGGATATTAAACCATAAAACCCCCTTTCCCTCTTCCTTTTATTTTATAAAAGAAAATGTTGTTTGTGGGGTGTTAATCTATCACCTTGAAGAACGACATGTTTTCTTTCTTCCATTTATACATTCATATCTGGTTATGAAACCATTTTTATGGATGAAAAAGAATATGTTATATTTATTATGTCCTATTTCAAGTTCTATAACTAACTTCAGTACATATTACTAAATGATTAAACAAAACAGGTTCGTTGTGGTCGAAAAACCGCCAAAATTAACCCAAACAATCATCATTTAGTTATTATCCAATGATTCATCCACATGATATATAATATAGTTCATTATAAGATTATTTTAAATTCTGTAATATAATTAATAACATGGAATATATGTTCTATATGTTTATCCATGTTCTATACGATCTTCTATTCATGAATACATGTGAACCCCTCAAGAAAACCATAAAAATGAACATTCCCGAACAATGTTTTTAAACTCTATAACTCATCCAAAGGCACATAAAACAACTTAACGTAACCATAATGAACTATATTCATGTAAAAAAGTTTATTCAATTGTCAATTAATGAATATAATGTGGTTATACAAGAAATTAAAGAGAATAAATCATTCAGATACTAGGTAAGGGGAAATTCTTGAACCTAACTTTAATCCTTCATGTTCTCCCAATTTCACCCTTTTTATGATATGGTTACTCCTTAAAAATTATTTTTTCATCATTTAATTTCATTATATGGGATAAAAAAAAATTATTTGGTGTTTTTGTCAAAAAACAAGTTTCCAAAAGAACTCTTCTTTTAAGAACACACCTTTTACTTATCATTCAAAGTTGACCGTTCTTGTAACATGTATGTTATTACCTATTCCTTGTGGGAAACCAATGTTTATGGATGTGTTATTATGAGATGAAACCCATTCCTTTTCATGGGTTAGTTATTTTTATTTTTTATATATTTTCATTATGGAATGCATGATAAATTATATAGTTATGATGTGATGGGTGTGCCCAGAATTATATAGCGCAATATGAATGTTTCAATGTGACAGGTGAACCTTGAATTATATAGTACTCCAATCCATTGGGTAATGTTTTAAATATCATGAGTTATGTAAAATTATGTGTGAATGATATTCTATCTATGTTCATAAGTACTTGTGTCAGTTAACCTCTAATACATGATGCTTCATTTTTTTGAATTACCACATTTCAATTCTTTTATTAATAATTCCTCTTGTGTTCTTGTTCATTTTTCTATGTTATAATTATGATCACTCCATGCTATATTGTTCTTATCTATCCTCTTACTATGCTTTTATCTCATACCTTTGTAATTTATATCCTCAAGTGACTACATGTACTAAGGAGAAGTCAAGTTCTAATAAGAAGCTAGAGAAGAAGGAACTAAATGAATGTATATATTTGATTGTTATGTATGGTCCTAGTTTTTCCAAGACATTAAACCTTTGGACCCTCTATCTGTAACACTATTATTTTATTTACCTTTAAAATGATGTTATATTAATGTAAGAAATATATGGATCGCTATATCGACCAAGCCCTTCATGTGCATCAAGCACTGCTAATCCAAACATTCATTTATCAATAGGATGCAAAAACTCTTGTCGATCTCATCATGCACTTCAAAAAAACAATTAAGTCAAATTAAATTATCAAATAAAGGTAAAAATTAAAATCATTACCGATGTGTGATGTCCGGTTGTGACACTATCTCCCCAACTGATGTGGAGCTACATATCCTATTATAGAACCCAATGTCTGTGAATATCCCCTATCACTACCCATTGGGGGGGAATTTCTTTAAAACTTATATATATGGATCATCATTCCATAATCTCTACACTCAACTAGGTCTCTCTCACAATGATGTTTCATGTTCCCCTACATTCCATACAAGTGATATACTATAGAACTTACAGCATGTGTCCTCTAACTAATATTCCCAAGACATGTGGTCTAAAAGTGATGATTCCTTTCACTAATCATGGAACTTCTTAGTCATAAAGATGGACCAATAAGATCCATACCTCCAACTTCCCTCACATAACATTCAGTAATAAGACCTTGGTTTAATTTCATAGACATAGCAGTAAACCATAATTCATTCACAAGTGACAAAATATAATTCTTTACACCATCCTCAAAGTTTCATGCACATGATGTCTCGTCACCCATATAGATAGGTGAAAATCACTAGAGCTCTACAAAGAGTGTTGAATAATGCATCATTGACATAGTACCCTACTTTAGGTGTATAAAATTCATTTTTTATAAGCACATGATTTATAAATTACATTTTTAGTACATGTTGTTAGTATTTGAGAGTGATTTACTAATTTTACTCTATTTTATGTTTTGATAAATTACTCTATTAAAATTTTACTAAATTCCCAGTTTTATTAAATTTTTAGGTTTTTTAATTAATTAATATTTTTTTATTATGATGTTATTAAAATAGTTATGTACTTATTTTAAGAATTTTATTTTTTATATTTTTATAATGTAGTATAATACTTATTCTATTCTTTTTTTACTTTCGGTTAATTTTTTATTGTAGAAAAGTTGGGCATCCTTTGTGAGGCATCATGTTGCCCTGAAACACATAAGGGGACATTGGGTTAACCCCATGGGAATTCCAAGCAAAGGTACCCAACAAGGGGAATGGAGATCTATTTTTATAGTGAACACCAAAGTCATGTGGTCTCATGTATAAGACCCGGGAGTGTACCTGAAGATTCATTGGTTGGGAATAGGATGCCAGCTAGACCATAGGACCATGTTTGTGAATTGTGTGAACTGGTGTAGATCCATGGTATCCATATCAAAACTTGGATTATAATAGGATAATTTTTAAACCAATCACATTACTTATATCATTTTCTAAGTGGATAAATGATTTATGTGTATTGTTCATCATTTTTTAATATCTTAGATAGTCACAGTGGTATTATCTACTATCGGATCATTTCATTTCATCAGTCTAATCTCATTATTTTATCCCACATGTTATATTTTTAACTTTTTGGGGGGAAACCCCTAAAGGTGTTTCCTCAGTGTCTTTGCGGTGATAATGTTTGTTGAAAAATACATATGACAATGTTATACTGTGGTTGGTGTTCCTGAAGAAGATGTGTTCAATTTGGGGTTATTTTCTCGTGTTGTCAATAATTATATGGCTCAAAATTGAGATATGATTTATATAAAAGGAAGGGGTTCCACAAAGTTCACAGACTACATTTAAAGTACACAGAATGGTGAATGATATTTGGTAAATCCATGTGGTCCAAAAATAATTTTAATGACAAAAAAGTAGTCTGATGACCATTGGTTGTAGATTGAAAAGCATGTAGTTCACATACTATAAGGAATGGAGTTCAGGAGCCATAATGAGATTCTGTGGTAAATTAAAATAAGTTCTCTGAGGGAGTTCATCTTCTGTGGATGAAGGGGATGATTAAAGGGTGCTACGAAGTATATTTCCATTTTTGTATGAAGGTGGCCACACCAAGAAAATTGCATAGACGAAATAGTACATAGTGATGGATTATATGAAGGTGAGTGTTGGGTAATTATTATTAGTGTGTTTTGAAAATATATGTTCCTATATAAATAGACCTTATCACATCATTAGAGAGAGATAATTTTATAATAGTGAATTATCACTTTAATAATTTGGGTAAAATGAAGTAGTATTTTAGGTAAGATTCTGTGAAGGATAATGATGTTCACAAGGGAGAAATTCTATGAAACACATGGATTGTGAAGAAAGATCATGAATAATGTTCACAAAAGGGGTTTGTGAAGAATTAAAGCACACAATGGAAAAGGTGGTGTGAAATAGAAGAGTTACATGAAGAATTAGAGGTTCATGAGTCATTATTCATCCATAAATATGATACGGTCCCTGAAGTAAATGTTTCTCATGAAGCACTCACAAAACATGGTGAAAGGAAGTTTATGATGGATGCAAAATAGTTCATAGAGGGTGTAAAGAGGTTCAAAAAGGGACTAAAAATAGTTCATGGAAGAAGTTTTTGTAAACAAACAGTATGTTTAAAAGTGTATTTATCAACTTGGTTAAAATAAGAATTTAAGGCATGCTGATATATGTTTGAACCAATTATAAGGTGATTCAGAAAAACAAGATATTATTTTGGAGTAGTAAGAAAAATTCAGTTGAGAGATCCATGACATTTCATATTGTGATTGGTTATAAACCATGAGGGATAGTGAGTCCACTCAAAACATTATAAAAGCAATTTTATTCAGTGGATGTGGTACGTAGGAAAATTTGCTTTGTATGATTCTTAGATGTATCCCAGTGATGGTGAACCAGGTAAAATTGATGTGTTCTTTGCATGTTTTAATTATCATATTTACCTCTAAAGTTTAAATAAAAGATAAGATTTTTCTTGATGGTGAAATAATATTCAAATAAATTTTGTTTTTATTATTCATACCCTAATTCACCCCTCCCCCTCACTTGGTATTTTACATAAATTTACTAATAATTGAAATCAAATGGAAATTTTAATGTCAGTGGTTCTCTATCAGTAGAAGAAATGAAAGTAGTTAATCAAAAAGGGATACTGATATTGGATGGAAAAAACTATTCTATGAATAAATCATATGAAACATTTATTTTGGTCATTTTTTATGGATGTATTTAGATATTCTATTAATGTTATTTCTTCTAGTATGGATAGTACCGAATTTATCATTTGAATAACATAAAGATATGAATACTGATTCTAAACGAATTAATACTTTAGGGGGATCCCTATCTAGTAAAATCTAAAAAAATGTTATGTCTTGTAATCCATTACAAGATATTTTGGAATATATTCTAAATATTTATAAGGTTTACTCGAAATTTATATAATCACAGTTGTAAATATTATGGAATAATTATGAGGATCTAATAATTCAACCTTATAAATTTGTTGATGTTTTATTTGACTGGGTGAATATTGTTGTGGATGATATATGTGGCCTCAAAGAAATTATTTAATTTGTAAATATTTTTATTGAAATATTGATAATAATTCAACTATGGTTCAATTTGAATAATTCTGGGTTGGATGATAATTATCCAAAGGAGATGACATTGGATAGCTTAACCAATAATCTTGTTTAATAAGAGATGAAAATGATGATAATGATGTTTAGGAAAAGTGGAAGTTCAAAGAAGTGTAATTTAAGGCCATGAAAAAGATCACTATTTAAGATATTCTAGATGAATACAATTTTAATGTGGTCATATCATTCCCTCTTAAAATATACCATGTGGAAGAGGAAATTTTAAAGGTAATATTCAACTTCAATGACTTAGATGTGCAAGTATTATGCATATAAGAAGTTTCAAGATGATGTTGGAGATAATGAAGAAGTTCTCAGGAAGAATTATTCAACTAATGTGAGTGATAGGAGAAGTTCTAAGATAAATTTCATCAAAAAGAAGAATCTTTTTTAAAAATAAAATAACAGTTCAGAATAACCTAATGTAGATTAGTTGGAGGAATGAAAGTATCATGATGAAAATTAAATGGGTCTAGTTGTCAGAAAATACCAAACAATAAAATAAAGTGATAATAACATATAGAAGCTTAATGTGAAGTTGAACTTAAGATCGTATCTTAAAGGTATATACATTTGTAGAGATAAAACAAATAAATCCAACTTAGTGGTTAATGATTCGAAACCGAATATTTAATAGCAGTAATAATATAACACTTAGATGGAAGATGAAATTGAAATGAATAAATATGAAAATCTATAAGACACATAAAAAATCAATTATTTCAATCTCAAAATTAATAAATAGACTATAATTATCAATAGTCTGAGTAGCACAATAATAAATTGAGTGAAATTTAACAAAGAACAAGATGATTAGATTTCCAATCTACAAAGTAATGTAAAATATTAGAATAATCTCTTAAATCAACTAAACTAGGATAGAAAGGTAATAGAAAAAGGGAATGTATAATTCAATGTTCCACAAAAATAGAAAAATTATTGTTAGGATAAGAAAACAATAGATCATAATATTAAAAATTGAATGCAGATTCATTGTGAATAGAAAATAGTCATGGTTGAAGTTAGAAAATAAGGACCCATTCCAAGGATGAATATTGATTTGGGAATTAATAATAACTATATTATATAGAGAACCTGGGATTTTACTAGTGGTACCATAGTGAAACATCGGAATTCACCTTGCATTAGATATTTTTATTTTTTGAAAATTAGGACACACATAGCTAAGAGGTATTGCAGTGAAAAAGAGAAATAGAGGAATCCAAACAGATCCCAATATTCTAGGATATCATTGTATCTTCATTTTTTCTATTGTATAGGATTTGGGAACATGGACTGATATTTAACATCAACTAAACTGGGTAATGTACCAAAACATATACAAATTGGTCATATGAAACAAAACATGTAATCATCAATTGATCTAAAAATGGAAAATCAATTTTCAGCATTACAATATGAAGGTTTTTCATCATACTATGAGGAAGATAAATAATATAAATTGAATAAATTGATTAGAAATAAATGATATGAGAAGGTAGTGGTTGAAAATATTTCTTTTATATCATCATATCACACTAGAATATGGATCATTGAAAGTGGATGCACCACTAATTTGAAAGGAATTAAGTATATGGTTATAAGAATCAGGTATAGTAAAGAAATTATCATAATATTTTTAATGATCAAGGCCTAAATATTATTGTCTTGGGAAAATCCATGTTTGTGGGAAGAGACATGAGGTGTCTTGATGCCTTGGTTGTTGAAGGTAGCAGTGACAACATGATATGTATTATTCAATTGTGTGACTTAGTACGTGCCATAATCTATTCAAATAAATAATTTATATTCTGCGAAAAAGATGGTACAATTGTTTTATAGTGAAATCACACAAAGGGTAATCGATACCTTGTGATTGGAGAAGAGGATATATTTTTTATATATAGAAAGGAATAAAATATGTTTTGGAATAAATGGGAATTCAATATATCCCAACCATCCCTGGAAGATCTGGTATAATATGATGCAGATTGAGATCTCCCCAATCTATCACATGATCTTACTCACATGTTCAATGCTTATCAATAAGGGGATATTATCAGAAATTCATACAAGGAAAAATAAAAAGAAAACAACTAGTGTTCTTGAATTGGGGCATGATGATGTGTGTAGACATATATCACTATAATAATTTGACAATAATACATATTATGATATTTTCATTGAGTATTTCAGTTCGATGGAATGTGTATCTTTTACTTCCAAATTTTATAATGTATTCATTTACTTAAAGTTATATCAGAAGGAATCAGAAACAATTTTTGGAATGATGATTCTATAGAATCATTCTTTAAGTGGTATGAAATTCAAACATATCCAATTTGAATATTATATCATGAAAAATGGGATCAATAATAATGTTTCATTAGTGAGTACTCATCAAAAAATGGAGTAGTGTAGAGGATAAATCATATCATCAAAAACATGAACAAAAAATATTTATTGAAAATGTTATACCAAATAAATTCTGGAAAGAAGAAATATTAACATCAATTTATATATCTAACAAGACTATATTGTGTTCTAATGAATAATAGACTTTGTATGAGATATGGTACATAAATTACACAACATTGAAATACTTCAAAATAATTATAAGTATTTGTTTTCGTCTCAATATAGTAAAAAATAGTAAATTTTAGTCACGTGGAGATAAAGGGATATAATATGGCTACTTATGAAAAATAATTGAATATAAGTTCTTCAACAAGATGCTAGGAAAATTAGTTGAAAGCAATGATGTTACTATTGTAGATAATTGAAAAAATATTCAACACCACAATGATGAGTTCCTTGATGAATGTGTTGAGGAGGTATAAAACTCATGGGGAGAGGAAGTGGAAAATTCTCCTTCATTGGAAGATATTGATGATTAGTAGTAGAATTCAAATCCTTTTTTAAACAAGAATAAAAATAGTTGATCTAATATTTAATGGGAAAATATTCTTAGTTATTAGGAAGTTCCTGTTCAAAAAAAGATAATGAAATAATTACTACAGAACTACTTCCTATCTTAGGTAGATCCTAAATTTTTTAAGAAGGAATATGGAGATAAAAATTGTGTTTAGTCTATGAATGAAGAGATTTATCAAATTGATAATAATAAATCATGGGAGACTCTTAATACTGATAGATAATAATGTCATCAAGACCAAATGGGTCTTCCATAATAAGACAAATAAATATGGTAAAATTACTTGAAATAAATCACGCCTCATGGGAAAATGGTACTTTGAGATAGAGGGTATCAGTGTTAGTGAAACATTTTCACCTATTATGAAGATATAAATAATCGGATTATTCTTAGTCATAGTTGTGAAAATAAAACCTAAAGATTTTCATATAGACATCAAGTCAGTTTTTTAGAAAGGGTTTCTGAAAAAAAAAGTGTATATTAATAAACTAGAGGTTTTTCTCATTCATGAAGATGATAATAGAGTTTTTTGGATGATAAAAAAAATATATGGTTTGAATCAAGAACCAAGATCATGTTATTCTAGTCTTTATTAGTTTCTGAAGAAGCTCATTTTTTGTGTGGTAGAGTTGATTACAATTTCATTATTAAGAATGATAGTAATAAAAGGCTGATGGTGATGGTGTATGTTAATGATATAATATTTGGTGGATTTGATGATTAATAATACAAATAGTTCATATAATTCAAGAAAAGTGAGTTTCAAATGTCAATGATTGGTGAACTGATGTTTTTCCTTGGTTTATAGGTGACACAAGGAAGGAATGAATCATTTATCTCCCAATATAATTATTCCATGGATGTTTTGAGATTATTTTAAATATATTTTTTTAATTAGATGATGACTCTAGTGGATACCCTAATGAAACTATCATGAGAAGACAAATTTAATGCAGTTAATTTTACAGAATAGATTATAATCATTGGAATTCTATTTTAATTAATTATAACATGACAATATATTTTTTTAAACCCATATCAAGTAGAATGGTATCAAATAAATACCAAATAAATACACTTATATGGAATTTAAAATAATACTTAAGTATATCAAGGTAACATTGGACTTTGGGTTTTTGTACAACAAAAAATATCTACAGGAGTTATTAGGCTATATAGATGCAAATTGGACCAGTTCAACATATGATAGAAAATCAATGTCAATGTAAGGTGGTGAATTATATCATGGTGGATTGTGTATTTATTTTATAGTAAATAAGTATCATTGTATTTCATTAAGAACCATAGAATATGAATATATTATATCCAATCAAGCTTACTCATAGTTATTATGGATGAATTAGTAGTTTGATGATATAGTAGTTTCATTGAAGTCACCAGTAGGAATTATTTGTGATAATTTATCTTCAATAAATTTTAAACAAAATAATGTACATTGCTCAAAGATGAATCACCTTGAAATCAAGTAACATTTTATCAAGGAGAAGGTGGAAAAGGTCCTGTGAAGTTGGCGCATGTTCCTATAGAACTATAGGTTGTAGAAATTCTATCATATTTCTTATATAAATAAGTGTTTGAATGTCATATAATAGATCTTGGAGTTTATTAGACTCCCTAAACTTGAAAAATTGTGAATTTGGGACCCCCTCACCCCGAGGTATGATGTTTTCCCTAATATACTTATATGTGTAATTTACAATTCTACAGACCTCAATGTAGTAAATTGTAGGTTTTATGAAAAATGGGGAGAAGTTATGGACATAAAAGTGGATAAAATTATTTATTGATGACATTGGGAAAAGATGATATGGGGTGTATTGAATTAGGGGAAGTTTTAAATATGGTGAAGCTAAAGATGTTCGATTGAATGTTATATATAACAACAACTTATGATTAAGTGGAAAAGAGTTGAATGGTTTTGGGTATAAAGCGTTTCATTAATGAATATGGCATGATACTCTTATTTCTTACACTAAGTATGGATCATGTTGTCTTATAGTATATGTTGATTAAATTTTTGATCACTAATGAATGTTTGGAAGTATTTTCAAAAAACCAAAAGGGAGATATTTTTGGTAAAAAATCCTTCAAGATGTAGTATTGGTGTTTCTGGGGTGATTGTGTTTGTTGAAAAAGAAAAATGATCACATTTGAGTATGGTTGGTATTTCTAAAGAATATGTGTTTAAGGTGTCATAGTTTTCTATTATTATTCATATTATTTTATCATAATTTTTTTATATAAATGTAAGGATTTTCCCAAATTATATAAATAAAATAATAAGTAAATGAAATGGTGAAACAAATTTTCAAAAGTCATGGAGAGTGAAATAGAGTCTGTGGAAAAAATTTCATGGACCACAAATAGTTTTGTTCATGAATTTCATAGAGTAGATTTTTTGGAAAACAAAACAATGCTATGCGAACTGCACAGTAATTCCATAGGGGGTTTTCATTTTTAGATGAAGTAAGTGATTTAAGGGTTTTGAAAAGTGTATTTTTATTTGTATTTGAAGGCAGTCATGAAATGAAAACCACATAGAGGAAATAATAGGCTATGACAGATGATCCTAAAAGGAGTTCTCAGTAATTATGATTAGTAGTTTTTATGGATATATTTTCCTATATAAAGACCGATAATATGATCTTTAGATATTTATAATGTTTTAATAGATGATTTTTTCTTGGAGAATTTTGGTATTTAAGAAGTAGTTCAAGAGGGTAGATTTTGTGAAAGAGAAATAGGTTTGTGGGGGAGAATTCTATAAACGAGGTAGTTTGTGATGACTGTATGAGAAGACCATTTGTAGGAGGCGTTTTCAAGGATCTATATCTCACAAAGGAAATGGGTTTTTGAAGTATAGGAATTACATGAAGCATCCATGGTTCAAAAGGAATCAACCATCTGTAAAGAAGAGGTAGTATGTGAAAAGAAAATTCCATGAATCACTTATGCCACACAGTGAAGGTCAGTTAACAAAGGATTCAAGACAACTCAAAGAGAGTGTGGGGAGGTTCGTGAATAGACTAAAAACATTTCATGAAAACATTTTCTGTAAAATAATTGTATGATAAAAATTGATTTCATCTACCTAGTAAAAATATTAATTCATGGGATACTAAAATATGTTTGAAAAGATTCTATGGTGATTCATAACAATAGAATATTCCTTTGGACGAGTAGTGAGAACACTTCAGTAGAAGGAGTAATGATCATTGAAATCTTTATTGGTTGTAAAGGAGGAAGGCTAGTGAGTCCATGTCAAACATTGCAACAACACTTCACTTTATTTGATTTGGTATATAGGAAGATTTCCTTTTTATTCTCCTTGGATGTTTCCCTGTGAGGGTGAACCAAGTAAAATTGATGTGTCTTGTGCATGATTAAATTATCATATTTTCCTCTACTATAGGTTGGAGAGAGAAGTCTGTTTTTTATCAATGAAAAAAATATTCATAGAAAATTTGGTTTTAATTTTCCATACACTGATACCCCCCCCCCCCCTCAGGTTATTTTACTTAGTTTTAATAATAAAACTCCAACATATCTTCCTATTTAGATCTCACATTCTTCCTCAGTTTTCCTCACATTTCTACTTGATTTCCAGTATTCCCATGAATAATAAAAAAACTATATTGGTTCTATCTATGTTTCTTGAAGATTACTATTTCTGTATCTTTTGGTTTCAAATTCCCTTTATGAATATTTATTCATGTTTCTATAGTAATCTATTTATAAACTTATTCTTCTTCGAGATTATTTTATGTATATTAGTTCTCTACTATTGGTTTCCCAATGGTGACACTGTTGGTTAAAAAAGGTCATTCAGTGATTCATTGATGGACTTATCTAATGGTGATCCATTAATTTATTTTGAAACCCAATTTTCAAACAGTTATTCACCACTGGACTTCTCCAACAGTGAATCTTGATTAACCATTATAACTCAACAGTGAGTTATTGAGTCACCATTATGCTTCTCCAATGGGGAGTTATGGGCCACTGTTAGATTAAAATGTCGAGTCATTTTACTCAATGTTGGTCCTAAGATGGTAACCAATTTTTTTTCTTGCTGTTCTATAGATTCTTGGATGAAACTTCCTCAATCTACAATGAGAGATCTTCTCCTTATTCTCATTTACATTAGTGTGTTAATTTTTGTTTTATTTTTGTTATCATCTATTTTTCATTATTTTTTTCATAATTTTCTTCATTGTTGTGATTTAATGAGTCAATGTTCGACCTCAAATACTGGTGAGTAATGAGTCACCATTGGATATCTATAATGGTGGGTCATGGGTCACCATTGGACACCCAACATTAAAGAAATGACTTCTTATCCTAAAGCCTTTTTTCTTAGTATCATGGAATAAATATTATTTTGTTAAAACTTTTTATTTTTGATTTAATGTGTAATGGTAGAATCTACTATATTCTATGGGTGAGTCATTAGTCATTTCTCTCCATTTATAGTTATTTTTCCTGAGTCAATTAATCATAAAAATAAACCACCACTATTTAAATAAATTATTCCTATTTTTTTAAAATTGATTTTATAAAAATAATTCTTGTTTTAAAAGTACTATTATTTTATGTTGAAATAAAATTTAAAGGTGTATAAAAATATTTCTGCATCATTATTTTATGAAAATTTCATTATGTTTTTTGATGTTAGTGTTATACTTTGTTTTACTTCAATTTTTATATCTTTATAATCTCTAATATTATAATCATTATTTCAATATTTTATAATTATTAACAACTAAAAAATGATTTAATTAAAATATTAATTGTTTTATATTATTGTTTCCTGAGGTAATGTAAATCTTGTGTATTAAATGTTATTTTGCGCGACCTAAACAAACAAAGGTAATAGTGTCTTAATTTTATTATACACTAACATGTTTTTTGAAGATTTTGTACATAGAAATGTTCTAAGAGGAATTTGTTTTAATGATCTAAGATATCTCCTTAAGGAATAAAAAATATACTCATGCAGATTCCTTCAATTATATAACTTCTGACACACCATTGACATTTTTCTTCTCTAAATAAATGTTTATGAATTTCTACTACGTCTTCATTTTGCATGTGATCACTAAAAGATTATAACTTCCATATTTTTTTCCTTCCATGTGATGAATGATCCTTGAGCTTAAACTTCTTTGACATCTCAGATCATATTCTTTTTCACTCTATTAGTTTTCTATTTGGGTAATATTTTTCATTATTTTTTCAATTTCTTGAGTCTAGTTAATATTTTTCCATCAAAAAAACTTTTTCCATTCTATATTTATTTCACCTTCTAAAAGGGATTTATGTTTGTGACTCTAGTTAAAAATTCAAGTAAACAGACAAGTATAAGTCTCATATAACAATACTAGGTTGTGCCAATGGGTTGTTTAAAATATATTTTCTATAAAAAAAGGTTCTCAAACATTTAAAATTTAGGTTCTTAGTGAGTACCAATCTCCTCAAGGAGTATAGAATTATGAAGCGGGGACTAGGGTATTTATTATCTAAACCACTATAAATCTTGTATTATATCATTATTATTTTTATTTCAAATAAAATCAAGATCATGGGATTAACTAAATGTTCATATTATGAACTATAATTTTTCTTTTTTGACTTTTTAAAATGACTATCCCATCCCCTTCATATGGTCACAATTTACAACAATAATGATATAAAAAAATGGTATCAGAGTTTTGGACCATCCTTAATGGATAATTATAAACTTTTTTCATTTATATTTCTTATTTTTTCACTCTATTATAACCTAGTGTCCTATATATAACTATATTAGGAATGAAAGAAAATATTTATTTTATCATAAAAATCGAAAATACAAATGATGGATGGATTATTCAAAAACTCATATTCATTATTGGGAGTGACTATGGATACAGTAAAGATATAATGAAAAATTAGATAAATTAAATAGAGTGGGGGTCAATGGACCTTCCTAGATAACCTATATGAGATAACCAAGGTTGATCAATAGACTATGGTAGGAAATAACATAGTAAAATACATTTTCAATTATAAATATAAAATTATTTTTTTACTATTCTATAATTAGAAGTGTCTATAGACTTGTTTCATATTGTATGAGATCCCATGAAATATAGAGGATACTGCAAGTGACTCATTATGGTACTGAAAAGATGAAGAGAACCATGCTACGAATTCATTGAGTAGAATACCAGGACATTAAGATGGGAGATAAAGAATCTTTTAAACATATGTTTTCTTTGTTAACAGTTATATCTAACGGTAATAGTTCTCTTATAGAATTATTGGAAAACAGAACCCAATTGAGAAGAGTACTGAGAACTCTTATAAAGAACTATCACAAAAATAAGGTATTCATCGATAGTATTATGAATTTTAAGGAGTATACTTCATATAGACTAATATACTCAATGCTACAGCATGAGTTAGATATTGAAATTTTAATTGATGAGGGGTCTAATAAAATAAAAAGTATTTAAATTAAATAAAATATGATTGATACCTATAATTTCTCTAAATTTTATTGTTATAAAATTGATAAGGAGATAGAACAAGTTAGTAAGAATTTTATCAAGTTCATAAAAAATGGTGTAAAGATGCATTTAAAGAGGATGTTAAGAAAGGACTATAAGAATGGTGATAAAACTAATAATAATGATGTTTCTTACTTAACCTGTTATGAGGGTAGTAAGATATATCACATAAGTAATAACATCCTCAAACCCAATCATCCATGGAGAAAAAAGATAAAATAAGAAAGGGAAAAAATATATTTTTGGTGGTTAGGACATCTCAGACAGTCTTGACTCAAATGATGATTCTAGAATTGAATAGGAGATAGGGAATCTTAATCGGATGGGTATTACATGTTAGTTAAATGATAATCTATTTGCCCATAAAATAAATCATTAAAATATTAATCATAATTCATTATATATAAATGAAACTCATATTGGTTTTTATTCATTTCTTGATTCTAATTCTATAATTACAAAAGATAAAAAATTGTTTAATGATTATGAGGAATTAAAGAATTATTGACTGAGAATAATTGAAAAGTATACTAACATGAAAATTAATAATAATAAGTTAATTAAATAAAATTATAAAATGAAATGGGAATGTAATAATTTTAAAATATATGTTCCCTAAAATGATAATAATAAATATGATAATAATTATGAATTTCTAAAACTAAAAGTTGAAAATTAATGTATTAAAAACCATCTAACTATAAACAATAATGACCAAGATTGAATATTTAATTTAGTTTTTGATGATTTAACTAAATTATAAAATGAATATATGAAATTTATTCTAGAAAATAAAATAATTGAGAAACAAAACTACTGGATCCAATGAATAAGTCTTTAAAGAATTAAAAACACTTTAAAAGGATAATATTAATTTAGAAAATGAAGTTCTTAATCATAAATAGGAATTATATAATTTTGTTCAAGGTAAACTACAATATAATAAGATATTGTCTTTAATGAAACTAAACACAAAAAATAATGGATTTGGATACAATAGTTTTACCCCATGATTAAAAAATGATAAATTTGATTAATGATTAAAATGAAGGATTTCAAGTGTATCATGTTTTATATGAAAAATGAAATGGAATTATGCTAACAATTATTCTCTATGATATACACAATGATTTAGGAAAACTAGAAAATTCATTTATAATTACTAAATTTCTAATCAACAAACTAATAAATGATTTAAATTAATATGGGTACTAAGGGTTTCTACTACTATTCCAATTGGAACCAAGTTTTCATGGGTTCCAAAATAGTCTATCTAGTTGTTTAATTATAGGGAATCTATTATATAAGTCAAAATGAATCATCTTATATAGACAATGTATTCTCTAGACACAAGATAGGTGATATTTAGAAGAATTGATCATTTAATTCATATGATGGCAACCATGTCACATTTGGAGACAACACTAAATTTCATATTAAAGGTACTGGTGAAGTTGGTTTTTGTAAAACATTTATTATTTCAAAAGTATTATATATACTTGGTTTAAGTCATAGTCTCATAATTATACCATAGTAATGTGATAATGGATTAAATGTTATATTTTAAAATGATAAACAGGTTGTTTTGAAAAATAAATTAGATATCTTTTCATAAAATGGAGTATAAAATTTTTATACTATATTTTCTTTTTTTATCTTACTAAACAAAATGTTATGTGTCTAAATGTTGTAGAAGAAAATCACATTCTTTGGTATAAGAGTCTTGGGAATGAAATTTTTATACTTTTTCAAAAACTTTCATAGCATGAAAAAGTTCTATAACTTCCCAATGTACAAAAAAGTTAGTACTTCATGTGTGATTCATGTTGAAAAGGTAAAAAACACAAAGAAATATTTAAATATATAAATGATTTTAGAACTACTATTTGTTTAGAATTATTACATCTCAACTAGTTTTCACATATAAAACCTGATAGTTTTGTGGTAAAAGACATGTATTTTTTATTATAGATTATTATAATATATTCTTATGAATTTATTTCTTATTCCATAAAAATTATTCATTATCAAAAAAATTCTGTAAAATTATTCAAAATGATAAAAAAAATTCAATTATATCTATATGATATAATAGAGGTGGTGAATTTTTGTAATTTATAATTTTATTGATTTTGGGAATCAAATGGTTATAAATATTATTTTCTCAACCCCTAGGAAACCACAACATAATTGCATGGTAAAAATATAGAACTGATCTATTCCAGAAATATCTTGGTCTATGAAAATATTGTACTAAAATAATTTCAGGAAAAAGATGTAAATATAGTTATACATGTTTTAAATTGAGTTTTAATAAGACCTTTCCTAAATAATACCCCTTATTATCTTTTCAAAGGATTTAAACCTAATGTTTATTATTTTAGGTTATTTAGCTATAAAGTGTTTTTCTGAAATAAAACAGGATAATTTAGAAAAATTTGACTCTGAATCAAATGAATAGGTATTTTTAGGATAATTAAATTCTATAAATCATAATGTTTTTTCAATAATAAAACAACATTTTCTAAAGAATATGTAATTCTTTAGATCAATCAATTTTTTAATAAGTATGATTATGAATATGTTAATGAAAATGATGAGTTTTGAGAATTCAACCTCGGTAAAGACAATGACCAAGATAATAATAATGAATTAGTTGAGTGGGATAATATCACTTCTCAAATTGTTCCAAAGGAATGGAAAATTATTAAAGATCACCAAATTGAAAAATGAATTCGTAATATATATTTGGTAATTAAAATAAAAAAATATATTCTACTTCACTATTATGATTTTACTTTTGATTTTGACTTTGTTCCTATCAATGTTGAAAATTCATTAATTAATTCAAACTGAATTAATTATATATATCATGAATTAAATAAAATTTAAATGAATAAAGTATAGGATTTAGTTTCCTTTCCAAATGGTAAACTGGTTATAGGAACTAAATGAATACTTCATAATACACTTTGTGATGCTAGAAATTTTTTTTTAAATAAATCAAGTCCAGTAAATCAATATTATTACCAAGAAGAGGGAATTGACATTTAAGATTCATTTTCCCCCATTTCTATAATGGAAATCGTTATAATTATTTTTAAATTTTTTAGTTTTCAAAAAAATATATTTCTGGGGGATATAAAAAGTTCCTCTTTAAAGGGTATTACTTTAGAGGAAGTCTATGTTAGGCAACCCCCTGGATTTGAAAATGGTAAATTTCCTGATCATGTTTTTATGCTTAATAAATCATTATATGGGATTAAAAAATCTCCAAGATCTTGGTTTGAATGTCATACACTATTTTTAGTACAAAATTATTTTGTTAAAGGTATTTTTGATCCATCCTTGTTTACTAAAATAGTTTCATGTGAAATATTGGTTATATATATATATATATATATTTATGATATAATATTTGGATAAATAAATTATTCACTATGAAATGACTTTAATAAGATAACTACTAGTGAATTTGACATGATCTTAATGGGAGAAATAAATATTATATTGGTTGAAAAATAAATCAAATGGAATATGGTATTTTCTTAAGTCAATCCAAGTATGATATATAACTAGTAAAAAATTTCAGACTTTATTCTAGTAAAAATATGAAAACACCTATGAGATCTAATTCCAAATTGGACGTAGATGAATATAGTATGTAGGTTGGTATTAAAAAATATAGAATATAGATAAGAATATTAATATCTATCACTACTTCTAGACCATACATAATGTTCTCAGTTTTCTTATGTGCTTGGTTTCAGTCAAACCCCAAATAAAGTCATCTTAATATTGTTAAATGAATAATTAGTTACATCAAGGGTACTTTTATACTCAACTTTTCTAATCTAATTAATATTTTGGATTTATTATCTTACTCTGATTCTGATATTGGAGGTTTTAGACTTCACTATAAAACCACTAAAGTTGTATGTCTCTTTTTAGGAAAAAAAATTAATTTCATGGAGTTCTATGAAGAAAATTTTAGTAGCACGGTCAAAAAATAAGGCTGGATATGTTTTTGCTGTTATTTTTTGTTCATATTTGATTTTCATAAAACAATCATCGTATGATTTTAATATCAAATTTGATAAAATTCCTATCAACTATGATAAATTAAGTTCTATTCCAATTTCTAAAAACCCTCATCAACACTCAAGAACTAAACACATTGATGTTATTTGGACTTTTTATGTGATCATGTAAATAAAGGTGAAATATTCTTAGAATTTGTTCCTAGTGAGAAATTTCTAGTTGATGTTTTCAAAAATAAATTATATTGTGTTAATGTTGAGAATATAAAATTTGAATTCGGTATGTTATAAGAATAAACTCATTAGTAGAATAATAATTGTTCTTAAATATGCTTTCATGTATTATATACTTGAATATTATTTTCTATTTTGATTAAATTATACATAGATAATACTATTTAAAAATGCATTCTTAAACTATAAAACTATCTCAATTTTACATTCTTTAAAAATTATATCTACATATTTACTCTAATTATTTTAAGGTAATTTATTTTGATTAAAAGATAGTCTATTTTATATTTTCATTTTACTGTACTTAATGATAAATTTCAAAACATGGGATTTTTTTGAAAATCTAATAAGTGTTTTTTTTAATTTACAAAAAAGGAGAGTTTTTTCATATTTGAAAGTGATTTACTACATTATCTCTATTATTTCTTTTTTTAATTAATCTATTAAAATTTAACTAAATTATCAAATGTTTTAATAAATTGATAAGCATTGATTACAAGGATCTAATAATAGAAATATATTTTTTTCATAATGTTATTTATTAAAATTTTATAAGGTTACTTAATTATTATTCTATTTATACTTACTTTAGGTAAATTTATTATTTTTAATAGTGTGGCCATCCTTTGCGAGACTCATAGATTTCCCACAACCACATTGTAGTCCCATTACGTCAACCCTATGGGAAGGCATTCCATAGGAACCCCACAAAGAGGGTAGCAATTTTTTTTCATAGTGAAATCCAAAGGCATGTAGGATTCTGTATAAGGAATGTGAGGTTTTACAAAAGGAATATGGGTTAGGAGTATGACACCGACTAGGTTTTAGTCATATGTGTGTAGATTTTTTGAACAAGTGTTGATCCCCAGTAACTAGCTCAACAAAAGGATCAAAACAGGATGATTTTTATGTCATTCACTCACCTTATCTCATATTCGATGTGTTATAATGATTTATGTTTACTATTTATCCTTCTTTAAAATACTATATAGTAAAAGTGAGACTCTATGTTATCGGATCATTTCATTTCGTCAATCTGATCACATTCTTTTGTTACACAAATTATATCTTGAACTCCCACACATCTTCCAATTCAAATAACATCTTCATGCTTAGTAATACCCAAATGTATTCTTATTTTTCATTACACCCATGACTATCACAAAAAATACATTGGTTAAATCTATGTTTCTTCATGACTGCTATTTTTATCTTTTTTGGATTCCTCTTTTCTTTGTCTATCTTTATTCTTATTTCTACATTATGTTATTCATATTATTCTTCTTCTTAGGGAAGCTTATCAGGCTAGAATTCCACATTTTGTAGTTTATCGATGGTGATACTATTAGACACAAATGGTGAGTCAGTGAGTTCCTAATGGAGTTCTCCAATGGTGAGTCACGATTCACCACTGTAACCCAATGGTTATTCATGAGTTACAGTTAGAACCCAATGATGATTCAGTGAGTCACCACTGTACATCTCTAATGTTGAGTCATGAGCGACCACCAGATTACAATGGTGATTTATTTTACTCACCACTGGTCCTAGAATGCTTATCCAGTTTTTCTCCATCATTTTTTCTTCTTATTATTCTAAATAGTCTTGTAAGAATCTACATTAAGATCCAACATGTGCTCTTCTCATTCTTCTCATTTTCTGCTTTAGGATTCCCATTATTTTATTTTATCTTCTCATATTTTTATCATTTGTTTTTTCATTACTTTTTTGAGAAGTTTCTTTAGGATTTTTATTTCATGGGTCAGCTTTTGACCGCATTCAATAGTGATTCATGAGTAACTGTTTTACATCTCCAACAATAGGTCATGAGTCACCATTATACACCCAATAGTAGAAAAAAATTATTACTTCTCCTTAATTATTTATTTTCTTAGTGACATGGAATGACTTTTTTTTGTTGGATATTTTTATTTTTTTAGAATTTGAAATAGAACAAATGAATCTCTTCTAATGGTGATTCATTATTCACCGCTCTATATTTTCAGTGGTGAGTCATGATTTTCCACTCTCTATTTTCATTGGTAATTTATGAGTCACTTTCAATAAAAATTAGTCACTTCTAGTTCAAAAATTTATTTATAACTTTTTTTTAACAAATCTTAATAAAATAATTATTATGTTAAAAGGTTAGTTATTTTATGTTGAAATAAAATTTCAATGTGTATAAAAATTATTTTTTTCCCATTATATTACAAACATTTATTCCTATATATTGATGTTCATGTTATTCTATCTTTTACTAAATTTTTACTATCTTAATAATGTGGAATATTATTATTATTATATCAATTTTCTATAATTATTAATTATTTAAAAATGATTTACATAAAATTAGAATTGATTTATATTAATATTTAATGAAGAAACGTAAAGTTCATTTGTTCTATGTTATTAGATATGGATTTAAAAATAATTGTAATGATGAAATTATTTAATAGTTAAACACTATCAATTATCATAAATATATTAGAAATAGACACAATTCTATATGATTTTGTATTAATGATCCAAGAGATCTCTTCATGAAATAAAAATATAATCCAGTGTATATTGATTCATTCATATAACTTATGATAATTATAAACATTATACTACTCTCAAAAATATTTCATAAACATTTATAATTTCTACATTCTAGAGGTTATCACCAAAGGAAATCAACTTTGACAATTTGTTTCCTTACAAGTGATTGAATATCACTGAGCTTCAACTTCTTTGAGAATTATGATCTTATGTTTTTTCTCTTTACTAGTTTTTATTTATGTAACTTGTTTCCTTCTATTTTTTAATTATTTAGCCTCATTTATGATTTTCCTAGAAAAATTAAATAATTTCCATTCTCTACATTTTCCACCACCTAAATGGATTTCAGGGTTATGACTCCCAATGAAAAGTATGTTATACAAATATTTTTAAGTCTTCGATAACAATACAAGGTAGTGCCTCCAAGTTATTGAGAATTCAGGGTCTATAAACAAGGTTCCCACACCATTGAAAGTGATTTTAGTAGTGAATAATAATCATCTCGAGGAGTAAAAGTGGTTAAAGAGTTGACTAGGAACTTTTTGATTTGAACAACTATAAATATTATATTATTTCATTTTTATTTATTTTGTAACTCGACACAATATCATTGTACTCACTAAATATTTATATTATAAAATCTGATTATTTTTTTCTTTAATTATTTTAAATGACTATTCACCCCCACCCCCTCTAGTCATAATTTCCATCAACAATAATCTATCACATGTAACTGTATCCAGACCATTACAACCAATAAAATCATATAATTGGTCAATTTGATGATTTTGGAATGATTAATCACCATTTACAATTTATAAAGGTACATTCATCCTTCAATCTATAAATTAAATTCATGTATTCAAAATAAACTATTGTTTCAGTCAATGTATCCATGCGTACATAGTTTAAACATGTGATAATTGGTTAATTAAGGTGTCACAACCAAACTATATAGTAAACACTATTTAGGTTCATTATGGAGAATTAATAACCGATTATTCAAACCCCTTTTCCCAAATAAACTTTATTTTCATAACAAAGATATCACTCATGGCCTACTCAATACTTATCATGAAATCAAACAGTTGAACCCAAATGGAATGTAATATTCATGACTTATGAATCTATATATATCTAAAATGATTCATGTACGATAGTTATCTTCTATATTAGCTAACGTTGAAATTATAAAATTGTAATGATAACCACCACACATCATGTACATCACCCAATAGTGAAATATATACAACTATAATAGGAATAAAGTAGAAGATAAATTATCATCCTAGGAAATTTTTTTTTCACTATGTGTGGGTTAGATACATCGAGGATCTAGATCAATAACAAATATTAATTTCATCCTAGAATCCTTTCTACTAACCAAAATAAGTAAGAAAAAAGGAAAGGTTTCTAATACCAAATTATAATGCCCTTGAACTGGTTCACTAATAAATAATAGAACATTGTTGGCCTCATAGTATTAAGAAATCCTCCATGTGTGAAAGAGGATTCCATCAAGTAGTTATGGTCTATGGTGGGACGACTATTCCAACATGATCAAAGTGTGGAATATTGATAATGAAATTAAGTTAATTATAATAAAACAAATAAAAATTAACTACTTAAACAACAGAATGAGTAAACATATCAATATAGTAAATAAACTGAAAACTAATTTTCAAAAATCATTAAAAGATATTTCAATATCCTGAAACGAAAAAAACCAGTAGAATACATAAATGTAGGGATGAAATATAGTACATGTGTAGCAATATAAAAAAAGATTAAAAGCTATCTCCAATAATCACAATCCAAGACTTGAAATAGTGATCCTAAGCTTATATTCTATGTACAAATGAAGAATACCTGAATTGGTTATTTCTCTTGTCCCTACTTGTATCCATGAAGTTTGGTTGGGTGACAAATGGCGGCCCAATCAAGGTGTGAGTGATGCTTAGTAGGAAACCACCAATAGTGTCTATAAAAAATCAATCCTATGTATAAAAACTTTTACCATGTGTAGGTATAACATAGAATGTTGTGATCATAATGGGAGATATATAAAAGTATAAGGATATAACCATGTGAGGGATAATAGAATTTAGTTTTAGTACATTAATGTGAAATAAGAATTTGACTAATAGATTCCGAAGGTGTTTCGTATATACATTTTCAGACCAATATGGGTCAGGACCCATGGTGATAGAAAAAGGAATCTTCCTTTAGATGAAGGAACTCACCCAAGGGGGTCTCAAAAATGATACATACCTAAAAGGTATAGGAACCCAGGGCCAATGGATACAGTTTCCTAATATCTAAATACATTGATATAGGGGTCACATGTATCATACCTCAATCTCCCTTGTTGGTTCTATACTGATAGTAATGGTTAGTTCCATGTTGAATTACCCATCATCTATTTTATACCATGATGTATAATATCAAGAATATAATATGAAAACATCAAGTGAACTTTTCATCCATGCCTAGGTACAAATATCCACATAAAAATTCACAATCCATGGGATCAACCATCCCATTAAAATTTTCTTATTTTAAACCATTAATTTAACCAGATCTTTCACATTTGAAGTTATTCTGAAAGAGTTACTCAACCATCAAATATCTCATTTCATTTACTTAAGGATTCAGATAATAGGTTAAAATATTACACACACCCAAGTGGTGGTCTTGTTTTGGGGTTATGTGAATGAACCCTCCATATATTTGGTTGGAGTCGAGGTTTATGACCTCAAACATTTTCATGTTTCTATGAGGGAATCACATAAAATTTTTAGAAATAATTTTTCATATCCCATTATTAAGGGGAAATGTCTAAAATGTACAATGTGTGGCACTAAGTTTAAAATTTAATAGTGGAAATACAATTTGTGAAAAATCTATAAAACACGTAACTTATAGAATTAAACAAACCCTTATCTTGTACTGGCTACTGAATTGGTCTAGGATTGAATAAATTATAAAAATAGACCATTACCCTAAAATTGTGGAAAAATAACCTACTTGAAGATCACACAATTTTTGATGATATAATGAAAGAAAATAAGGTAATATATTCAATCACTTACCAAAAGAGATCTAAAGAGATGAATTGTCTGAAAATTGGATGTCGGGCTAAGAGGATAACTCAAAGCCTATAAGATATAGAGAGGGTACTCTCATGTTGGGAGGATACTAGAGAATGAAGAAAATGAAGGGTGGATTTAGTTTTTAGTGGTATGAGGTAAAAAAATGGAATTTTCATACACCTTTAATGGGGATAAATGTTTGTCCATGTGTTCGAAAAAACAATGCACAATCACTATCCAAGAGAGTCACCCTTTCGCACAGTTAGTAGCATGACTATTATAACCATACACAACCAATGAAAAACACCTACGTAACATGTCTACACTAAACATAATGGACTTGTGGCCTCCCTATCTTGGTTTATCAATTAGTTTTACCATCATTTATGGGACACATGGTTGAGCCTCACAGGAACTTCTAATCATGAACCAACCATGTACCTCATATAAATTTTTGGAAAACAGTAGATTCAAGATATGAAAAAACCATGATTGTTTATGATTCCTTAAATAAGACTTAAGGGAAATACATTAGAATAAATATAAGGGATAAAAACTATACATAAATATAAGGGTTTCTAACTCAAGAGAAAATTCGAGGTGTTACATTTTAACCCATCCATGAAATTTGTTTATGAAAAATGAATTTTGTGACAATTAATGAGGTTATATGTTTTATGTGTGCATCAGTAACATTTCTAATTTTAAATGACCCAGAAAAAAATAATATATTCATTATTTTATTTTTCCAACATTATGATTATATGATTAATACAATATTATTTATTTAAATAAACTAATATATATCACTTATGTGATGTGGTGATGGAAAACAAATCACATTACTTCATGGAGGTGGTAATCCACACAAGTCACGAATGATGTTTTCAATTCTAAATGGGTGTAAAGGTAAAAAATTAAATGATATAAGACCATTTATTAATGATAAAATTTTAATAAATATGGTATATAAAGATTAAATCCACCATTATAACTATCTATGAGTAGTGTTGATCAGTTCACATTGTGGTATTCTATAATACACAAGAACTGTGTGATTGTTTCCAATATTATAAAAGAGGATACAGATAAATGGTATTCCATTAACATACCAACATAAATGTGTATGAATTTAAATTATATTAATATTTTAGAATTAATTATTTATATTTAATGTGGTATAAGAAGAAATAGAACTAAACCATTTGGTTAAAATTAATACATTTACTTCGAAAAGCTTCATTGGATTTAAACCTTATGCCTTATATGGTTGATTTTGTTATGTAAATATTACCTATATTATTTTTTAATGTACATTACAAATATAATTTAGTATCTCTTTGATGATCAAAATTATTCTTGAAGTGTGATGAAAAGGGGAGATGGGTGTCCTTTTATAATGACGGGAAGTGAATTCTTTGAATTCTATAAAGAATTAAATTAACATAAATTATTTTTTATAAAAAAATAGATCCAAATTGATATAATTAGATTCCAATGTTATTATTAGTCCATATCAAGTCATGGAATAAAAATTGGACATGTTTAGGTTATTTTTTCATCCATATTGGTATGTTTTAATCCTCTATTAATCAATTTTACAATTGCTGTTATAATAGTATTTCTTATATTTTAGGGGTCTTGATATTTAATATAAAGGAAAAATTTAGACATAAATGTATTTGTTTTTGATATTATAAACCTTATCTCAATTAGTTAACTAAATATATTATATTTTTGAATCTTAATTCATTTAATAAAATTTTATTTATTATAAAATATCATTAATTTCATTTTTGTAACTATTCATTTAATTTGACATTGAAGCCAACATAAAATAAAGACACTAAAATATAATCCTTCAAAACACCTGAAAAATGTTATATATATCTAAAAAATTCTTGGAGCACAATAATTCCATTTAATTATATTAATTTTAATATTTTTTTATCCATTTTATAAATTTTCTATTTTCTAAATAAATACTGTATCGACGTTGCGTAATCATTTAAGGAAATTATTTCATCACTAAAACATAGAAATAAATTTCAATAATATAAAATAATTTAACTATAAAATAATAATTTATAACTAAACTTAAGTCATTTTTATCTCTATCACAAAATATTATTCATATTAAAAGTAATAAAGTGACATTATATTATTTTGTATTTTACTTATATATTATAAAGGTAAAAGTCATTGAAATATGGAAAAAAGTTTCCATGTTTTCAAAAAATGGTTGTTAATGGAATAAATTCACTCATACAAAGGGATAATGGAAATTGTTAGGGTTATTTTTTCCCTTATCATATTGTTTTACCTTCATTACCTTATTTATCCTTACCATACTAACAATTATTTAATAAAGTTACTATTCATAATGATCAAAACTAAAAGTGACATATTTACCAAAAATATCTTTATAATTATATATATTGAATAAATTTTTTTATTAAATTTCTATATTTTTCATACATTAATTTAATATTAAAATGTAAAATTAAAAGAAAAATATTTTTTTCTAGAAAGATTCCTTTTAGGTATATATTTCTTATAATGAATTGAATTATAAAATCGATTCTAATGAATATAATTATATTATAATTAAAATTATCTAGATAATTTTTCATTTAACCCATTTTAAAATAAAATATGACTTTGTGAATTCTTGAAACCAAATTGTTTTAATGAAAATCTATATTTTTCATTATTCGTTGGGAAATAAAACTTTCAGAAATATACCAAAACATCACTCTAAGATAATTTTGAAATGTTGATTTCAAAAGAATAAAAATTCTAAAAAAATCTAAATAATTATGAAATTAATTATAATATTTACTCAATAAAATAAATAAATAAATTTTTTAATGAAATTTATTTTTAATGAATAAAATGACTTTACAAAATATTTAGTGCTTATTTCATATAAAATATCAATAAATTGGTATTGGTTATGAACTTTATATATAATTCTTAATTTGGTTAATCTTATATATATCCACCAATTCGATGGATATCAAATAATAGAAATATTTAAATAAAAATATTTCATGGTTTTTTAAGCTTTGTGTTATGTATCTTCAAAAATATTAAACATAATATTTGTTTCTTAAATTCCCATATTGTTATAAGACTTATACAAATAATACAAGGAAGTGATTATAATATAAATTTGGGGATAATATCTTCTTAAAAGTATCTAAAATAGAGGGGGTTATAAATTTTGGTAATAAGTGGAAATTAAGTCCAAGGTACATCAAGCCTGTTGATATTTTTGAGAGAATTGGAGATATAGATTTTGTCCTATCATTGAAATCCAAACGATATAAATTACATGAAATCATCTATTGTTTTATTTATAAAGAAGTACATGTTAGGTCTCTTGTATATACTCACCACTGAGGAAATAGAATTGCAACCAGACATATAATATAATCATGTGTATGTCTATATTATTAACACTAGAATGCAAGTATTTTGGGGGTAAAATAGCTCGGCTAGTGGAAGTAATTTGAATGAATCATATGATAGAGGAAGAAACATGGGAACCTAGAAAAAAAATATGATGAATTACCAAAATTTATTTATTAATTGATTGATAAAAAAAAATTCACAGAAGAAATCATTTTAGGGGGGATTTTAATGCCAAATATTATATAATAATATGTCATACCTTCATCATTTAACTATAATACAATGAAAGTTCTATAATATAGTCAATATAATAAAATAAAAATAGATTTATTCTAAAATAGTTTTAAAAGAAATATTCCCAAATTTTGTAGTTTAAACTTTAACATATTGATACCATTTTTATATTTAACATGTGAAAATTATCTTATGGTAAATTTTTTGGAATTTCTTGAGGAGATCGATTTTTTGGTGACTAGTAAAATATAGTTTTAACAAATACCATGACATTTATTTTCACATCATGATATTGGAATAAATAAAAAAATAAAAAAATTACTCAAAAAAATATATTTTATTAAAGTTAAATACTTCATTTAAAAATATTTTTCTTTTAATTTCAATATCTATGTTTGACATTTTCGAACCTATGATATATTTTTTATTCATTTCAGTTAACAATTTATTAACAAGGTACCATCAATATTTGATATTATTTAAAAGTCACATAACTCTATTTTTCTAATAATAAAATAATGAATTTTATAAAATTCAATAAAATTTAAAATTTTATCCTCAAGTCATTTCTATGGAAAAAATGATTTTTCTATGAAAAGTGTTTTTGTTTCGTTAATAATATTTATATTAAAATTATATTTCACCAACACTAAAATTTTATAATTTTAAAATAGTTTTTATATTTCGAATCTATATGATAAACCTATGTAATAATAAACATTTATTTTTTACCCATAAATAATAAGTAACCTTAGTTAAATTTAACCACCAATGTAAAATCTATAATGTGGTAAAATTTTTAAATTAATGGAAACAAAATATCATATAAAAATGTATCAATTTTAATTTATGAGTGTTTTATAAACATACATTTTTCTATTAGATAAACTGATCTACATTAGTTCAAATTTCATTGAAAATGATATTTTTTATTTTAAATTGTATGTATTTACAAGATGCCCCCCCCCCCACACACACACTTATAAATGGATCCCTTAACCATTTGATATGTACTCCAAAATAATTCTTCATAAATTAAATAAAATTTACAAACAAACTCTACCAATATACTTTCACATGTCCTATAGGTTCTGGTATTCTCAAAATATCAATCTGGGAAGGATTATGGAGTATATTAATGGAGGATATCAAAGGAAGACATAAGTATTTTAACCTTACTCTTTTCTATTTCTTTCTTCATTCAAATCATTGAAATAAATTATATCCATAATAATATAATATCTATAATAAAATTATTACATTAATATATTATTATGTTTATGTAAAGTATATTATCTACTTTCCTCTCATCCATTTGAAAATTAAAATGTTTCATGTGTTAGGTGTGGACCATGGTATCCATGAATGATTTATTTTATTCATCATCACATCATTAAATGTCTAGTTATAAAAATATATATGTTGGATTAAATTATATTTACAAATTAATTATGAGTTTTCAATGGTAATTGGGTAATTCTAAAAATAATATTAACAATAATTGGTCATCGAAAAATTTAACCACCTAAAACTCGCATACCAAGAAACATTATAAGTAATAACCTCAGGTCATTATATTTGAATTAAAATTTCTATATACCTATTATATAATATGATTTCTCACATTAAAAAAAATATATCATTTATATTCTATTAATTTTATATTATTACTACTGAACCCTCTGTGAGATAGTTATTTTAATAATCACAAATCATTGATGTTTTTGTTTATAAGTCAATTTAGTCAATCATTCAATCTATTATAAATGTGTTTATATATGTTTAATCATGTCTACATATGTTTATCTTTGATTATTTATGGATTACTATAGATCTGGAAGTAGTCTAAATTAAACAGATACTTTGTGAGAATTTTATGTTTTTGACTCACCGTTAGTTATATTCTTGACTCACCGTTAGTTATATTCTTGAGTCACCGATAGTTAAAGGAATGAGACACCGAAGTGACAAACCGATGACATCAGTCACACCAATGAAAATGGTCGCACCAATGATACAATGGTCTCACTAATGACAACGGTCACACCGATGATACAACAGTCTCACTGATGACAACGTTCACACCAATGATACAACGGTCTCACTGATAACAAAGGTCGCACCGATGACAACGGTCACACCGATGATACAATGGTCTCACCGATGAAAATGGTCTCACTGATGACAATGGTTACACCGATGATACAACGGTCTCACCAATGACAACGGTCGCACCGATGATAATGGTCACACTGATGATACAACGGTCTCACTGATGACAGCGGTCGCAACGATGACAATTGTCACACCGATGATACAACTATCTCACTGATGTTAATCACATGACCTACTAAAGACAATGCTGATCAAATGTCCTACTAATACCGATGATGATCAAATGACCTACCGATACGGATGCTAATCAAATGAACTACCAATACCGATAATGATCAAATGACCTTCTGATACCGATGCTGATCAAATGAACTACCGATACTAATGCTGATCAAATGATCTACCGAAGTCGATGCTGATTAAATGACCTACCAAAACCAATGTTGGTCAAATGACCTACCAAAACCAATGCTTATCACATGACCTACTGAATCCAATGATGATCCAATGATTTACCGATACCGATGTTGATCAAATGACCTACCAATACCGATGAAAATTCAAATGGACTACCGATCTCATGACTCACCAATAGTCATGAAAACTGTTTGAATTTTTATTAACCATTATTTAATTCTAAAGGTAATATTTTTTTAATTTAATGAACCTACTATTAATTAATGTTTGTTTTTGGATGTCAGGTAACCATAACTCATAGCTATCAAAAATTAATCATTCCCTTTGCCAGATCTGAAGGAATAAAAAGGGAAGATCAATTCGTAGTGAAAAATACGACACAAAAAAGATACATAGAAAGAGACACACAAGAACAAGCAGAGTGTATATGTGTGTAAAGTTCCAAGAAACAAAAGAAGAACTCGAAGAACACCTGTGAAAACCAGAGAGCTTCAAGAATATCATTCACCTCGAACAAACACTAAATCCAAGTTGTTGTGTCTTACTGAACATCATATGCACAAGGCTGAATAACTATAGCTGAGAAGAACAATGACACTCTATTGTGTGTCATATTCACCATAAAGGACTCGAATAACATATGAAACATCTGAATAAGTCTAGGGATCATTTGTAATCACTGATCGCATTCTAATCTCATTATCCATTTATTTCCCCTGTAGTATACCTTTGATTAACATTTTGAGTCGTGTGTATTGATCTATCTATTTATACACACACTGACTCCTGGGATGAACTTGAGGATACTAAATCCTTACACCAAACATTGTATGCCTTATTGTATCCCACTGTGACTTGTGGAAGAGGTCAAGTGTGACCTGGACAGCCTGATGATGTTGTTGTTGTTTACCCATGAAGAATTGTGGTAGAGGTCTGAGGACCTAAACAGTCTGAGTACTATTGTAAAACCTCGATCCAGGGTATGGATCATAGTTTATATAAATAGTTTGAGTGGACTAAGTCTCAACTTGAGACTGAACATCTTGTTTTAAAACTGTTGTTCATTTTTCCTTTGCAAAAACTATTTTGAATATTTTGCTGCTAAGTACATAAAATATAAATCTATTTTAAATTAAAATTGATAGTTGAACTAGGAAGTGTTTGTAATTATTTTGAACCAGTAGGTTAGTTTCAAAAGATAACTTAATCTTCATATTAATTTAACTGATAAGTAATCAATATTTGAGAAACTGATTAAACATTTACAGTATTTATAAATTCACTACAGTTTAACTCATTTTAAGAATTGAAGGATTTTAATACACATATTTTAAATCAGAAATTTTAATTGGAACTCAATTCACCCCCCCCCCTATTGAGTATCCACTCTGACCAACATTTGGTATCAAAAAGATAAAAGTTTTCAAAACTACTCTATTTTCAACTGTGATTTTAGTTGTATTCTAAAGATCTAAAAATTTCTGTTATTTCTAAATTTTCATCTCTTTAAAGTTTCTTCTTCAAATTAGTCATTATGGATAATAGAATTAAAGGTGTGGCTACTAACATTCCACCCTTCTTTAATGGTTCTAATTATGGCCAATGGAAAATCAAAATGAAAAGTCATCTAGAAAGTATGGGATTTGACATCTATACTGCTATAGAGACTCAATATAAGATTCCAGAGACTGTTTGAACTACTTGGGAGGAATCCACCAAGATTGCATAGAATAATAATTGTAAATATATGAATTCCATGTATTGTTATTTAAGAGATGAGAAATTCAATGGGATATTAGCTTGTAAAACTTCTTTTGAAAGTTTAGATATTTTAGCTATTTCCCATGAGGGAACAACTAATGTTAAGTAAATGAGATTGAATGCCTACACTATTAAGTATAAAAATTTTAAGATGAATCTCGATGAACCCATCTATGAAATGTATCTCAGGTTCAATGAAATTGTAAATACAATGATCTCACTTTGAAAGTCTATTCCAGCTAAGGATCATATTTTGAGATTACTCATATGCTTGGCTGAAATATGGAGAGGCACATCAGTTTCAATTAGAGAATCTTATGACATTAGTTCTCTGCCAGTCAATGAACTGATTGGAAAGTTTATGATGTATGAAGAATAATTGAATGTAAAAAAAGAATAAGATTATGAACCAAGGAATAATTATGTTGCTTTCAATACTTCTACTTCAAAACATAAGGATAAAGGGAAAATTCAATGTGAAAGTGATAGCTCAATCTGTGAAGAAAGCGTATCAGACAGTGATTCTAAGACGGCTCAAATAGCCAAATGATTTGAGAAATTTTATAGGAAGAAGGTGTTTTTCAGAAAATCAAACTATAAGGGAAAGTATGATAACAAAGGTCATTAGAAGAAATATTGGAAAAGTACTGATAAAAGTGATAACATAGTCTACTAAGAATGAAAAAGGAAAAGACATGTGAAAGCTGATTATCCCAAATTAAAGTTCAAGAAGAAATATGACAATA
This sequence comes from Viscum album, assembly GCA_963277665.1. Taxonomy (NCBI): domain Eukaryota; kingdom Viridiplantae; phylum Streptophyta; class Magnoliopsida; order Santalales; family Viscaceae; genus Viscum; species Viscum album. The sequence goes on along the minus strand of OY728133.1, from coordinate 1,525,655,774 downwards.
AGGACACAAAAATAAAAAAAAATCTATGAAAGAAAACTGAAGTGTATCAGAAGATAGTTCAAGTGATTCTGTTTCCACTCAGGATGATAAATATAGAAAATATAATATGTGTTTCATGACAGACACAATTGAGGTAACATTGGATACTCCTGCTTTAAACTCTTATTATTCTAGAGATAATTCTAATTCTGAAAACATGTCTACTGAATATTTATTTGAATTCTGTAATATGCTAGAGGATACCTGCAATGAGCTGAAGGATAAATATAAATCATTAAAAAACAGCATGCTTTAACTAGCACTATTAAATCTGCACTTGAAGTAGAAAAATAAAATAATGCTCAACTACTCAAGGAAAATACTAAACTGAAATTGTCTAATGAGAAACTCAGGAAATATTTGGAAAAAAATTCAAATGGAAAGGACACACTTAAAAAAATTCTAGGAAAACAAGTGGCACAAAAGTATACTACTGTTTTAGGTTATCGTACTTGAAAAAGATATATTACAAAGAATAAATTTATTCCAAAATATGGACAGTATGCGGCTAGTTCTAAGTCTGAAACATTGTATGCCTCAACTAGCTATTTATATGGATATAGATAAAACAAGGTTTATCTATCAAAATATATTGATTCTATTAAGTATATGAGACCCATTTGGAAAATATAGGTACCAAAAGTTTTTCTTTCTAACCTATCTAGACCTAAGAAAATCTGGGTACCAAAATTATTTTCTATCTAATTTTTTTTGTAGGAAACTTTCTTGAAAATTTCCTCTATGAAGACATGGGATTTAGACAGTGGATGTTCAAGACACGTGAATGGAGACTTTTCATGATTCAAAAGCTTAATCAAGGTTGATGGAGGATATTTTATCTTTGGTGATAACTCTAAAGGGAAAATCATTGGCCTAGGCCAAATTGGTAACACTGATTCAATTTTAATTTCTAAAGTTTTATTTATAGATGGATTAAAATATAACTTGTTACGTATTTCTTAGTTATGTGATTATAGTTTTAATGTTTCTTGTAATGTTTTTAATTCTAAAAATGTTTTAGTATTTTCTACATTAAGAAATGAAAATTTATATGATGTAGATTTGAATTCTTTAGCTAAGTAGAATAATGCCTGTTTAAATGATTTTCATAAAGAATCTTGGATTCGGTACTGAAGATTAGGAAGTTGTAATATACATTCACATAGAAAACTGACTAAGAAAAACATAGTTAGAGACCTACCAAAACTTTAATTCTCAGCTGCTAAAGTTTGTAATCCCTATCAAAAGGAAAAGCAATATAAAGTTTCTTTTAAATCAAAGAAATAAGTTTCAACTTATCAACCTCTCAAGTTGGTTCACATGGACTTGTTTGGACCTTTTGGAGTTTCTAGTTTAAATGGAAATCACTATGGTTATGTTCTAGTAGATGACTTTTCTACATATAATTGGGTATACTCTTTATCTCACAAAAGTGAAGCTTTCTCTTACTTTATTAAATACTCCTAGTCTGTAGAAAACCTAAGTGGACTTAAGATAAAAACCATGAGAAGTGATCATGGTTGTGAGTTTGATAATCATGAGTCTGAATCTTACGTCTCACATAATGGCTATAATCACAACTTTTCTTCCCCTATGACACCTCAATAGAATGGTGTAGTAGAAAGATGAAATAGAACCCTTCAAGAAATTTCATGAACTACGCTAAATTAATATGATTTACTTGTTTATTTTTGGGTGGAATATGTCAATAAATCTTTTTATATTATTAATAGAGTCTTGATTAGACCTATTCTTAAGAAAAATCCTTATGATCCTTGGAATAATATGAAACCTAAACATAGTTACTTCAAATTTTCTGGGTGAAAAGTCTTTATTATTAATACTAATGATAATCTAGACAAGTTTTCATCCAAGAGTGATGAAGGAATATTTTTAGAATATTCAATTATTAGAAAATCCTATAGAGTGTTTAATAAGAGAACAAAATGTGTGGAAGAATCTGTTCACATCAAATTTGATGAAACTGATCCACATGAACCTAAACATGCTGTTGAAAATACTAAAGAAGACTTATCTATTCTAAATCTTAATGATAATGATAATGGACGTATTATAAAGACAACCATCTCTGGAAATACACCAGAACCTGCTTCTGTTGAACCCAAACCTAGAGAAGAACCTAAAATTTCTAGTCCTACCTTTACTATATCAACTAGGATTCTAAAGAACCATCCTCTAGATGCAGTTGTAGGTAACCTGGATAGAGGAACACAAACTAGATCTTCTCTAAGAAATCAGGTTAAACATCAAGCCTTTCTTTCACATCTAGAACCTAAAAATATCAGTGATGAAATCAATGATGAATTCTGGGTAATAGATATGTAATAAGAGTTAAATCAATTTGAATGAAACAAAGTATGGGAATTAGAATAAATACCTAAGAACACTTTGACCATTGGTACAAAATGGGTTTTTGGGAATAAATGTGATGAATCTGGAAACATCATTAGAAAGAAACATAGATTAGTCGCACAAGTTTACAATCAAGAAGAATAAATAGACTATGAAGAAAACTTTCCACCTACGGATAGATTAGAATCCATTAGGATCTTACTTGCTTATGCATCTAATCTGAATTTCTAGTTATATCAAATGGATGTCAAAAGTGCATTTCTAAATGGTTTTATAATTGAAGATGTTTTTGTTGAACAACCACCAGGATTTACAAACCCCATTTTCAAAATCATGTTTTTAATCATTCTAAAGCTTTATATGGTTTAAAATAGGCTCCAAGATCTTGGTATGATAGACTTAAAAAATTTCTTATTTCTAAAGGTTTTACTAAAGAAATTGTAGATATCAATCTTTTTATTAAAAGAATTTCTAATGATATTTTGATTGTACAGATCTATGTACATGACATTATCTTTGGATGTTTTAAAAATCCTTTATGCACTGATTTTTCAATGATTATGAAAAATGAATTTGAAATGAGTTTAATGGGAGAACTCAAGTATTTTCTTCGATTTAAAATTTTTCAAAATAGAATTTGAATTATTTTAAATCAAAGTAAATATACAAAGGCTCTTTTAAAATGTTTTGGTTTGGATAGTACTAAGGGATGTGACACACCTATGAGTACCACTTGTAAGTTGGATGATGATGAAATTGGTAAACCAGTTGATCAAACCAATTATAGAGGTATGAATGGAAGATTGCTTTACCTTACTGCTAGTCGACCAGATATCATGTTTAGTGTATGCATGTGTGCAAAATTTCAAGATAATCCTAAAGAATCTCATTTTCTTGATGTTAAAAGGACTTTCAAATATCTTGAACATACTTACAATTTAGGATTGTTTTATCCAAAAGGACAATCTTTTAACTCAATAAGTTATTATTATACTGACTTTTCTGGTTGAAAGTTAGATATGAAGAGCATATCTAGAACGTGTCATTTATTGGGAAAGTACCTAGAATCTTGGGGAAGTAAGAAACAGAACTTTGTTGCATTTTCTACTACTAAAGAAGAATAAATTGCTTCTGGTAGTTGCTGTGCACAAATTCTATGGATGAAACACACTTTATTGTACTATGGATTTAAATTTAGACATGTGTCTATAAATTGTGATAACACCAGTGAAATTAATATCTCTAAGAATGTTGTGTCTCACTCTAGGACTAAGCACATTGATGTTATAAATCTCTTTCTGAGAGATCATTTTCAAAATGGTGATATTTCTCTAGAATTTATTGCCTTTGAACATCAATGGGATGATATTTTCACCAAGCCCTTATGCTCTGAAAGGTTAGATTTTAATAAACAAGAGATATGTATGATCGATCAGTGAAACTGATTAGAGAAACCAATCAGTGAAACTGATCAGTGAAACAGATCAGTGAGACCGATCAGTGAAACCGATCAGTGAAACAGATCAGTGAAACCGATCAGTGAAACTGATCAGTGAGAATGATCTTTGCTTCCAATTTTGTTATAAATTATTTGAAACCGTTAGAATCAAAACAAATTTGTTTTACCTAACCGATATTATATTTAATATTGTAGACCTAAACGATAAAATTAATGACCCATGGCTATTTCAATATCTAAGAACTATTAACCTCTTATCTCCCTCTGAACTCCACATCTTCTGAATCCCAAACTTTTAAACCTCTCAAACCTCTCGAACCTCCAAATGGAAAAGCAAAAGCGGCAAGACAAGGAATCTGAAAGCTCCTCACTTTTGAAAAGAACTCGAGGAGAATCAATCAGCACGACTCAAAAGTCTTTGAATCCAAAATTAGAGACTCGGGTGGTCACCACAGAAAAGGAAGTAAGTTCCGAATGGGTGTTATCCAGTAATTCTGTGCATTTAAAAGTGTTAGAGATGCAAGAATAGAAAGACTGGTTCTGTGATAATAACCGAGTCTATTACCCAAAGATAGTGCATGATTTTTATTTGAATTTGATTATTGCATTATATGGAGCATAAGCTCCAAGATTATCTTCAGTAATCAAAGGAAAAAAAGATAAATTTTTCATCGAAGCAATGGGTTGAGTGTTTGGTGGTACCACATAAAGTTAGATATAAGGATTACACTGGTAATATTCCTCCAACCACTGAATATTTTTCGTATGAGTATGCTCTGGAGATGTTGACTGAAAAATATGAATCTATAAGAATAACAGCTGCTGATTTAGATGGAGAAATTGGAATCGTGATTACGTTTATTCAGCACCAAATCTGTCCCAGAAAGTGTTATTTTTCTTCTGTAAAGTATCAAGATGTTTTCTTGTTTTTTTATTTATAAATTATGAGAAGATCAACTTGTGTAGATACATTACAGTTCATATTGCTGAAATGGTAAATCCATCCAAGAAGGCTACAACCTTATTCTATTCTAAGAAAGTCTCTATCGTGCTAAAGTTTTTAGGATGTGTTGAAGATGGAGATGAGTGTATCTCATCTAGTAGTGGTTTTTGTATTATCAGGGATATCTAAAAAGGAATGAAAATTAATTGGAATCCATGGAAGAATACATGGGTTGCTGATGATGATAGGTTATATGAATCCTATAATCTTTCTGACCACTCTAAGTGACCAAAGGGGATGAGAGATCCTGGTTTAAAACTTGATGAGGATGTTGTTTATTCTGAAGAGGAAGAAGAGACAAAAGTTCCTAAGGACACTGGAGATTCTAATAGGATAGAAATAGGGGAAGCTGAAGCTGATGATGATGTTGATACTGAAAAGGAACCTGAGTCACCTCTTGATGACAAGAGTGACCCCGATACAGTAAGTCCTAAGAAAAGAATGGAATTTGGACCATCAAGTCCACCCCTTAAGTTAACTAAGTCAGAACCCCTTATAGGTGATTAAGATGAAGTTGACACTGAAGTATCCAATTCTTACCAGTATGAATCCAGTATCAAAAATAGTACCAATGAGACTTTGATAAACAATAATGGAAATGGAAATAGTGGTGGTGATGATGATGATGATGCAAATAATCGACTAGTGGATGGTCATGATATGATTCAAGTTGATCTACAACCACATTTAGTTAACCAAAAAATTGTTCCTGAGGTTGAAAGGACAGTGTAGACTGTGAATGATGTAGATAGAAAAGACAATCTTCCAAATTCTGGTAAAGATGATTTTGTAAAGCCTATGTATACCTATTCTATAGTTGAATTGGAAGACCACTCAGGTTTTGCGGTTCTAGGTTTAGATTATTCAGAGGAAGATGAATAAGAAGTGAATATCACAAGAGTAAGCCATCCAGTAATGGTTGGACCAGTTGTTGTGGATGTGCAAGTAACTATAGAAAGACCCAGTTCTTCTGTTTATCGATCTAATTTTTCCAAGTTTAAAGATGAGTTGCTCCACGCAGTCAGAGAAACAATGAAAGCGGAATTATCTAATTCTCCTTCTCCTGCTCCTGTGAATCTATTTGAGGCTGTTAGGGATGATATAGTTCTAAGAGTGGTAAATTTTATTAAGTTAGACATGTCCAATACGGGTGAAATGATTCACAGGCACATTTCATATCTGAATCAAGTGCTCAAGGATTTGAGCAGTGACTTAGTATCTCTATCAGGAGAATTCAGATCAACCATCACTGGTATGATGGACATTTTGAGAGACTTGATAGAACAGCTGAAGAAATCTAATTTGAGAAAATTGAAGGTTGAGATAACACAAATTTTTACTCAAGCTAGCTCCTCCAAAGTGACCAATATCACTATACATGAGATTAATGCCTTAAAATACTTTATAAAATAAGAGTTAGTAGTCCTTGGATATATTATGGACTTGGATTCTTTGAAAAAGATGAAATAAAATAGTGATCATATTCACAAGATGGTGAAGCTGCATTCGGTTGATGCTACTAAAGCTTAGAATGTGATCAAAGAAAAAGTGGATCACTATTTTTCTAAAATTTATACCAAGCATGAGTTAAACCATCAATTTAAAGACTTGGCTAAGAATTTGAAGATACCTCCAGTCACTCAAGCCTTTAAGGGTCAGGTCTAATAGTTTAAGGATTTCACTCCCACTCTAGAGAGTTTCATGTAGAACAAATATGATTTTGAGAAGGCCATGAAATACGGTGGTGAAGTAATTTAATATTTTATCAATCTGCTCAAACCATATCATCATATGCAAGCAAAGGAAATTGTTCTTCCCACTGTTGAGCCTCTCAGTCCATCCAGTTTTTCTCATGGTCATATATCAGTTTCTCAAGCTCTATCAAATATTTATCCAGTCATTCAGAAACCACCTTCAAGAGAATCTTTTGTTCACCAGCAAGTAACCATGGTAACCACTCTGCTTCCAACCAGAGTTTTCTTACCTATTCTCTCCATCTGTCCTGATCAACCTTCCACCAAACCACCTTCTGGGCCATCCATTCCTCCCTTTACTAAAGAGAAATCACCTCTTCACCCCCATAAATAGTTGTGTCTATCATTTTTGATAGGGTGTAATTTGATTGTATCTTTTTAGATGTCATTTCGATGGAAATTTATTCTTTTTCTCTCTCTGGTCTCTCTTTTTCTTTTTGATAATCCCAAAGGGGGGGAGAATAGTATACATAAAGAGGAAAATAAAGGGTCAGTGAATAGTGTCAATATTTATCAAAGGGAGAGAACAGTATATATAAGTATAAGCATTATCTAAAGGGGAGACCTATATATAAGCTCTAAATATGCTTTATGCTCTAATGCCACGATATAAATTTTATATTCTCCAAAAGGCATGTCGCTCTGATTTATTCTTCGCTCTGATGACATATTTACCTTTAGACATATATTTTTTTACATAGGGGGAGCATACTGAATGTTATATCATCTTCCCTCTTCATTTATGCCATAAATTTTTGATTAAAAAATTAGGGGAGATTATTGAACCCTCTGTGAGATAGTTATTTTAATGATCACAAATCATTGTTTTTTTTTTGTTTATAAGTTAATTTATTGAATCATTCAATCTATTATAAATGTGTTTATATATGTTTAATCATGTCTAGATATGTTAATCTATGATTATTAATGTTTTACTATTGATCTAGAAGTATTCTGAATTAAACAGATACTTTGTGAGAATTTTATGTTTTTGACTCACCGTAAGTTATATTCCTAACTCATCGTTAGTTATATTCTTGATTCACCGATACTTAAAGGAATGAGACACCAAAGTGAAAAACTGATGACAACGGTCGCACCGATGAAAATGTTCACATTGACGAAACAACAGTCTCACCAATGACAATGGTCACATCGATGATACAACGGTCTCACCAATGAAAATGGTCACATCTATGATACAACAGTCTCACTGATGACAACGGTCACACCGATGACAACAGACACACTAATGATACAACGGTCTCACCGATAAAAATGGTCGCACCGGTGACAATTGTCACACCGATGATACAATGGTCTCACCGATGACAACGGTCGCATGGATGACAATGGTCACACCGATGATACAATGGTCTCACTGATGACAATGGTTGCACTAATGACAATGGTCTCACCGATGATACAACTATCTCACCGATACTAATCACATGACCTACCGAAGCTGATGCTAATCAACTGACCTATCGATACTGATGCTGATCAGATGACCTACCGATATCAATGCTGATCAAATGACATACTGATACCGATGATGATTAAATGACCTAACGATATTGATGCTGATCAAATGACCTACCGATTATGATTCTGATCAAATGGCCTACCGAAGTCGATGCTGATCAAATGACCTATTGAAAAGGATGCTGATCAAATGAACTACCAAAACTGATGCTGATCACATGACCTACCAAAGTTGATGCTGATCAAATGACCTACAGATACCAATGCCGATCAAATGACCTACTGATAATGATGAATATTCAATTGACCTACCGATCTTATGACTCACCGATTGTCATGAAAACTGTTTGAATTTTTATTAACTCTTATTTAATTTCAACCTTCATATTAGTTTAATTTAATGCACCTGCTATTAATTAATGTTGGTTGTTGGATGTTAGTGAACCGTACCTCGTACCTATCAAAAAGTAATCATTCCCTTTTCCAGATATCAAGTATCAGAAAGGGAAGATCTATCTACAGTGAAATTGATGACATAAAAAAGATACACTGACAGAGACACACAAGAAGAAGCAGAGCATACATGTGTGTGAAGTAACACGAAACAAAAGAAGAAATCGAAGAACACCTGTGAAAACCAGAGAGCTTCAATAAGATTATTCACCTGAAACAAACACTTTAGCCGAGTTATTGTTTCTTACTGAACATCATATGCACATGGATGAATAACTATAGCTGGTAAGAACAACAAGACTTTAATTTGTGTAATCTTCACTATAAAGGACTCGAATAACATCTGCAACATTCAAATGAGACCAGGTCTGGTCTACAATCACTCAGAGAAATATAAACTCATTATCCATTTATTTCCTCTATAGTATACCTTTGAATAAAATTTTGAGCAGTGTGTGTGCATCTGTCTATTTAGACACACACTGACTCCTGGGCTGAACTGGAGGATACTAAATCCTCACACCAAACTTTTTACACCTTATTGTATCCCACTGTGACTTGTGGAAGAGGTCAAGTGTGACATGGACAGCCTGAGTGTTATTGTTGTTGTTTACCCAAGAAGAATTATGGTAGAGGTCTGAGGACCTGAACAGTCTGAGTACTATTGTAAAACCATGATCTGGGGTGTGGATCATAGTTTATAAAAACTGTTTGACAGGACTAAGTCTCATCTTGAGACTGAACCTCTTGTTTTAAAACTGTTTTTCATTTTGTCGTTGCTAAAACTATTTTGAATATTCCACTGCTATGTACATTAAATATAAATCTGTTTTAATGTAACTCTGATAGTTGAACTAGCAAGTGTATGTAATTATTGTGAACCAGTTGGTTAGTTTCAAAAACTAACTTAATCTTCAGATTAAGTTAGCTGAGAAGTAATCAATCTTTGAGAAACTGATTAAACATTTACAATCGTTATAAATTGACTATAGTTTAACTGTTTTTATGAATTAGCTGATTTTAATACAAATCATTTAAATCATAAATTTTAATTGGAACTCAATTCACCCCCCCCCCCCACTCTTGGGAATCCACTCCGACAAACATTTGGTATCAGAGGGATAAAATTGTTCAAAACTACTCTGTTTTCAATAGTGATTTTAGTTGTATTCTATAGATCATAAAATTTATGTTATTTCTAATTTTTCTCTCATTAAAGTTTATACTTCAAATTAGTCATTATGGATAATAGTCTTGAAGGTGTAGCTACCAACATGACACCCTTATTTAATGGTGTTAATTATTTCCAATGGAAAATAAAAATGAAAATTCATCTAGAAAGTATGGGATTTGACATCTGGACAACTTTAGAGACTCAATATAAGATTCCGGAGACTATTAGAACTACTTTGGATGAATCCACCAAGAATGATTACAATAATAATTGTAAAGATATGAATTCCCCATATTGTTCTTTAGGAGATGAGAAATTCAATAGGATATCAGCTTATAAAACTGATTTTGAAATTTGGGATACTTTAACTTTTTACCATGAAGGAACAACTATTTTTAAGGAAATGATATTGAATACCTACACTAATAAGTATGATAATTTTAAGATGAATCATGATGAACCTATCTCTGACATGTATCTCAGGTTCAATGAAATTGTAAATACAATGAGCTTACTTGGAAAGGTTGTTCCTTCTAAGGAGTGGATTATGAGATTACTCAGATGTATTCCTGATAGATGGAGGGGTATATCAGTTTCAATTAGAGAATCTTGTGACATTAGTGCTCTTCCAGTCAAGGAGATGATTGGAAAGTTGACGATGTATGAAGAAGAACTGAAAGTAAAAAGATAAGAAGATGATGAAATGAGGAATAAGTCTGTAGCTTTCAAGACTTCTACTTCAAAACTTAAGGAAAAAGGGAAAATTCAAAGTGAAAGTGATAGCTCAAGATGTGAAGAAAGTTCATTAGAGGGCAATGCTGATATGGCTCAGATGGCCAGACGATTTAATAAATTTTATAGGAAGAAGAAGTTTTTCAGAAAATCAAACTATAAGGGAAAGTATGATAACAAAAGATGATTGGAAGAAATATTGGAAAAGGACTAATAAAAGTGATGACATAGTCTACTACGAATGAAAAAGGAAAGGACATCTGAAAGCTGATTGTCCTAAATTAAAGTTCAAGAGGAAATATGACTGTAAGGATAGAAAATACAAAAAAAAATTATGAATAAACCCTCAAGTACATCAAAAGATAGTTCAAGTGATTTTGTTTCCACTCAGGATGAGAAATATCAAAAATCTAATGTGTTTCCTGACAAACACATCTGAGGTAACATTGGATACTGGTGCTTTAAACTTTTATTATTCTGGAGATAATTCTGATTCTAAAAACATGTCTAGTGAAGATTTATTTGAATACTGTAATATTCTAGAGGATACCTGCAATGATCTAAAGCATAAATATAATGCCTTAAAGAAGCAGCATGCTTTAACTCGCACTATTAAATCTTCACTAGAAGTAGAAAAAGAAAATAATTCTCAACTACTCAAGGATAACACTGAACTGAAATTATCTAATGAGAAACTCAAGAAAGATTTGGAAACTCATACAAATGGAAAAGACAAACTTACATAAATTATAGGAAAACAAGTGGAACCAAAGTGTACTATTGGTTTATGCTATCAACCAGAACAAAGACTGATTACAATGAATAAATGTATTCCTAAATCTGGATAGTATGCTGGTAGTTTTAAGTCTGAAAATTCCAATTCCTCAACTACCTTTAATATGGTTATATATCAAACAAGTTTTATCTATAAAAATATCTTAATTCTGTTATGTATATGAGACCCATTAGGAAAATATGGATACCTAAAGTTTTTCTTGCTAACCTGTTTGGACCCAAGAAAATCTGGGTACCAAAATCATTTTCTATCTAAATGTTTTTTAGGAAACTTGATTGAAAAGTTCCTGTAGGAAGACATGGTATTTGGTCAGTGGATGTTCAAGACACATTACATGAGACTTTTCATGCTTCAAATTCTTAATAAAGGTTGATGGAGGATATGTCACCTTTGGTGATAACTCCAAAGGGAAAATCATCGGCCTAGGACAAATTGGTAACACTAATTAAATTTTAATTTATAAAGATTTATTTGTAAATAGATTAAAATACAACTTGTTAATTATTTCTCAATTATGTGATGATGGTTTTAATGTTTCTCGTAATGTTTTTAATTCTAAAAATGTTTTAGTATTTTCTGTCAAAAGAAATGAAAATTTATATATTGTCGATTTTAGTTTTTTAACTAAGTAGAATATTACCTGTTTAAATGCTTTTCATAAATAATCTCGGCTTTAGAACCGAAGATTAAGACATTGTAATATACATTCACTTAGAAAACTAACTAGTAAGAACGTAGTTAGAGACCTACCTAAACTTTAATTCCCAACTGATAAAGTTTGTAATCCCTGTCAAAAGGGAAAGAAACATAAAGTTTCTTTTTAATCAAAGAAAGAAATTTCAACTTCTCAACCTCTCGAGTTGGTTGACATGGAATTGTATGGACTTTCAAGAAAATGATATTAACATTTTACTTCCCTTTGGTTTTAAATTCAACTGAATGGATACCCATGGGGGGAATAGACCATACCTTTTCTTCTCGGTATGGAATATTTCCCTTCCATATCTATATTATTTATATTCATTCAATATTGTTCTTTTATATAATTAAATTATTGATAAATATTATTCTTTTTAACTTCTACTATCATTATAAAATGTTATAATGGAATCTTTTTAAAATTTTCATATGATTCAATTTTGAATTTCTTTACGGAAGTAGGAAAAGTATATTTTTTTACATTTATTGTAGGACCCCCTTTTCCTATTTTAATAAAAAAATATTTATTATTATTATTAACTTCCAAATTAAAATAGTTTCAAAATTAAATTATATTCCTTATTTTTAATTATATTTTCATTTTTAAAGATACTAAAAGAAAAGGATCTTTCTACTTCTTTTCAAAAAAAAATTATAATGTGTTTATAATAGTGTTTTCTATCTACATCAAGAGATTGTAAAGATTATTATAATATAATAGGGATATTATCTAAAGATACCCTTGGCCTTATTTCATTATATATAGTTTAATTATTTTATTCTATTTATTGATAGGAAAAATATTAACATTATGCATGCTAGTATTGCAATACAAATATTTCTTTATTATAGAGAAATATTGATTATATATTATATTTTCCATAAATTATTTTCATATGTTGAATATATTGGAATTAGTAAGTGATTTTTGGGTACATTAATTATGTATTCCATTGATGAATTGGTAGGTCTCATGAATAAAACTACCTTGGTTATTTGGTGTGCACCTTACCTATTTATAAATCTTGCCTTGTCCTAAGGCCCTAATCGTAAGATTAAAATATCTGGAATGATAAATTAGATCACTAAGAAATAATTAATTATTGTATTATTAGTGTTTATATTTCATCGATATGGGGACCCAATCTAAACCTAAAATAAATAATCTAATAATCTAATGATTTACATAATATGTCTCACAATAGTTGAAAAACCTAAGGACTTAAAGTTTTAGATAATTAAATACTTGCTAAATAAACACCTTATTTTATAACACTTGAAAACATTTCTCTATAATACCATTCCTCTATGATCTATTTTAGATATATCTCATAATATAAACATCATCATAAACTAGGAAGTTGAAACATAAGAAGGGGTGTTCTCAAACACTCGATAAGATAAAATCATATCATAATATCACATATCATAAACCTAGAATATATCCTATAGAAGATATAAATATCTTAATAAAACATAAAAAAAACTAATATGAAAATTTAAATATATTTTATGGAAACATAAGATCCTTAAAAAATACTAATAAATAACAAAATATATAATATTTCTCAAAATACATCTCAATAATAATATAGCACATGAGAATCATATAAAAATATTTGGATACATTAAATATAAGGAATAATCTTGAAAACCTAGAATTTAAAGTGTATATTTCTCACTCAGATGGCACACACCAGTACCCTGATCCGGTCAGTCACATGACTTGAGTTTCACCTCCTAATATGTATGGGGCTACTGACTAGCAGTGAGAGTCTAATATCAATTAGGGGAAGACATTACCCTCTTTATCAAAGTAGTATAATATCATACATGAAACAAATAACCAAATGATATAAATAATAAAAAAACCAAACCAATATCACATGATCACCAAAAATAGGAAATACAGTATCCAAAACTAAATTAAGAAATATGTCATTCAAAATTCATGTGATGTGCCAATATGAAAAACCCAAAATAAATAAAGACTCAGACAACACCCAAGAGGGTCCTTGCACCAAATCTGGTTCCCTCATCTATGCCCCATCTGAAATCAACCATCTAACAAATATTATTAACCCAATCATGTCTTGAAACTTTAAAATCTATTCGGGTATAGATCAACCATCCCGAGTACGGTTTGAGTACAACTTAGTACACAACAACCAATGACATATAAAACAATATCCATTCAATAAAATTATACGTAGTTGTATAATGAATAATTAAAAATTAATAAGTAAACAATTATCACATTTATTATTTTTAAATTAACCACATAAACCCATGGGTTCTTAAGGACACCTGAACTCTCAATACCTTTTTTCACCCATGCTTGAGTCTAAACAACATCACAATTCCATGATTATCATTTATCATCTCATTCAATCATATCATGGACACATGGAACCACAGTCTAATACCTACTCAAGGGTGTAAATCCTCATGTGTAACACCTCATTGGTATTTAGAGCCTCAGTCCCTATCATACACCTCAATTTATCATGGGTAGTTGGAGCCTCAATCTCTTTCCCATACTCATATCTTATAGGGGTATTTGGATCACTAATCCCTGTCCTAAAACTAATTAATCAATCTATTCATATTTATGGGATTTCGATGTAGTAGAACATGTCCACACAATTTTAACAACAAATTCATCACTACATGCCTCCAATGGAGTATATTATGTCCCACACATGAATAACACATGTATCACAATATAACATATATAATAATATCACATATATACCAATATCACATATATACCAATATCATATATATATATATATAATCAAGGGTAATAAATATTAACATACTTATCAAAATTTCATAAACATAAAAGTTTATCTAACCTTATCATAATTTCAATAGTCACTTAATTCATAAATACATTAATTGAAAAATATTACAATTAATTAATTAATTAACCAATTAATTAATTCAATTCCACATTCACAAATATCTATTAATTAATTCAACAATAAATTAATCCAATTCCAATTTCATAATCACACATATTTCCATTACTTAATTCAAATAACAATTAATTAAATTTAATAAAATTTTACATTCCCTATATCCCATTATTTAATTCAATAATTAACTAATTTTATTCTACCATTCAATTTCTCAAAATTAACTTAAACCATTAACACATGTAAATTAAATAAAATCAATGATGTTTCCTAATCATGAAAATTGAAATTGTAAAAATTATATACGTGTAATTTAATCAATACTATGGGAATGGAAAATAGACACCTACCTAAAATCATTGTCGAGTAATCGACCAATAAAAAAACCAAAAATTGAAACATATTTTTCAACCCCACAACAAATAATGATAACATGATTCAAATAATATAAATAATATTAAATAGACCATGATCCATTAAACCCAGATGAAGATCAAAAACTAAAAGGGGAAAACATCCCTTTAAAGGATGGTACACGAATGAGAAATAGGGAGAAAACAACATAAGATAAGATTCACATACTATAAGAGTTTTAAATATTTGATATGGTATTCAAATACTGAATAATGGAGGTCAAGGGCCCTAGGAATCCATTTGGTGACATCCAAAAATGATATGAATAGGTTAGGGATGAGTTGCGGTGATTTTGAGTGAATTCTTGGGGGTTGAGATTTAAAATCTAATTTTTGGAAATTTAAAATTGTGTGCATGGATCCCTAATAAGGGGTGAATGGTTTTCCAAAAAATGTACCTAAACCATCAACTCTATTATGGAGGGTTCGCATTTATTACAAAAAGAGTGCATGGTTTAGAAAATAGTGCATCAGTCATATGAATCCTCACTATTTAGGTTCATGTTGTTTGCTAGGCTCGGTTCATGGTTTTGTCAAACCATATTCCAGTATTGCACTGCCTCCCCTCCTTCTAATTTTCTACAATTTCACCTAAAAACAGCTTATGGTAATATCAAGAAAGAGTTCTCAAAACAAGGTAAGATGGAGTACCTGAAAAAAGCTCGGGATATCTCTAGAAAATGTTGGGATTAAACAATATTTTCACCTTATAACAGCTCATCCTTGATATGTAATCCCATGAATCTATAAGGTGTCAGGTCAAAAATAATTGGACACTCATCCTGCATATATTTTTCTATTCTCATGTTTCTTCCTAAACATGGTCATGTTTCCAAAAAACATGAATTATCAGCATTGTCTTTTCCCAGAACACATTCTCAGTGCGATCCAACATAGTTATTCGATGATCCTCAAAGGATGTATCAATATCAAGCTCAAAATAATCCACATCGATCATATGAGAAGGTTCGGAGTGATACTGTTAAAAATATGATTTGTGGAAAAAAATCATGCATAACATTATGCCTCTGTGGAAGATCCAATTAGTATGCCACCTGCCCGATTGTCTCCATATCTTAAAGTAGTCCAAATAAACTAGGTGATAACATACCATGTCTCTGAGTCCTGCAGAGACCCTTTATAAGAGATAACCAAAGGAATGCATGATCACCCTATGTCAACTCAAGGGGTCATCGACATCTATCAATATACAACTTCTTTCTACTTTTAATCTGTAATGATACATTTCTGAATCATTTATACATGTTGTGATATCTCCTACACAAGACTCAGTCCCAAAATCTCTCACACACCTCCCACCATCCAATATTTAGTTGATCTATATAGCCTACCATAAAGTTCCTCATATGGTTCTATATGAATAGATTAATTATAACTGTTGTCATAGGGGAACTCCACCAATGCTAGGTGATTCTCCCAAAAACCCATTATATTCTAGGATGAATGCCTAAAAAATCTCCCCAATAATCGTTAAGTATGATTTGACTACCCATATGTATTTTTTTTGTAAATCCATACACAACAAAACCTATGTACCAAAAACCTTCTATAGGTTCTACTAGAAGCACAAAGTAAAGTGTGACTCATTGTCTAAAACAATACTTAATGGAACCTTGTATATATTGAAAATATATGGAACATACATATCAACCAGTATCTCCACTAGAAATGTCTTATGTATATTCATGAAATGTTCTACCTTTGTCAACTAGTCCACAATCACCCAAATAGTATCATTATTTTGGGGAATCCTCAGGAGGCCCACCATAATTTCAATATCAATTTCATCCCAATTCTATTTCGGAATGGTAAATGGTTGTACAAAACCACTAGGACATTTATTATCAACCTTCGCCTTTTTACAGGTGTATCATCATTTCATGAACCCTTCTATCTTCTTTCTCATGCTTAGCCACCAAAAACTATCATCATAGGTCATAGTACATTTTGGTCACACATGGATGCACCACCCACTTTTAGGAAAGAAAGTAATGCATCTTATCATCCCACATATTCATAGGAATAAATACTGATTTACTGATATAGATGATTCCATCCTCATCTATGGTCCAATTGGATGGTGACTCCCCACCTTCAAGGATTTCCCTCAAATCCAAATATTCTAGGTCCTTATAAATCCATCATATAATTCGGCTCAAAAGTGTAGACCCCATTAAAACTGATATGAAATTAATCATCTCCTGGCTATCTTGAAATACAACATGAATCTCGATCATTATTGTCCTCATATTCAACTCAACACTAGATTCATGAACTGTATGACTCTGATTTTTTTTCTTAAAGAGTTTTCAATGTTGTTTCCCTTCCCAGTCATATATGCTAGATTAAAGTAAAATGAATTCATATAATCAAACCATATCTTCTACCACATATTAATGTATTACTGAAAAAATATATACTTTATTTTATTATTATCCATATGCACAATAAAATTCTCTCACACCATATAATTCCACCAAAACATCAGGGAATAAACTTCTTGGAGATAACTCGAGGTTGTTCATAGGTTAGTTATATTCATGTTTCCTTGGTTATCCTAACCAATATTCCAGAACTCAATATCCCTACATTATCAATTTTCCATGAACGATCCTAGAAGCATCCCAAAACACCTTATACTCTACACCTGGCTCAAGTATGATCAATATTGGTTCCATTTTCAAACACTTATTCAATAGTTATAAGTAATTCTCACATGCTTATGTCCATTCAAAAATTACCCCATTCTTGGTCAAGACAGAAATGCATTATGCTAAATGGGAAAATTCATGGATGAATATCTGATAATAACCTTCCAACCCCAGCAAAAATATGGACATAGAAAAAAATTATCCTGCTCCCATGAAAACACAACCTTTACTTTCATTGGGATAACTAAATCACATTTCTCTGATATGATGTTCCCCATGAATTGTACCCCATGAATACAAAACTAAAACATAGATATCCTGGAATATATTTGATTCTGTATGAGTGTACTTAGGACGAATTCATGTTGTTGGGAATTATCATCATGAGTCTTGGAGTACACCAAGATGTCATCTTGAAACAGAACCAAAAACGGATCTAGGTATGGATGGAATATTCTGTTCAGGAAGGCTGTAAACACTTCCAGTTTGTTCATCAACCCAAACGACATTAAGAAGAACTCATAAAGTTTGTACCCACTCCTGAAATAAGTCCTAAATATATCAAAATTTCAAACCCTCAACTAATGATTCCTTGAGATAAATTCAATCTTAGAGAAAACAAGATATCCTCTCAACAATTAAAATAGATCATTGATACATGAAAGAGGATACCTGTTCTTCACAGTTATTCAGTTCATATTCTGGTAGTCAACACATAAGAATTTATTTCTATCATCATTCATCGAAAAAACTATAGAACCCCAAGGAAACTTACTCGGATTGATAAAACCCTTATCCATCAACCCTTCTAACTGAGTCCTAATCTCTTCATGATCCTTCGGTTTAACTCTATATAGTGGAGTAGAAACTGGCCCATCCCCCATAAAGAGGTAAATTTTAAACTATATTTATTTATTGGGTAGAATCACTAAGATTTCCTTATGAAACATTTCCTATAACCTACCCAATAATGGTGGAAATACATCATTCTTTACACCCCCATCATCCATCAACAGACTAGAAACCTAGGTAGTGAGCTCCCCCAATTGCCAATAAACTTTCCATGAATGGCCCATCTAGATATCACACTCCCCATGGGGAATATTTTTTCCAAAATGATGATATATAAAAGTCACTCTCATATGGTAAAAATCAATATGGGATCAGTATGATATTAACCAATCCATATAAATAATTAGGTCAAAGTCGGATGTGTCATGGATGTAAATATTCTAACTAAAACAATACTCCCCATATATGAGAGAACACCCTTTGGACAAACAGATGTCTTTCAACTATACCCCTAGTGGTGTATATATAGTCTTCATCCCACTCACAAACTCAACCACCAAGATCAAACCACTCACAATTTTTTCATATATAAAGCAATTAGAGGGACCATTATCAAATAAAGAACCAGAAGGTGTAGAATCTTTAAGAATAGTACCTCTAAATTTCAATATTCAAGCATATATATCCACCAGTATATGTTTAATGACATAAAACATTCATGCCCCACTTCTATGTGATGCAGTCAGAGTCCCATGAGTTGCACGCCTTTGTTGATATGGGCACACTTTCCCAGAATCTCTACATCAACATCCTCTACTTCAACAACTAGTAAAACTCTAGCTTCCATATTGATACATTGTAGAAGAAATTGTTCAGGTACTATGGTTATATCTAGCTTACCTATCACGACACATCTATGATGTGTTCTTATATAATTTATGTAGATGTGCCATCATGTTGTAGTATCAACACTCTACTTGAGGTTGGGGAAATATTTTATGATATACTCACGACCTTCCACACTTGTGTCAAGGAACTCTGGTGATATCCTAAGTAACTGATCCTTACCTCATTAAATAACACATGTGAGTTTGGTATTATCACAAATAATATTCTCAAATAACACTAAAAAAATCCCATACCACACTCTGAAACCCGTTTGTGACCATAAACTTCTCTAATGTCCTTAAGTTCAATCTAATGAAGGATACCCTAAAATGAGGTTATTATATTTACCGAACTTTTTCAAGGTTATTTCTTATTCCACCTCCTCCAAAAATTCTATAAACATATTCACAAATTGATATCATTATATTTACTACAGTAAAATTTTGTTATTTTAATGGTAAAACCATTTTCTATCTCCTCTCATCAAAAAGAAAATTAAAACATAGCTCTTGCAAACATATGTACTACAGTCTCGATTAGGAAATGTTTTTTATTTTTCATCACTACCACAAACAGATGGATCAAAATTAATATATCGGATATATATGATTTTCATAATATAATTTGGATTCTATTAATATAAAATATTATCTACATTCTTACCCACCCATCCATTGGAAAATAATAATGTCCCTTGTTTGTATGTGTAGAATATCACCTCCATGAAGTGATGTGATTTGACTCTTCTTCACATGGCTGGGTAAAAATATATATTTAATAGATATATATATATATGATAATTATGAAGTATTTATGATTCTATAATGATATATAATTTTGTACCTTCTTTCTTTCAATCCTTTTAAAAATAGGAAACATCACCCATGAAAAAATACAGACTACTATCTCCACAAAGTGTTTTAAATTATATTTCATAAAAAAAATCACAAGTTATTTTGGTGGTGTATTAAATTTATAAAAATTATAATTTTAAAATGTTAATTATTATTATTTTGGATTATAGAACCATGACCCCTTTTGAGCATTTTTAACCTATTGAAGCTGTTTTGGAAATTAATAATTAAACGACTCCAAAACAACCAACGTGCACTATATTGATTACTAAACAAAAAAGGATAATAAATAAAGAAAAAATAATACTATTATTATAGAAATGAAGTCAGAATTTTTTATAAATCCTATGGATAATTAATTAAATTTTATTATTTAGAAGGTTATATAATGTAGGAAACAATCCATGACTCGAGATAATGAATTTTTATTTAAAATGTTATTTTAAATATTTTATAATATTATTCCTAGATGTACATATTATTTTTAATGATTTCTTAATGTTATTATTTATGATTCAAATATTTTTAAAAGAAATATTTATCAACTTCTGACTTCCTTTTGAAAGTGTTAAAAATTATTCTTTTCAAATTTTTTCAAAAGGAAAATTTTAATTTATTTAAAAAGCAAAAAAGGAATGTTTTTTACATTTAAAAATAGACTATTTAATATTTCATATATATTATAATTTTACAATATTCCTCTATAAACTTCCATTGTTTTTCCGACAAAATCGTATCCCTACTATGATAGGAATTTTAGTTTATTTTTTATTTTCCAAGCTAAAGGATATTACATCATTCTTCCAAAGATACTTTCTAATATATTTATTAAGGTGTTTTTAATATATGTAAAAATTATTTTAAGATATTTTTTATCATAGGTTATATACTCTTTTGATATAATACACTTTATTACTTTGGATGGATTATGATTATAATTTTCTATTTATTGATTGGGGAAAATATTGAAATTTGATATGATTAATTTTAAATATGAATGTTTATTTTAATTATTTATTTCATTTTTGTTAATTTAATTCGTATGATGAATTCATTAGACTTATTAGGTGAATGGGTGGAGTCGAATATTAGATGGTATTTTGATGCATCAATAAACCTCATAAAATAAACTAACCTAGGTATTTTGTGTATGGATACTCAATCATTTAGGATTTCTTGGAATAAGGCCTTAATAGTAAGGTCTTGGTGTCAGGCATTATGCATTCCATTATTATGAAAATAGTTATTATTATTCATGTGATTATTTATATTTCACTATGATATATTTCATGTTTATATAGTTAGTGGGGTTTTAAATAATTCTTCTAACATCAAAATATAATGAAATGACCATATGATTTAAAAGAAATTTTATAATCTCCTAAAGGTGAAAGATTTGTTTTCATGGAAACATTTTACTGTTTTTCAAAGAAACACTTATGAATTATTAATTTTCCTTTATAATTTATTATTTACTTTTTGTGAAAAATAGTGGGAGAATATTTTATATACATAGTGAGGAAATGATTATTTTCAACTTAAATTTTATTAAATGAGAAGGAAAAATTCATTATGTGTTTTCATAATTTATAATGGATTAACAGGTTTCATTTATTTTTATATCCCCAATTATGATTTTTTTTATCACCACATATCTTCCAAATGTTTTCACAATTATTAAGGTTGTGTTTGGAATATATCATCATTAGTGATGAAATTTATTTAACAAAAAAATGTTTTATGAATAAAACAAGAGTGTAAACATATAAACTAGTTTTTTGGGTATATAATATACACTAGGTTGGTGTTTTAACTATATATAAAAAAACGTATTAATTATCTAAAAAACCTAACCCAAACTATGTTTGGGATGTTAGTGAATCAATATCTTTTTATTTAAATTGTAATTATTAAAGTTAAAATTTGTTTTTATTTATTTGGTATTGGATGAAGTATGTAACAAGTATGATTTTAGCACCAGATCTAGGTGTACAGTTCTAGTGTATTATATTTGGTATAAAAGGAAAGGTTTAAAAAACTTTAGTGGTAAAGATATTGTTTAATAAGAAAACACTGGAGGTTAATATGATGTTTTGGTATCATTATTTAAAATTATTTTATAACCTCAAAGGTTTGTATGTAATAGAGAATCAGGATTATTTTTAACTGAAATAAAAGAGATGAATTGAAGATTACAAGGTTAAGGATATATTATTTTTTTCTTTTTATAAGATTATTTACAATGATTTTATTTGATATATTCATACTAACCATTATTACTTTTTTTAATGGATAGAACTAGAAGGACCAAAGTTAAAAATTATTGCTAATGGACAATGTTGGGGTTGTCCAAATGAGAAACTGAATGGTATAAAATAAGATAAAAATTATAATTTCCTAACCCAGATTCACTCGATAGTGCATGGGATATAGATCACCATGTCTCCTTAAGCATTCCTCCTTGTATGCAAGAGGCTACTGACTATCAGCATTGTACTAAAAAATGAATTGATAATTATATTACCTTAATATCATAGAAATAAATAATAATAAATAAACAAAAAACATATACATCAAATTGCGTTGAATAAATTAATTAATGACCAATCAAATACAATAAGGAATGATGTTGTCAAACAAAACATATAAATTACCACCCACTAGGACAATCCCAAATAAAAAAACAAATAAAAACACATGAACATTATACTTATATACATACATAGTTATTATTCTCAAATCTAATAATTTGTATGATTCTCCAAGACAATACAATTCACATCTTTTTCTTTGACCTAAAATTCAGAAAGAATGTCAACATGCACAACAAGATGCCCATGCAGGGAGTAAGCATATAACTTAGCAGGGTCTCACCAAGAACCCCAAATATACACTTTAATATTAATTTCTATGAATAAGGGGAAAACATAACGAATAAACTTGGTTGTTGAATAATCATGTATTAACTAGAATGACACAACGCTCTATGAGAAACACACACCCATTAGGCTATCTAGTGAAAACTTTACCACACCAACCAGGACCAACTTGCTTTGGTGCTATGCTAGAATCCACTCATCTCCTTATTCCACTATAACTAATTCATTTCCCATACCTGATGACTCGGGGTAGGGAAGAATCCAATCCTCAACCTAATACCCCCAAACATTAGGCATTCTTATACGCACATATCCCAACTCGCTACCTTATAACTCAAGGTAGGGCACATTATCCCCATGTCACATCATACCATTAACCACCCCCAAGGCGGTCCGCAATCCAATCCTATAAATTTAATGAAATAATTTATGAACATTGACCCATCCCTTGAAACTCTACGGTGGTCATATACAACTTACAAATAACTAAATGATTTGGAATGGTCAAAATCACATCAACCCATCCCCAAAGACTCCAGGGATGTTAGATCACACTAACACTTCCCTGAAAACTCTAGGGAACTCACAAGAATACTAACTCGTCCTCATATAATATATGTAGGTCACAATAACATCGAACTAATCTTCAAAATGTAAGGTTTGAAAAGTGCATTGAAAACACATACTTCCCCTAGCATCCACATAGCTCCCTAGTTAATCCAAAGGTGTTCATTTCACAATACCAACCCCTCATTACAACATATCCCAACTCACCCATCACACCACCCATTGGGTCCTCTAGACTTTTAATTGACATTCCTCATTGTTACCTCCATAAGCATGTCACCCAATGGTGAAATCACTTCCTAAAGGATCACCCTGATGTAGAACACAATGTCTATTTCAAACTCATCAAAGTTTTTCATCACTCCTCATCCAGCAACCTAGGGATTATGCTAAGTTCTCATGTCTACTTGGCCCTAGCCTAAACATATAGGTCTCATTCCAAAACCAACCACATTGGAATCATGATCTTGATCCTCATAAGAAACCATCAACCCCTATAGGGTCTCATCACACATCAATTAAGGAATATCTCTTGTCCTTCACTTGGTGGAAACCTCTCTCCATCACATTTTCTAAGTCTCAAATGACTCCATTCACTCCAAGAACACATCAAGACTCACCTAAAACCGTAATATGGTTTTCCATAATCATTTTTGTAGATACATCTATGTCTCTCATCAACTATTATCCCTCAATCCACTCATGTTTTCCTCCTATAAATAGGAATAAAACCTAACACATTAAGCCTCTTATCTCACATCCCTACACCTCCAATATGACTCTCTTCATCTAAACCAAAGAATTCACCCCTTGGCAACATAGTCATCAGAAGATACCAATTCACCAATTTTCAAAATCGCACATAGTCACATTCTAAGAGGATTAAGCCACACCATAATCTCATCTAAGGAATCCAGAAATCATTTAAACTTATTCTAAACCCAAGAAATTATTTAGGTATTCACTATCGTGACCCCCACCCACCTGAGATTTCATATGGAAGGGATAAATATTATTACCCAGAAGTCCCACCTCTATTAGACCCTAGGTTTCCAAATATTATTGAGGGTGTAAAAACTCATAATTTAGAGGAATTACCCACTATAATAACAAACTAGATCCGGAGATGCGATAAAAAACAACAAGAATCTTCAGTATATAAAATAAAGGTGAAAACCTATCCCACAATGTTTGGTTAAAGTATAAATTCCACATATAAAATTATTCAATATATACCAAAAAGAAAATTCCATGGAAATGAATCAATAATAGCTCCAACCTAGATAGTAATGTCAATCACCATCCGAAAAGTCCTCCTAGAAACCTAGAAACCATTTATATACATTGGTTGAGCATAACAGATATACTTAGTAGGTACATAACCATAGTCTCATGGGAACATGTGAAAATAGTATGATAATACTCTAGTGAAAAAGAAACAAAACCAACAAGAACATAAAAAGTTTAACTAACCAATCCCAGACTCAAATGGATCAATCTCAAAATCAAACATCAAATATAATGTTAAATCATCAAGGTAATAAAAAAGTATTTAACCTTCATGTCACTTATCTACTAATTTTTCTCTCTCACACCCAAACGTAAAACATGACATGCTCCCAACCCTTTTATATATATCAAATCAGATCAAACTGCATCACATATATCCTGAAGACACCTAGACCATATTTTATGTTTGATAGGACACATCTTTACATACCCCACCCTCTTGAGATCTATCATCTTGTTCTAGAATCAAGAATCACCACTCTATGTCTTTCTGAAAATAGACATGATCCCTCACATCTCCTCTCATCACATAAATGGAGTAGTATGATTTCATGAATGCGGACGAAATTAACCTTGTTCCATTCTTCTTACACATATAACACCCACCACATATCATATCACATTACTGCCTCATCACATCACACGTCTCATAAAGACACCTTGGACAACACAACTAGGTAATCTCCAACACCAACCTGTATGATCCATATAATTTAAGGAAGAGTGAGGAAGAGGGAGTAGCTGTCGTGTATAACCACTATCCTAGATGTGGGGGAAAACACCCAGAACCAAGATCCTCTAATCATTACTAATGTTATCCAAATCATATTTGGTGCATATAAAAATATCCTAATCATAAATGATATATTTATAGCACACAATACAGAACTTATGGGTTTACACTAAATTCAATAGAACAATTCATATCACAACCACCATATCACACATCAATTACCACAAGCACTTCCATCACTATAAAAACCATATCACACCACCACACATAATGACACATCATTTCCCACATTCAGTTATAGATTCCACTATTTTTATTCAATTATACTTTCCATTTTACATTACACAACTCATTTTATCATTAAATTCATTTAATCTATTTTACCAAACATCCATTTCAATCCCATATCATTTTTTAGAAGCCTGTCTCATTTCATTTTATCAACAGAACTCATTCCATGGCTAATTGGGAATCTAACAAAACCATGCCACATAAAAATTATCCCAATACACATCAAAAATCATCTAAACAACTCAAATCCACGATCGTCATTGTGCCACGTCAAACAAGCCATATCACCATGGAAAACTCACATCATGCATACCACCCAAATTACACAACATAACAACCACACATCTCTACCACACATCATCTCCACACAACATCACCATTGCACACCATAACCTCTGGGTGCCACAATCAATACGAACCACATCATAAAACTACCCAAAATGCATCAATTCCAACCAACCTCAACATTATGTCCCAATTAATTACATAGCCCATCCCTTAACCCCCATTACACCATAATATCCTATAACACACAAGGCAGTAATGAAAATCAATCACACGTAATAAAAACATTTTCTGGACTCCAAAATTATTTAGCGGATTAATTTCATTACATATTTATTTAGTATAGGTATTATAACACAAACCATATTTCCTTGGGATGCTAATTTATTATCTAAATACACATTCTTAGACTTTTATCTATGGTGGGATAAATAAATAATAGAATAAGGGTATCAACTATAACATTTATTGGGAATTAAATTCTTCTAACAAACGTTTTTTTTAATTTTGGAAATAGTCATGCATAATATCATCAACAATATATACCAAAGTAGTAAATCATGTGATATATCACTATACCCATAAATTTTGTTTTGGTAAATTAATTATCTTTATTATATCAACACATATTATCCACCTAAAGGGAAATAAAATCGTGAAAATCCCAAACATAGAATGTAAATAGGTGAGAGTAAGGGTTCCAACCTCAAAGAATATTTCCAATAAAGATATGAACCATAAAGAAAAGAAGAAATAGCTCTAAAACCATAGCTACACACAGAAAACCAAGATCTAACTATACTGAATTAATGGATCACCAAAATCATATCCATGAAACATCTCGAGCTAGAGCAACACCACTACAGTAGATCATTGTAAGAAGAACGAAAAGAAAATAATGATGGAGGTAGAAGAAATCACTAGATATTTCCAACAAACAAATATCATAACCTTTATATCAAGTTAGGAGGAAGGGGTCTTGAAAACACTCCAAAAATATTCTACGATTCACCTAGATTGAGGGAAATATAAGTGGCCAAACGAATCAAAATTGGATGAACTTAGTTTATAAACAACATATAACACACCCGATTTATAGTTTAAATTAAATATCCATGATGTAAATTCTACAAGCCCACAAGGAATATTCATTAAAACCAATCTTTAGTCCATAAACTAATACTTTACTAAAACATAGAACTTTATTCTGAAATTGTGTTATGCAATAAATCTATATCTTACGACATAAAAACTTTTTCATTCTTATCCCAACATCATAAACAAGACATAAACCACATCCCACACAAGTCATAAACCAAAAACAAATGGCCTAAGCCCATATTTTATGCATAGAAATAATAATATAGTTTTATGTAGCTCCAACCTCAACTGAACCTCCTCTAACCTCCTCTAAGAACTCCGTGAACACAAAAATACAAATGTAATGATCCAGGAAGGCATGGACCATTACATTGGATACCAATCAAATGATTCTATCCCTCTAGAATAAAAACCAATAATGGAAAGGAATGGTGTCTGAACACACACCCCCAAGATATAACTGTCAAGGATCTCATTACACATAAAGGCACCCACCAACCAAACATTCTAGCTAAAACACCCACAAACATCCCACAAAACCATATCACTACATGACCACATTACAACCACTCACCGAGCACAACACCAGTCATTCAATACCACAAATAATCCATTACTTCCCACAAAAACCATACACATAAACATCTCAACCTCTACACAACCAAGACGAACTAATTCCACACAAAAAAACACATGGTACTTCTCCAAGGACACAAATCAAGGAATTCCATATTCCATGTAAATATATTATCTACCTTGGGCGCCTCTAACTCACCCACATGCTTTTAATCATGAAATATTATAATGAATATTGATTATGATTTAGATATTTTCTGTTTTAAATGTTGAATGATGTATCACACATCATACATCAATAGGAAAAAATCTCCTAAAACAACATGATCCAACAACACATTATCAAAATAGGATATATAAAATAACGACTCAAACCATCTCCAGGTACTGGGTACGCATTGGAATCTCTCACTCGCATGTAATCTTTACATTCCACCATGCCTCCGCAACCCATGAACCAAGGGGGTGGTTCCAGAAAATAGAACTATATCTTTATGACCCTAGAACTCTACTATCCACTCTATAAATTTCACATCATCCACGAAATCCAACTCTCCCCATTCAATGATATTGGAGTCATAATGAAGAAATCGATGAATATGGGAAACATGGAACACATTATGGATCCTATTCATTCATGGTGAAAATTAAAACCATTATAACACCATTGAAACATGCCCAAACACCTCAAAATTCGTAATAAAATGGGGGGAAATATTACTCCCTCTATGAAACCTTTGCAGGCCACACTGATGGAAGACTCTCAAGGACATAAGGTCTCTAACCTCAAACTCTTGGGGCCTCCACCTATGATAATAATATGAATTATGATTGTCCTAAATCACCATCATCCACTCTCAAAGTAATTGGATCTTATTTTGTGTGTCATTCACCTCATCAAGTCTAAAAAAATTTACTCCCCAACTTCTATCCAGCACAATGGAGAATGAAAAGTCCTCCCATAAAATGCATCATATTGGGATATTCCGATGGATGAGTGGCATTTATTATTGTATGAAAACAACAAAAAATAAAATTTTCTTACCCATGATCTTCCAAATTACAATATGTAAGTTAATAACATATCCTTTAGAATATGGATGATCTACTCAGTCTTTCCATTTATATGAGGGTGAAAATCTATGATAAGGCACAACTGATAGCCAAAATCATAATGAAATGACCTCTATAATCATGATGTAAAACAATGATATTATTATTATATTTTGGTTCACTAAAACATGTGAATAATAACTAATTAATCCACATACCATCTCAAAAAAACATCGATGGCGCTTGAATCACGAATCACCAGAAAATTATATGACTTTGTCAATCGGCCCACTATCACCCAACCTATATCACAACCTCCCTAATCATGGGGTAAACCAATGACTATGTAAATATATATGTATTACAATTTACACTTCAAAGATCCATATATTGAAACAAAACTCTAAGACCATGATGCTTCACATTCAACTTCTAACAAATAATACACCTCTACAGAAACTTTACCAATGACCATTTCTTCCCCAAAAACCAAATTAGTCTTCTCAAACCACAATAAATATTTTTCACATTTTCATGTACCACTAAATTTAATCTAGTAACAACGTGGAGAAATCCCTCACACATATCCTATGAAATTAATATCCTCCCCTATAATAACATAAGATTCAGACTATCCTATGAACATCCCTCATGGAAATCACCATCGAAAACACGGTCATGCGTCACTTCTATTTATTAGTATCTCCAATGAGACTCTTACACCATACGGAATTGGGAAAACCCCATAGTAATCTAAAAAATAATAACAAGGATTCTAATCTCTTTGATTTCATGCTACATCACTTAAAGCTCCTCCATCCATTTCCAAACATCTGTAGACTCATGAGCCACATATCCCCAAGACTTCCAACACAACACATCAGTAAATCCTTTCCCATTTCCTGATGTGTATCAGATGTAAAAAACATAATCCTAAATAAATTTCATCCACCACTACTATAATATATTTATATCTTGTTGAGAGATCATGAATATTTTGGGATCTTTTGGTATATGAAAACCATGAGGTTCTCTCTAATTAGGTAAAGTCACAAAAGCTTTATCAAAACCACATCTATTGAAAACACCAGATCATGGGATACATAGTTAAAATCATAGGGAAATAAATTTATATAATCATAAGATATCAATAACCTATGAAACCTCAAAATTAATCACAATCCCATATAAGAGGCATCACATAAAACTTCAAACAACACACCCTCTTTGAGAAACTAAAGCACTGAAGCACTCACCAACTTATCCTTCAGGAAACCAAACACTGCCTAGAACTATCAATATACAAAAAATCCTAGTCCTTACTTGACGATGTTGATAAAAAGTATAAAAATTGAGAAAAATTGAGTGATGGGATATGATAATATCATTTGAGAGAAAGGAAACTGAAAACCTCATTAATGATCATGGGAACATACCAGGAAACAATATCCCTAATATTGGATGGGTCCACTTCTACACTCTACTGAGAAATACTATGTCCATGGAAATGAACATACAACATCCAGAAATAATACTTGGATAACATCCCATATATATGGTGGTATCGAAGGACCTAGAAACCAGCTCGGAGATGATCAGAATTCTCCTCCTATGACCATGATTTGATCAATATTTAATAAATGAATATGATGGTGAACTGATCCAAGAAAACATGGGACACTGAGTTCAGAAGTCCCATGAACACAAATGTTGCATTCCTAACACTTGAAGATATGACCAAAACATTAATATTCCTATAACTCCACATAATGTAAGTCTTCATAATATCCCCATCCTTCACCCTTGACTAGTGATATCGAGACCATATATAAATTTTTGAAAACCATATAGCTCCTCTCACCTGATCAAAAATATCTTTTATCTTCAAAAGAGGGTAATTATTCTTGACCATCACCTAATTAATCCTCTAGTAGTCTATAAAAAACAGTGGATGATTTTCTACCTTCTATTCAATAAAAGTAGATTACTCTATAGTGACACAATGGGTCTGATAAAACCCCTCTACATTGATCATCTTCCTAGAACCTAAACTCTTGCAGATCCATATGCACAATCTGATAGGGATCCCTTGAAATTGGAGACACACCTGACTATAAATATATCTAGAACTCGATTTCTTGTTGAGGGGGTTGTGTCATAACCTCCACATGGAAAATATATTTGATATCCTCTACAACCTTTGGAAAATGTGAAAACTAACCTTCCATTGTAACCTCTTCCGACAGAGACAAAAGAGGTTTCACTTTTCTTCCTCCCATCTGATAACCATACACACAAATGAACACTACTATCTAGCCTTCCTCATCGAAAAACAGAACTGGCCTCCAAAAACATTCATTGAAATTCTATACTATATAAATTTAATCCATTCCAATTATAAAATTATATGCTGGTATATTTAATAATAATAAGTCTCCCATGGACTGGTGTTTCCCTATCTACAACCTACATCCCCACCACACATCAAACAAAATATCCTAATCTCTAAATGGAATAGAAAATACCCAGGAAATTATAATCCTCTATATATATGGTACCAGAGAATATAAAAGTGGTATTATAAAAGGAGTGATAGGATCCTAAATAAAATAATAACACACAAGGGTGGATAATAAATTATTTGTGCCTTGAACAACTCATGTTTCTGTTGATTTTGTTTCCTCTAACACATGCATTAGACCACAACCACCTCTTTTACCTCTCTATTTATAACCTCCAAAATTGTTCTCTAGGCTAAGTATCTATAGATAGGGACTATAATGAGGCAACTCTCAATAAAAACCACCTACTCTTGACATCTAAACAAGCACTAAGAGTTCAAGCTACTGAAACTGCCTTAAAAGAAACTTCTACTATTGAAAAGGGTCCTAAATGACTATAATGTAATATCCTCCCTAGGTAGTTAGACACTGATCCTAGAAGTTTCCATGTACTCCACAAAAAAAATCATGAAAATAAAAGTCCACCTACTTGTTCTTGGAATCCACATGTCCTAGATGAATGGGGAAAGGTCTTCCAGAGTCAGCTTCCCACTACTCAGAAGACTAATTACTTGTATTACCCCATCCCACTGTCAAAATACTTGATCCTAAAAAATCAATAATGTTCAAATTATTGAGTATTAACTTCTAATTAAATCATTCTCTCAATAACTTTATCCATTTTATTCACCTCAAGATACTCCAGGAGTGTAAGCTTAGTGACATCATACCTGATCAGTGGGAACAAAGCCTCTTTCAAACACCACTCACTGGACTCCTCAGATGTGAAACCATGTGGAGAAAAGTGAAAGAGGTAATTAAACATGATCTCAATCTTCCACATACACATGATCCCCTTTATGTGGGACAACATCTATTTTATCTTATTTTTCTTCATCATTTATTACATGAATTATGTATAGAACTCCCTCTGAAAGTTAGGCCACAACACATCTTCCTCATTACAGCCAACAAGGTACATTTTACACCATAAATGTGTAGCTATAAATATTTGAATAAATTATAAGGGGACACAAATCTCATTCCATACTCATATCAAACATAAAATTATCTCAAGATCCGCCAACCAATGCTCCATCTCAGGATTTAAAACAAACCCCTCGTACATTCTCAAACTCTTCTACTAAAAAGCATACAAATATCTCTTCCAAGACTCATCCTCCTCTATAGAGTCAATATGCTAATGATCAACCATATTAGCTTACTCAACATAAACAATCATAACTACTCATTGCTGATAAATAATAGAAATTATAAAAAATAATGGAGAAAATTCTATGCTGGATTGCAAGGAATTTTATCAAATCATATTTATTTAATTAAATTTATT
Organism: Viscum album; assembly: GCA_963277665.1. NCBI lineage: Eukaryota > Viridiplantae > Streptophyta > Magnoliopsida > Santalales > Viscaceae > Viscum > Viscum album. The sequence continues at coordinate 1,525,622,640 of OY728133.1, read as the reverse complement.
TACACATGAAAACCCAATTTATACATAAACACAATCAATATTGATACATGTACCTCTCTTATTTATCTACCCTTTAAAAGGTATTCCTCACATGGTAATTCAATAAGCTCGGGTTCTATGCACCAGATCATGAGGGACCTAAAATCCATTTCCCTGTCCAGTCTTCCTGGCCTCTGTTACACACCAAGATCAATCAGAACTACATCCCTAAAAATACATCCAATCCTCACCATTACTAACTCCTAAATCCATTAAATATCTCACCATAATATCTAATAATAGTTTTCCATGAACCACTCACCCCAAAGAGGCCACAATGAGGGGATAGGGATAATGACCCCTTGAGTCCCACCTCTTATAAGGCCCCCGGTTGGATACTAGCATCAAGGGTATAACAATATCACAAATGGGATACATTACCATCAAAAATATAAAATATAATCAGGAGAAATAATAAATTAACACCATGAAAAGATAGTTGATAAAATAAATATAAACCTATAACCATCCAAAAATGAATGAATAAAGTATAACTGATAGTTATAAATGTCTCTAATAAATTCCAAAAATTAAAATTCTATGTAAATGAATCAAAAATAGTTTCAAACCAACTGTTACTGCAGTTCACAATCCACGAATTCCTCCTAGAATCCTTTAAATAGTTTATATAATTATGTTTATCATAATAGGTATACTCAGTAGGAATGTAACCATGGTCTCAAGTGCACATGAGAAAATATCAAGCTAATGCATGAGTGAACTAATTGTAGAGCCAACAAGAACATGAACAGGTCAACTATTCAATTGCATCCTCACATGGATCACTCACAAAATCACACATCTAATTTAATAATATAGAATTGATATCATAAAAAATAAAGGTTCCACACTACATCCTTCACACTTATTTGCCTCTCTCACTCCCCAACGTCGAAAATATTATACTCTCATCCCTTCCGTGCATATCACTTTGCATCACATTACATAAAATATCAACCAAAGACACCTAGGACATCTCTAATGTGGGTTAGGACACATCCCAACCTACCCCCCCCCCCTCTCCCTCGCAGGGTCTATCATCTTATTCTAGAATCAAACATCACCACCTCACATATGACCTAAAGAGACCTGTGCCATTATATCACATTTCATCACATAACCAAAGAATTGGGGTGTCATAAATCTGAAGGACTTCATCATCATTCTCTCATATTACCATTCATGACCATCACCATATATCACATCACATCACTACCTTGTCACATAACATCTTTCTCAAATAAATATGCACCCACACTGCTAGGTAATCTCAAACACCAACCAGTATCATCGTTTCTACTGAAGGAAGAGTGAAGAATAGGGGTTATCTAAACATATGTGTCACTACCATCTTGGATGTTGAGGAAAACACCTATAACCATGAACCTATTATTTTTTTCACGATTATCCCACTCAAGTGGGGTGCATATAAAAATAGTACACTACTAGAATTTTAGGTATTTGCGATGGGTTATTTGCGATAGGATCCCGTTGCAAATAAGCTTTAGCGATGGTGTCCCGTCGCAAATATCTCGTTGCAGAAAATGTCGTCGCCAAAAATATTATTGGCGACGGGCCCATCGCAAATAATATTTTTGGCAATGGGAAAATTCATCATCGCAAATAAGTCTCGGATTATATACTTTATATATAAAAACTTTTTGCGAGGGGCCTATAATCCCGTCGTAAATACTTTTTTGAAAATATTTATTTAAACTATTTGTGTTGGGAAAGTCGCAAATATTTTTTGTGACAGGCCCGTAATCCCGTCGCAAATACTATTTTTAAAAAAAAATATTTAAGATATTTACGATAGGAACCCATCGCAGCATATCCCATCACAAATAATAAATAAATTTTTTTAAACAATAAATTTAATAAAGTTATGATTATTGAAAAATTAATTTTAATATTATTAACATAATAAAAAAATAAAAAATATTAAAATACTCAGTATTCACAAAAAAAATATAAAATAATCATAAAATAATAAAAATTATATTATGTAATATTTGTATCGATATAAAAGATAGAAAATATAAATAGTTCGTATTACAACAAATATTAAATAAAAATGTTTTTAACATAAAAAAATAAATGGTGGTCATCTTCTGGAGGAGGTGGAGGAGCTGAAAGAGATGGTGGAGGAAACTCCATCCCTAAACTATGAGTCAGACAATGCATGTACTCCTTCTTCTTGTGATGCTGCTACCATCGACGCATCTCCTCCTCGTACTGCTACTTTTTTTGTTGATGCATCTCTTCTTAAAGCTTCTGAAAACTCTCTATAAGGTCATTCTGAGCTCGGAACTGCTCCTGATACTATGAGGTAGAAGTTGATGCCTCTCTGCATGCTCCTCTTGACCTGTACTCCGACATCGCAGTAGTACCATAATAAGTACTAGGAGTCACATGAGAGCTGATACCAACTACTCATACCTTATCAAAGTCATACTTAGTTGCCTGCATCCATTCCACCTCATCGAAATGGTGGGCACTGGTCTGATCAGCCACCTCGTCCTAAGCCTCAGCATGTGTCTGAGAGGTCGCAGCCTCATATGACTCCTTCAATTCTAATTTGAAATTAAAATTATGAAAATATAATATGAAGTTAATTATCAAACTGAAAAAAATAAGACTAACCACAATTTGACATCAGTGATCACCTCTATTCTCTCTGGTGGCGGGATCATTGTACATCCTCTGATAAACATCGTACTATGTAATATCGGATTGCTTGACTGCCTATATTAATATAAAATAAATTGTTTATATTTGATGTTATATAAAATATTTTAAAAAAATACTTACCAGATGATCTCTATCCGTAATGAATGTACGACTACCAACTCGATGCATCACCTCCTGTCTCCCCCAGTTCTGCCGACACAATGAAGACCTCCTCTGAAATCCACCACCCAAATAGTGTGCACATAATCCATCCCAAAACTAAGATGAAATGTACTCTCATAGGTGGGCTCTACAAGACTCATCAAATATTGTCGCTTCTACTTTCTTAATGATCGTATTTCTCAAATTGTGCAAAAACTGACGCAAACCCTCACGTGTAGCCACCTCCCATGCTGCATAGATATCGTCACGCATGATATCATTGATGGGATACCATAAACCCTAAAAATAATTTATAATAACAAGTTATTAATAAATTAAATTTCAAAATAAATATTATTTATTTACGTACCAGCCAATGTTTGTACATGTCGAGCTGCACAACAATAAGAATCTATTCCCATGTTATTAATGGATGAGAAAAATAATTGTGCAAGATAGTGCTCCCCTGTCCAACAACTACATGTGTAGAACAATGAAAAAAAGAATAAATAATCAAACAATTAGTACATATATAAATAAATTAATGAAATACAAAAAAAAATATACAGGTTATCATACCTCTGTGTGCATGGATCGAAGCCAAGATGTGGAAGTCACTCGGGGATAGGGTCAGGAATCATCAGTTGCATAAGACCGCACTCCCTCCGCATACCTCCTGAACCACCAGTAGGCTGAGGGTCAGATGGTCCCATTTCCCCCTCATCCAAAGGTAGCTCAGCCTCCTCTAACTCACGAAATATATCAGAGTCCATCTAAAACACAAAGTTATTTTTGTTAGTAGATACTTGAAAATAACTATTATATATTGATATATATTAGTTATGATCATAACCAGTATTTAACTATGTCAATGTTCACCATCATCATCATCTTCATATTTGAAGATGTCAATGTCTTCATATTCCTCCACAACATCATCAATATCCATATGAGTTTCACTTTCACCATCCCTTGTCATTTCAAATTCATTTGTAACATTATTAAGATCTTCATCACCATCGACCGATAATTATGGGGTGTCATCATCGATAATCACGTTTCTTTATAAAAAAGATGGATTTTGAGTAGTCTCTAGAAAAATATCAATTATTTCCACTTCAGCGGAACCACATTCAGTTTGAGTAAATTGATTTTCCTGAGATTTCATTTTTTTTATGATCCACCTATCACTCAAGTCTCTTGAAGTAGCACAATACTTTGCGTAATAAATTTGATGTGGCTATTGAGCCTGAAAAAATGGTTCACTAACTGTAATAAGAATTTTATATTTAATATTGGTGATTCTATGAGCCGGATGAAAATGCACGCCCCTCTCAGTATCCAACCACTGACATTTAAACATCGTTATGTAATTCTGTCCAAGATAACATAGCTCAATAATTTCATCCAGAATATCGTAAAAGTCAACTTCAATTTCTCTATGATGTGATCCTCTCAAAGAAACTCCACTGTTCAGTTTTTTTTAATTCCCTGTATGCATGTGTATGAAATCAAAAACCATTCACCACATATGTATTATATGATTTAACCATTTTGGATGGTGGGTTAATTAGTATACACAGTTGCTTAACAATTTTATCAGTATGTTAAGACACCTGAAAATTTGTAAAAAAATTATCAATATAATAAATAGTAAATTGAATTGATATTAAACCATCAATAATTTATGTTACCAGTTTTTGAAACCATTGAGAAAAAAAATTTATGCGTTCTTCAAGAGAAGTTGCTGTAATTTGTGGAAGTTTTTTCTTGATATGATTTTCATGTAACCTACATATAAAATAAGTTTACATGATGTAATAGAAATTATAGAATAGGTGATAGAAGCAATCACAGTAAAAATTCATTAATTTTTTCACAGTTGATCAGAACATATGTATGATCTCTGTGATGTTCATTATCTAAAATCTATCATTCTTGAACTCCACCGAATTCAAGATTTAACTGATTAAAAACTGATAATTTATTTTCCATTTCATCATTAAAATTTCCCTCATTCCATCCCATGCGGTGTTTTAGGGATATTTAGATTGAAAATATTGAGAGTAGAAAAAATCAATTTCCTCTTGCAAATAAGCTTCATCAATTGAGACTTCAACTGATGCTTTATTACGTACTTTTTTATTCAATTTATTCAGGCATCTGTTGAATAAGTACATCCATCTAAACTGTACTGGACCTCCACATTTAGCTTCATGTGGAAAATTTAATATCAGATATTCCATTGAGTCAAAGAATATAGGCCGAAATATTTTTTCCACTTTACATATAACTACAGTAACATATTCTTCCAGTCTTCTTAGCGCATCATTGTCTGTTGCCACTGCACAAATGTCTTGAAAAAATATAATATATCTGTTATCGAATCGCAAATAATAGAATTCAATAAACCTATAAATCCAATCAACAAAAGTCTTTCCATTATAACATAAAAATCATGACTTTTTAATCTGGTAATATGACCATTCATAACGCATCTTCCCAAATTGGAAGCATAGCCATATATAAGTCTCAACTCTACAATCCACTAAAAAAATTATAATCGACTCTCTCGGGATAGTGTATAAGTAGATTTTGGCTTCATTAACCTCTGTGATCTGATATTTTCAAATAGTTCAAGTTCTGGTCACCTGCAAATTTGGGCAAGATCTAATCATGCTTTTATAGTATCTTTGGTCTTTCCTGGTGTATCCAAAACTGTATGAATTAAATTATCAAAATAGTCTTCTCAATATGAATGAAATCCAACATGTGGCAGACCAAAAAATCAGACCAATATTGGAGATCCCAAAAAATGATTCATTTATCGAATTATGTTCTTTCTCAAAGCCATGAATTTTCTATTGGATTACTTTTGGCCCAAATGTGATGGGAGGTAATGAAAATACAACTGATTTTAACTCCGTACCTGAGATCATTTTTGAAGGTTCATCCTTTTCAATTATGCCTTTTCTAAAATGATATTTTTTCCTTTAAAAAGGATGATTGGTTGGAAGAAATCTACAATGACAGTAAAAATAGAAAAAAAAATTCCATTGATGAGAATAAAAGATTTTTTGTCTTTCAGACAGTATGGACATGATTTCGGACCATGTGTACTCCAACCAGATAACATGCCATATGTCGGAAAGTCACTAATCATCCACATCAATGCATATTTTAATGTGAATTTTTTTTGTAGCAACATCATATATACTAACACCATTACTCCACAATGTATTTAACTCATAAATCAATGGATTCAAATAAACATCAATATTTTTTTTTGGGTGTCCTGGGATTAATAAGGTCAAAAGGATATAGGTCTCTTTCCTCAAAATCCATGGAGGTAGATTGTACAGAGTTATAAACATTGGCGAACATGAATACTAACTACCATAATAACCAAATGGACAGAAACTGTTTATAGAAAGACCCAATCACATGTTTCGGGCTTCTAAAGAAAAATACAGATGTAGAAGATCAAAATGTTTCCATGAATAACCATCAAATGGATGATTCAAGATTTTACCAGTTGAAATATTGGTTTTGTGCCATGACATCATTGATATTGTGTTATGAGACATAAATAAATGTTACAGCCTAGGTGTAAGGGGGGAAATATCTCAAATTTTTAAGATGAATTGATCCATACTTCCCTGGTTGAGCTTCTTTATACCTCAATTGTTCGCATGTGGGACCACTATCCATCGACTCGTTTTCACCAAAATATAAGATGAAATAATCTTCACATGCATGAATATTCCGATAACTAAGGTCTAGATTAAAAACCAACCTCTTTCTCTCATAGTAATTTATAGGAAACACATTTCTTTCAGGTAACAGTGATTGAATCAAAGAAAATATCTGATCAAAACAGTTGTTTGACATTGCATTATCTGATTTAATAGCCATAAATTTTTCAACCGCTTCTAATTTGCTTATCTTGAGACCAAGATATAATTCATCCTCAACAGACCTCAACAACTCATAAAATTAGGATGGTTCCAACTCTGGAGTTAAATTAATATCATTTTGATTGTCAATTTGTTGAAGAGATGGACCTACAACATCATGTACTAAATTATAGAATCATGATGGATCCGGAATCAAGTTATTAGTATCTTCTCTAAAAATTATTTCACCATGTTGAAACCAAACAACATAATCTGGTTGAATACCAAACCATAAGAGATGTCCCCCCAACCTTGTCAAATGTGCCAAACGTTCTCAGAGCACATTTTTTACAAGGACACTTAATTGTGCCTTCTGAAACATATTTTGGTTATGATGATGAAAATGCTAAGAAAGATTCAACACGCTCAATATATACAGTATTTAAACTATAACGATTTGTATTTCTGCTCTGGTTTATCCAAACATGATCATCTAATAATCACTGATGTCAACTTACTTGTTCCATAATTATCTACAGAATATAAAATTATCACTGTTTTTGGGTAATTTGAAATTATAAAAACATTATCTGAAAAAAAAAGATAAATAATTACTACTAATTCTTAATAATTTCTATTAATTAAGGTAAACATAATTTCTAATTGATTGACTGCTACTCTTTTTTCTGAGGGCTCATTTACTTGCATCTTTCTAACACGGAAATCAAAATGAAGAATCTGGTCTGAGGTATGCATATTCATTCTCATATGCATGAGAATGAATATTCCTACCTCCGACCAGATTCTTCATTTTCATTTCAGTGTGAGAAAGATGCATGTAAATCAGCCGTCGAACAAAAGATCCCCCTTTTTGTCGATGAATCGTCTTCTTCCAACTGTCACCGCCTGAAAACATTATAAAAAATATGATCCTACAAATGCATATCCAATCTCATACATATGAGATTGAATATGCCTATGTAGAAGCACATTTTTTATAATGTTTAGAGTCCGTGAGAGTTAAAAGTAGAAAAGTCATCGAGCAAAAGGAGTGTCGTCAAACCACTAGAAATTGTGTCAAGTTCTTAAAATTTTTTAAAATTTATTAAAAAAACATTCTAACAGTTCTTAGATATTCCTAAATAATTATTACTATATATTACTAATTATTACTATTTATTACTAATTATTTTTATTTATTACTAACTATTCCTATTTATTACTAATTATTCCTATTTATTACAAACTATTCTTATTTATTACTAACTATTCCTATTTATTACTAACTATTACTATTTATTACTAAATATTACTAATTATTACTAATTATAACTATTTATTACTAATTATTCCTATTTATTACTAATTATTCCTATTTATTACTAATTATTCATATTTATTACTAATTATTCATATTTATCACTAATTATTCATATTTATTACTAACTATTACTATTTATTTCTAACTATAACTATTTATTCCTAACTATTCATATTTATTACTAACTATTTATATTTATTCCTATTTATTTCTATTTATTCCTATTTATTCTTATTAATTCCTATTTATTCGTATTTATTACTAATTATTACTAATTATTACTAATTATTACTAATTATTACTAATTATTACTAATTATTCCTAATTATTCCTAATTATTACTAATTATTCTTAATTATTCCTAATTATTCCTAATTATTCTTAATAATTTCTAATTATTCTTAATTATTACTAACTATTTATAATTATTCATATTTATTACTATTTATTGCTATTTATTCCTAATTATTGCTATTTATTTCTAATTATTGCTAATTATTGCTAATTATTGCTAATTATTGCTAATTATTGCTAATTATTACTAATTATTTCTAATTAATACTAATTATTTCTAATTATTCCAAATTATTGCTAATTATTTCTAATTATTTCTAATTATTCCTAATTATAGCTAATTATTTCTAATTATTAGTATTTATTAGTATTTATTAGCATTTATTAGTATTTATTACTAATTATTACAATTTACTACTAATAATTACAGTTTATTACTAATTATTATTAATTATTCCTATTTTTATTAATTATTCCTAATTATTCTTAATTATTAATAATTATTACTAATTATTTATATTTGTTACTAATTATTCCTATTTTAACTATTTATTGCTATTTATTGCTAATTATTGTTATTTATTACTAATTATTGTTATTTATTACTATTTATTACTAATTATTGCTAATTATTGCTAATTATTGCTAATTATTGCAAATTATTAGTAATTATTACTATTTATTAATATTTCTTACTAATTATTAGTATTTATTATTAATTATTAGTATTTATTACTATTTATTATAATTTATTACTAATTATTACAATTTATTACTAATTATTACAATTTATTACTAATTATTACTAAAAATTAAAATTTATTACTAATTATTACAATTTATTTCTAATTATTACAATTTATTACTGATTATTACAATTTATTACTTATTATAACTAATTATTACTAATTATTACTAATTATTACTAATTATTACTAATTATTTGTATTTATTACTAATTATCTGTATTAATTACTAATTACTACAAATTATTACTAATTGTTTTTATTTATTAATAAATATTACTAATTATTACTAATTATTACAATTTATTAGTAATTATTACAGTTTATAACTAATTATTACATTTTATTACTAATTATTACAATTTATTACAAATTAGTACAATTTATTACTAATTATTACAATTTATTACTAATTATTAGTAATTATTACAATTTATTAGTAATTATTACAACTATTTACCAAATATTACTATTTATTACAATTTATTAGTAATTATTACAATTTATTACTAATTAATACAATTTATTACTCATTATTACTATTTACTACTAATTATTACAATTTATTACTAATTATTACAATTTATTACTAATTATTACAATTTATTACTAATTATTACAATTTATTACTAATTATTACAACTTATTACTAATTTTTACAACTTATTACTAATTATTACAATTTATTACTATTTATGACAATTTATTTCTATTTATTACTCATTATTGCTATTTATTACTATTTATTAATAATTATTAATATTTATTACTAACTATTAGGATTTATTATTATTTATTACCAATTATTATTAATTACTACATATTAATTATATACATTACTAATTATCATTAATAATTATTAATTACTACTAATTTTTATAAATTAGTACTAAAAATTTCAATTTATTAGTACAAATAAATACTCATGACAAAACAATTTATATTTAATTTACTTACAACTAATCTACAATAATAAATATTAACATAAAAAATGAAATAAATAATAAATTAAATAAAACATAAATACCTTTAAGCTTGATTTTCTATTGATGTAGACGGCTTCACAACTTCTTCATGAACAAAAAAAATAACTTATAAAAACATTCTTTCTAAAATCAGAGTTCAGAGAGAAACGAGATCTAACAATTGGGAGGAATGAGAGAAAAAATGGATGGGGGTATATATAGGTTAGATTATTTGTGACGGGACTTTTTGCGACTAGATACCCGTCGCAAATACCTACGCCCGCATTAATTAAAATCGGTGGTTAAAAAGTTATTTGCAACGGGTCATGTCGCAAATAGTCCCTACCGACACACCTTTTGCGACGTGATGACATCCCATCGCAAAAAGCTATTAACCGTCGTCGGGTATTTGCGACGGGTCCCGTCACAAATACTTCACTATTTGTGACGATGGGATCCCCTCATCGCAAATAACCTTCGCACGGTTTGGCCCACTATCCACACCAAAATTTTTGTGACGGGAGACGAAATCTCGTCGCAAATAATTGGTTTTTTGCGACGGGTCATTACCCTCGTCACAAATAACCTCTTGGAAGGACTATTTGCGACGGGATTTATTCCCGTCGCAAAAATTCCATCACAAATAGTCTTTTCTCCTGTAGTGGTATAAACATACATGATATATATATCTCACAATACACAACCTATTGGTTTATACCAACAACACTAGTTTGTGTCATGTCATTGCCACCACATCACACCTTAATGGTCACAACCACTACCCTAAAAATATAAAACACATCACACCAAAACACATAACCACATAGCGTTTCTCACTTTTAATTACCAGTTCAACCACATTTATTCTATTAACCATTCAATTTCACATTACACAACCTCTTCTTTTATTCAATTCTTTCAAGCCACTTTACCACACATCCATTTCCTACCAATAATGTTTATTTACTAGCCTATTTCATTTTTTATCATTATAACTCATTCCATGCATAATCGGGCATCTAACACAACCATGATACATAACAACTATCCCAGCACACTTCATGCATCACCACAACACCTAACATCCACCATTTTAACTAAGCCACCTCAAACAAGCCATCTCACTACCACAACCAAACATCATATGTCCCAACCATATCTCCCAACACAATTTTTTCACAATAAAACCACACATCTCCATGAAACATCATCACTATTGTGCACTACAACCTCTTCACACAGTAACCTATGTGAACCATAACCATTATGTATAACACCCCAAAATGCATCTAGGCCCACACATCATACAGAACATCTTTTCACCTTTATCAAAAAATATAATCATGTAACACCCAAAAAAACAAAAAATAAACTAAACACAATATCAACACCTTCAAGATTTCATAATTATTCAAGGGCTTCATTTCATAACTTTTTTAGTTAGCATCGGTATTATCACACAAAAAATATTTCCATGGGGACACAATTTTGTAGCCAAATATATATTCTTCATCCTTTTATTTAGGGTGTGATCAAAAAATAACAAAGTGAGGGTCACAAGTCATAAAATATACTATACAAGAGTGACGTGCAGCAACCATTATTTTTAGTATTGGAAATATGCATGCATAATATTATCAACAACATATACCAAAGAAGTAAATAATACTATATCTCCCTATACCCTTAATTTTTATATTTTCTAATTAATAATTTATATTATTTTTACCCTTAATATCCAGCAAAGGGAAACAAAATCATTATAAAAACCGACACATATCACTCAAGAAGTTCATAATGAAGATCCCTTAGCTCAAAGAAGATTTCAAATATCACTGCTCACCACATTTCAAAGAAGAAATAGCTTACAAACATAACCACGCAATGCAAACCATGATCAACCAATAATGCATCAATGGAGTTGAAAAAAACTTCCCAAAAACACTCTAATCCAAGGAAATACAACTATAGTGTGTCCCAAGAAGAAGAATGGAAGGAAAATAATAAGATAGGGATATGAACTCACCATAGATCACCAATATCCAACAACCTAAATCCACAAATATAAGTTGGAGGAAAGGGGCTAGAAAATCCTACAAAAATAATCTAGGTTTCTATCAAAATTATAGGAACATGAGTGGATGAATGAATCAAAAAACGGCCAAAATATGTTTATAAAAAACATGAAACTCGCCTAAATTATAACTTAAATTTAACATTTATAATATAAATTCCATGATCCCACCAAGATTACACCATAAATTGAACCTTTTGGTCATAAACTTGTTTTTCAATGAAGAAATGTGGGGATTTGGGTTGGTATTAACTTGTGCCCTAAATCCCTATCTTACAGTGTAAAATCCTTTTTCAAACCCATCCCCTTACTATGTTAAATTTATAAACCACATCCCACACAAGTCATGAACCACAAATGTATGTCAAACACCCATCTTTTATTATTTAAAAATAATGGTTTTGTTCTTCTCTTGCTCCACCCTCCACTGAACCTCCTCTAGCCTCTTTCAAGCACTCTCCAACCACTAAAAAAAGAAATTTAATAAGTTGGGAAGATATAGACTACTTCATGCATTCTCTTAAATAGAAATTCATATAAAATTGGATCATAGTGGCCACCTATGATGAAATCATATTTAACCCGTCACTATGTTCCACCAAGCCTTTTCAAGGTCAACCATGCTTCACCCACATTCTAGGTCACATATCTCACACCAAGTGTCATACATAATTAATTTAATGAAATTATAATTATTTATCTAATTTAATTAAAATAATAATAACTACCTAAAAATAATCATTCAGCATACACTCCTAAAAAAATAAATAAATGGTTTTTATTTCACTCCCAACAAGAATTTTAACCTAGGGTGCACAAAATCCCCATGTTAAATGCATGTTCCAATGTAAAATTTCAACCAAATTTTCCAAAATCTCAAAGAAAAATCATATGATGATATGAATTATCTAAAACTAATTCTAATAGAGAACAAATAAAATCTTGGTTCCTCTGATATATAATCATAGATATATCCCCATCCAACATCATCGATTCTACTATGCCTTTTTGGAATTGAAACTCAAACCCAAAATGAAATCGAGTGGAAATTAGTGATGATAATTCAAATGAAGAGTAAAGGTTATAATAGTTATAAGTATCCTTTAATCATTGAATGTTACAAAATAAACAATGGGTAAATTATTGAAGAAAGAGAGAGGAGGCATCAGCTGAGACGCCCATCCCACATGCACTCTGACGACTAAATTAATGGGGGTGTGGGGAAACCTTTTAATTAAAAAATCTATCCAATGGAATTTCACAACATGATATAATGGTTCATGTTGTTAACGACTTGGGTAGGGGAACCCTTATCCCTCTATCATGACATTTCAGGGAGTGAACCATAGTTTCATGTTTTTATCCCTTTTCCACACCCGGTTCTAGTATTCCCGACCTCGCTTCCATCCTCTAATGCTTGAATAAACGCCAAGTATTCTACAAAACCACAGTCCAAACATAATAACACACTTTTTGGTCTTCTAAACAGATTAAACCCTATATCAATCCGTAGTTCTCAAAATAAATATTCTACCCAATTAAAATTTTAAATTCCCTTTAGGGTTTATAAAACTAAATGATGTGATTTGTTACAAACTAACCATTATAATGCTTATCATCATTGAGAATATATTGTATTCCTAGAACCACGTCTCCTGACCAACACTGATTGGAAACTCATCAATAACTCATTGTGTTCTACTCTTAAATTCCAAATATTCTCCCCATTCAGAACTACAAACACCAAACCTAAATGTACTTAATTTTCTCCAAAAAACATGGCCCGAACCCCAAATCACCTAAACCATTTCTTGATGGACACACCAACATGTTTACAAATTAACTACATCCAAAACTATACAAAAAACTACTTTGATATCCTCCATGAAAATTTTTCTAGAGATGCATGGTCACACTTATCAATTCAACCTCATAAGAAACACCAACCTCCAACTTGGAATTTTCTATAATGACCCCTACACACAGGGTCCTACTCCTTCCCCTAGTCATGAAACCATCATTCCATGTTTCCCCATGTATTGTTTCCCAAATAAGACCATATTTAAATTTGAAAACATGATTTATAGTGGCCCAATACACTTATAAATAATATTATAAGATTTTTAACCTCAAAATACACAAGACACAACCCAAGTCTGGTGTATATAGATAATTAGAAATGGGATATAACAATTTAAAAATAAACCACATCATAATTATTTAAAACTACATAACATTCTCATAAATTACCTTGATCATCTAAAACATCGTATGATAACTGATATAATATAAAAAAATTGGGGTGATCTATAAAACCACGTAAGGAAATAATAATCATAAAGGAGAAAATAAATTTATACAAAAATCATATAATAATATCATAAAGAAAATTCTCATGAATAATCATATAGAATCATTATATAAATAATATGGTATCATAATATCATGGAATTGTAAGAATGTTGAAACTATATAAAATATGATATAACCATAAGTCAAGGATTACTACCAAGACAACCTAACATGGTGGAAAAAGTCCCACCATGGATTAGGTTTACTTCTTAATCCTATACATATCATCTCATTAGATATAAACAATAACTAATGTAGTCAAATGATATCATGGTGTAGCCATCATAACATGTACATACTTATGTATATCGTAAATGGACATCAAACATATAGAATAAATATAAAAATTTCCTATACAATAAAAATGAGTTGTACAATCATTTATTATAGCATAAATAGATGGAATATCATAATGGGTTCCTTGATAGAAGGGATTAATTAATTATTGAAATTTCATCAGTGAAAAATAAGTATAGGACATGAAAAAATTAGACCAAGGTAATTGAAAATGTGAAAACGATTGGATAGGAAACATTGAAAATGAACCTCCTAAGTGGGGTTTTAAAGAAAAGGGTAAAGAGACTTTAAAGAGAGGAAATAGAATTTTTATTTATTTAAAATAATAAATTAACTAAAAATATTTCAATAATATAATGATCAAAATTTGGAAACCATGTATAGTTTAAAACATTTAATGGATTGGAACTTGAAATGGGGTAAGAAATAGATATGTTATATTCAATCTGGTGTTCTTAATGAATGAAATTGAGAGGGAAGCCTTAAAAACATGTATATTCATAACAAATAAAGTTCATGAAAACTATATATAAATATATGAGAGAATATAAATATATAATATTAAAGTAATGAATGAGTGTAATATGTTGGGTATGTATTGTCTCACCAGTAATCTATAATTTATGATGATTTTGATGTTCAAAAATACCCATGTTTTTTTCTAATCATGTTTTCTTGAGTGATTTATGGAAGAATTTATATTCTGTTTCAAGTAATTTAGCATTACAGAAATAAATCTTGAAACACTTTTATCAAACCAACGTTATGTTGAGAAGTGAAATTATTTTATATGCTATCAAGCCTACACTTTGTTAAAACAATTTTCTTGGAATCAACATCCTTACATTTGATGAATCATCAAATGCATGGATCAGCAACCCTATGTTGGAGTCTAGATTTACTATTCATACCATACATCTGTAAAAGTTAAATATATGGTAAATCTATTCTACCTTTGGGATTTTATTTTGATTAGAATAAACGTATGGATTATCATCCTTACACTATGAAACAGAAGCCTACACAAAAGAAAGAGAACCCTATGCTACACAAAGAAACCCTACACTATGCATATCAACCCTACGTTGTGTTCTCAATAGCAATGTTTTTTAAGCTTTGTTTTTAATCCGAGATTACTACTATGGTCAATTCAGAATTATAGACAGATTCAAGGATCTTTTTTTTATTTCAAAGGATTTTGTTCATCAAAAAAATCACTCTTATTTCTAAGGGAAGTTATGACTCCCTTTGTCATTTTGGAATTTAAATTTCCACGCACATGAGCCTTAGCCCAGTTGGTAAGGACTCCATCAGTACATCCAAGCGACCAATGATCAAATCCAGGAAGAGGTAGAATTTATAGGTACTGTAGCAGTACTATAGCGGTACTATAGCGGTACTGTAGCAGTACTGTAGCGGGGACTATGCAGTACTGTAGCAGGTACTGTAGCGGGAACTGTAGCAGGAACTGTTTGGAACTATAAAAGCTAGGAATATGCCCTCGTTTGGGCCTTCGGGTCACCGATTTGGTCCCTAAGTCTTGTAAGGCCATCGGGCGACCCAGGCCTTCGAGTTAGTAAGGCCTTTGGGCCACCTCAAGGCCTTCGGGAACCCTTAAGTGAATATGCAAACCAGACAACCTACAAGGAACAAACTCTACAATGAGGATGAGCAAGGAGCTTTCACCACAGTAGAAGCTAAACAGATTTAAAGAATGAGAGGGTATGGAACCTGTCATCGGGACAAGCCTGTGCATGCACGGGAATGCCTAGCCGAACAACCATGCGAAGGTGGAGAGTTGATTTCATGATGAAGATACTAGGGAGGAGTGGTTCCAAGTAGTTAGTCTGGGCTGTATGTAATGTTTGAATCCTGTGGGCAATTAATTCCTCTATGGCCTACGGGCCATGTAATACATATGCCTACGGGCCTTGTAAGGGTTCCACCTCACCCCTTTAAAGGTGGATTATCAAAATCAATAAAGAAATGAAGGCCTTTGGGCCATCGGAGGAAGAGAATTTAAATTTCCACTACCAATTGTTCTATTATTTTGGATCTAGAATATCGAATTCAGATGCCAAAAATGATCCATTATAAAAGAAGCTAAACTTTGGAGTTATAAATGTTCAATGTTTTAATACTCTAATATTACTACTACTATTTATGTTTATACCTTATTTAAGACCTTTTTTCAGCAGGGATCACATTAGATTATTTCATTCTTTAAGATATTCTTTTTTGAAGAGGAAGATCCATCATCTTTCAGTTGCTTGATGCTGAAACAATGAATATCAACCTGAACCTTTAAAATAAAATTTTTTATTTATTGGAGTTTCAACTACTCATACTCAGTGGTTGTGGTGTATCATATTCTCTATTTAAGAACCCTAATAATTTGTTTTTAGTATTTTTTAAATGTCTCGAATTCCTACACTCTGTTTTGGATTCATGTTCTTGTGATAAGAGGACCATTCTAGTGAAATTTACCAATATTAAAAAGATAGTGATTGGTAGAGTGTACTAGGGGATCTTTGTGCCCTGAACAACTATAAAAAGTTCTGTTCTTTATTTCTATTTTTCCACTGCATATTTTTTTACATAAAAACAATATTGTATATCCTCAGAAATCATAGTGGGTAACATAATCTAGAATTGTGGATGATTTTTAAAAAAAAAACAATCCCCCCATCTTATGTTACATTGTATATTTTGACAAAAAAATGGTAGAAGAGGAGATATTTTGGATAAATATATAGCAAGCTAAAAATTATGAGGTCTATGCAATGATAGAAATGGATGATACAACAGAAGTAATGTCAATGGTACGTGTTCTATATTTTAATGGTGAAAATTATGGATGCAGGAAATATCGAATTATTATATATCTAAAGAATCTTGGATTCAGTGTCTACTCAATAATTATTACTCCTTATAATATTCTTGAAAAACAGGAAACTTGGGATACAATAAAAGAAGCTGAATAAAATATAAATTCAAAGGAAATGAATTCAATTTTTTTCTTGGACTAGATGAATTCAATATTGTATCACAATTTCCAACTTCCTATGAAATATGGAAAACTATTGCAGTTTCTTATGAACATATAATGTCAGACAGATGAGATATGCTTCAGTTAAGCTGAAAGTAACAAATTTAGAATGATTGATGGTTAAAGAATCACACAGTTGAATGTAAGGCTTATATAAATTGTTCAAAATATAATATCATTAGTTGAACCCATCAAAAAATCTAATCATTATTATAAAGTACTCAGATTAATACATTCAAAATGGAATGGAATATCTTCTGGTATTCACTAATCATCACCTATGAAAGATCTAAAAATGAATGAACTAATTGGGAAACTAATGATGTATGAAGTAAAAATTAAGGATGAAGCTAAAAATCATAAGATTATAGTGAAGAATGAAAAATACTTTTCTAAAATTGACGTCTCATAAACATAGTATAAGATCAAAGCAAGTAGTCAAAATAGAGAAGAATTTAGATTCATCTGACACTAAAATGGAACTGGCTCAACTAGCCAAAAAGTTTAGCATGTTTTGTAAGAAGAAGAGATGATTAAAAAAAATCCTTCAATAAGTATGAGAGAGACTCAAGAGAAGTCAAATGTTATGAATGTAAGAAATTGGGTCATATCAGACCTAGTTGTCCTCACCTGAAAGGTGAAATAAAAATATAAGAAAATAGATTTCAGAAGAATATTGATAATGAGTAAAAAATCAAAAAGAGAAATTAAATCTATGTGGAGTGTATCTTAAGACTCCAACAGCCCTTCAAAGTCTAATTCAAAGAAGTATAAATCAAATCTAAAATCCAATATGTTCTTTATGGTCAAATAAGAAATAGTACAAACATATTATTCTTCTGATTCTGAAACTAGTAGTTTCTCTAATGATATATTGGAAGCCTGTTGTTCTTTGCTAGAAGAAAAATATGAATCCTTATTAAAGAAACATAAATATTTTAAAATTTTAAAATTGTTATTTTACAGTAAAGAGTCACTCTGTTAATATAACATCAAAATTTGATTGAAAAATTCAACTCATGTACTAAAAACTATGCTATTCATGAAAAAAAAGAAAAAATAATATATGATGAAGTAGAATCATATAAGACTGTTGCACTTGTTTTTACTAAAGAAGAAAATACTTTAAATGAAATTCTTGGAAAGAATGTAATTAAATGTGAATAATTTGGAAGAGGGTTTAAGGGTGATAAATCAAAATTATATAAAAACTATTTAGTGCACAATTCTAAAAATGTAATATGTTATCGTTGTGGGAGAAAATAACATGTCACTCATAATTTATATTTGAAATATCCTCAAATTAATGTTATTAGAAGATCCATTATTTTTAAAATTATGTCTGATGCAAGTTATATAGGTTGTGGAAATTCAAATCAAATTGGGATTCCTAAATCCTTTCTAGCTAACACTACGAGACCCATGAAAATATGGGTACCAAAACAAACATATGTTTAAATTCCATTTTAGGAAATAGGAAATAGGAAAAAAAATTCTATATCATATATGGATAGTGGTTGATCGAGGAATATGAGTGGAGATCAATCGATATTTCATAAACTAACTCAATTGGATAGAGGATTGGTCATTTTCAGTGATAATCCCAAAGGAAAAATAATTAAAGTTGGAACTGTTAGAGATCCAAAAATTATCTCAATCAATAAAAAATTGTATATATATGGGTCAAAGAACAATATGATAAGTATTTCTCAACTTTGTGATGATTGTTTATATTTTTATTTTTCTAACAATTCTTGATCTTTATTTAAATATAAGTTACTAAAATTTAGAGCACCTAGAAATTAAAGTATTTATACTTTGGATTTAAATTCATTATATAAATAAAAGTGAATTGTTTAACTACTAAGACAAATGAATAATATATTTGGAATAGAATACAAGGACACTTAAATATTTATGCTTTAAAGAAATTATGCAAGAAATAGTTAGTTTCAGATTTTCCTAGTCTTATGTTTGACAATGATAGATTCTATGATGCATGCCAAATTGGCAAGAAGCACAAATCTTCCTTAAAATATATTAAAAAATTTTTTACATCAAATCCTTTATAACTTATCCATATGTATTTTTTTAGACCATCAAGGGAAGAAATTTTGGAATGTAAATTAAATGTTTATGTTTTAGTAGATGATTATTCAAGATTTTCATGGGTTTATTTTCTAAAACTCAAAAGTGAAGTTTTCAATATTCATGAATTTTTTTGTAAAATTATTTAAATTGAAAAATGTTCTAAATTAATTTCATTAAGAAGTGATCATGGTGGAGAATTACAGATTCATGAATTAAATACTTTTTTCTCAAATCTAGGTATTAAACACCCCATCTCTTCACCAAGAACCCCAGAAAAAATATAATTATTGAAAGGAGAAATATGAATATTCAAGAAATATAAAAGATTATACTGAATGAATATAGTATTCATGCTAATATTTGGGAAGAAGTTATAAGAAAAGTCGGTTATATCCTGAATCGAGTTTTTATAAGGCTTATTTTCCAAAGGATACAAAATGAAATTTGGAATAATTTAAAACCTAAAGTAAATTACATTAATGATTTTGGATACATGTTGTATGTATTTAATACTAAGGACAACCTTATTATGTTTGATCCAGAAGCTGATGAAGGAATATTTTTGGGATATTCTGCTAATTTTAAATATTATAGAGTGTTTAATAAAAAATTAAGGATTTTTTAATAATCAGTTCATGTTAAGTTTGATAAACTAACCCTTTTATTAAAGAGAGAGATCAAACTGATGAGGTTACTCACAGTTTTGATAAAATGAGACTTGAAACCCTTAAATATGATTTAAAAAATGTTATTAATAAAATTTAATCCAGTTCATAAGAAAATGATACTAAAGAACATGAAAGTGTCTTTCCTAGACAGTTTAAAAATCTAATGAACCATCCCTTAGAAACTATTGTAGGATACGTAGACATAAGAATTATAACTAGAAGAAATGTATGAAACCTTGAATAATTTTATACCTTTCTATCTTAGTTAGAACCTAAGACTATTTAACAATATTTAAAATATGAGTTTTGGATATGATCCATGAAAGAAGACCTAAACCAATTCAAAAGAAATAATGTTTTCGAACTTGTAGATAGACCACCCAATTATCATATTATACAACCCAAGTTGATATTTACAAATAAAAAGGATTATCAAGGGATCATAACACAATTTTAATCGATCTTATTAGCTAAATTATATAATTAGTAAGAAGGTATAGATTATGATTATACCTTTTACCATATAACTAGATTAGAATCCATTAGAATCCTTTTAGCTTATGTATCTCATTTTAATTTTATGTTATATTAGATTGATGTTAAGTCTTACCTTTTAAATTGATATTTAATGGATGAAGTTTACATTGAAAAACCTCCTGGTTCTGAAAATTATCAAAAACCAAATTCTTTTTTTAAACATATTAAAGCTCTCAATGGCCTTAAACAATCACCTAGATCTTGGTGTGAATGATTATGTTCTTTTATTTTGAAAAATGGATTTACTTTTGGATTAGAATATCCAACACATTATAAGAAGACCATATTTTCTAATATTTAATTGGTTAAAATTTGTGTTGATGATATTATTTTTAGTTCAACTAATAAATATCTTGGTCTTGATTTTTGAAATTTAATGAAAAAAGAATTTTAATTTAGTATGATTGGAGAACTGAATTTATTTTTAGGATTTAAATTTACTAAAAATATTTTGTAAGTTATTTAAATCATAGAATTGTATTATTCATTTATTAAAAAATATGGTCATAAAAATATCAAGAAATATGCAACTCATATGTGTACCTATATAAAATATGATTTGGATGAAGTTGTAAAACCATTTGATAACAAGTTATATTGTTGTATGATTGGTAGTTTATTATATCTTACTGCTAAAAGACCAAAAATTATGTTTTTTGTTTGTATTTTTTCTATATTTAAATAAAATCCAAAAGAGTCTCATCTTACCGATGTTAAAATAATCTTTATATATTTAAAAGAAACTATTTTTCAATCTCTACTTTACCCCAAAACTTATGATTTTAATTTTGTTTCATATTTAGATGCGGACTTTAGAGGTAAATATTATATTAAGAAAATACCTCAGGAACCTATAAATGGTTAACAAAATATTTAGTTTCATGGTATATAAAGAATCAATATTCAGTTTCCCTATCAACCGTTGAGGTAGAATATGTGTCTGCTGACAGTTTTTGTGCACAAGTATTGTTGATGAAAAACAATCGACTGTACTTTGGAGTAAAATTTAATAGTATACCTAATTTATGTAATAATAAAATTGAAATAAATATTTCAAAAAATCCTATAAGTCATTCTAATACTAATAACATCGATATAAAACATCATTTTCTAATAGATCAAGTCCTTAGAAATGATATTTCTTTAGAATTTGTTAATATTTAATATCAATTAGCTGATATTTTTTCAAAACAACTTCCAAGTTCTAGTTTTGATTTTATTAAGGGGGAGTTACAAATATTTAATTTCAAGTAATGTCTATTAATTTATTTATAGTCCCTCTATTTTTATTTTAGTAAGATTTCTTTAATATGATTTATTCGATTACGTTTTACATTATAATTTCATTTCAATTTTCTATTATTTCCTTTTCAAAATTAAAAACATAATGAGTATATCCTCAATCAGTGTGAGCAAACCATTTTCCTTCTCCTCCTCTCTCTATCATCTCCTACAAATCCTCTCGGATTACAGAGTATATATCTCCCTATATTTATATTCATGTGTGTCAAAACCCCAAACCTTCAATCCCTTTATTATTGAAATATTTATAGATGGATACCTCATGATGATATGTTGAAGATTATTTGGACAAAAATGCCTATGATTTAGGTAAAGCTCACAAGGTGTTATAGGGAATTTAATTGATTTTTAATATTTATATTCTACAAAACTATCGGTCAAGGAATCAATGTTATTTCAAGGTCTGGATTATGCTTTTTGAGAATATAACACGTCAAATGTATATAAAATAAAAGCAAAGTAATTTTATATAAATGGTTTATTTAGTATTGGATTCAAAGAAGACACCATTTTCTCCAATATTAAGGATTCTGAGATTTCTTTTTCTTATGTGGAAGTTTCTAAGATTCCACATTGTCCCCATGGGTGGGATTTTCAATTTATTTGTAATACTCCAAGATTTCATAGTACATTATTTCTTCAAAGTAATCCAATAACTTGCACTACAAGCAACACTGAGTTCTAGCGCACCACGCATTACCAAACTAGCCGTTCAAAAGTGGTTATGAATATTATTAAATGAATATTTAACTTTATATAATATTTATAATTTTAGAATCCATATTATGACTTTCTTAGACAAAATTTAAGAACAAAATCATTTTTTTCAGATAAAAGAAGTATTTTTCAAAAAATGCAATTTCACCACCTTTTAATGGAAAACCCTTTTTAAATCCAATATTTGAAATTTTTATATATTAAATTTTACAAAATAACCTTCCTACTTTATAATTGGGACATAAGAATCTAGTTTTAATAAATTTTTGGTGTTTTTTTGATAACTTTCATATTTGGCTGAATAGTGAAAAATACTATATTTTAACTGAAAATAACTTTTTTAATGGAAATAATTTATAGTAACAAATTATACATTTTAATGGTTTAGGCATATAAATAGATTATATTTTTACCATTTAATTCAATTCTGGTCATTTTAAGTAATTTTACTTTGAAATTGGACATAAACAAGAGTCAATCTTTTGATGGTTATTATTTCTTAAAAACATGCTTTTTGGTTTTGACAATGGGAATTAATTTTAAATTAATAAATTAAAATTATATGTTTTTAATTTGGTAAAATAGACTTAATTTTTGGATTCAAAATATCAAAATTATCTTAGGGTGAATTTTTTGTATTTTTCTGAAAACATTCAATTTTTGATGAACAGTGAAAAACACTGTGTTATAGTTTAAAACCGAATTTTTATGTAAATAATTATTTATTTTATTTTAATTTTATTTAGGTCAAAATAGATACATAATACCTATATAATTTAAATGTAATTAATTGGAGTAAGTTTATAATAATTTTGGATATATAAAAATTTTATTGAACTTTTTACCGTCTTTTACCCACCTCCTATGAGCATTTGAAAATTTACATAAAACTTAATCTTACCACTTATTTGAGTTTAATATAAAAAATATGATAGAATCAGTTTATATCAGTAAGTAAAATGTGGTTCAATAAGATGAAAATAATTTTGGCTGAATAGTAACTTTTTACTTGTATTACCACGGTTAAAAGTAAATAGGGCAATTAAGGGTAAAATTTGATATTATTATTACCCTAACACATGTCATAATTCAATTGGCTAAGTATAATTAGACCAAAAAAAACCTTAGGAATAAAATATAAACCTCTTTGGTCCACTTAGATTAGATGAGGACATTTTTATTATTATTTAG
The DNA here is from genome assembly GCA_963277665.1 of Viscum album. Taxonomy (NCBI): domain Eukaryota; kingdom Viridiplantae; phylum Streptophyta; class Magnoliopsida; order Santalales; family Viscaceae; genus Viscum; species Viscum album. Next base: position 1,525,598,269 of record OY728133.1, on the reverse strand, counting down.
TTTAAGGAAGAGCTAAAAAAGGTAAATTCAAAGTTTAATAACTAAGCCATTTTAATATAGGCTTACACATAAGTTAAATTCAACTATAAATATTCATTATAAAGATAAAAATATATTCTAAATAATGGTATTTTATTTATAATTTTTAGACATTAAATAATTTAATTTATTTATGACACAATTATGATGCAGTAATTTCCTAACGAATGAAATATTAAAATAATTGATATTATAAATATCCAAATAAATTTAATTTGAGACATTTTATGAATTACACTAATTTTCTAGATTAATATGATATATTAGGGTTGATTTAATGAATTTTTTAATTATTAATGTTTTTATGAATTTATAAAAAACAAAATACCAAAGAGTGTCAAAATTGACATAAAAGAGTTTTTAAAACAAATATTATATTATTAATTGTTATTCTATTCCTAAAAATATAATTCCTGACCGTAGGGCTTAAATACTATTATATATGTCATTAATAAACCACTTGGGGTTATCTTGAATGTTTATAGTTATTTTATTAACCATATAATATAAAAATACAAAGAGACATGGTAAATGTGAAACTATTTAACTGAGAGTTAAATCTAAAAGATAAGGTTAATATAGTGACACAAACCTATCTAAAACCTATTGGTTGAGTGTTTTTTGATACTTAACCACCTTATTCTTTAAATAATTCATTTTTGAGCCATTAGAAACCGAAAATTAATTTATTATAAAATAATATTTTATGTTTTTTCTAAGGTGCCCCTCGCCCCTCTTATAAAAGGGAACTTCCCCTTCTCTCAAATTCACACCTTCAAAGCCATTTGGCTCGGCAAAAACTTACCCAAATATCCTCCAAACTATCCTATTGTGATTCTAGAGGTATTAATTTTATCATAAAGCCAACCTAAAGATCCCTTTTGATCAAATCAAAAGGAATAACCCGAAGAAGAGGTAATGATTTCACCACCCTCTTTCAAGTTCTTTTATTCTTCCACTTACCCTTTCTTTGTTATTACCATTCCAAAATAATAAATCCAGTACCTTATATATACTTTGATTTTATTATAAATATGGAACAACCATATTCATTATTCTATTCATCCTATGAATGATAATGTCACCATGCGTGCGTACGTACGACTTACCGTCTCCACGCCATGGTGTAATTTGTAATTCAACACGATGTTATTTAGATGGATATAATGATGAATTATATGTATATAAATAATGAAAATAACATTCTAATGTCTCTATAAAATTAATATACCATCCAAATCCACAACATTAAGAAAATGATACTTTCGCTCGTGCGTACGTATGGATTACCATCTCCACGACGCGATGAGAATCATTTCCACGTTCACCATTCATCAACGATTATAAAAATATATATTACTAATGATTATGCAGTATATGACATAATAATGATACTGGATATATATATATATGTATGTATGTATGTATGTATGTATTTACTTACATATATCTTATTCACTTGCATCCATTCAATATAATGTGAAAACAGAAACAGCGTTTATGCGTAGGTACGACCTACCGTCTCTATAAACAGTGTTTTCCATTTCATATATCTATCAATTAAAAATATTTGTATTCTATATATATATATATATGATATATGACTCAAGTTTGGTATTTTGGAAGTATTTAAATTATGATCTAAATGATCAGGTCAAGAATAAAAAGATAAAATACCTACGATAAAGAAAGTGATTATTACCCGAAATGTTAATTTAACATGAAAATCATTATTAAATGAGTAGTATAAAGTCATAAATGAATCATGTATGATAAAATAAATATTAATAATGTTCTTTTATAATATAATAACATACAGAGGTCATTATATTGGATGTTAAATGTACCCTCTACCAAAAGAAAGTGCAAGGTAAGGGGTTTTCATCTCACTCCTTATTCCTTTGAGATTCATGATATATTGCCACTATTTCCTTTTTTGTGGTGTATATACTGACCATAACTGTATTATTTTTGTAATACTCTTTAATTTATGTGTATTTACATTTTCATTTTATGATACTTCTTTCATGGGGTGTATGTTTCATAAGTTACCAAATTGGTAAGGGTTAATTCCTCAGTCTCATTGTTATTCGAGATTGTTTTTGTGTATGTTTTTCCTCGGAAATTTTTATTATACATGTCCATGTTTCATAAAATAATTTTCAAATGGATTATTTTTAAGGGTCTTTTTTACTAAAACATCATTTTAAATGTTTTAAAAGATTTATTCTTCTAAACATTTCTCATTAATGTCCATGTTTTTACAATGGTATTAAGGATTTATTTATATGAACATGAATGCTTTGAAATAATAATTCTTTTAAAAAGTTTCAAAGTGGTATGGGACACGTTTATTCAAAAATATCTTTTAAATGACTACCTTTATAAATTCTGATAATTTTAAATGATTTCATGAAAATGGGTATTTCTCTCAATTCATTTTACTGATCATTTTCATCTATGTCAACATCTTTTAATGGATTTTAAACCTGTTTGATGTTGATTTATTAAGAAACAAATCATCCATATTGTATTGAATTTTTTGTGATATTTTTGACTGTCTATGTGTTATTTTTATACCATTCATGGTTTATGGATAAGGTATTGACATTTCATATGATATTTTTAATACGAATTTTTATGTTATCTTTCAACGTTTTTTTATGATGAATGTATTGGACTAGAATGTTCTGGGTTGGGGACCGGTAAAAGTAAGACCTCTGGGTTGGGGTCTGGTTACAGTAGACCCTCCGGGTTAGAGTCTGGTTATAGAGGCTCTCTTGGTTGGAGTCTGATAACAGAGGCTCTCCGGGTTGGAGTCCGGTTACAGAGGCTCTCCAGGATGGGGTCCGGTTATAGTTATCCCCTAGGTCCTGGCACGAGGCATTAACACAGAAATTAAAGTTTGGTACTATACATTCTCTCATTATTAAATTAATTGTTACATGTGATTATTTGAATAGTATAATATCCATTTGCATGTTTATATGGTAATTTTTTATTTATTTTTTCCATATTATGTTCATGCTTATGTTTAAAAGGCTATGGGTTTTTTATTACACATATTTCCTTAAAAGTTTATAGCTTCTGCTAAATGATTTTCCCTTACTGAGCATCTGAGCTCACCCCTTTCTTATGTTTTATTTTCCCAGGATCCTAAGTAGTGTTTTAGGTTTAAGATGCAAGGTTAAGCTAAGGTAACAATGGCATTCTAAAAAGATTTTTCTGTATGTTATAAAGTGTAATGTAACGTTCATGCATGTAATATATTTTCCAAGACTGCTAAACTAATCAGTCTTTTGGGACTTGATTCCTTGTAATCATGCCAATTTTTTATAATAATGCACCGACTCTAGGAATCTAGGGCTAGAGTGTTATAGTTGGTATCAGATTAAGTTTAGAAACAACCATGGAAACTAGATTTAGATAAACTATAATTAGAGAACATTAACCAAAGATAAAAATTGAGGTTTAGTATATAATAACTTCCTAGAATTTTGGTAATGTTTATATTTTTTGAGTTTTCAAAGAAAATACATCCTTGTCTGGATATGAGCCGATAGAGGTGGCTCTGGAACATTTTTACCTAGGGGTAAAACCAAAAAACACCACCTTGAGCTATACTTGAACGGGAACTGGTGCACGAAAATGGGCCTTAATGCACTCTTGGTTACGACACTCCTAGGGGATATGCTTTGGATATATCTCATTTTCTTTACAAATCATTATGAATAATTAATGAGTATATACCTCCTTAAAGAAAATATTTTTATGATTATTGATTATATCCATAAACAGTTCAATTTATGTTATGTATTGTACAAGATTGGAATTATTCATTGCGATTCATAAACTTACCTAGTGTATTCCATTGTATAGAAATGGCACCCAGTAGAAGGAATCAGAACTCCAGCAATACGTATGATCCAAAGAGTAATAAAGATCATATTATTCATGGTATTAATCCAACATTTAGAAGTGAAATATTCTCCCATGGATTCTCAACATATGAAGACATAATATCATGTGTTAATAGGATATGTAAATAATTTTCTGAGTCCAATGGCTTTGAATGGAAGCAAGAGAAGAAAATGATGATAGAGAGAAAGATGGATAAAGGGAAGAGGGGAAAGAAGGATTTTCCCATATGTGATAAATGTGGAAATAATAACCTTGGTAAATTCTTGAAGGAACGGTAGATTGTTATAAGTGTGGAGAAAAAGGACACAAAGTACATGATTGCAAGGGTTAGAAAAAGGTTTCAAATATAAAATGCTTCATCTGCAAGGTGTTGGTACACTACACGAATCAATGTCCATGTCATCAAAGTATACCGCAAATGATGCTATTAGATAATAATCATGTTATGATACTACCTCAGATGAAGAGGAATGACTAGTGATCTTATGTTGTTATGATAGAATTATTTCATTTGAGTGTTATATCAACAATATACTGGTTTTATGAATTATGGAGATAAATAAGGATTGTACTACAGTACTATTTTATTGAGGATATGAGATTATATAGTTCTAAGAAAAGTGACTTAATAGTAAGCTACAATTTATGGAAAATACATGGTTTAAGGAAAGGTAATTCTTAATATGGTCCCGATAATGAGGTAGTGATTTTGGAATAAGAGATATTTGATTTGGATAAAATATATTGGATATTCTTGACTTCCTTGGCACTGATTAACAGTTTTTTTATTTCATAATTGTTGGAATATTCAAAATTTTTGGATATAATGAATATATCTAGTATTATATAATGGATAAGGGAGAATGAATGTAATCAATAAGGTTTTATGGTAATTCAGGGTGTTACATGATGAAGGTGTTCACATGTTATTACATGGCAAAAAGGATTTTCATTGTGTTTAACATCCTTAAAAATTTTGGACATTGAGTTTGGATAGAATTATTTTGGATAAGTATAAAGGTTAGAAAGGATTATGTTTGAAATTGGATACTATTGTTATGGTTATTTTTGGATTTTTATAAAAAGGACAACATGCTAACCCTGTCACAATCCGTCGGGTCAGACAAAGCTGTGAGAATTGAACCCACAACCATAGTGCAATTGGGATTTATCGCCTACCACTGCACTACGTGATATCCTGGGATTTTATAATCTTGTTTTTAAGGGTTTGATAGGTGAATTATAAATTCATTATTTTATTGGAACCCTATACGATTAGGATAAAAAGAATATATTTTCTTAAATCTTTTGGAGTGAAAGATGTGTTTGTGGTAAGAATTAGTTAAAGGATAAAACTCTAATTTTTAAGTGTGTGTGTATATATATATACATTCCTCTTATTCTATGGGTAAATTAATTCTTAAAATTTAGGTAAGGGATCTTAAAACTGAAAATGTATTATCCTAATAACTTATGTTTTTTTTCAACCGATGGTATTTTAAATCATCATAGATTCATGGATTTGAGGCCCTCAATTTTACACTTGTTTGTGATTGATGACATCAATCACTGCCTATAAATATTTACTTTTTTCCTCTAATTATGTGTCTCTAATTTCCACCGATGTTCTCCTAATCGAGATCATAATTTTTTGGTGACCATTTAATTTCCCTTTTCCTCTTATTAAGACTAAATTTTATTAACCCAATTTCTAATGTGGGTTTTCCCACAAAGGTATTTTCTATTTTCAACCTTTTATTTTCGAAGAAAAATTTAAAATTGCAAGGATGCAGTTTATTGAAGGAGAGAAGAATGTAACCCCCCAATATTTCATAGTACGTTATTTCTTCAAAGAAATCCAATAACTTACACTACATGCAACACCGAGTTCTAGCGCCCCACAACTTACCAAACTAGCTGTTAAAAAGCGGTTATGAATAGTTTTAAATGAATTTTGAACTTTATATAATCCTTATAATTTTATAATCAGTATTATGAGTTTTTTAGAAATAATGTAATAATAAGTTCATTTTGTTCAGATAAAAGATGTATTTTTACAAAAATGCAATTTTACCACCTTTTATTGGAGAACACTTTTTAAATCCATTATCTGAAACTTTTATATATTAAATTTGACAAAATAATCTTCTTCTTTATAATTGGTAAATAATTATTTAGTTTTAATAAATTTTTTGTGTCTTTATGATAACATTCGTATTTGGGTGAATAGTGAAAAAAAATATATTTTAACTGAAAACAGCTTTTTTAATCAAAATAATTTATAGTGATAAATTATAAATATTAATGGTTTGGAAGTATAAATAGATTATATTTTTACCATTTAATCCAATTTAGGTCATTTTAAGAAATTTCACTATGAAATTGGACATTAACAAGTGTCATGCTTTTGATGGTTATTATTTCTTAAAAACACGCTTTTTGGTTTTGACAATAAGAATTAATTTTAAATTAATAAATGAAACCTATATGTTTTTAATTTGGTAAAATAGACTTAATTTTTGGATTTGAAATATCGAAATTATCTTAGGGTGAATTTTTGGTATATTTCTGAAAACTTTCAATTTTTGAGGAATAGTGAAATACACATAGTTATAGTTTAAAACCAAATTTTTATTCAAATAATTCTTTATTTTATTATATTTATTTTAAGTCAACATAGATACACAATACCTATATAAGTTTAATGTAATTCATTGGATTTAGTTTATAATAATTTTAGATATATAAAAAATTTATTGAACTTTTTACCGTCTTTTACCCATCTCCGAGGAGCATTTGCAAATTTACATAAAACATAATTTTACCGCTTCTGTGAGATGAATTTCAAGAATATGAGAAACACTATTGATATAATTAAGTAAAATTTGGTTCAATAAGATGAAAATAATTTTTGGTGAATAGTAACTTTTCACTTTTATTTACAGCGATTAAAAGTAAATTGGGTAATTAAGGGTAAAAATGTTATTATTATTACCCTAACATATGTAATAATTCTATTGGATAAGTATAATTAGACCAAAAAACCTTATGATTAAAATATGAACCTCTTTGGTCCACTTGTATTATATTAGGAAATTTATTATTATTTTATTTAAAGAAGTGTTAAAAGAGTTAACCTCAAAGTTTAATAACTAAACCATTTTAATATAGAGTTGCAGATAATATAAATTAGACTATAAATTTTCATTAGAAATATAAAAATATTTTATACATAATTGTATTTTATTTATTATTTTTAGACTTTAAATAATTTAATTTATTTATGACACAATGATGATGCAGTAATTACCTAATTAATGAAATATTAAAATAATTGATATTATAAATAACCAAATAAATGTAATTTGAGACTTTTTATGAATTAAACTAATTTTATAGGTTACTATGACATATTAGGGTTGATGTAATATATTTTTTTCAAAGTAATAATGATTTTATGAATTTAGAAAAAACAAAATACCAAATAGTGTCAAAATTGACATAAGAGTTTTTAAAACAAATATTATATTATTAATTGTTATTCTATTTATAAAAATCTAATGCTATGTAAAATGGATTAAATACTGTTATATATGTCATTAATGAACCACTTATGGGTTCTCTTGGAAGTTTATAGTAAGTTTAATAACCATATAATATAAAAATACAAAGAGACATGGTAAATGTCAAACTATTTAACTACGAGTTAAATCTAAAATATAAGGTTAATATAGTGACCCAAACTTGTCTAAAACCTTTTGGTTGAGTGGTTTTCAACCCATACCCAACATATCCTTTAAAAAATTATTTTTACTTCATTAAAAATAGAAACTGAATTTATTATAACATAATATTTTATGTTTTTCCTATGGTGCCCCCCACCCCTCTTATAAAAGGTAACTTCCCCTTCTCTCAAATTCACACCTTCAAATCCATTTGGCTCTGCCCAAATGTCCTCCCAACTATCCTATATTTATTCTAGAGGTATTACATTGCTCAGAAATCCAACCTAAGGATCCCTTTTGATCATTTCAAAGGGAAGAACCCGAAGAAGAGGTAATGATTTCACTACCATCTTTCAAGTTCTTTTATTCTTCCACTTACTCTTTCTTTTTTATTACCATAACAGAATAATAAATACAGTACCTTATATATAATGTGATTTTATTATAAATATGGAACAACCATATTCATTATTCTATACATCCTATGAATGATAATGTCACAATGCGTGCGTACGTACAGTTTACCGTCTCCACGCTGTGGTGTAATTTTTTATTCAACACTATGTTATTTGGATGGATATAATGATTAGTAATATGTACATAAATAATGAAAATAACATGATAATGTCTCTGTAAATTAATATACCATCCAATTCCATACCTTTAAGGAAATGATATTATTGATGGTGCATACGTACGGATTCCCGTCCTCACGACGTGATGAGATTCACTTCCATGTTCACCATTCATTGACAATTATAAAAATATATATTTCTAATAAGTATGTAATATATGACATAATAATGATACTGGAGATATATATATATATATGTATATGTATATGTATTTATACACTTACTTATATCTTATTTACTTACTTTCGTTCAATACTATATGAAAACAAAAATAGCGTTTATGTGTACGTACAGTCTACGGTCTCCATAAATGGTTTCTCCATTTCAAATATCTATCTATTATAAATATTTATATTATATATATATGATATATGAATCATAGTTTTTATTCTTGGATTATTTAAATCATGATAAAAATGATACGGTGAAGAATAACAAGTTAAAATATGTACAATAAAGAAAGCAATTATTAACAGAAATGTTAATTTAACATGAAAAACATTATTAAATGGGTAGTATAAAGTCATAAATGAGTAATTTATGATAAAATAAAAATTAATATGGTTCTTTTATAATCTAATATCATAAAATCGTCATTATACAGGAGGTTGAATATACCCTCGACCAAAGGAAAGTGCAAGGTAAGGGGTTTTCATCTCACTCCTTATTCACGTGATATTCATGATATATTGACACTATTTCCTTTTGTGTGGTGTATATACTTCCCATAATTGTATTATTTGTGCAATAATCTTTAATTTATGTGTATTTACATCTTCATTGTATGATACTTATTTCATGGGTTGTATGTTTTATAAGTTACCCAATTGATAAGGTTTAATTCCTCAATCTCATTATTATTCTAGATTGTTTATGTGTAAGTTTTTACTGGGACATATTTATTATACATGTCCATATTTTATAAAATAACTTTCAAAGGGATTATATTTAAGGGAATATTTTACTAAAACATCATTTTAAATGTTTTAAATGATTTATTCTTTTAAACATTTCTCATTAATTTTCATGTTTCGATAATGGGTTTAAGGATTTATTTATATGGACATGAATGTTTTGAAATGATAATTCTTTTAAAATGTTTCAAAGTGGTGTGGGGAAATTTTAATCAAAAATCCCTTCTAAATTCCTACCTTTATAAATTGTGACAATTTTAAATGATTTCATGAAAAAGGGGTATTTCTCTGAAAGCATTTTACAAATCATTTTCATCTATGTCAATATCCTTTAATGGATTTTAAACCTGTTTGAAGTTGATTTATTATGATACAAATCTTACATATTGTATTGAATGTTTCGTGATATTTTTGATTATGTATTTCTTATTTTTATACCATTAATTGTTTATCGATAAAGTATTTACATTCCATATGATAGTTTTAATACAAATGTTTATGTTATATTTCAACTTTTTCTTATGATGAATGTATTAGACTAGTATCTTCCGGGTTGGGGACTGGTAAAAGTGAGCCCTCTGGGTTGGGGTCTAGTTAGAGAATACCCTCTAGTTGGAGTTCGGTTACAGAGGCTCTCTAAGTTGGAGTCTGGTTACAGAGGCTCTCCGGGTTGGAGTCCGGTTATAGAGGCTCTCCGTGTTGGGGCCTGGTTACAGTTATCCCCTAGGTCCTGGCACAAGGTCTTGACATAGAAATTAATGTTTGGTACTATCCATTCCCTTATTATGAAATTAGTTATTAAATGTGATTATTCTACTAGTATAATATCCATTTGTATGTTTATATGGTAATGTTTGATTTATTTGTTCCATATTATATTCAAGTTAATGTTTAAAAGTATATTGTTTTTTATTACACATCTTGCCTTAAATTTTTATTGCTTCTGCTAAATTATTTACCCTTACTAAGCATATGATCTCACCCCTTTCTTATGTTTTATTTTCCCAGGTTCCCAAGAAGTGTTTTAGGTTTGAGATGCAGGGTTAAGCTAGTGGAACAATGGAATTATGAAAGGATTTTTTTGTGTTGTATGTTAGAAAGTGTAATGTAACATTCATATATGAAATCTATTTTCCAAGACTTCTAAACTGATTGGTCTTTAGGGACTTGATTCATTGTAATCATGCCAATATATTAAAATAATGCACCGACTCTGGGAATCTAGGGTCGGGGCTTTAATTGATTTAAGGAATATCAGAAATGGAAGGCATTCATTTGAGGATATTATGTTTTATTTTTTAGAACAAGAATTGTCAAGAAGGTATTAAGGAATGAACTTTCTCTTAACCGCTGAGTGATGTTGAATTTTATTCAATTCGGTATTTTTCCTAAGACTGTTGAGCTTGATAAATTCCTTTACCCAGACATGTATGTCATGATTTTTCTTCTGAACAATTTTATGTTTAATTTATGTTTGTTTATGATAATATATCTAAACCATTACATCCATGCATATGGGAAGATGGGATATTATCCTTGTTAAATAATTATTTAATTTTTGTTGAGAAGGTAAAGGAAAGATTGTCAAAAAAATTGGTATATATTGTCACCAAAGAAACACTATGAATGTTGGGACAGTGAAGAAGCTTGGTTTTTCATGGAGAAATTCATGAAATAGTATTCCACCAGTTGGTACGGACAAACAAAAGAGGTTGTTGGTAGATGATTAGGGAAATAAAATTAATATTCCTTCAGTTGGATCTATTCAATAGAGGCCATAAGAATAATAAACATCAATCCCATAAGATTCCCTTGTTTGGAATTGAAGAATAATTTCAGTCAATGTTCTAGAGACTCTATTTGAAGGGACTGTTGGAGGTGAGCATGAGAATCTAGTGGATGAGAAAGTTGAGAAAGAATCTCAAAGTCAAGAAATAATTATGGAAGATTTCCCTAATCCCAAAACTCTTATTGTTCCTTATTTTGAAGTTGTTGTATATTCTTCCTTAAGAGATATACCAGTTGATAATGAAGATCCATCTTTGGCCTTTGTAGAAGTTCATCACAAGGAATCTATTCCTAACCCTATCACTCCATCTTCTAAATCTTCTGAATCCATTGTTGAATCCTTAGTTATGAAATTAATTATTTTGGAGGCTCAGAACTCATTTATTAGAGAATGGTTGGATGTTTAGATTAAAATTTTGAAGAATATAAGGTTTCTTTGGTTCTAAGATTAGATTTTCAATATCAAAAGATTAATTTAAGGGAATTCAAAGAACATATAATTTCTGTTAAATATATTAATAATATTATATCCAAAACATCAAGATAATTTTGTTCATTAAAGGATAATTATATCAAGAATACAACATTTGATGAGTCTAATTTTATGATAGGGGGAGTTTTAGTCTCTCAAGGAAAGTGGTCAAGCATCAAACTCCTCTCCATGGACACCGACCGAACTGCTCAAAAATTTTGAAGTTATTACCTCTATACTAGATGAGTTCAATGATAGACTACACACTCCATAGTTTGATATAACTTCTTTAAGTGTTATGATCTAAATTCAAAGACATCTTAGAAGTAAATTTAGTTTAACTGGATCCTGGTTGGGACAAGTGTTTAATCAAGTTAGAGATAATTTTACGTCGTTCATTCAGTCATACGATGTTGTGAATGAATTTGCAAAGGAAAATCTATTTGGGAATTTAAAGGTTGTAAATAATTCAAAGAAGCTATTTTAGTAATGGTCAAGAGTATTCAACAACCATTTACATAGCCTTCTTTTGAAGCTTCTTGATATTAGTGTTGTAGTTGAAGCCCTTCCTTGTACAGATGATCCCTCTGTCCCTATTTTTTAAAACCAATGCCAATTATTTTGAATACTCTTTCATTGATAGAATATTGTACTTTATTTTTCAAAAAATTGGAATTCATTTTAATTTCAATTTACTTTATTAATATGTTTTTTAGTATATTTTTTTAGTTCAATTTTTAAACTGTCAATCCTATGTTTATTTTTTATTATACCAGTATTTATAACTATTTATAATAGTTTAGTGATATATTAAATGTAATTCATATTGTTTATTCATTCAAACCATCTTCTTGATATCACAAAAATGGGAAGAACATTAATAAGAAAGGAGAATATATATGAATAAAATTTTGGGGGAATATTTGAAAACCAAAACATTTCATTAGATAAAATATTTAATTTACGAGTATCTATTATTATTTATCGAAATAATACTATGAAAATGAAATATAAACATATATTCTATATCAATTTTTTATGTTTAAAAATCCAAAATTCTCTTTAAAATTTTTTATGGATTATGTTATGGGTTTTGTGGTCATTAAATATAGTCAAATTGTTGGTCATGTATAATCTCAACAATAATCTATAATTTATGATGATTATGATATTCAAAAATACCCTTGTTTGTTTTCTAATAAAGTTTTTTTAAGTGATTTCTATAGGAATTTATATTTTGTTTTAAGGAATTTATTATTACGATAATAAATTTGTAAACACTTTTATCAACCCTGTATTACACTGAGAAGTGAAACACTTGTATATGGTATCAACCCTACATTGAACTAAAATATTATTCATTTTCATCAACATCCTTACGTTTGGAGAATTATAAAATTTATGGATCAAAAACCATATTTTGGAATCTGTATTTACTATTCATACCTTATGTGTGGAAAGGTTAAACATATGGTTAATCAATGTCATGTTCCAGATTTTATACTGACAAGGAAAAATTTATGGATTATCATCCCTATGTTATGCAATCAAACCCTATGCTATGCAAAGGAACCCTACGCTATTCATATCGACCCTATTTTGGGTTCTCAACATTGATTTTTTTCATGCTATGTTTTAAATCTTGGATTACTACAATGGTCACATCAGAATTAAATAGCAATTCGATGATCATTTTGATTATTTCAATGAACTGTGTTCATTGGGAAAAAATCACTCCTATTTATTAGGGATGTAATGACACCCCTGGTTTTTTTGGAATTTTAATTTCAATGATGAAATGAACTATTATTTTGTATCTATAATATTGAATATTTATGTAAATAATGATTGATTGAGAATGTAGATGCACTTTGGATATATACATGTTCAATATTTTACTACTGTAAGATTAATACTGATGTTTAAGTTGCTACCTTATTGAAAATATTTTTTCAACATGGATCACTTCATAAAAATTAATTTGTAAATATATTATTTTTTTGATGAAGAAGATTCATAATTTATAAGTTTTTTGTTCTGAAACTTTGAAGATCAACGTAATCCTTTCAAATCAAACTATTTTGATTTATTGGATTTTCAACTACTCTTACTCAATTGTGGTCGAGTATCAACTACTCATTCTAATATATGGATAATTTGTTCTCTATTAAAGAACTAGAAGTCTTTGTTTTTAGTATTTTTTGTAAAGGTGTTAACAACCTACACTCAGTTGTGGATTCTTGGTCTTGTTATTAGAGGACCAGTGAAATTTACCAAGGTTGTAGAGAGAGTGATTGGTAGAGTGCACTAGGGGATATTTATGCCCTAAACCTCTATAAAATGTCATGTTTTTATTTTTTTATCTTATTAAAACATTTTATATAGCATAAAAACATTTCATATCTGCATAGATCACTATGGGTGTGAAATGATATAATTGAGGGAGATTTTTGATAAGACACAATTCACCCCCCCCCCCCTCTTGTGTTACTTTTTATATTACGACCTAACAAAATAGTTTGATGAAGTGATTTTTACAGAGAACAAACAAGACTCATAATAAAGGAGGGAGGTTTGGAAGTTCCCTTTCATCTTGCCTAGATTCATTATTCACTTTCACTTAACCACCTAATTAATAAAATTACATTTATTAAATACATTATTTATAACCATATTCAAATATAATTTATTTATTATAAATTTTTATTTTATTTTAGAGTTTTTTAATTGAGATATAATTTCTATTTTCACAGTCCCAATGATGTTTTTATCATGAGTCTGTGGTGGAATTATCTTTATATTATTATGGTAGTTCTTTAGGATATGGTTTCGTAACTAAAAACATATAATTATATTGAGTAAATGTGTTTCCATAATTCTAAAAGGTTCTTATTATCCAATATAATGCATAAAAATCTTGATTTATAGGGTATTATCATTATATGCTTAGTCTATTTAGGCGAGTGTTCTGACCATGATGAACGTATTGCATTTCAATTAATAGTAAGTCTATATATTTATTATAGGATATGAAAAAATACATAATATACATATTTAGGTCATTTTTAACCATTTTATGTGTATATAAACCATCCATGAATGTGGTAAAAAGAAAATGGAACACGTCAACAATGGAGGCAGTGAATCGGCCCTAATATGGATAATGTTTTTATTTTTTAAAATAAAAATTAAATAATGTTAGATAGGAGATATTCTAGAAATAGAATAAAATTTTAATATATTAATAATACTAATGTTATCATACTATAATAGAATAAATATATGTATAATATGAATGAATTGAAAGATGTTTTGGATAATAATATTACCTCTTTGTATATTCTATCTTAGACTTCCCCTTAAAGTCAATGGATTTGCCTTTTTATGAGACCAAGGATTATAGGGGTGTGGGGGTATATGGGTTGATAATTTTTTAGATCTTTTGTAAGGTAAATAATTTATGATGTGTGAGGGGAAGTGTTCTGAGTGTGGTATTTATATTGTGGAGGAGAGGGGTGTCTTGGATATAATTTTTTTTAGTTTATTATTTTGGATCAAGTCTATTAATATTGGAGAGTATTCTGACAATATATAGTAATTATTTCACGTAATTTAAAACTAAAGGTTCCTCACATCAGCTATGACTCGTTAATCCAAGTATTTAGCTTATAATGTAAAATTCTATTTTTTCTGTGTTTCATTATTCACTAAATATTAAACTATTTTCACAAAATAAAAAAACATACCCTAAAAATTATTTAATGTGTATATTCTAAAATTGGAAACCATTTTATGAAATTGATTCTCTATATATTATAAATTTTATTTTTAAATTAAATATTTACTCAATTGAAAAATACTAATTTTAATATTATGATCATTTTTATTACCCTTTTAAATATTACTTATAGTCTCTTAAATTAATATTATCATTATAATTAAACTTAATAATATTTCATGAAATCATTTTTTGTAAATAAGTTTTATTTATCATCATTATATTTGATATAAAAACTAAAATAAAACATAATTTCTTTAAAAAAATACAAACACTTTTTTATCATTTTAAAATCATTTATTTACATGTATAGTGATATAAATATTTCCTATTTATTATTGATAATATACTTAGATATTGTTTTATTATTCCATATGTGAGGATACTATTCTAGTGGACAAGTTACTATTCATAACAGTCAAATTATTATTTCAACAGTCATATTATTATTCAAATGGTCAGATTTTTTATGATAATATGGGTTACCAACATTCTATAAATACCTAATATTTTAATAATTCATTATTTAATTATATTTTCTCTCAAGGATATATATATATATATATATTTAAATTAATAGTTCATTATAAAATTCCATTTCTTTAATTTAGTTTTGTTCATGAGTGTGATTATTCAAGGGGATCAATAATATCCAAATTTTCTTATTAAAATTATCTTATTTTTCTATTTTTTTACCACTGTAACACATTTGATTTTGATGGCCATATTTATTCTCTAAATTTAATGTTAAAATTAATATAATGAAATATTTTTTGTTCTGTAATGTGGTGCATGTCATTTATATAATTGTACGTTGCTAAATATGAAATAAATATATAATTAGAAGTTAAATTCCGTTGATAAAATTTTGGGTCATTATGTATGAAAGAATCACACCATCTGTCACACTAGACATAAATAGTACACACAACATACATCAAATAAGAATCTGTCTAATCTTCATAGCTGACACAGAAAAAATCATCACAATGCTATCAAATAAATTTTTTCATGAAAACTTATTGCTTACCAAATATATGTACTAAAAGTAGGATAAATACCCACATAATCATCACACAAACATACTAAGTATGATTTATTAAAAAACTATAATGTAATAATACAAACAAGATTTATTTCATTCTGGAAAACATATTATATCCATGGGAGATAACTGTAAATGTTTTTATTATAGTGAATGAATGTGTATAAATAAATCACCCATCACATCCTCTATATTTACATAGCCTTGGAAAATATTTTTAGAATGTATCAATTATTCAAAAATTTAGGATTACATACACATCAGAGTTAGGCCACCACCACTTCATATAGATATCTTCAATTGATAAATATATTGAACTAACCTCTATGATTCATGTTAAACCTCCTCTTGACCTAGGAAATTTCTTATATACTATTGAACCATATAATGAAACTACTTGTAGTTGATACCCAAGAAATATTCCCATGAGAGAACAAGTTATCCCCAATATAAAAATGTTTAATGAACTCTATATGATCATATCTATCTAATTATCTCTATCCAACCATATTTTTATGATGGACCATGTTCAATGACTTTGCATGATGGACTCTATCCAATTACATCATCAAATAGAATCTATCTGCTGACATCATATAATGGAATATTCTACCCAACAACACTAAAGCCTCATAGAAGCATTCCACTATTTGTTTATCTTTAGTGGATGAAACTATATCTGGTGAAAATGATTAATTTTCATACAACCAAAAAATATCTCATCTTTTTATTGCTCCAATATTTCAACCTCATTCAACTAAGGTGAAATGTTTCCTGAGAAGTTCATGGACTATCATATTTGTAAACATATCATTATAATTATTCTTCCCAGTAATATTCTATTCTCGAACAAATTATCTTTCTATAGAATTCAAATATAGTGTTATTTTAGGAAAATGTTTTGTATTCATGCATGAAACATTTGATTTCAATCAAGATGGATGGACCATTGACTATCATAGAATAACATTCCCCTTTCTGATCTTTTTTTGAGTTTATTTAGCTTGAACATCAACCTTATCAACTCTTTAAATAATTTTTTGGTCAAAAAATACTCTTTTTCCATATTATATAAAGAAACAAATGGTTGTAACATATACATATAACTGACCATTATCCCACCTAAAGTAAATATAAATCATTTAGTACCTTTCATTGAGTCCATGTATCCCATAAAATCTACATCCATGATGTTTTCAAGCTTATCATCATCTCTTAAACATAATGTTTTATCTTTTAATTATTTTATTTATCTAATGGATTATTTCATAGCATCCCAGTGTTTCCTTCGAGGATTTGACATGAAATGGATAAATAATCACACTAAAAAGAAATGTATCACTGTGTATAAACTATTGTATACATTAAACGTCCAATAGTTGAGGAAGAATGAACCTTATATATTCCATGACCATCTCTGTCTATTGATTTTTCCTACTATTTAGAATATTTGATGTGTTCAAAAGGGGGGGGGGGGTTCGTATATCTTTATAGTCGTTTATTCTAAATATTTTAATGAACTACCCTATGTATTCCTTATAAGATAAAACCAAAGAGTTTATTCCCTTATTACTTCTAAATATTATAGCAAAAATCTTCTTTTCTTTTATATGGTTCTTCATTTTAAACCTTCTTGAAAACATCCTCTTTATCCCTCAATCTGATTTTGCTTTGGACCATAAATCAATATACCATATACATAAAAAAAGTATTGTATATATTTTATCATCCCATTTATTCATATACTAGAAATGATCATAACCACATTTACTAAAAAATTCCACAAGAATAATAGTGCCAAACTTTAAACACCACTCTCAAGGAACTTGATTCACTCCATTGAGACTTTGTTTCTACTTACATGTCATACCGTCATTCTCATAGACTTAATAACCATTGTCATGAATAGTGTAAATTAGTTCCTCCATATCCCATATAAAGAAAATAAATGCATACATCATCCCCAAGTATAGATAATCAAAAGAAAAAAAATTATCACTATTTGAATGGTTGTGTACTTCACTACTATTGATGAAATTTTAGATAAGTTAATCACAATTTTTTTCAAACAAAAATTCACTATAACCTTTATTTTTATCTATTAATTCCTTTTATATCCTCTTAAAAATGAAAATTATATTTTTAAAGATATATTTTTCCTTTCAATAATTCATCCAACTCTCAGGTATTATTTAGATTTAAGGAATTTATTTCCTCTTCCATAGTTGAATCCCATTATTCTAACTCTCTAATTTTATATTTTTATTCTGGACATCATGGTTCCCCTACATTAATTATAAGCATGAAATTCACATTATATCTAATATTTTTATCTTGTTTTATAATATGAGTGGATCTCATCAACAAAAAATAAGATCTATTAGATAGAACCTCTATATATGATAGTCAGTTGTCTAATGTTTTTCAATATTGTTATAGTCTATTTGGACATTATTAAATTGGTAATGCTCTATCTGAAAAATCTCTATCTGGTAGAATAACTATTAGTGAAAAATTATATTATTATTTCTCAGAATATTTAAGGCATAGAGACAAGAAAGTAATCTTATTTAGATCTCCTTAATCGTTAACATTTTATCTTACCTCAATTTTCCTCTCAAAAAAGTTTTAATCATTACATAAATGTTATTTGAAAATGAAATCTCTGCTCTAGATCATTTGTTTCTTTTCATCATCCCACAAGTGATATCCAAGGTTGTTATCTTCATATCTAATAGTAATACATTCCATAGATTTCACCTATTACTAATCTCAATTTTTTCATCAACATGAATATATAGGATACTTTTAAGGACTTCAAGATGGTTCACCTCTTCTCTATTATTGGACAAAAGTTATTCCAGATTTTTCTATCCAATAGTTAATGTTGGAATTTAGTTTATTAAATAATTCCTTGTATTTATATCATCTTCTCAAATACCCTTAGGTATTCTAGAGTAACGCCTCATACTCTAATATTTTTCTTGCATGGACCGATTTATACTTTTAGATAATTTATTTAATAGTGGATTTCCATGAATAGTCTTCTCATGTATGATTATTTTCCTTTAAAAATGTTATATAATTTGAATCTAGTGCAATATCCCCAATCATTTTTCCAGATACACTTGATGTTTCATCCACACTCTTTTTTCATAAAACTATCCACTGAATAAATTTATGAAACATAATAGATTTATTCATCAGCAGGTAAACCCAAAATATTTGAGTAGAATCATCAATTAAGGTTACAAACTACAATGATTATCTATTAGAATGAATAGGTATTGGTCCACAAACATCACAATGAATAGTTTTTTATTTTAATTCATTATATTTCTACCATCTAGGTTAAAAAACCTATTATTTCTTCCCATTATAAAAAATCATATCTTCAATGGTCTGTGTGATCAAGTTTAAGTATTCAATTTTCTACTAAAACATTCATATTCATTTTAATGAGGTGACCAAACATATATTTCCATACATTTGAACTAACTAATGATGTTCTTCTGATCAATAAAACATCATCCTTACTCCGGTCATGTACATGGTTTTATTCATTACTCTATAGACAATCACCATCGCCCTTTTATTAATATTCCAGAATCCTTTTGAAAATGTCATTATAAAACCTAATTTATCAATTTAGCGTAAAGATATGAGGCTCTTCTAGAGACCTTGAATATGTATAAAATTTTTTAGTCTCAAGAAAAATGCATGTTTCATTAAATCTTTAACAACACCTTTCCAAAAAATATCTTTATCTTAATTTTCTATAAGATAAAATTAACCCTATATTCCTAGTACATAATCAGATGTGCACCCTCACTCACCATTTGAATGAAAAGATGCACCTAATTTAATAACTCATGACTCCTATACAACATAATAATCAATATTATATTGGATCCCCCATCTGTTACCCATACGACATTAATATTTCATCATATTAAAGCCTCTATATAATTACTAAAATATTCTTTAATATGACCCTTTTTTCCAAAATTCCAACATACAAGACCTAGAACACTCAAATTAACTCAAATTATTCTCTAGTAATTATAATTTGAGGACTTGTTCTTCTTAAATTCCTTCCATTAAGGTTACTATCCCCATAAAATATTTCTGATTTAACTTCTGGATAGAACTTGAACCTCCTTCTTCCCCACATATTCATTCAAGATCATGTATCAAATTTTATCAAACATAATATATTCCTCCACATTGTAGTTTCTCACTACTATCATCATGAAATCCTAGTTCTATGGAAGATATTAAAGAAGAATAAAATCCCAAACATCATCTATGAGTATTACCTTCACTAATCCAGTCTTCCCCCATATCATATTGAATTCATTCATGGAATCTGTTGTAGGTCTTCCACATTATAACCTCATGATAAAAAAATATTCAAATCATTATAAATTTTCTAAGATCTATTGTATTCTTTTATAGCTCATCCAATTCTTTCATATCCTCTAGATAATTTCTCTTCTCTATAATGTTTAATGAAATATTTATAGTAAGTGACATCCTAATCAAGGTTACAGTCTTCTTATCCAAGACCTCTTAGTTCACCATGTCCTTGATTTATGGAAATTTATTGGATATAGGATAATAAAAATCTTTCTATATAAAAATATACTCTATTTTCATTATTAAAAAGTTTTATTACATCACATTAAACATTTTGTTATGAAACCTCACATCCTCTAATTTCATTCTTCCCAATAATAGTAAAATCAACTGAAACCAAAACAACTTGCATACCAAGGAGAGGATAAACTTGGAAATTGTGAGTGATGTAGATACAATACATATAATACCACATGTTTAAATAGGTAATATATCTTTTAAAATAGAACTACCCATCAAATACAACATACATAGGACGGTAATTATGTGATCTCCTCAACCTTCACAGAAGAAATCTCTATAATGCCAACGAATAAAGGTTTTTCTAATAACCTCATCCTCTAAAGTTTATTCACTAGAAGTGAGAAAAACTCCCACCTAATAACCACATAAACATACTAAGAATTATTCACACAAAAACAATACAAATTTTGGAAAAACAATATTAACATAGTTCATAAAAAACATCTTATATCCATTGGAACACAATGCCAAAACCTTCTTTATAAGAGATAAAAATTAATAAAAAACTCTTCACTCACTTTGTGCCTTGTTAATAAGTCTTAAATATATGTCAAAGACTCTAAACTATTCATCAAATCATGATTTCACAGATATCATATATTGGTCACCACCTCTATTTATAGATATCTATAATCGTTGAACATGTCACACCAAAATCCAAGATTCATGGTCAAACTCTTCTTGACCTGGGAAACCACTGATAAATTGTTGAACCATCTAAATAAACCACATATAATATGTACCATGAAATCATCCCATTATAGAGGAAGTCATCCACAATGGAAATCTTTTCTAATGATAAATGTCTTGTCATCTCTATCTGATTATATATGTCTGATCATCTATGTCTGGTGGACTCAGTCTAATGACTTCATCCAATAAAATCTGACCAATGACTTCATTTAACAAAATATTCCACCCAAAAACAATGAATCCTCGCCATAGTATTCCTCTATCTATTCATATTTATCTGATGAAACATTTTCTGGGGAGACTAATGAATTTTTAAAAAACCGAAATAGTTACATGATTCATCCCCTAAATCATAATATGAATTAGTTTCAACCACTTAACCATGTCATAAACCATGATTTATCTTGTTACTCATGTAATAAATTATGATTCACCCCATGAATCACCCTCATATCACACCAAAACATCCTCAATCTTGATTCCAATGCACCAAATCCAACTAATGCTTGATCAAAATTCTAATTTTGGTATTTAATGAGGAACCAAAACACATCAGATATTTCTCATATACCAATATTCTAGTTTTACCTTCATTGTCTCTCTAACTAGTCTCACAGCCTCCATGGCCCTTTTGATATGAGGGTCACCTTCATGCTTTTGATAAAATTATATTTAATATAGGATTATCATTATTATAGTTTGATACACCAAAACACCTGATCTATATGGCCTACACTCCATTCATTACTACATGATATTATTTTACATCAGTAACTTTATTAAACCATACTGCCAACTGAAAAACATCCACTTGTACTTTATTCATGTCTCACCGAGAATGGAATCCTCAAATAGCCAATAGTGAACTCCCCTCTATATGGATACCTATATTTAGTACCTCACGCATTAACATAAAAGGGTCCTAAAACCACACATATATATAACTCATCCCAAACCAATATTACCTTCCATCAACCTTTGATACCATGAATGACTAACACTTTATGTTGAGGCATCCACATGGGATTACCATACCATTGTACATCGATCCATCAGTGATGAAACCTCTTCCCATTGAGGAAAAAAACATATTCTCATATGAAATTAGTAGCCACTATTCCCACATGTTTCTCACAAAATACAGCAGTCAAATCACTATAAGAGTGAACCTTATCTGAAACCATGATAGCACTAATGACTCAACACCACTCAAGTTCATTCACAACCCGAATAATTCTCAATAGACCCCAACATGGCCCATTAACCATTTCACAACCAACTAACACTATTTTTAACCATTACATACTTACCCTCACTCACAAATATATTTCCCAAAATATTTCACCAATTCCCAATATCCTTCTCTAAGATTGAATGATTTACCAAGAACAAATTTATAGGATCTCACCGTATATCTACCTCGGTCTAAACAAAACCCAATGGTTCTATGCACATACAAACCTAGTCCCACAACCAAACTCACACTTCTATATGTAAAATCCTATTTAAAATTTGAAAACATGCCTAAAACCCTATTAATACCCCACTAAATATCAATATTATCCAATACCCCAAGGAATATCTCAAGACAATGATAATCGTACAAGCACTCACTAAACTAGTATCATCCCAAATTTATAAGCATTCACCCATTGTACTTTTATTACATATGAAAGTGAATCCAGAAACCACAAAGCTGGGAAGTAAACAAGTCATGTCATCAAAACCCAATAATGACATGAAAATCACCTAGAGTGATTCACATTCCAAATTCCAAGGCATATCCCATTCCTATACAAAACCCCTTAGTTTTTTGAACAAGAATATTACTATTAATATAAATGGAAAAACAATATAGTTTATTATTAATAATTTAGATAACCTACCTAACCTACCAATAATTCATAGGGTTCCAAATTCATAGGGAAACTTGTGCCTATCCTTGGATCATCTCTCAAGATTACCATAATCTCATAATAATAATACATCATATAAATTTTTTTTACACCATAAAATATTGGTCCTCTTTAAATACATTATATCCCAATTAAGTATAATATAACTCAGATGTTATATAAGAAAACATCATATAAGTTGTTTTTTACACTTTAAAATATTGGTCCTCTTTTTAGTTAAAAAATACATAAAATCACAGGTATGCCATATAAATCCTATGTTCCTACCATGATACATGAACATGTACTTTTTCTAATGGTCTATGAGAAAAAACCTGCAATAATTCATAATCCTCAAAATTCAATTGTAAAACATAATGTGAAATCATAAAAATATAACATCAAAACCCAAAAATAGTAATCTCATTCCCATGGAAACCAAAAATTTTGATTATAAAAGTCATACATTACATAATATTTTGATATACATCACAGGACTCGAAATATTCATAGACCACCTATGAACCTTCTCCCAAAATCATAAAACAAAACAAAACTAAAATATTAATTTTTGACACCTCAGCCTGAAGCCACTCAGTAGTGTTTGTGCCATGTATTTCTATGTGTCCTCAAAAAACTCTCCATATACTATAGGTTACTAACCAGTAGAAATGTAAAAATATTCCTTGGGAAGACTATTCACCAGATACCAAATCAATAAATAATAATATGTTACCAAAAAACATCTATACATGAGTATTCAAAATAAATAAATAAATAAATAATCAAATGTAATAAAAAATGATTTCATCATAACAAACATACAAAGGATCACAACCTAGAATGATCCCAAATAAAAAGAAAAAAAATAAAAGACAATTACATTATCCCTATTACTGTCCCAAGGGAATATCTCAAACTTTTATACCAATCAATAATATCTATCCTGATCAACTGTACATCATATTCTTTGACCTTGAATTCATACATAAGGTATTCATGTTATTCGAGATGTTTGTTATAGTTATGATAGTATAAAAAATTGGGGTATCATTAAGAAACCATAGTATATTCTTTCTGATGCATGTCCATGCATGAGGGAAAAATGAAATAATTAAACATGCTCACTAGTTCATCATGAACTAACCAGGTAGCCATGGAACTCGATGTGATATACTTTCCGGTTAGGCCATCCTATACTAACCAATACACCCTAAACATGACCCAACCTATGTTTTTACTATTATAGAATCCACTCATCTCTCAATTACATTTCCAAACTTTCTCATATAGTACCAAAAGAATCAGGTAGAGTTAATGTCCAAACATTAACAAAATATCCATAGGCATTAGGAATGTTCATATGTTCGTATCTCAAACCACTTCCTTATCACTCTTGTTTGGGTCCATCAGTCTTGTCTCACATCATAAAATGACCAATCCCCCATATAAATCTTTGATCCAAAACTATATAAGGAATGGTCCAATCCATGAACACCGACACATCCCAACAATCTCTTGGGAGGTCATATCCCACCAACCCAACCCTATTTTCTCTAGGGAGGTCATATCCACAGAGACCCATCCCTGAAGAATTTGGGGAGGATAAATCACATTGAAAATCCTTATATACTCTGGAGAAATCATATAAACATCGATCCTTTACCATAGTCTTTAGTTAGATCACATAACATCGTTACATCCCACAAAGAATCTAGGGGGATTAGAAGAACACCATCCCAATCCATTTATAGACATGGTCTGAAAATAAAATTAATTATCTTAGGTCAACATATCTCCAAATAGATCACTATTTGATCCCAGGTTGTTATTCACTCATGACATACCCCCTCATCACAGTCTATCCCAACTCACCCAATATGGCACCAAATGGTTCCTCTATACCTGTCACGTCATCTTTATATTGATACTACCTTAATCTTATCACCATGTGATTACATAGCTACCTAAAGGATAATCATTAAAAAAGACCCCAGGATCCTCTTCAATATCTCTAAACCCCTGGTTAATTATCATCCCATTTCCTAGGGACCATCCTAATACATCGTGTCTACTTGACCTTAGCCTCAACTAGTAGGGGTAATTCCTAACTAAATATCATTATAATCCTGGTATCAAACCACAAACAAAACACTCAACCAATATATGGTCTTTCCATACATATCCTATGGGATATCCCACATCCAATACCCTAGAGGAAACCCCTCTCCATCACATATTCTTAGTCCCAATAGAACCCTTCCACTATAAGAGAACATGAGGGATATCCTTCATCCATATAAGGGATTTATTCATCAATCACCGGACTTAAATATGTCTATACTATCAAAAATCACACCTCAAACCACATATTCATTCCCATTATCCCTAGAAACCCAAACATGGTCGTTCTACATCTCATCTTGTATCCCCATACCTCCCAAAGGTATCCTATCATCTCATCGAAATCCTTCATCCTTGGAGACTTGGTCATTAGGTGATCCCAATTAACCAAAGTATTGTATAGGAATTGGTATAATTCAGGTAGGCTCAATCCCCTCACCATCATCTCAACTAATAATTATGATAGTCCTTATACCTCATTCTCAAATCTATACATTTATATAGGCATATATGCTCATAAAAAGACATGTATATAAAATTTTATCATAGGGTCCAATTACCTAAATACTAGAGTTAACCCCTTTTCAATCTTCATTGATTTTTAACCAAGATATCCATGACTCTCCCACACTTCAAAGAACCTATCTCATGCCAAGAATCACACATAATTAATTATAAGGAGATATAATTAATTATTAAATATAATTTAAATATGTATAGATTCCAAAGAAGTCATTTCTCATCATATACTCAATAAAACATCAAACAATAGAGTGTTTTCTACTCCTAAAATATACTCAAACCTAGGCCATGTAAAAACCATGATTAAAATTATCATTACAATAACCAATTTCACCAAAAATCTTTATAATCACTTGGTAAATTCATACAGCTAAATACCTTCTCTGAAATTGCTTCTAATGGAAAATAGATGATGCCTTGGTTCCCTTTTATATATCCCATGAAAAATCCACATCCATATTATTTGATCCCACTACGATCTGGTGGAATCAAAATCAAAACCCAGAATGAAATTGAGTATAAATCAGTGGATAAAACTAAAAGGATGAGTGGAGGATACCATATAGAGAATGTACCTTCAATTTCTATAATATATCAATCAAAACAAAGTTGAAAGAAGGGAAGGTAGAGAGGGGGAAGTATGGGCCAAGAGACCATCCCCGCATGAATTCCATCATCTAAAAGAAAGGGGTTAAACCCTATTTTTAATTAAAAACATGATAGCTTCCTTTCAGGTTGTGAAATGATGGTTCATTCCATGAACAACATAAACTTGGGATATCTTCTCCCACTATCCAAATTTTTTAAAGTATAGAACATAGGTACATGTTATGGACCCTCTTCTGATGCTATTTCTAGTAGCACTGGCCGATATCCTTCTTCTAAAACTCACCTGAGAATGCCTAAGAAATATAATAAACATAAAACAAATAAAATGACACACTTTTTGGATGTTCAAGTTCTCAAAACCTATGTTTGATCATCATTTTCATAATGAACCATCCATCATATGACAATTTTAAATTCCATCATGAATTCCCAACCCATAATGTAGTGTTTCTCTATAAAAAAGGTATTTCATGGAAGTTAAGGTGATAAATATTATAGGGGTATAAAAAATAAACATCCTATATTTTAGGAATGTGGGAAGAATCACCCAAGTAAAAGACTCAAATAAATAGGAAGATATTTCATATATGGAAAAATAATGGCATATAGAAATAAACTACGAGGGAAAATAAAGAGTTCTATTAAATAAGTGAAGGTGAGTAAACATAATCCTAACTTATAAATTGAAAATTATAGATTTGGGGATTATGGGAATTATGAAAATCAATTCCCTTGGAGTAAAACTCAAAAATATTATCATAAATGTCACATTAATGATGTTTTTTAAAATTCATTTGTTATACAACTAAAGACAATGAAATTTAGAATAAAAAATAAATGGAATGAATTATTTTAAAAATATTCCTTATACTTAAGGTGGGAATCATGATTAGATTTTGATTGATGAATATTAGAAAATGATTCATATTTTTATTGTGGGGAAAAAGTATTAAAGAATAAGACAATAAATCTTAGTTAAGGATTTATGAATGAAATTTATTAATTTAATAGTATACCTATATGGTTATGACCGTTATGATGTAGTGGTATTTTATTTATTTTCTAATGATTATTTAGAATTATCATAATTTAAAAAGTATAGATACCATTTTAAAGACTTATTTTGTTTTATTCATTAGTGATTACATAAATTATAGAATATTGGATTTAATAGATGATTGAGATATATATAACTTTGAGTTTTAAAATTTCATTTTATATAATGATTTTTGGGGGGAGAATATTATTATTGTTTTTAAATACATAAGAAGAAATGTATAGATAACCTTTAGGGTTAATGTAATACTTAATGATGTGGTAATTGAGGCTAATTGGGATAATGGGTTATCATATATACATAGTATATGTTTTACCATACAAATAACCACATAATAAAAAAGTGATTTGGTGGTTAGGTGGTTAAGTGTATTTTGGAACAAGTTTACTATATTTTTAGGAAAAATATTGTAATAAGTTGAATATATTGTTTTGGATAATATGGGATTTTATGAAACAAATGATTAATATTATTTCAATAATAAAACCTGAGTTTACTTTTGGGAGAAAAAATAATTTTAATATGGGTATATGGTGATTAATGTTATTTTCACGAATTATTATTATATTTTGAGAATATATGATTAGGGTAAATATATTTTTCATATGTGTCCTTGTGAATGATTAGTATTCTTTTGAGATAAATGTTTCTATAATCATGGAATAATATGTGATCAAATATTTATATTTTTTGGGTTTTTAATTTCACCATCCATATTTTAATTATTTTTAAGGCTAAATATTTATGGAATGTTTCAAGATGAAAATTGGATATTATATTTGAATCTTTAGTGATTTATGTATTATTTATTCATATTATTTTTTATTTATATTAGATATTATTTTAACATATTCTAACAATTTTGTTTTTTTTAACAGATAAAAATTGTATAAATACATTTTCGCCATTTTGTGGATCATATAATCTATTAGAAGTTACTTTTAGTGCTTAATTTCTAAAAAAATTAATCATGTTTATTTATCATATGAGTTAACGTATATGTGGAAACTAGTCCAAACATATCATAAGTAATTAATTTCACTAATGTAGTACAACTTTATCAGGGGTATAAATTATCTCATTATCTATTTTGATGGTAAAATAATTCATCAAATCAAACAACATAAATATAAATCAATGGAGTCTAATGTGGTAAATAATGCTCATCAATCAAGGTATTATTTTGGAAACCAATTCAAAAGTATGTGTCTTATAAAATTATATATATTATTTTATAAATATTTAGGTGATAAAAATTTTCCTTATAGGGACTTTTAAATTCCTTATGAGGATAAAATCTACTTCTACGAAACCTATGTAAAGATAGATTTATTCTGGTCAGAACAAATTTAAATTTTGAGAATGATATTTTTTAAGTGGGGGAGAATGTAACACCCTGATATTTCAATATTTAATTTTCATTTAAATTAACACTATGTTTTATAGTTTGTACCACACGTAACACCGAGATTAAATAAATAGTAGTATATTTATGAAATATATTATTTAAGTATAATCATTATAACTTATCCACTGGATTAATGGTTATGAATAGTAGTAATTGAATTAAAAAATATATTTTGAAGAGCCTTCATAATTAATATTTATTGATTAGTGAGTATATAATAGGTACTCAATTTTGAATGATAATAATAAAAACATATAAGGTTAAGAATTGAAAAAAGCATGTTTTCATTATATTTTGTATCTTCATTTAAAAGATAAATTCATAAATTTCAGATATCAAATCCAATAAAAATTATTTCATTTTTGGTTTCAACATTTCAAAATTATCTTATGGTAATTTTTTTGGATTTTCTTATTTTACATGCGATTTGAGTTAATGGTGATAAATAATGAGTTAATTAATAATGTTAGTTCTATGATAATATAATTAAATAATAATTACTTGAAATTTTTATAAACCATTTTATAAATCCAATTTAAATTTTCTAAGATATATAATTCATTTCAAAATACAATTTTGAGCTTATAAATCTATGTTTGAAATTTTAAATATCTAAGTAATGTTTTTGTTAAATAAAAATTATTTTTGGTTATTCTCATTTAATCATGTTTTCACTGGGTGCTAATAATTTTTTATTTTTTAAAAGTAAAATATGTATCATATTATTAATAATAATCCACTTAATTCAATGGTAATAAAAATTATACCTGATTCTGGTTTAAAATAATTTTATGCTTAAAACATTAATTTTTATAAATGTAGATTTTCATTGGGTTTTGAAGAAATGTATTATAATTAATTTTTAAAAATTATTAAAATTAAATATTATTTAATTTATTCCATATTTATAATTATAATATTAAAATTATTTATCAATATAAATTTCCTATCTCCAGACTCCTATAAGTTTGCCTTTATTTTTTTCAAATAAATGAGGATTGTCCTTTTTGGGCATATTCTCATCTTAAAATAAAAAAAAATTATTAAAATTATTTAAAATGATTAATTTTGTTTTTGGTCAAAATGAATAGTAACCATGGTAAAATCTTATACCCATGGTAAAAAGAAAAAATATGTTAAAGGAGATTAATAATATTGTAAATGGTATATAAATCTTTAACACATGTGAATTATTTTCATTGGATGAGTTTATTTTATCATGAATCATATTATCTTCGAATCTATTTTAATTTGGTTCCATTTTCCCTAGATAATGACCTTTATATTATTTTAAATAAATAATAAGTACAATTTTTTTCACTTTCTTTTAATATCTATAATTTTTTTATAGGGATAAAAATAGGTTATTAATGGTTCATAATTTTTATTTTTAAGGTGAATAAATATTAATTTATTTTCAATTTTTAGTGACTCTATAATTACATTGAATGCTTATGTAATTAAAATGTAACTCATGAGGATGCAATAGAAAAATCAAGTAAATTAGTTTAAAACATTAAAATTAATATATTTTGGATGAATTATTGTGTTCCAATAATTTCATGGATAATTATAATTTTTTATTTATGTTTAAAGTGTATATATCCTAATTCTATAGTATTCTTGATTAATTATAATTAAAAATATGTAAATTTTCATGAAAATGAATTTAATTAATATTTAGTGTTTAAAAATTATTTTTAAAGCATTATAAAATCATAAAAATACTATATTCAATGAATTTGATGGTAAATTTATGAAACTAACATGCATGGTTCACATATGTGCCTGTTGTAATTTTTAAAATAATATTTATAAACCTTAAAGAAGGTTTTTTTGGAAAACATAGTTGATTATTTTCTTATAAGAAGGACATAATATAACCCATTTAAAGACAAGTTTTTGTTTCTATTTATCTCAAAAACATAAAAAAATCCATTTAGAAATCATCTAATAAAAAATTCCCAACCCCCCTATTTTGACCATAAATCAATCCTCCAAAGTCATTAAATTCAATTGAAAGGTGGATAAATGAAGAAGAGGTAATTGTCCTTACTAATTTATTTCTACTTTATTTCTTCATACACCTCCTTAAAATATACTATAAACATATTATAAGAATAAAATTAGTATATTTTTTATACATTAATTTTTCAATGTTAATGCTAAAACCATTTTTTATATTCTTTCCATCTAATAAGGAATAAAAACCTTGCTCATGCATGCATACGGACAACCATCTCCCTAAAGCGATGTATTTTATTTTTCATCACCACATCACATTAATGGAATGAAAGCTGAATAATTTTTATATATGTGTTATTTATAATATCATTATAATTATACGAAGATAGAATATTATCTACCTTATTACCCAATCAACCATTGTAAAATTATTACTTCACTCGTGCATACGTGCGAACTGCCACCTCCAGGAAGAGATTTCATTCTTTTATCCTTTATATGGTTGGTAATAAAGATAAATTTAATGAATATATATGTTAATTATTATATGTTAATTATTCTATAAATATATATATATATATATATATATATATATATTTCACTTCTTTATTTTATCAATTTATAAAATGATCACATTAATATATGGTAGTCTGTATGCATACATACAGACTACCATCACCACGATGTGATGTAATTCATTTATAATAACCACATTACAAGGATAGTTTTAAAAGTATATTGATTTTATATTCATGATAATTTTAAAATTTTGAATATTATGGATATTATTTAACAATGACACATTTCTAACATAGATCACCTACCAAATCCATTTTGTAAATTAAGAACCAAATCCAAAAGCACCAATGTAAACTATACCGAGTTAGTAAATAAATGAAACAGGATAATAAATGATGTAAAATTAATAATATAATGGTATTAAATACAAAAATGGTTATGAATTATGTAAATAAAAAATTTAATTTTATTATTTAGGAAGTTATAGTGTTTATAGAATGAGTCAAGACACGAGGTATGGTATTTTTCTTTAAAACATTATTCTAAATGTTTTAAAATATTTTTTTTCAATGTTCATGTTATTTTAAATGTTTAAAGAAAATTATTATTTATTATTAAAATAATATTAAATTAAATTTCAAAAACATTTTAATTTTTTATGAATATTTAAAAAATGAATCATTTCAAAGTTTCCTGAATGGGTTATTTTGACTTTTTTACAAAAATTTAAAAAAACAATGCTTCATACATTTTTTAAACATGAAAACGTTTTCCCAAAATAATAGTTTTTATTCTATATCAAACTAAATCTTAATGTTTCCATATTTCTTAAAATGAAATCATTTTCCCATTATTTTATGAATTTTTAATTTTAAAATTTCTTGAAAATAAAATGATATTTCTTTTTTTACATTCAAGGAGATTCTCAAATTCCTATATAAAGTTTCTTTCATCTCTTTCACCATTACAAAAAATATTATTATTTTTATATAGGTATATTCTCTAATGATACCATTCGTCATATTTCTTGGGTTGGTTCAGTATCATTTTTTCTGTACTAGGGAATATATTGACATATGATATAATAGTTTTTCAATACGAATACATATATTCATAATAACTTATACATTTATTCATTTTCTATATATGATAAATACAATATATTTAGTAGGTGAAAATATGGGTCCCCTAATTATATATCCCCTCAATGTATCAGTAGGTCTCAATGAAAAACTATCTTGTGTATTTTTTTTATGTCTTCCCAATTATTTATAATGTCTTGGAACAACTCCTTGAAGGTAATATTATGAGGTTTGATATTATAAATTACATTTTTATGTGTTAAGTTAGTGTTTTTCATGTGATTATTTATATTTCCATTTAATATATTTCATATTCATTTATTTTATGGTTTTTATATAAGTATTATTATTTTAAAAGATAAATAAGATCTTATGATTTAAATTAATGTTTATAATCTCCTAAGGGTAAAAAAATCAATGAAAAGTTTTCATGGTTTTCAAAGAAACCCTCATGAATATTTATGTTCCTTTTATTCTTCTTGTTAATTTTTTTTTATAAATTTTATTTGCAAAACATGATTTCAATATTGAGTGGATATTTTTAATTCAATATTGTTTACATTAGAATGAAAACATCCTTATTGTTTTTCTTTATCTTTAAAATGATTAATGAGTTTTTATTCTTTTTATATCTCTTACTGAGTTTCATTTTTCTCATCCCACATTTCCAAAAAAATTAAAAGAGATTAAGGATATTTAGATATTATAGCATGTTCAGTGGGGACACATATTGGATGAAGAGAGTATGACATTAATTCAATAGGAGTGTAAACATAAGAATAATTGTTGGTAGAAAAAATGTACAATAAGTGTATGTTTCTACTTGTTATGTAGCATATTTCCTAATTATATATAATAATAAACCTAAATGATATCTAGGATATAGATAACTCGATATTTTTTATTGAAATTATTATTATGGATGTTAAAAGTTTGTTTACTTTATTTTTTATCAAATCCAATATATAAAGAGTCTGGTTGTAGAACCATATTTGAGTGTATATGTCAAGAGAATTGTAATCACTCATTATAACACTAAAAATATAAATAAAACATTTCATTAAAATCATCAAAATACTTGGTGTAATTTCCTTATTAAATATTTCAAATATCTTATACACAATATTATACTACAAAATGGAACCCAAACAAATGATATAGGTGGTGTGGGAGGTATGGTTGAGAGACACTTCAAATCTATTTTTATAGTTTCTAACCCACACATGAAATGATGATACCTTGGGGATATGTAGATATTTTTAATTAAATTACTCATATAAATTATGGTCTCTAAAAAAATATTTTAATTTAATAATTAAGAGAAGGAGATCTATGAGGAAGTGATTTGCCTTAAACCAAATAGTGTGTTAGGCTGAGATGGCTATCTGAGATCTTTCTATATGGCTTTGTGAAATATTGTTAAGTGATATCTATTGTATTAAGTGAATAATTTGTTTCATGGTGGTACTCTCCCTTAGTTGGATAGTTCCACTACTTGGGTTATCATTTGAATTATTAAAGCCTAAAATTCAATCCAATACTACAAACCTATAAGTTAGTGAAATTTTCCTTATAAAGTTCATGTTAGTTTCATCAAAATAGGCTATTGGGGAATCTCCCTCACTAGATCTATAAAAAAATGAGAGCTTGTTAAATGTAGTATGATACAATGTGTCAAAGTATTGGATAAATATTTGATTGACAACATCAATTAGAAGATACCTGGGTATAATAATTTGATCATGTTAGATATGTATACATACTGTGAAATATTTAAATGTAATTTTATTCACAATGTGTTTACATGCATATGATTCTCCTCATGTAACTCTAACCTCGTGTTTGGGGTTTTTAGTTCCTATTGGATTGTTTTCTTCTTCATGGGGGAATATTTTAGTTATTTTAAATAATTTCATATTCAAGGAAAGGATACCCATTATCCCCAATCCTATTCATTATCACTCGAGAGGATCTCAGCTGATCTATCAAAAAAAGATCTATATAGAAAGTATCCTTCCTTATCCTAAGAGGTTTCATAATTTTGGAATATCCCATATTATGTTGGTAGATGACATGATTATTTTTTTAAAATTCTAGTAAGACTTATATGCATGGAATCAACAATATCCTAGAGGAATACTGCAAATTAAGAGGGAAACTTATGAACTGAGAGAAGAGTACCATTTACATTAGGAACTGATGCTTAGAATAATGTAAAGCATCCACGGTGAGAATCCTAGATATGTGCAGATGAAACTTACCTATGGAATATCTAGGTACAATAAACCCCCAAGTAGATTATGAATCCACCACTTCCGTAGGTTTTTTGAAAGAATCACTCATTTTATCATGATTTAGAAAATCGATTTCTTAGCTTTAGTAGGTAGAATAAACCTCATTAATAGTATCCTCTCATCAATCCCCATGATGTTCTATCTTCTATAATGTTTCTAAAAGGAGTATTATCTAGTTTTGAAAACATTTTATCTTCATTCATTTGGGATTCTCATTCTAATTGAAAACACAATTGGGCTTCATGGGCTAGGATAGGTAGGCCAATGAAGGAGGTAGGCATAAATGTTGTGAATGTATCTATCGTTATGCGGTTTTTTCATGAAAATATTTCTTGGGATATTGTTGAGGTATCATCACAATTGGGATAGGTTTATGGTGATAAATTGTTGAAGTGTTATGGGAACACTAAGAGGGAGTTATTTTTATTTTTTTCCCATGAATCAATCTAATATCTTGACTCTCCAAATCCATTCTCATTAGATCATTGGAAAGAGAGATATTAACTTCCCATATCATTACTGTTTCAGAAGCAAGATCATATTTCCTTGATTCCCAACACCAAAAATTATATTCTAAGAAGAAAGTATTAACCCAAATTTAATTCTTGTTATTTTAGAAAATAGCCAGCTGAAATATTCGAAATCGTTGCAATAAACTCTGAGCTAAATAAATTGGTTTTCATTGGATCTTCATCAATATATTTCACTATTAAAGATTTCAATATAATGATGAAGGCTTCTAATGATCTTGATGAATGGGGTGAGGTACTTTTGTGTAAGTATATCTGCACAAAATTAATCTTCCTCATACGGGGGTTCATTAAATGTGATTTTCCCATATATGAGAACATCAATCATACAAGAATCGACCTTATGTCAAAGTGCACCTATTATAGTGGTCATCGGGAAGAGATATTATATCATCTCTTATTCAAATGAGAATGGGTGTGTTCAGTGTGGAACTACTTCAGTTAATTTATCGATATTCCATATCAGGATCCGTTAGGTCTCCCTTTTTTCAATTTTTTGTTTTAGTGTGCAAAGACCTATAAATTATATAGGAATATAATAGCATTATTATTATCAGTAGTCTATTGGTGTATCTGGAAGTTGAGGAACAAAACTCATTGTGATGGGATTACATACACAAGAACAACCAAAGTTATTATAAATAATAATTTTTTTGATAGATCATACTCAAATCCTCAATTACTTTGAAGATTCAACCACCCTTATACCCCCTTTGGAAGATTGAATGGCCAACACCCTGCTCTGAAAACCTCCTAGGATCGATGGGTCCATTTGAACCTTCAATATTCGGGTATTAAACTAAATATGGATTACTCATGAGGCATAGGTGTCATATGAGGTAGTGGCATTGTTCACAATCCAATTATATCAATTATATTTGATTTAATTGCATAATTTAGAAGTGTATACTCTCTACAGGCTAAATATAATGCAATGTTAACCAGTTTTCTCTTGTTTAGTCAAAAAAATATTGATCTTTCGACTGTTGAAACAGATTCCATAGTTAATCATAATTCTCTACATGTCATTGGTACCATCCCTTGGTCAATTTCCATATCATTTGTATGCTCATGGGCCTTATCTACAATCACAAGGATATCCTTCACACATGGTAAGAAGGTAACAAATACACTGATATTCATGCTTCCATAGTTTTCCATGGAGTGTAGATTACTTTCTTCTCTATAATTTTCTCTTTACCGCCTTAGGGGATGAACTTGATGAGAGTGTATTCTTTTATCCTTCATTATTTCAGACCCCTATAATTTTCAATGGTCCCATGTATTATTTATCTTTCTTTTTTCCATATACCTTTAATATATTTGATTTTTTTATTTTTTTTCTTTATTCAATCCATGTATTATTTTTAGCATGCAGTGTGTCATGGAATTGCTACTTGTGGAATAGATATTATCTCAATACTATCACCTTAAATTAATATATCTCCATCAATATCTTACATGAATCATAAATATGATTTTTTATAGTATTTCCAGGAATAATATTCATGTATCAATGAATTTAAGTCCCAATTTCATCAGAATATTATTTCTGTATTTTTTTATATTCATGTCTCAATATTTTCAGAATTTATATAAGTATATGACACATAAATATATCCCTAACTAATGTAGTCACTCATACATCAGTGAAACATAAATAAATATTAAACTAAATGGCATGTGAATCCACCCATATGTCGTCCACTGATTCATTGATTCCAAACATATGGATTTACTCGCATTGGGAGTTAGTCCATTTCATATATCTCTATATATTATCCACAACTATTGCATCAATTTCCTTATATGGGTTGATGAATATTTCATTGAGCTATATCCTTATGTGGACCCCTATATTTGATTGGACGACTCTTAAGACAAGATCCATTCCTATAAGGATCATCATATGTAGTATTTGACAATTATGTGAGAACTCTTCCATGAATTCTGAACATAGACATTTTTTTACAATGCACTATAATTATCCCAAAACCATTTCCACTAACCTTGGGGCATTCTTAACTACATTAAAATCCACATTATTGTTTTTTTAGTCCAATAAATATTCTTCCATTAGCACAAAACCTGGATTCTATTTAATATTATCGTAATAATCATCGCATTTTTGGGTCTACCTCCTTGAATAGTTCCACACATGTTCTTTATGAAAGCATTAAAACATTGAACACCGCTTCCCAAAATATTCTTGAATTGTTAAGACATATTCAATGGTATAAATCCTCATCATCATCAACCTTTTTGAATTACCATTGAAACATATCATTCAATATCATCTAATATAATTTTAATTTTCTTCTACATAGATTTACTAAAAATAAATACTATAAAATCCTTTGTAAAAATCGTTCTCTAATGTTTCTTTTATTGTTAATGCCCATTTTATCTTCAAAAAAATCATACTTTATCATTTTCCACTTATTAATAAAAAATTAAAATAGAATATAAGAAACTTCTCAGCTCATATTCTTCTCATTCATTCAAAAAATCATCTTCTCTCACTTTCTTTTAAAATCACATCTTGATCCATTTTTTGATACAAGGATGATACCACAAGATTTTTTTAAAAATAATCCTTTCGTTTGTCGACTCTACATCTATGTGAGCTGACCTAGTGTGGTAAATAAATGTGATTTAACCAAGGTGATTAGTGTCTTCCATAAACTCAATTTCATGTAATATCAACTCAGTTATCATTTTTTGGGGTTGTTTTATGCATATTTGTTATGAAATATTTAATCCTACACACATCTCAACAAACACATCAAAATATTTCATGTGAAAGAAAAAAAACTCCACATTTTATCAATACTTTTATCAACCAATAAACCTCTTAAAGTATGTTTTATATAATTAAAGACTAGGGATGTAGGTGTGATTTTCATAACTCATTTCTAAATTTTTATGGGGATATCCATAAAATAAAAAATAACACCTATTTTTTTATTTTTTATAACTCCACCACATATTTTCACCCTAATAAGGTTCTCACTCACTTAATCCTCCTCATAAAAGTTAGAACACTCAATTGAGATCTTATTCATTGTTTATTAATGGTGAAATCTGTATCCATATTCTTTAGTACCCTATATTTTAGAAAAAAGGAATAATTAAATTAATAGAGAGCACATTGTTCATAAATAGTAAAAACAAGGTTGAAGGTTTCCCCTTAAACATGTATTCTCAATCCTTCTATCTTATTCATCAAGAGATATACCCATAATACATCTACTTTGTATTTCCCCAATATAAACTTCCAATGTTTGTAATCACTTCTACCTACCTCATCTCTTTATTTATGTGATACACCCTTCTTCACTTTAAACTTTAGAGCATAATAAGATTCTATTACATTATTTTGATTTTTATGAAGCTAACACTATATAGGTATTATTTTCCATGTAGTTGTATAGAATATACCAAGATTATAAAAACCTTTAACATAATACTTCATCCATATTCATGTTTTTATATATTTAAATCTTTTCCTCTTTCTTCTTAGGTATGATAGAATCATCTTAATATTTCTTCTTTGAATTCTTAGGGGTGGTTTGTATGATTTACTCCTTCTTTTCACTCCTCAAAGATAAATTTTTTTATTTAATCACTTGTTTCATTTTATATTGTGATATTCTCTTCAAATTTTCACATGAATTATTATCAGTTTATTTATACTGGAACATATTTTTACAATAACAACTTTCATAGTAGTAATCACAAATGTCTTTCATGAAATTTTATCTATTTAGAGATAATATATTATCTATTTTCAATGATTTATTCCTCTACTTAGAAACTTTTTTTATCAATTATATATGTTCCCCTATAATTGGGAATTTTCTTTTCTCTTGAGGTTGAAAAATTGTGCCAAAAATATATTTCTAATTTCTTAAACTTCCAAGAAAATCAATAATGACCCGCATGTCTCTTATTTTTTCCTATAGTTCTAATCTTTCAAGATTTTAATCCTTTTTGTTCATGAGAATTATACTCAATGGTTTGTGATCCTTTTGGGGAATCAGATTTCATACACACTATTTAATCCACCTTTGGCATGGGAGTTGGATTCCAATCATTTTTTCTTGTCCATATTTGTGTATTTTTTTTATTTCATTCATGCACGGTCTAGGAAAATATATTTTTTATAATCAAAGAATTTTATTTGGATGGTACATTCTTAATGGTTTTTTATTAATCTTGTGATGAATTAAAGTTATTAATTATATTAAATTGAGGATTATAGGATCCATTAATCTCAACAAACACTTGTTTTGAAGCATCCTTATTTACCTATTGGAAAGTTACAATTTTTTCCATCTCCATATTCTTTAATTTCACTTTTAATTCATGTAACTCCAATATGAGTGAGATATTATCATCCTTAATATATCTAATACATACTTCCTGATTACTCTTCACCATATCAATCTAATCTATATGAAATATTAAACACTCTTGTATTTCACTATTAAGATCCTTAATTCATTTTGATTTTTCATCCAAATGGGTTACCTTGACAACAATACAAACTTTGTGTAATTATTATAAATAATGGATCTTCTCTTCAGTGTACTAAATTACATTTGTTTTATCATTAGTTTTTTTTTGTTTTTATTCATCCACTAATCACTATGATTTTCAAAACTACATGACAAGTTTCTTATCATCCACATAATTGATGAGATCCTTTATTTAGTAGAATTTTATAGTCATTGGTTTATCCATGATTTTAGCCTCTTGATCTAACTATGACTCATCATCATCTATCCTTTTGATAAACTTAATATGTATACAATAACCTCAACATGAATCATATTAATATAATATTTGATCTCAAAGTATAAATTATTGAGTGATTCACTTATGAAAATCTCATTATAGGGAAAATTTTCCTCATCAAATGTATCATGATTGTAAAATTATTTAAAACACATATCACTCTATTTATCTTTTGGTAGTGGTGTCTCTTTCGTTTTCTTCAAACTCATCATTATCTTCTCTAAATCTTTCTTAATTCTATTCATTATAGTTATTATTGAAACTTAATATTTCTAATGATACAGAAAAATTTTATCCTCTCTAACAAAAGAATATTCTCATATTTTATTGTGGTTGGATCTTATTAGAGGGAAACTAGATTAGATTCGATACAACTTATGGTGCCCATGTTTTTTTATCACTAAGAGGGATGGTGGTAAATCAATGAAAAATTATTTTTTTTTAAAAATTTTACCATTTTAATTAATCCTCATAAAATATTTAATGTCTTGATCCTATTTATAGTTGTATCTCTATGCCTCTCCCTTATATATCAGTAAGTAGAGGAACATATATACTGATTTAAAAGTTTCATCCTAGAAATTATAATCCTTGTTGGGATTTTTATTCCCCCAAAAAATATATTTTTCCATTATTTAACACAAATTGGTTTCATGGCATGGTATCTCACAATGAATATAAAAAATTCCATCATGTGATCTAGAGTTCCACTAATGTTTTATCACACCATATCACACAGATAATATCTTCCCATTGGTTCACTTTCACTATCTCACATGATTAAGTACACATAACCAAATTGTATGCCTTACACATTCGATGAATGGATCCTTTTATGAACCATCATGTTGGACTTATACTTTATCTCTATTCTTGTTATTAAATTTTCATTAATTTCTCTTCCTTTCATTTTGATTCAATAAATCTCATTTGAGCACCTAATTTGATACAATTGTATCATAATCCACTCTCTTCCTCTCCTTCTTCTTCTTCAAATCTAACTAGTGTTCATCCTGCGGGAACAGTATTGGGTTCTCTCAAAACATTATCTAGTTTTATTTCACTGAGTAATAGTAGTTACAATATCTACTCATCTTATTATATTCATATTTATTTTATATTCATATAATAATTAATATTTTGTTTCACAATTTTTTTGAAACACCTAAAATACTATAAATAGGTGATACTTCTTTCTCAAACTAGAAGATATTTTATATTTTGATGTAAGATCCTAGTTCTTGACTCGAGTGTAGATCCTTTCAATTTTTTTCTAACTCTTAATTTTGGAACTATTTAGGTTATCAATTGAGTTTGAAGATGTCTCAGGGGTGTCTGGGGACTGCTTGAAGCCTGGAAACAATCTTTTTGGGAGAATTTGGAATATTTCATGATTAGTATAAGTTGTGTGGGTAGGTCTCACTACTAGATCTAACTGTGTTGATGGTCTATATTTTCAGGCAGGGCAATTTCGTATGGTTTTCACATTCTTTCACATACTATGCTACCTAAATGTGTGAGTTCCCATCTTCTTCTAGGTACCCATGCATGGTTGGTGCACGGTTTTTAAAACAGTGTGGCCAAACCATGAACAGTGTAATTTTTGGGTGATTTTACCATTTTAGCCTTAATGATCTTATTAACTCAACCCTTATTTCCTAATATAATTCCAGCTGATAGAATATCCTTCTCACCAATTTTGAGCACTCTTTAAGCCTAATATAAGGATTGATATATCTCTTTAATCTGGGGTCTGATTGCGCTTTTTTTGTCATGTTATAAGTGCATCGTTATGTACATGATTCTTTTTTAATATATATTCATTTATCTTTATCTCATTTAAGTTATAGAGATATTCTATTATAAGACCTTATTTCATATCTACTCTAATCCACGCTAAAATAGATGTTGATATTGGACAAGTAAAGTCATGTAAGTATGAGGTAGGTTGTCTAAAACTCATTCCTCAATTTCCATCATTTTTTAAATTTCCATGTCGTCGTCTCGATTTCATCGGGCATTGTTTGTTAAAATTATATTCCTTTATTATAGTTCTTAGAATTGTATTCTAAGACACATGACACCTATGTAATTCATTGTTTTTGGTTACTTCCACAATTACAACCAATCCATATAGGGTGTTATTCCATATTTGTGTTTTTGGTGGTTTGTCATGTTTAAGACATTATTCGGGTGTGCCTTAAGCTTGACTATCCTAATGGTAAGACTTCCATTAATAATTGGATATTGAATTTTTGAATTCTGAATTGATGAATGGTTTCAACCATGTTGTTTCACTTGACCCAAATAAGGTAAGTTCATGTACAAGTTTAATAAATATTAAATTTAATATTATCATGTATATGGAATAAATATGAGTTTGCCTAATTATTAAAATCTAATGGTTGGTTTCATGTCATAGCACCCATTTCCACTCAGTGTGGAAGGTAGAATGATGAACAAAGTTAAATAATCATGACTAAAATTAACTAATTAGGTGGTTTCATGCTCATTCTAACGATCATGCTAATTAAATGAATGGATTGAAACAAATGAACTTATTTAATGTTTATGAATTATATATGAAATAACTAGAATAGTCGCATGATCCATAGCTTAATCACGCTAATGAAAGGAAAGTCTTGAACATCATAAAATTATAAAATGGGATGATCTTCACATGACCTAACTTATTAAATGAATTAAATGTATGGTTATTAATTGTATGTGGACATTGAAATAATTATAGAAAGTGCCTGACTTGAGTTGATCTTGTATTCTTGGAAGAATTCCAGAAGAACTCAAGGAATTTATTCTGATTCAAGGATACTAGTTACATTGGTTGAGACCCACCTATAGAACATGAGCCTCATCTATTAGTGGAAGCCTTGTATGACACCATAGGATCATTTATTTATCCTATTAGGATTAATTGGATACATTCCTTGGATCCATCATGGATTATAAAAACATGAGGTACCTTGTTTATACACATGGGCCTAGACATAGCTTAACCCATTTTAATTTGGATATATTCATGGGACTCAGTTTGATCATACTATTGTCGAATTACATGGTTGACGATCCTTGGATTACACTATAACCCCTTAGGCGAGATGAATTTATTTTTGAGTTGGTGACCCTTTTGGTCTAGGTTTCCTTGGTTATTACCTTGGAACCCTTTAATTAATAATTACATTATAGGTTTCCTTGTTACATCATGGAACCATCATTATTTCAATCAAGAGGTTATTTCATTTCTGGTTATGCCTCACATGACATAAGTATATAAATTATAATTTAATTAAGTCCTGAACTAGTTACTTTTTGATACACCAGTTGAGGGAAGAAGTAGGTACTTCTGTATTTAAATTACTATATTACCATACATTTATATATTCATTCTTGAAAAATATTATGTTTATGTTGCATGGATAGTATTTTATAGACAACAATAGTGGTGGTCGACTAAGATTTATCTCATACGCTATCCGGGATGTTGTTTGGAACCTAGGAAGATACTATGTATGCATGTGTTGATAAAGGTAAGCATAGTTCTTTGGATACTTGATTGTTTCCTTCTTTAGGATGGAGATGGTATCAGAGGATCGATATGGAACTCGAGATACATGGGATAGATTTTATATTCCTTTTTCTACATTTTATATCATGATTATATGCTTCTTGTGTAACTTTTTCCCATCCTTCTAGTGTCATTACATATATCATCTTCATTTATACTATGTTATTCGAGTAAATTTAGTTATGGAAATTTTTGTGTCTTTCTGCTGTGAATTCTAATTTCTTATATTTCTACCTCTATTTATTTATTTAATTTTTATTACTTTTTATCCACTATGATTCACTCTATTAATTATAACACTCTGACCCCAGTTACCCAGAGTCGGTGCATTATTACATAACATTGGCTTGATCACAAAAGATAAAATCTCGAAAGACAGATTAGTTTAGTAGCCTTGAAAACACTAGATACATTCATAAAGTTTACATTACATCATAAAGTGAAAACTACAACAACATCTTGTCTCCACACTCATATCTCCTTATAATATCTCTGCAGGTCATTCATAA
Organism: Viscum album; assembly: GCA_963277665.1. NCBI lineage: Eukaryota > Viridiplantae > Streptophyta > Magnoliopsida > Santalales > Viscaceae > Viscum > Viscum album. The sequence continues at coordinate 1,525,553,700 of OY728133.1, read as the reverse complement.
AATGCTTCTTCACATCTTGGGAAAAATAAAACATAGAAAGGGGTGAGGTTAAATGCCCAGTAAGGATAACAATATACCAGAAACATTCATAAATAAGCATAAACATTTAAGGCAATGTATAAATAAAACAAAATCCTTTTAAACTTGAACTTTAGCATAAAATGGAAAATATAAAATGAAATAATTTCATTTACTTATTCACATGGATATTCTACTAGTTGAATAATCATATGCAATATCAATAACAACTTTCATAATGATGGAAGTCATAATGCCAGACTATCATAACCACATAGTCAAGGACTTATGCCAAGACTACAAAATAATATTTTTTCAAGGCCTTGTGCCAAGACACTAGTTTGTCTCATTAGACCTACTGATGCATTGAGGAGCTATAGCGAGCTCCACCCGTCACTTATTAAGTCCAATGCATTCCTCATATGAATAGGTTTAAACATAACATAAACATTCTTATTAAAACTAGCATACGAAATATCAATACTTTATCCATAAACCATGAATGGTATAAAAATAACACATCCACATTCAATCATATCACAAAACCTTCAATAAAATATGGAATTTTTGTATCATAATAAACCAATTTCAAATAAGCTTAAAATCCATTAAATGATATTGACATAGATGAAATCCAAACTATTTGAGAGAAATATATCTTTTTTTGAAATCATTTAAAAGTCACATAATTATAAAATAAAACATTTACATTGAAAATATTTTTATAATATAGTAAAGTAAGCTTTGATGGTTTTAAAACGGCGGAAAATAGCCACACACACTGTATGAGTTAAAAAAAGACATTCTTACCTTAATTGTGTCGAAAAGGTTAAAAACGACCTTATTTGGAAAACGACATATAGATTCTTTTAAAAATTTCTTATAAAAATTAAAACAAGGGTATAAATGACTTTAACCCGTAGTTTCCAAAATAGTAAGATTGATTTGAAATACATTTTTAAGAAACATGGATGTGATTGATAAAGAGGTCCCAGTAGATAATTACGTATAAACAACCTCGGATAATGAACAGATTGTGAAATAAAACCTTACCTTGTAATTTTCCTTGGTTGAGGGTAGGTTATCCTTTTGTATAATGGTGAAATAATTTTTATTAAATTATACAAGAATCATATACATTAATATGATATCATATATGATCTTTTAACATTGTTTTGTTAATAATATCTTAGTATTATCGTGGTTTTGGGTGTTAACTTACTCGTTTTCTTTTATATGTTTTGTTACAAAATATGTTTTTGTTATGGATAGGTTGTATATTATTCATATAAATAATTATATCAAGTCCTTAAACATCATTTTTAATCATCAAATGAGAATTATACTTGAATGGATATGATGGAAAATTAATCTCATCACGTTCGTGGAGACGGTAGTCCGTACGTATGCACGAGTGACAATATCAATCTTTTGATATTAAAATAATATATAATTGGATACTATATAATATATAAAGAATAATTATAATGTTATATTTTTTATTTACATTAATTACACATCATTATTATACCCATCCAAATAATAATGTTTTGAATAACAATTACACCACGGCGTGGAGCTGGTAAGTCGTATGTACGCACGTATGGTGAAATGTCATTCAAAGGATGGATAGAATACTAAATATGGTTGTACCATATTTATAATAACATCATAGTATATAGAATATACTGGAGTTATTATTTTATAATGGTAAAAACAAATAAATAAGAAGTTGAAGAAGAAAGGAACTTGAAAGAGGGTGGTGAAAACATTACCTCCTCTTCGGGTTCTTCCTTTTGATTTGATAGAAAGGGCTCTTTAGGTTGGCTTTATGATCCAACTATGGCCTCTAGGTTGGATTTAGGGAAGTTTATAGGATATTTGGGCAGGGTTTGGCCAAGCCAAATGGCTTTGAAGGTATAAATTAGAGAGAAGTGGGAGTTCCCTTTTATAAGAGGGGTGGGGGCACCTTTTGAAAAGCTAGAAATATTATTTTATAATAAATTCAGATTCGGATTCTAATGGATCCAAAATGATTTATTTCGAGGATAAGGTGGTGATGGGTTGACAAAAACTCAAACAACAGGTTTTATACAGGTTTGGGTCACTTTATAAACCTTATCTTTGAGTTTTAACTCTTAGTTAATTAGTTTGACATTTACCATTTCTCTTTGTATTTTTATATTATATAGTTAATAAACATACTATATACTTTCAAGAGACCCTCAAGTGGTCAATTAATTATACACCTATCATTATATAAGTCCTTTGGCCCATCCTTAGACTTTTAGGAATAAAATATCAATTAATAATATAATATTTGTTTTAAAAACTCTTATGTCAATTTTGACACTATTGGATATTTTATTTTTGATGATTTCATAACAGAATTATTACTTCAAATAAACTTTATATAACCAGTCCAAATATGTAATATTAACCTATAAAATTAGTGTAATTCATAAAAAGTCTCAAATTACATTTATTTTGATATTTATAATATCAATTATTTCAATATTTCCTTAATTAGGTAATTACTGCATCACCATTGTGTCATAAATAAATTAAATTATTTAATGTCTAAAAATTATAAATAAAATACCATTATGTAGGAATTTTTTTATATTTCTAATGAATATTTATAATATAATTGATATTATGTATAACCCTATATTAAAAATGTTTTAGTAATTAAACTATGATTTTAACTCTTTTAACTCTTCTTTGAATTAAATAATAATAAATGTCTTAATCTAATCCAAGTGGACCTAAATGATAATATTTTATTTCTAAGGTTGTTTTTGGTCGAGATACACTTGTTAAATAGAATTAGGACATGTGTTAGGGTAATATTAATATCATTTTTACCCTTAATTACCCTATTTACTTTTAATCGTGGTAAATAAAAGTAAAAAGTTACTATTCACCAAAAAATGTTTTTACCTGATTGAACCACATTTTACTCCTTTATATTAACCATGTCACTTAGATTTTAGAAATTACACTCATAGAAGAGGTAAAATTATGTTTTATGTGAATTTTCAAATTCTCCTAGGAGGTGGGTAAAAGACGGTGAAAAGTTCTATAAAATTTTTATATATCTAAAATTATTCTATACTAACTTCAATGAATTACATTGAACATATATAGGTATTATGTATCCATTTTTACCTTAATTAAATTTAAATAAAATAAATAATTATTTAAATAAAAATTCAGTTTTAAACTATAACTCAATGTTTTTTCACTATTCATCAAAAATTGAATGTTTTCAGAAAAATACCAAAAATTCACCCTAAGATAATTTCAATATTCCGAATCCAATAATGAAGTCCATTTTGAAAGGTAAAATTTATAAAATTTCCAAAAGGGGTTATTACTAATCATAACGGCTAGTTTGATTGGTTGTGGTGTGTGTTGGAACTCGAAGTTGTGTACAACACATGCTACTGTATTATTCAAGGAGAAGTGTACCGTGGATGTTTGGGGTGTTACATTAATGATGGTATAGTCTCCCCAAGTACACACCCTAGGCCCTCGCTGCTAATTGGATGCTTCTAGAATTCGGGGAGATGCACTTGGGGCCATGTGGCTCACCAGGCGTGGGGAACCTCCTAAGTGGAATCTAGGTACGGAATGTCACAAAGTAGTATAAGAGGGTTTATTTTCCAACATTATATTTATAGACAATATTTTGGAGATTATAATCATTATGGTACTTGGTCATAAGTCATTGTTGGGCATCGTGAACCAATGTCTGGGGAAAAGGCAGAGTTTCCTAAATTATAATTGTTGTTCTAATTTTTCTTGTTATAGTTCCTATCATTTCACTGTTGGGTGACTCACATCTTTTTTAGTGTTATTTCTTATTATTCTAATTGGGATTCTATTTTATCCATACCCCAATGATATGGGGGAAATTATAATTGTTACGTACATTATATAGGCACCTATAATTCACATTAAATTCATATTTACATGATATATAGGTTCATTTCAGTGCTTTTCATTACATGATATACCTTTGATTATTGAGTGATATATGATTTATATATATACTTTTTCTACTTTTTATTCTATGATTGATTGATTTCATATTTCAATTCATGAGGTGTTATGGGTCCTCATGGGTGGTATTTCATATTTTACCAAATCAATTATATAATTAGAAATTTAAATGAGTGTTAATATTAGTGATAAGGAGTATGGTCCCTGATTCACTAGGTTGTACATCCCATTTTAATTAAATATTATTATATAGAAATAGTAAAATGTAATTTTTAAGTAAAACATAACTTTTAAAATGAAATGGTTTCACATCATTATCCCTCCTTTCCCTATTTATGTAAGGTAAATAAGTGAACACAACATTTAGATATGAAATGAATGGAATGATTGTCAGTAAATGATAAGGCAAGGTACCATTGAACCTTCATCTACTAGAACCCCTATAACCAATACTTTAGAAATTACTTTTACCTAGCCTTATAATTTGGTATTTGGGGTAGTATACCAAGTGTATTGATCCCTTTCTTATTTTCATCTTCCATTAGTGTCTCTATCTAACTACTTAAATCTCGTTCTGAGGTGTTTTCTTGTCATTTCGAGGGCAATTCCACTATGAAGTCCTCATGTTGTGTGCCAGGAGGGTGTTGAAGACCATTCTTTGGATGTGGTTAACCTTAATCCATTAGTCTTACATCTAGAAGTACTTCTTATGGCACCACCTATTTTACATGAATTGTTCACTGATGATCAGTTTCATTATAATTTCTTACGTATGATGTTGTCCAAGCATGGTGCTCCACGAGATGCATCAATGATAGATGATCTGACCTATGACTACCAACAACAGCATCCTCCTAGCTTTTCAGGGGATGGTGGTCCACAGGCTATGAAGTCTTGTCCAGATTTCACCTTATCTATCTTTGAGCATCTTGAGATGCATCCAGAGAGAAGGGTCAAACATGCTACTTATATTCCATTTTATTCATCCGAGAATTTGTGGGATGTGATACCCAATGTTGTTACCATCAGTACATGGTATGGGATGATTTACAGACTTCCATCTATGATCCATTCTTTTCACGGATGCTAATAGATGAAAGATTCAGAGAGTTCATACATCTTGAGAAAAGTTTTATGCCAGTTATGGATTATTCAGCTTGTTTCACTGAGTTATATCACTTTGCATCACTTTAGCTAGTGATGAGATTTTGTGTGCAAGATTCTTTGAGGACGGTATTCTATATAAAATCTGTATACAGGTTAATGAGTTTTTTCAGGAAACTTTCTCCAAAATAGTTAATCAAGATCTTAACACTGAGCCCAACCTGAGGGGTGGCAACAATACTAGGCATAGAGGACCGGTGATGTGGAAAGCTAGTATTTCTTTTCTTAGCAGGAAGTGATTTCTCAAATTTTTTTGTTAGTGAAGTGGCAACTAGATTACCCATGCCGGTAGCTCGATGGTGCGTCACCAGTGTGGTAGATAAGGTAATTTAAAGCCTTATTGTGATAAAGACCGTATTGAGTGTTGGGATTGTGGTTGTATGGGGTACTGGTAGAGATTCTTTAGAACCTTTCCATCAGCTTCCAGTGTAAGAGGTTCTAAACCAACTCCACCTTTATGAGTGGGATAATTTATTCCACATCAGGTGGGAAGTTTGAGTATATTTATTAGGACTGGATAAGGATGAGGTCATAGTCATTTTATCAAAACCCCTTATCACCATTAGAACCAATAGATAATTTTTGATCATGGTAGCCCAGCTATTGCACCAGGTCGTAGATCAAACCAATTTTCTACATTACAACCGATACCTGAAGGTCAGGTTATGGGACCATCTATAGTACGATGTCATATTCTAGTATCCTCATCTAAATTATCTACTTTATTTGACACAAGTGATTCTCACTCTTTCATCTCTTTATCTATCATGTAATTCCTAAGTCTGTAAATATAATATTACTATGGTGTAATGAGCCTAGATACACCATTTGAATTATGGTTAGACGGAAAATCCAGTGTAGGTATTGTCCCCTTAAGGTAAGAAGTTACCCTTTTTATGGGACCTCTTTTTTCTCAAGATGATGGGTTTTGATGTCATCCAAAGGATGGATTGGTTGGTTCTGTATCATGCCTTTGTATACTTTTATTGCCAAAGGGTGTCATTTAAATCATGATAGGCTAACCGTTATCAATGTAATGGTTATTGGAATGTCAATTTCGGCAGAGTTGGACCAAAACATCATGGGCTAGGTGGAGTGACCACCCATATTTACAATCACTTCATGAAGGATTAGGTTTTAGCCCCGGATGAATTCTCTCTAGTAGTAGATCATTTTAGGTACATCTTTATTGATTATTTTTCTTGTTTACATCCAGATAGAGAGGTAGATTTTAATATTTATCTCATTCTAGTAGTAGATTAAATTTCCTTTACTTGATAAATTATGGTACATATTGAGCTCCCTGAGCTCAAGTGGTAGTTAGAGGACTTGGAGGACAATGTTTTATTATAGCCTAACACATCCTCTTGAGGTTCACCGATGAATTTTACCAAGAAATAATATGAGACCATTCATCAATGCATGGATTAAAGATGGTTAAACTAGATTGTGGTTGAGAACTTGTATCCACTGGCTCAAGTAGATGATCTCTTTAACTATCTCTGAGTAGCTAGGTTATTTTCGAAGATCGACCTACGATCAGGATAACATCAGGTAAAATTTAGTAAATCAGACATACCTCGTATAGCTTTTAATAGTATTTATGGTCATTATGAGTATCTTGTTATGTCGTTCAGTATTACGAATTCACCATTCATTTTCATGGATTAGATGAATAGGGTGTTCCACCCCTATACGGATTCATTTTTTGTATTATTTGAGGATGACACCTTTGTGTATTCTCATACTCATATCAATCATACTAAGAAACATAAGATCATTGTGAGTATACTTATAGAGAATAATCTTTATTCCAAGATTTCTAAGTGCCACTTATGAATCAACAATGTTCACTTATTTTGTAATATTATCTCAAAATCATGAGTCTTTGTTGACCCATAGAGGGTCAGTGTTGTGGTTTCTTGAGAGCATCCCAAGAATTTATTTGATATATGCAGCTTCTTGTGGATGGATGGATACTATAGATGTCTCATAAAAGACTTAACATGCCTTGATTCACCCCTTACTAGACTTACAAAGAAGGTTGTTAAGTTCATGTGGTTAAAGGTTTGTGGAAAATACTTTTAGGATCTGAAAGTAATGATTACCTCAGCACCGATACTGATTCTTCTTGAGCTTGGTAGAGGTTATACCATATTTTGTGATGAATTAGGCATCAAACTAGGATAATTGTTGATGTAGGAGGATAGATTTGTTTCTTATGGATCATGACAGTTGAGGAATCATGAGAGAAATTACCCAACACCCAACCTTGAGATAGAAGTAGTTTTCATTGCCTTACATCTCTGGAGATATTATTTGTTGGGTGAGCGCTTTTTGGTATATAAGGACCACAAAATCCTCAAATATATATTTAAATGGAATTAATTGAATCTTATAAAGGTAATATGAATCTCATATCTTCAATCCTTCAATTTTGATATTGACTATTTAATTGGAAAGGTAAATGTAGTTGTAGATGCATTGAGACAGAAAACTCAGGAAAATGACATATGACAAGACAGTGATGAATGGAAATTAATGTCCATTTTCCCTGAGATGTATCTATATTTTGATGATATTAATAAGAAACATTATTTCTCTTTATTGACATATACTTCTTCTCTCTTTGATAAGATAAAGAGCCAGAAATTTTCAGATCTTTAGGGAAAGGTACTTCGTGACAGTGTTTCAGGAGATGACCCACCGAAATATTTTTCAATAGATAGAGACGACTTCCAACATTTACATGGACAAGTATGGGTTCCTACAGATATGAGAGAGGAGTTGATGTGGGAGTCCCATTCTTCTCAATGTGTTGTTCACCAATGCATCTCCAAAATGTATCAATATGTATGATTATATTATTGGTGTTCTGGGATAGAATGTCAGATATTAGGCTTTCTCACTAGTTATTCACCTTATCAGCAAATGAAGGTAGATCACCAGAGACATTTGGTCTTTTTATATCCACATAGAGTCCTAGAATGGAAATGGAAAGATATTTCTATGGATTTCTTTTTCATTTTACCCTCGTCACTAAGGGAAAGTGAAGTGGTACGGGTAGTTATTGACCAACTGATGAAACTATCCCACTTTATATCTATCCAAGAGACTTTTTCAGTTGATCAATTGAGAAGAGTTTATATTTGTGAGATCATTCAACTAAATAGGGTCCCTTGTTCTATAATTTCAAATAGGGATTCTCATTTGACATCATCGTTCTATCAAGGGTTACATAAATATATGGGTACATAGGTTCTTATGCATATATATTTTCACCCACATAAAAATTGACAGTCAGAAAAGACGATACATGTTTCTGAGGACATTCATCGAACATGTGTCCTTGATTTCAATGGTTCTTGAGAGAATAATATCACTCTTTTTGATTCCTCCTATAATAAAAAATTTCAAGAGACATTTCAGATGGATCCTTTTGAGACCTTATATGGTAAGTTGTGTCATTCACACCTATGTTAGCTAGAGACCGTTGAGGTAGACCTACTAGGTCCTCGTCTCATGTAAGAGACTTCAGAGAAGGCTCGGTTGATCATGAAGCATATGTCAGCTACTCAATCTAGAAAGAAATCATATTTCGATCACCATTGATAACTTGTAGATTTCGAGGTTGGGGAGCATGTTTTCTTTTGGGTATTTCCTAGGCTAGGGAATAGATGGTTAAAGAAGCCAGGGAAGTTGTCACCTTATTTTGTAGGTCCATTTGAGATTCTGAAGAGAGTTAGTCCAGAAACCATTTTGTTGTTATTACCTTAGAGGTACCATGCCATACATGATGTCTTTTATATTTCACATCTTCCCTATTATCATGCCAACCAGTCTCATAATTTTGATCCTAAATAAGTAGAAATTGATGTTGATGATTCTTTTGAAGAGTATCCTATAAAGTTCATTGACGAGAGAGTGAAGTATCTATAAGGTTAGTATATCCCTCTAGTATGGGTGTTATAGTGGCATGACCATGTATAGGATAAGATGTGGGAGTGGGAGGACTATCTACATGCTCAGTCTCTATAGTTATTCTCTAATTGTGTTTCTCTACCCTTAGAAGGTGAACTCGGGGATAAGTTCTTTTAAGGGGGAAGACTGTAAGAACCTAGTTTATGACTCAAGTATGGATCCTTTAGATTTAGTATAACTCTTTATTTTGGACCTATTTCTAATTCCTGATGATTTCAACAAGGACTCAAAACATTTTAGTGCTTGTTTAGAGTTTGTAACCCAACTTTTTGGGAGAATTTGGCCTATCGCACCGTTAGTATAAACTGTGTGGGTAGGGTTCATAGTTATATCTATCTATACATATGGTCTGCATTTTTTGTCATATCCATTTCACACGGTTGGCACATGGTTTCTCAACACATGAATCCTAACCATGTGAGTACCCCTCTTCTTCCAGGTACTCGTGCATGGTTGGCGCACAGTTTGGAAAACTATGAATATGCTAATTTCTAGATGATTTTACTATTTTACCATTAATTATCTAATTAAATCAACCCATCTTCCTTAATTAGATTATCATCGTTATAACCAACTTCTCTCCCATTTTTTATCCCTCTTCAAGACTAATCTAGGGATTTAGAGATATCCATCGTCTGAGGTCCTATTGAGATTCCATTTTTCATGTTGGATGTGCATTGGTAAGTACTCGATTCCATTTTACTTATTCTTTATTTCTCTTTCTTTTGATTATGTTACCGAGGTGTAAGTATAAAATCCATTTTTTTAGATATAATCCAATCAATGTTGAATTAGAGTCCAATAGTGGATGAGGATAGTCTTATGATTATGAGGTAGGTCATATATAATCCATTCCTTACTTTACATCATTTTATAAATTGATGTGTCGTCGCGTCGATTGCATCAGGTATCATTTGTTAAAATTATATACCTTTCTTATAGTCGTTAGAATTGTACTCTAATAATCATTCCACATGTGTAATTCATTGTTAGTGGTTAAATACAAAATTTTGACCACCCCATGTAGTGTATTCTTCCATATTTTGGTTTTAGGTGTTTTTTTATGTTTGAGCCTTTGCTCGGCTGTGCCTTAATCTTGAAAATCATAATTTTAATCCATACATAAATAAATGGCTATTGAATTATTTAATTGGGAATTAATTAATAGTTTGGACCACATTGTTTCCACTAAACCCACCAAAGGTAAGTGGTTGTACTTGTTTAATAAATGTTAAATGGTATATTGGTAAGTATATGGTATAAATATGACTTGTCCTAACTATTTAAATCAAATGGTTGGTTTCAAGTTGTATCTCCACTTAAAACTCACAATGGATGGTAGTAAAATAAACCAAGTTAAATTATCGTGACTTAAATGAACTAATGAGATGGTTTCATGCTACTTAACCTTGTAACACTAATAAAATCCAAGGATTTAATGAAATGAAATTATTTAATGTTTATGACTTAAATATGAAATAACTACGATAGTTGCATGCTCCTTGGCCATTTCACACTAATGAAAGGCAAGGCTTGAACCTCTTGAACTTATTAAATGGCATGACCTTCACATAAACTAACTTATTAAAGAATTAGATGTAAGGTACCTAATTTTATGAAGGCCATGGAATCATTATTGGAAGGCCCTAACTTGAGTTGGTCTTAGATTCCTGAGGGAATTCCATGATCATTGAGGGACACTATTCTGATTCAAGGATACTAGTTTCGTTGGTCAAGACCCACCTTGGAACACGATCCTTATCTATCAGTGGATGCATGGTATGAAAATATAGGATCCTTTCTATATAATTTCATGATTCCTTAGATACACTCCTTGGATGAATCATGCCTTTTACGAACATTAGGTACCTTGGTTATACCCTTGGCTCTAGCCATAGCTTAACCTGTTATACCTTGGATGTATTCATTGGACTCTTTTAGATCATACTATTGTGGAATTCCATGGATGATGGTCATTATATTACACTCATACCCCTTATCTAGGATGAATTTATTACTAAGTTGGTGACCCTTATGGTCATGTTTTCCTTGGTTATTACCTTGGAACACTTTAATTAATAATTAAATTATAGGTTTCCTTGTTACATCATGGAACCTTGAATATCTCTATCACGAGGTGATGTTAGTGTTGGATACGGCTCATGTGACTTAAGTATATAAAATGGAACTTAATTTATTGCATGAACCAATGGATAAAGCATGTACATGGGTATTTACATTACTATGATGCATTAATTTTATATATGCATGATTTCACACCATTCTGTTCATATTAAATGGATGGGATGGTATAGAAACCATTGGTGGTGGCCTACGATGATTTATCTCACAGCCTATATAGGTCGTCGTTTGGTACCCATAAAGACAATATGTAAACAGGTGTTGAAAAAGGGAAGTTTAAGGATCAGATATTTGATTTCTTTCGATATTAGGATGGAGAAGGAAGTAGATGACTGAGGTGAAGCTCAGTATGATTGGGATATATTTTATAATCCCTTTTCTACATAATATAGTTGTCATATTTGATACTTGTGTACTTGTTTACCTATAATTATAGTGACATCATAAATATCATCATCAGTTGTAGTGTGTTATTCCATTTATTTTATTTATGGTTATTTTTTCTCTTTAAACTGTGAATTATAATTACTTCTATTTATTCTTAAATTTATTTATTTACATGTTCTTATATGTTATCTTATATGATTCAATATGGTAATGAGGGAACACTCTCCCTAATAACACATCCTATTACCATGCTTCTAATCGGCAGCCTTTGGAATTCAGGGAGATTCTCTTGAGACTGGGTTTCTCATAAGGATCGGGGCACCTCTTAAGTGGAATCTTGGTCTGGTATGTCACACTTGACTCCTCATTGAAATCTTTCAAAATCCATTTCATATTATCCTTTTAAAGCCCTAAATTTATTGAGCTAATTTTATTATTTAATATTTAAAATGTCACACCTTTAAACTCTATAAAATACATCATATTAAATCAGTTTAATTTTAATCTTTGTAAGCATGCAACCATACAGTGTGATGTGGCATGGTTTCATTCGTCGTTGTACTTATCTCTACATTGGTTCCTTCATTGGTTGGACCTCCTTCAATATATTACATAAATCACAAATAAATTTTTGATATTATTTCTAGGAATATATATATTTAATTTCATGATTTAGTTTCTTATTTATTCATCAGTAAAATTCTACAAATTTTTATACATTCATGTCATAGTATTCTCAAAATTTCTCTAAATACATCACTTATACATGGTTCCTTGGATATTGTAATCACTCGTAAATGACTGAATCGTATGTTAATCCTAAACTAACACATACATGAATTAATCCATACATGTTCCACTCATTAATTGATTAGTCATATATATATTTACTCCTATGTCGAGTTTCACTCTTCTGTGGATCCTCATATGTTATCTATCACTCTAAAATCAATATCCTTACATGGGTAGATAACTCTTACATCGAGGTCCATCCTTATATGTATCCTAATTTGTTATTGGATGACTCTTAATATAATATCAATCCATATATGGATTTTCATACCCAATTTGGGATTCTTATGTGGAAAATTTTATATAAATTTTAGACTTCGTTTTTTATCCATATTACACTCTAATTGTCTCATAACTTATTCCACTAACCTTTTGGCATTAGAAACTACTTCAAAAAATATTTCTAAAAGTTTTTATTCATATCACTATTCTCCCATAATTTTCCAACATTAATTTCAATTAAGATCATCAAAAAAATATTCTCATTTAAGGGGTTACCTCCTTCAATCTTTCCACAAAAATTATTCATGGAAGAAATAAAACATATAACACCACCTGAAAATGTATTTGGGAATCATAAATAGATATTAAATATAATAAATATTTATCATCATCATAATTTTTCATTTATCATATAGTATCTCACTCAGCATCATCCAACACACATTGGATTTACTTTTACATGGCCTTATTGAAAGAAATATAATACATACATTTTTGAACTTCAATAAGTAATAATTATTTTTTATTCCTTTTTCGTTATATTCACATACCTTTTAATCAGGGATATGATTTAACAATTTCTTAATTTTTAATAAATTTTAAACTTACTTAATTATTATGTTATAAAACTTTAACATCAATATGAAAAATCAATAATTAATTGTGATGTGTTTTTGTTTGGATTGGATTAACCAACTACATGGATGATGCTATAAAAATAATTTCAGGGAAAATTATGAAAACATAAATACTATAAATATATAGTATTAATAAAAAAATAATGTTAAATATATTTATAAAATAATAATACTAAAATTAAACTCTTTATTAAAAATAACTCTATTTTTTCTAAAATTACTAAAACAAGAAAAATATATAATTTTTAAGTGAAATATAGCCATAATATCCACAAATTTGACATTTTAATATATAAATCATTGAAATATTTTGATTCCAATACTTTTAATTTTATAGAGATGATGGAATTTTGATTATGAAAGGACCACCAAGATCAAAACATGTAAGGAATAGTTGAAACTACTAATATCTGAGGAAAAAAATAAAATATGACCAACTAGTATATATATAATAAATTAATATAATTAAATCATATTAATTGGAATAAATAATAAAAAATAATCTAAAATATAGGATAAATAATTAAATCTTGTTATACAGGGAGAAAGAGCATGTTTAAAAAAGATGGGAGTTAAGGTAAGGGGATTCTCGACTCACCCTTTCATTGAGTTGTACTCTTTTTTATTTAACTATATCATTAAATTATTGGTTTTATTCTACACTTTTATTTCATTATATTTTATTTCCCCTTTTTTCCTAGAGATTTTCAATTCTTTCATTTAATCTCTTTTTATTCTAATCTCATAAAATACAACATTGTAATGTGTTATATTTCCTAATATTTTCTCTTATGATTAACATTAAATATTCATGTCATCATTAGTTTAAATTTTAAATTTTCTATATTTTATATTTATATTATTATATTTTAATATTATTTTATGGGATATAAAAAATGTATTTATTTTTTCCATATCAAGTTAACTATGATATTGAAATCTTATTTAGATCTAATATTAATTAATTTTCTCTCTCTATATCTATTTTTACTAAGGTTCTCGATGTTTATTATTTCATAAGTGAATTTTTATATAGTTTTTATTTAAATATTTTTATTCATTATCTTCTATTTTTAGTGTGGTTTATACTTATTTTCTTATTAAATTGATTTATATTTCACCCATTTTGATATTTTTTATTAGAATTTGGTTTATCTACCATTTATATTATACCATTTAATTCCAAATCCATTTTCATTATATTAAAAAATTATTTTAAATTATTTTCTATAATTGAATGGTTTTCAAATTTATATTCCCTTGTATTTTTTCATACTTACAAAGTGAGGAAGATAATCTTTTTCTCTCTCTTACATTATGTTATTCATTATGTATCTTTAACTCACCACTTTATTTATATATATTTTTAAAATATTACTTATTATATATTCATTAAAATAAATATTATTTCCAATTTTATTCTTTTTAAAAATATTTATTGATAATTTAATATATTGATTAAAAATATCATAAAGAGAAAAATATTATTATTTTTAAATAATTTATTTTCTTCCTGTAAAGGATTTTTTATTTATATATATACTATGTTATGTTATACTTAATTATTATTTATTATATATCATATTCATCCCTAGGGATACACATTCATGGTATATCTACATTATTTCACTAGATGATTTATTTTAACTTATGAAAAATTTTATATATCTCATTTTTTATGGATTAATTATTCTTTTAATTATTATGGATTTATGATTGTTTTTATGTTTATGTGAAAACATATATATGGATAAAATTGTATGTACTAGATAGTAAGCAAATTATATATCTATTAAATAAATATTTAAAGATTTATATCACATGATATCAGAATGTAAGTGAGACTAGGGTGTGAATCCAATGAATAATTTTTATGGGATTTGGAAGTAAACACAATACAATATGATTGTGGGAATGGGGATTAAACACAATCCACTATGTTTTGATTATAATTCTAGTCAGACTTGATAAATTCTTATCATATCCAATAATTATGTATGATCCAAATTTTTATTCCATTTAAAATAATTATTTAATGTTATATGTATAAGTAATGATTCACTTTTATGTTTATGATAATCATATTAAACTCATAATGATTTAATAATGATATTTTTATGTTCTTTGATTATTTTTTCATACTTATATATTTGTTTAATGATTCCTCATTTTTAATCTATATTGTGATCACTTATATTTATCTAACTGATATATCAAATGCTTTACATATACTAGGATAGTTAGATTTCCCAAATCTTGTGTTTCTCCATTTCCTTGGGATTTCTTATATATTGATATGTTTAAAATGGGGAAACATGTAAAGTATTTTATGGGTAAATTTTATGTTGTATGGGAAAATAATTGATTTGTAACTTATTTTAAAGACACTAAACCTATGGTATTTTGAGTGTGTTTTAATAATGATTCTTATATATAATCATGTAAAATGATTTAAAATCCTAGGGTTGTCATAATTGGTATCATGGTCTATGAGTAAAGTATGTGTTTCAAGTACCATACCTATTAGTTAAAGCCTATGATAATTTGAGGGTGTTTAATTTCATAACACGATACTAAAAGATGGTGAAGAATGCATAAAAAGAAGATTTCTAAATTATCAACTATAAGTGGTAGAGATTTTTCCAATATAAAAGTGTAAATTTATCACAAGAATCATATGATGATGGATCAATTTTCATCCTTTTGAATTTATCATTATAATGGAGTCATTAAGTGCAGAAACTAGATAATAAAAAAACTTTTCATAGATTATTCTCATTTAAAAGGAAAAACTAGATATGTTTTGGAAGTAATTGGAATTAACATAGACCTACAAAAAAATAGATACTTATTATGTTCACATTAAGAGAAGGCCACATATAAGACATGGTATGGGAATAAAACAATATTAAAATATTTTAAAATATTTGAATGTAAATGTTTCATTATCAAGAAGGAGGAAATGAATTTTATGTTTCAATACTGAGGGGATGAAGGAATTTTTATTGGTTATTCATAAAATAAAAAACCCGATAAATATTTTTATAAAATAATCAATAATATTTAAAAATTTCATGATGTAATTGTGCTGGAAAAGAAGAATAATTTATAGAAATGTATTGAAGATATTATAGAATATATAGGGTTTCAGTGAGAAATTCGTGGAGATAATTAAATATTTTTTATGATTCAAATAAAATAAATGATAATGTGGATATTGGATTTAGGTTTTACTGTAGTAATTAAGTCAATAAATAGATCTAAAATTGATGAATAAAATAGTATTGGTGAATGGAAAGCACTGGTGAAACATCAAAGGATGATATATCTATAGAAAACAACACCCCTATATGAAGTAAAAAACTAATAATTATCATGATGATGCCAAATATGAGAGTTATATAAAGGATATAAATAGGTAGCTTTATCAATTTGAAAAAAAATATAATGTGGGATACTATTTTGAAACAAAAATTAAATTTTTATCAAAACCAAATGGGTTTTCTGAAACTAATTGAATGAATAAGGGAGAGTTATTAAAACATAGAAAAATTTATATAAAATAGATACAAATAAACTAATGTAATTTAACTAAATAAAACATTTTCTCTCATGTAAATATTAAATATTATATATTCATTATCATACATTGAGAAGAAAAATATGTTTGATTTATTATAAGTGGGTTCCAATTCGTCTTATCTTAATTATTTTATTAAATAATAATAATATATTGAATATTTATATGGATTTATCATACATTAGTAGAATAAAAAGGCTTGATAATTGAAGGTGGGATTTTATAGTTTCAATCAAGGGCCAAAATATTTGAATCTTATGTTTTATCAATATATAAAAAAATCATGAATTCTAATGTGAAGGAGTTAGTCATAAAATATATATAAATAATGAGTTTGATCAAATAATGATGGTTATTATTTATATAGAAAACATAATATTTATAAGTTTAAATGATGTAAAATTTTGGTAATTTATTTAATTAATGAGTTACAATTTTGAAATGACCATGATTGGTTAATTGATGTTTTTCCTTGGTTTTAATTCTATATAAGAAAGCATGGGGAATTCATTTCACATTATTAATATAAAAAATGATCTAAAAATATCTTAATATGTTGATAGAAAGGTAAATACAACACTTGCTGTGACATGGATGAAATTTTCAAAAGTTGATAATGGGAAAATAGTTGACATTATAAAGTATATGTGAATCATTAAAAGACAACTATAATTAATAATATCAATTACTAATATTTTTTCCATACTTTTCAAGTGATTTTATATCAATGTAATCCTATAAAGGTCATGTGGCTATTTTGAGAAGTATACATTTATAAACCAAAGTCATAGTGGGTTTTATATTGTTCGACAAAGGAATAAAATACCAAGAATTTTTGGGATTTGTAGATACAAATTCTGCTAGTTTATATAATAATAAAAACTATAGTACATATGGAATATTATATCGTGAGGTTTTATATATTTATTAACAAATAATGTAACAATATTTCAAATCAATGAGAACTATATAAGAAATATATAACTATAAAATAATCTTGTATGAATCAATTATGGATGATATAATATGATTAAGACATTGGAATTATGGTATATTCTCAAATTATAATTAAATGGGACAACTCTATTTATATATATCATAATAAAAACCTATAAAAAATTCAATAATAAATCATAGTGAGAAAACATATCATTTTTTCATGGATAAAGATGAACAATGGTTACTGAAAATAGAGTATGTTTCGACCTAAGATCAATTTGGGATTATTATAACAAATGATCTATCCAAGGTGTGTTTTAGAGAAACATCCATTGGATCTTGTTGTTTTATTATTGATTAGGTAATAGAAAATATTAATTCCTATGGAATAAAAAATAGTTTTGAAATCTATAATTATGTGTGAACCTCTATTAACTACAAGATTGTAGGTAATGGAGTTATTGGATAATTGTATGAAGATGATGAAATATTAATCCTATACTGTTGGTTAGCACAAATTCTAACTCTATCACTATTTATTTGGATCATGATTAATAAAACAAAATAACCTCTATTGGTGAAAATAAATTTATTAAAATAGGTCATAGGTATCAATTTCAAATTATTTTCATTAAAAATAATATCATTCCTCTCAATCTGGGATCAGAAATTTTGATTTTCCACAAATACATTCAAAGATAATTAATAAATTATGTTCAATTTCGTTAATTATTCCTATAATAATGGTACTATCTAAGAAACTATAAATTTTCCAACATGGATTCATTTTTTTGGAACATAAAGTAAAAGAAAAATATTATCTATTGGTCATAGAATAATTTCATTAGTTGGTATGGAGTTCCTCCCATTACACTCCTCCTTTTCAAATTCAAGCATATTATATGAATATATTAACAAATTACAAATTCATAAAAAAACTAATTACTATGATTGAGATTAATGACTCATTAATTCACTAATACTTACACTCTCAACCCCTCACCCCTTAAGAGATACGACACGCATGATATTTCTTAAGAAATTTACACATGAAAATAGAATTAAATTCACGTGCAAGAACATCATGAAATGAATTTAACATTTCGTAATTACGAAAAAAACTCAGAAATGAAACACTAGTGATGAAAGGGGTTATACAAGGTAATGAAAATAGATAAAAATTAGTGCAAAACATCTAATGAAAAAGTGGACCTCAAAAACCTTTGAAAAGTGATGCTATGGATGATAAATCCAAAATTATGATGTGAATAAACGATTCACATCATAATGCATTAGAACCCATCTAGTTTAATTATCCTTTATAATTATGAACTCCATAACAAGAGGGTTTATATCTCCAATGGAGGCAGATTGGTTGGATTTTTTACTCCTTGAGGAATCCAATGTATCAGGGTAAAATATCATATCCTTTCCCATTAATAGTGGTTTATTGTGAGTGGGTTTTATGCGATGCAACATGTAACCCCACTCCAGTTCATTCGAAGGTGGTAGATGTGTTGAATTCTAAGTCTGTAGGTGATGCTCAGGGGTGAATAATGGAGTAAAAATTATTGTAAATCCATATGGTGAGGTAGTAGCTAATGCAGGCAATAGTGGAGGTGGAAGATTACTATAATGGATGTTTAGGAAGGAAGGATAGACACATGGTCATGTTTGAAGTTTGTTTTCCTAGTACTATCAGGAGATCTGTGGTGACAGTGATGAAAATGGATTAAAATGGTGGACTAGTTAAGGTGGGGTGGTAGCTGCTCTAGGCGATGGTACATGTTAAAGATGGTTGTCATGATGACATCAACAGATCTACAGTGATGGGAAGAAGTAGGAAAAAAACGTCTTGAAAGAGTGGGGAATGGGTTAGTGAGGGTCTTTTTCAGTTCAATTAGGGTTATATGCCATGTTCTAATGGGATTTAATTCCTATGGGGGTTCTTGTTCTTGTAATGGGTTCCCTCTACCCAGTTAAAAAGTCATGTTTCATTGTTTAATAATAAAAAATGAGGGGATTCCCTCTTATCTATCCAAAAAACTAGATTCATTATAGATTGGAAGGTTCTTTCCACTATTCAAACATGAATCACCCATACAAATCATGGGATGAGATCTCTGATGGATTGGATAATATATATTCATGTTAACTATTTCCCATCCATTTCATGGTGTGGTATGAACGTCATAACATGAACCCTCTAAACAACTACTTATATAGATTCTTTAACTAATGATTTGACTAGAGTAATTTCACTGAATATCACATGTATAATTTTTTAAATAATTATTACAAATTTTAATATCACTCCTCAAAATTTCATGATCACTCTTATAAAGTATATAATCACTCATAAGATGGAACCTAATAGGAATGAAATATAAATTACAGCATGAACCAAACCATTAAACTTCCTAAAATTCATTATTTTCATAATCCTCAATACATTGTGTGTTTCATTTCTTTGTGGTGTGATGAGAATGTTTATTTATACAACATATATCTTCATGAAAGGAAGAGTCTTCCTTAAATATTAGGAGGTGGCCTCCCTTTTCCAATAAAAATCAATTAAGAACAATACTATAGTAGTGATTCACCATGACACTTCTATATAATACTATGATTCTCTTGAACCAAACCCAACACATGTTGGCCATGTGCCTCAGTCTCATTTTTTAATTCTCCTCTCACCAGCACCTGTAGTCGATTGGTTGGTAGCCACATAATAGATAGTTCTTACACATATACTAGCTTGAGTTATGGATCTATTTTTGTTTTTGTTTCTTATGTCATGTTGAAAAGGAAGCATCATGATGTGAATCCATCATCCAAGTCTACGATGACTCCTTCTATCTTGGAGTTACCCTTACACAAATTTTAAGAATTTTCATTTTCTTTCACATTTCATTGATGCACCATCAACCATGTGTTGCTGTAAAAATCCCTATTATCATCCATGTAGGTCCATATTCTATCTTATTTTATACTTTAATATACCAAGGTCATGACCAAAACCCCTGGGTTTCATGTACTTTATTCTATCTATATGAACTCATGTCGTGAAATGGGGAATCCTAGAACAAATTGTAAATAATTTCATTAACTCTTCTTTAGGGTATAAACAACTATAACTACAATAAAAAATTAAAAACCCATCAATACATTTCCACATTTAACAAAATTAGGCCCAAGAATCACTAATAAAAAACCCATAAAATAAAATAAATATAATTATCAAATTCCCCCACACTTGAAAATTTTCTTGTTCGGAAGAAAGGAGTATATATAAAATTCAAAGGAAAAAAGTTATCTACAAGAGAAAAAAAATTAAAATTTGTTAATAGAACCAATTACTAACTATAAAAAACATTAAATATCCCAAAAACCTTCACCCTATAAAATGTGTCATGATTTATCATTAGAATTTACCCTCATTCCTCCTTCCATTTATAATTGGTTTTCAACCCTTTTATAGGAATTAATGTACATGTTTTTACTTTTTTTGAATATCTTCACTAAACACTAAAGATCATATGATTCAAGAGTTTTCCTCAAAATTAAGTTCACAAACCCTATCAATATTCTTGATAGAAACCTACAAATCCCATTTAAATCAATCAATACATATCATGAGGACTTTAGAATTTAGTTTCTAATGACACAAAAGATCAAGTTAGGTGGATTATACTGTGTTAAATAAACTCATTAGATAAAGAGGGGGGTAACATCTTAAATCAAAATTCATGATATTAAAAATAAATCTCAAATGAGATTAGAGTCCCCCTTTATTGCCTATAATATATTTAATCAATAACTCCTTACAATTCCTTATGAATTTATATCTAATTCATTCAATGAGGTATCAAATTTTCCATTCATTTCTCTCATTTTACCTCTTTTTTTATTAATTTTATTGTTGATTGTGTATGGATATCCCCATAACCTTAAAATCCAAACCAATACAGCACCTTAATCCTCACAAAAAATATTCTACTGATAATAATTCTAATAGGTGTCATAATAAGGGAAATTGAATTTATAAACTTTATTACTTTCTCTCTATTGTTCATTCATTATTTCTCCTTTTTAAATTGTAAAGTGTTCAATTCTTCTTGATCTCAGCAGTGAAATATTTATCCCATGTTTTTAAGAAACACTTCCCCACATTTATTCATATATTTTTTATAAAATAGTTCCTAGAAACACCACACCCCCTTTTATAGAGCATTAAAAGAGAAATCATCCAATGATGCTCAATAATAAGGGTATGAAGGATAATTCAGTTTGAAATGTGGATTTCTATAAGGTATTCTCTAGTATCACTGAATTTCATAAAATATCATATGTTGTGTATGAATCAAGGTCACATGGGTTAAATAAAAAATAATTAATTTCCTCAGTCACTTACATGTTTTTCAAAGTCATAATGTTTTTTGAAAGATTAGCAATAAAGTTATTTTAGTTATATATGTCTCAATTTCCCTTAATAAATACTGAATTTTAAATAATATGAAATTTTTTCCTTATAAAACCTATCAGGAATGGGAATTTAAAAATGTGTAAAATCACATTAGATATTTGTACCAAATATATTTTTAATTGAAAACAACATCATGAATTAAAAATACAGATAAAAAATAATTTTTTAATCTTAATAAATTCTACCTAAGAGTAAATAAAATTTTTATTTTTAATAAATATCATATAAAACATTATATTCTAATTTTCATTATTCTTTTTTAAAATTATCATGTAAAAATGATGCATCTGAAGGAAAATTCCAATTATACTAATAAGTACAATCCAATCATCATTTGGGGTATTGTGTATTCCAAATAATATCTCTCCCATATAAAAAATAAAACAATTTATTTATTATATGTGATCAATGTGAGAGGATAAAAATGGGAAAATGACTTGGTGAGGGGAAAATAAAAAATTAGGAAGATAGAGAGAACTCACCTAAATAAATTGGTGATTAGTGGAACTGATTGTATTGGATCTTGAAATCTTTTCAACTATAAAAAAGTGAGTGATATTGGAAATAAAACTCATGAACTGAGAGAGTTGTGGGTTTAAATAAAATTAAACAGTAATGCACGTGAAGGAGGGAAGGTTAGAAAATTTGTTCCATATATTCAGGTAGGAAATAAAATATAAACAAAACCCGAATCCATAATTATTAAGAATACATGGGGAATCAAATGAAAAATAGTGAGAAAATATATATAAAATGAGTGAGTGGGGGTATATCCTAAGTCATTGGGTGAAATTCTATAGATTCCATAATAGTCTTTAAATTATTTTTAGGATGCTCAAGTTGGAATGTTTTATCAATGGGATAAATTATAATCTGATATTATTGAGGGGTAGCAAAGGCATTAGCTAGAAACTTTATAAAAGTATGTTGGTTAGGGTATCATGTTTTCTCTATATTGAAGGAAAAGTATATATCATGACATGTTCATCAAGAGACCATATGATCTAAACTGAAGCCATGGATTTGGAAATTTTTCCAATAAAAGTAATTTCCTTATCTTTCTTTAAATAGTATTCTTTAAACTTATGGTAGTATATAGTTATAAATTCCCATTGGCCATCCAATTCAGTATTATACTCTAGAATGGGAATAAATTCCTCACTTTTCAGGTCATTAATTTATGTTAGGATAGGGGCTAGGGTTTGGTAAAAATTGGATGATGATGTAGTGATAGGGGTATGATTTTAGTTAGAGGACATAAAATGTGACAAAAAATGGATATGTTGGAATCTTATGGAATTTTAGAGCCATATCTTAAAACAGAACATAAAGTTTCCCTATGATGAACTAGATAAGGACCCCAAGGTAGTGAAACTACACCTCCAATGTTAGTGTGGTGGAAGATGGTTGATTATATTCAATATCTTCCACTACTAACTCCTAGACATTGGTGGTCCTAGAATTTGAACCATACGAAATGATTTCATACCCCTTCATATAGGTATACTTGTCTACCCACTAAAAATTATTCCTATATTTCTTGAGTTGACCCATTTAATTAGTACTTTAAAATTGATAATCTATAAGTATCTCAAATGTGAAAAGGATATATTGTCTTTAAAACACTGATATTCCTAGAAAAATGTGTTATGAAGTTACCCCCCATCGGTCTACCTCAATACATCTTGTCCTAAACCCCAAAGTAAATTTAAAAATTATGAATCATGTTGACAGAGGGATTATGAATCAATGTGCATAGGAGAAGCACACTAGTATGAATCATCATACCCTAAGAATCCCATCACAATAACCAAGAATGGAAAAAATCCATATAGATAATTTGTAGTAAATAACTATGTAGGTATGTGATCATTATAATTTTTGGGTAATTCTTTCTATTTGGATAAACCACTATATCAACAAACAAATTATGTGTTTTTTCATTATTTATCTCAAGAATCAAGCTCTTATACTCATCTATCTTAATGACTTTTTAACTATAATTTCACATTCTAACTCAAAACTCCTTTAAGGACAACATATATTGTAGTCGGCCTACAAATAAGTGGACATGGTCAATGGTAACATCTAAAGTGGAAAGACATTCAAAAAATACCCTAAAAAGTTTTACTCTCAAACCTAGATAATATTCTCCATGTTTATGGATTAGAGATCCCCAATGAACTCATCCTCTCTATAAAATTTTCACATGATGCTCAAGTTTAACATTTTATTGGTTCTGGTAGGCTTCATAAATTGTTAAATTGGGAGATAACGTTTATTTTTCCCTACTAGATTATATATATTAATGGGTTATCTATAATGGGGAATCATTAGAATAAGAAGAATGGGGTGAGAAAGGTGAAAAGGTGACGAGATGGTATAGGTGTTAGGTTAAGAATAATTGGTTTGAGTTTTTTTATGGTTCGGGGTTAGTTTTGGTCAGATACATGGATATGGGTATTTTTGTTTGGTATTTGGGTGTTTATTTATTTAGATGGTCTATTTGTGATTGGTATAAATGGAATAGAGGAAGGTGTTTTAGTGTTGGGAAAGGGTTTTAATATGGGTTGGAAACATTAGAAAATGGGAGATAATACCGAGAGTATAATGGAAATGGTTAGGGGTTATGAATAGATTGGATAAGAGTAAATTGGGATGAAAATAATACAATAGACTTATTGAGGTTGTACTTGGGCCGTTTCTTGGATTAGAGAGTGTGGGTGTGGTTGACGTTATTGGATCATGGAAATTCTTTATAAGGATGACGATAAAGGGGAATAACATATGTAAGGTTTATAACAATTAATTTAAACCCCCCCCCCCTTCATTTTGGTTTTAAGTACCTTCTTCACACTGTGAATAATTTATGAAAAATCCAAAATAAGTGAGGTTTTCTATAGTAAATGCCATATCTTAATCCAAATAAATCATAGTGTGAATGGGTGGCTTAATTTTGGAACATAATTAATTAGTTTTTTTCCAAAATTTATGGTAGCATGACTCTTATTTCCCACAACACAAGCAATGAATGAAAATTCTTCAAATATATGGGCCAAGCTATTGGAAAATGCATGACACGATTCATATAATTCACATCATGAGAAACTAAACTCTCTTTTGAGATGGAACAAATGAATTTTAATCTAAAGGTGTCATAGTGTGAATCTCATTTTACACACTATGAATTTAATATGTTGTTTTGTTTTCACTATAACCTAATAATTTTATTCTAAAGGGACCAATGGTGATGACTATAATGATTTCTTATTGTCTCTACTGATTAAAACACATATCTATTTCTAATAGAATAATAAAAAAATAAGAAAACACATGTGAGATACCTCACATTCAATGGTTTGTTTAATATCAAGAGAAATACTTATATTCAAAACATTCATAAAAACATTATTGACAAAAAACAACCTCTAATAAGGGTTCCATATATAGTTTCAACCTCTGTCTATTTACTTGTAACATAGCTTTGTTCTCTCATTGAATTTTTATTACACCATTTGGAAAGACCATAATCCACCAGAATATTCCAAGCCACTAAATCTTTAATTCAACTAGAAATATTTTCAAATGATAGATAAACAAGATACAATTATCCCTAGGTTAGTAAGAGATTGTAATAAGATACCATCTTTTTATTTCGTGTGACCCATCTCTCTCTCATTTCTTTTTTTAATAAAATTTTCTTGATATTTAAAAATAACATATATTGATTAATCTTTCATTCATTCCATTTTTTGGTCTTTTTCTTATAGATCTTAGAATTTTCATACACATATCTTCTTTATTCCTCTAACTCATCACTTTTATCCTTCCTATTGTGCATCAAAATACATTATCTATACTACCCAATATGAGTGGTGTTATCATTTAATTGGCAGATGACATGGTTTTCTATAGAGTATTCCAAATATGGGGATACCAATTGGTGTTTTATAAATATTCAGGTATGCCTAAAGTAAATCATCATGCTTATTAGTCCAATCTTTCTAGCATGAATTTTACATCTTCACTAAAATCTACTTTATCTCGCAGTTGGAAAGTTCCACTTTCCAACTGTTTTGTAGGTGATAAAGAGTGCTATTTTTATATCATCCTTTATATTTTTCAAGAATCTGCATCATTAAGTGATTATTGAAATGAGTTCCCCAGTCAATTATGAGTAATCAATATGTTCTTGACTGAGTAAAAAATATTCTACTTTTAAAATTTCTTAACCTAATTTTCAGAATTAAAATCAATATATTCCACATCCACCCATTTTGAAACATAATACAATAAACATTAATATGTTTTTTCCCCATGGTCTTTGGGAAGGGACCATAAAATCTATTCCAAATAGACTGAACACCATAACTTTTAAAATTTGGTTCTATGGAAACTCGCTCCTTTTACCAATATTTCCAACACTTTGACTATAATCATATATCTTAAAGAACTATCTTACATATGAATGTAGTTTGGTCTAAAAAATAAAATTTTAATCTTATATGTAATAATACAATCAGTCTCATGGTTTCCCTAGGTGGGTGAATAATGAAAAAAATTCTCGAACACTCGGTACTTCCTTTCCAAGTACACATTATCGAATCAATTTTTCTACACATTGTTTGAATAAAATTGGATCCCCATGAAAGTAGTATAGTGTTTTGTCC
Source organism: Viscum album (assembly GCA_963277665.1). Taxonomy (NCBI): domain Eukaryota; kingdom Viridiplantae; phylum Streptophyta; class Magnoliopsida; order Santalales; family Viscaceae; genus Viscum; species Viscum album. Next base: position 1,525,526,673 of record OY728133.1, on the reverse strand, counting down.
AAGAAAATATTCTTTTTTAATTTTGGTAACATGGGGGTATGATGTACTAGGGGAAAATAGTTCACTATATCACCAAATCATGTCCTAGCTATCAAATACACATAGAACAGTGTCTCATCTAGGAACTGATCCCAAATATCCATCCCATATTCTTACTCAACAATTGCCTATTGTATACTTGAAAAAATTTTATCTATGAAATTATTCAAACCATACATATCTTTAATAATGATATCAAACTCTTAAAATAAAAGTATTTGTTTCACCAGTCTCATCTTGGAATCCTTTTTATTCAATAGATATATCAATGTTTCATTATCAGTATAAATAATAATATTATAGAAAAAATGATATAATTTGAATCTATCAAATTCAAACACAATAACCAAAAATTCCGTCACATCGGATTTTTATTTTACATGTGCATCATTGATTGTGTGTTTATAATAATAGATGACTCAAAATATTTAATTTAATTCCTTTCCCAAAATATCTCCAACAGTGAAACATCTTACATTCCAAGTAGGATTAAAAACTACTTCCCAATTTGGATATACAATGATCAGGTATACTACCAATTTTCCTTTTAAAATAGGAAAGGATTATCTATGATACTCATATAAAGTTAAATTTAAATCAATCACTAAAATTTTTGTATGTGGTTAATTAATCCTAGGAAAATCATTAAAAACGATGATAGAATCCAGCATGACTAGGATTGCTTCTTTTTCCATTACTATTATTGGTTTAGGTAACACCATATATGACTTTTATTTTTATAGGAAAATAATATATTCATTATTTTGAAATAGAGTTCTCGTGAATAATGAATACTTATATAATGAAATGGATATTCTCCCAATTAACAGCAAAGAGTTTGTATTAACATCACTATAGAACCAAATCCATATTATTCAATAACACATAAAAATAGCTTTTATAAACTAAAAATAATTAATGAATATTTCCAAAAACTCTTATTCCATATCATGAAAAATATTTGGCATGCACTAAAATATTGTAGTTGGTGTATTACACATTTAAAAAGGAATCTGGTAGTATGTGAAGGTTCCATGTGGACTAGTATATTTCCTCTTTAATTGGTTAGCTGAGTCTATTGGGATTTGATTATATCCTTAATATCCATCATGAAAATTAAAAAACATATGTCTACAAGATGATTCCTGTATTAAATCCATGAATAGTAATGGGAAGTGATCTTTTTGGGTTTTTTGTGTTTAATTTTATATGATCAAAACATATTCATCATCCAGTTATGGTTATTTTAAGGATGAACTCATTATCATATTCTTTACCAAATTTATATCTCCCATATTTTTATCCTCTTAATGAATACTCACCAAAACATTATTCAAAATAGAGATAATTATTCTATCACCTAGAAACATTAGAACATCATTTTTTATTGCTTCCTCCATTGGTGGTTAATCCTTCTCTGAAGTTGGAGGAATGGATTTTTTTCATTATTTGGTTAAATCTATATTGGTTTACACCATAAGAATGATGCATTTGATTTCATCAATCCTTATGATAATAAAGAGATTACAACTTCCCAGAATTACAATCAGTTTTTTCTTTTACTCAATTATCGGGTCAAAGTTTATGATTACTTGGATTCTCCCTTTGGCTCCCAAAAATAAATAACTTTTTATTCTCACTAGTGGATTCAATTCCAGTATTGGTGTCTTGATAATAAGGAATAAAATTTATGTAAGATTCCCTCATTAGTGGTTTTATCAATTACACCTCTTCAAAGTAGTTGGTGTCCTACTTTTTCCTTTAAAATATTCTTCTTTTTCATCCACATTTTCATCAAAAAGATACATTATAATAAATTGATATTTTAAATTAATATTATTTTATATAGTATACAAGACATTCAACATCGATCATTAACTATTGCAAAATATTATTATTTGGATATTAGTATTATAACCTAGTCATTAAATTTGTGGATATAAACAGGTGTAACCAAATTTAGATATAAATATATATATTGATCATAAACTAAAAAAACTTATTGATAAATAATTAGAAAATCAACATTCAATTTTTAATAAATCCATTTTATGCTTTTAAAATAGTTTTTCTTTAAAAATGGATATTTATTTTTTAGATAGTATTATAAATAAATTATTCAACTTTTATAAATTTTATATATAATTTTTGAAATCAGAATTTAAAAACTATATTAAGGTAAACTTTTCATATTTTTTTGAAAATATTAATTTTTCATGAATATTGAAAAAACCAAATTTATAGAAAACATTATTTTCAATTAAAGTATTTATAAATTAACATTTTTTTATTTATATAAAAACATAATTAGTTATTTTTTATTGAAAATAATTTAATATATTTCATTATAAATTACAGTGTTCTTAATTTTGGTATAAAATTATTTTGAAACAAAAATATTCATTTTTCTATAATATTGTTTTCATCGCATTTTGGGGGTTTATTCTAAAATTAATTTATATCTCTTATAGGGAATGAACATGAAAAGATGGAATCTATATTTGAAATCATCATGTCTATGTTTTATAAATGGATCATCATTATATTTTGTGATTATAAATAATAAACGTGGTAAATATTTCTCACTTTGGTAAGGTTGAATCAGCTAAATAAGGTTAAATATTGTGATAAGGATGTAATATATATATATATAATACCATTTCTATTTCTATTGGATGATTTTAGTTAGGTCAACCCTATAATATATTCTAAAATGTGTCATTTTTTCCTTATTTGTCCTTGATAATGGTCTTTATATTTTTTATATGTAAAGAATAAAATGTCACTTTCTTTGTATTAATAAATCTACAATTTTTTCATAGGGGTAAAATAACGTTTTTTAGTTATTAATGGTCATTTTAAATTATAATTTTTTTATTATTGTAATTTATTTTAAATTTTTAGTGATGAAAAAAATTATCTTAAATACTTACGTAATGCTAATACAGTGCTTGTGCTAGAAATAAAAAATTCAAGTAAATGATTTTAAATTTTTTTAAAATTGATATTTTTTGTGTTATTTATGGTTTTAAAAAACTAGATAAATATATTTTTCTATTTATACATTAATATTTTATATTCTAACTAAATTAATTTCTTTATATTTTTAAAAAATTAAATTAAATAAATTGTCCCAAAAATGACTTTAATGTTTTTTTTACAAAATAATATTTTATTAAAATAATTAAAATTAACAAAAATATTATATTTTGAAAAAATAATGGTATATAATCTAATATATTAACCATTTTCAAATTATGGGTGAGTGTTCCTTTTATTGTAACTTTCATAACACCTAATGATTAAAAAACATTATCATCGTTGTAATCATCTAAAGGGTTAACATTAGTTTATAACTTCAACGAAACTTGTATAACCATTATTAAATGATATTATTTACACTTATATCCATACTAAATTAAAAATATATCAATATAGAGACACTTTAATATGAAAATTAATTTATATTAATTTGTTATTTTAAGTAATTTCAAGAGTGTCCCTCCCCTCACTTATAAAGAGACATCACCTCTCCTATCCTCCAAAAACCCCATGAGCCTCTTATCTCAACCAGTCCATACCAACAAATAATTTTAAATTAATTAGATAAATTTTATTTTTTTCTTGAAATATTATCCCAATAGTCGATGAGGATAGATCAAAAGGTGGTTCTTCAAAGAGGAGGTAATTGTACTAACTGAGTGTTTTCATATTACATATTCTTATGCCTCCTTTAATTCAGTCATAACCATTTCAATATAATAAAATAATTATAATTTATATACTAATATTTTATTATGTTAATTGAATATTCTTATTCATCTCCTTTTTCTATCAAGTTGGGATAAAAAGTGTTGTTTATAGGTATGTGTGCACTACCACCTCTAGGAAAGGACGTGTTTCAGTTTTCATCACCACATCTCAAAGATTTTTATAATTATAGATTTAATATATATATATATATATATATATTATACTCAGGAAATAATAATCATTATAAAAATATGATATATCATTTATTTTCCTACCCTTCTGTATGTTATAAAATGAAAGCATCATTTGGGAATATGTGTGGATTACCACTTCCACGAAACGATGTGATTCGTTTTTCATGCATTCCTTTTATGGATTATTATAAAATTTTATTTAGTTTATAAAAATTATAATTATATAATTAATATTCTGAATATGATGTAATAATTAACCATTTAACCATGGTCGACCTACCAAAGTAATTTTTCAATTTTGAACTAAACATCTTTAAAGCACTCATCATGGAATTAACCGATTAAGTAATTAAATATATCATTAAAATAAATGAAATAAATGGTTAAATGGTAAATTAATAAACCTAAATGTGGTTATTTATAAATTAGATAACTAATATAAGTTTATTATATAGGAGTTAAAGGACATGCATAGAAAGTTTGGACTCGAGGTAAGGGGTTTCTTAACTCAACATACATTCATTAGGTTATACTTCAACTTAATTGACTAGATTATAAAATTATTATTTATAAAATAACTATGATTATGTGATTATTTTTTTACAGTTGTTTTATTTTGTTTTAAAATTGTTACAAATAATCACATCAATGATTAATTCTCACTTAAATGATATGATCTTTGTCAGGATTCTTTATCTTAATATTTTTTTGCTGAAAAACATTTAATATTATGCACTTACATATATTTAAGAGGTATATATACCAACACTTTGGAATTTTATATCATTTATTCATATAAATTAATGGTATTTAAAGATATAATTTAAATTATTTTAACCAATGGTATTTGACTTGAATGTTATTAAGTGGTACGGGTTTATCATCTCAAATAGTATTCTTTAGAAAATGTGTTATCTTATACACTTATCTTATTTTATAAGGTTTATATACTTCCCATTTTATATTTTTTATCATGAATATCCATATATTCAGGGTATTTAAAGTTTCCTTTGAATTTAAATATTTAATAGGGGTATCAATCCAATTTTACTAAGTAGAAAGGATTTATGTAACAATCTCATCTCATTTCGAGATTATCTACAATAAATATCTATTGAAGAAAATTTTATAGATATTTTCTTTAAAACTCCATATATTTTATTCTAAAATTTTTATAACTATAATTTTGAAGTATTTATTTAATTTTCCTCCCTTTTTTATTTAAAATAATTGAAAATTGATTTTCAAGAATAGTTGTACTTATTTCATCTTTGGTTAATGATACTTTTATTACATTACATAATATTTAAAATTATTTTATGAAAGGTATTGACTATACTTTAATGGATGTAAAAAGTTCATTTTCACTGACTTTGACTTTATTTACTAATTTCAAAAATGTAATATTTGTAAGAAGTTATTGAAGAATTTATTTTTAGTTTTATATAAAAGTGTTAAAATAATGTTTTCTTTTAATGTATATGGAAATAACTGATTTTCCCACCATTGTGAAAATTATTTATGTTTAAAATTCCTTTACATGATTACATGCCTATTTGGAATGAAACAATTTTTCAAAATTCTAGTAATTTTTAAATAAAAATTTATCTAAGTAAAAGGATATTTATTTTATGTTTTATAAGAAATGTTTAAATGGTCTTTTACAGGAATTTTTCATCCATATAAATATCCTTTAATGATTCATATTCTACACTGGGCCTATGATCTTATGATATCATTCATTTAATTTCTCTAAATGGATTATGATTTTGTTTCAAATATATTTTTAAGAAACTTGTTTCTTTTAAATTGATAAATTAAGATTTAAATATTGTGATGAAATGAAATAATCCATAAGTTTCATCTCAAAATATGGTACATGGAAATTCTTTATGAAATAAAGATTATGGATTGAACCTAATTCCTTTATGGTATTGTTTGATATGTGATGTGTGGGTATATTATATCCCTCCAATAAAATGGGTAATGAGTTGAAGTGAACTTGATTGATATTACCCTTAAGAGATGATAGATATATCTTACCCTAATGTGATGGAAAATTTAATGGATTATATTTTACTCTTATGAGATGATGGAGTTTACCAGTTCTAGGATACTCCTAAGAGATATGGGAATTATATAGTTGGTTGATTCCATGATTAATGTTTTATGTTCTAAGATACCTAAAATGTTTTTCAATATTTTTTTTGAGTTCTATAGGATCTTTTTATAAATAATTATTTTCACATGGACCAAGATAATTGAATATTATGACTCTTTTATTATAATAAATCTTAATTCCATGACTCATGATTTATGATCCACGTTTTTAAGGGTATATATTTTCATATTTTAGGCTCATACACTTTGATTATGTCATCATACCCTTATGATCATCTTATTCTCACTAATGAAATTCAATTATTGATGCTTATTTTTAACCTTGTTGACCATTTGATCTCACCCTTATTATATATTTCATTTCCCCGGGTTATGAATAATGATGTTAAATGATTTACCTCTAGAAAGGTTTCATGTGTGAATAATTTTATGGGATATAGTGAAGACTTATAGTGAAATAATAAAATATAGGAATATTATGAGAGATGGTTGCATGAATACATGGGTATTTTCATGTAATATTATGTCGTAATTATATAAATTTTAAAACCTAAAACTTCCTTGGGTATATAAGTGATATAATATTTCAATTTGAGTTTTTTTGGCTGGATAAAATTATGTCATGTTTATCAATATCAAATCCATAAATTTAAGGGTTATTTTTATAGCATTGGATTTAGGATTGTGGGTTTTGGATTATTAAAGAAATTTTATTATATTATTATTATTCTTTAAGATTCTACATTTATATTTCTTCAATGTATTCTTTTTATTCACAAACAAATATATATTTACATTCCACTAAATTTTTTCTTTTCTTTACTGCCTTCTGTATATCAAAAATGACATTAATTTTACTAAACTTATGGAATATTTACACTTGGTTTACATAAAAAAGTTCCTTTTCAATTTTAAATAAGGTTCTCTCTAGAATTATATGGTTTTATCTTTCTTCTCCCATGTCAATTATTTAGAAATCTGTAATGAAACTCAATTTTCCAACCTTTATGATAACATCCCCCGAAATAACATTTGTTACTTCATAGAATTTACTACTAAACTAAATACTAATATTGATGAAATAATATAATATAGTACCAACATCAAAAATATAATCAATGGAATTAGGTTCACCCGTTTCACAAAAATCAAAAGGTTCCTTCCCAAAATTATGTGGCCCTATAGTTGATAGAATTGAAAATTTGTCAAGGTCTGTCTTCTTCAGTGGGTTTTTCTTAAAAATAACTATGGAGAATACCTTAATAATTAAGATAACTACAAAATCATTCATTATCAATTAATTCAATAAAAAATCCTTTAAAATTCATATTTTATCATTTGCGAGTTATCTTTTGGGAAAGGGATGTTGATATGTAGTTATTTGAATATATCTATGAACTTTTTATACTAAGCTTTGTCCTTTCCTTTCCTCATCCGATTTATTTATTGGATATGTTGTTTTATGTTGTTGATGATCTATATTATCTATCATTGTTTTATTATTCATCAATAATTGAAAGTCTTCATTTATTTTTCTTTGTTACTTATTTATATTAAAATAGTCATTTTTCACTCTTAGAATTTATTCTATCGCAACCTTCCTTCCCATGCTACTTCTTTTCCCCATAATTTTATTATTGTTGTTTATTTATTAATATCTTAATATTGTCTTCAAAACTCTACCTTTATTACCACTTTAATCATCTCCTCAAATTCATTACATTGGCCTCTTCTCAGTCATGAATTTTCATGTTATTGGGAAATGTACCTGTTAGTCAGTTCGAAAGTGTTTCAGAAATATACTCTACTTGATGTTTAAGGTTGCGTAGAGTAGTAATTTAGTTTTTCATTTTAGTTTTTTGAATATTAATTCATTTTATTACACTAGGGAAGAATTTTTAATTAATCTTTTCAATATTATATTATTGGAGTTGGTCTAAGGGTTGATGTTTACACTAAAATTGATGATAGTACTACTTTTAAGAAAGATATTGCTAAGCTCTTTAGAGTATAATTGGTTGGAATGGTCATAAGGTTTGTGTTTGATATTGATACACAAGTGTTCCTTATTGTATTGGATAATTTTGGCTTTGTTTTTATTGATTTTAGTCTAATTTTTTCATTTATTGGGGATGGAATGTTCTATGTTGGTTATAATTGATGGGTTTTTTATGATCATTTCATGATCATATGCAGTATAAGGCAACCCAAAACACATGAGATATATCTTTATGAAATTAAATTTTAAATAATAGTATAAAATATAGTACTTGTATTTCAAAAATAGTATATGTTCTAGTCTTCCTTTTGTGGAGATTGTTTGAGGAAGATTATGAGGAGAAGTGAAAAAAATCACCTTACCTCTGAGGGTGTGCACCAGCCAATAGATCCAAGAACACTTCATGAGGATACATGAAATCTAATGGGTTTATAGTTTCTTATCAAATATGATAAATATATTTTCATGAGTTAGAAATATTAGAATATGCACATACACATTTCTCATATCACACACTCAACTGGAGATGATTTCATCCACTTATATAGATGACTCCTGAGGCTCCTCCAATTCATAACACATCATGTGAATTTATAACTATTGGGGTATTTAATTATTAAATTCATTGTAATAAATAAATGATAATTTTCAAATCCATTCGTAATTTATTGTAATTAATGAATAAAATATTCAAAATAAATAAATAATATACATATATCATATAAATATATTTTATTCAAGCATCACAAATATCAATTATTCATGCCTCGCATGAATATATTAAATGTAAAATATATATAATATCAAAATTTATATATATTTATATATGTATATTAGGAAAAATATTTTTATGTGCATGCATCTCATTTGTGGACATTTTAAGTTCAAATATAAAAATATCTCACTTTCACTAAAATACCTTATAAACATTATATAAACTTTTAGAACTATTTTAGAATCTAGCTAAATTATTTTGAATATGTTTTTTCTATCAAACTCTCATAATTTTGAACAAAAAAATTTCCAAAATTTTATTCTTATATGGGGTTAAAATTGTGTGACCCTACGGGCCTTAGCAGCATTGAAAGTTACTATGAAATACCAATTACATATATCTAAGAAAATAAAAGTCTCTACTATTTTAATGCTACACAAGCTAATAAGGGTTCTTGAGTGATCTCCCTAACACATAATCATTTCTATAAATGAACATGTCCACTCTTATATGTACCATATACAACATATATATATCTGTATAATACTTTTCTCAATGACATTGAGTGACAACTAGTCAAGGAACATTTCTATCTAGTATAGTTATTTCATATTTTTTTTACTCTCTAAAATAGATAGAAGAAGTCAATAAATACATCACACTTCATTCATCTATATGATAAGTACATCACATGTTTCTTATATAAGTATTCTATCATATTATATGAAAAACAAATAAACATGGACTTACATTTCGTTTACTTTTTTCAATCAATGGTTATATGTTTTTACTTGTATAAAAGTGGAAAAATCTCATCTTTTTTCACTCCAATCGATGACATGATCGATGACATACCCAACCACCCTTGTATTGGCTATGTTCATATGTTAGCTTCTATAAGTTGGGTATCAAAGTATGAACAATCTTATACTAATTATCTCTCCAACCTCGGATAAAAATGTTTGATAATAATTATACACCAATAAGAATATCTATGATTGTGTACATTCTTTGATATAAAAATTCATGGATTAGTCTAAGTAATGAGTATCCACTTATTATCTCTAGAATGAATACTTTATATATCATATATAAATCATTGTAGATGATACAAGAATATATTCAAGCTAATCTTAAAATATCATCACAACCCATAATACTATTTGATGATAATTGATTATGGAAAAATAAAAGTTTGTACTTTTAGGGGATATTTGTCACTTTATATTTACATCCATTACAACCAATATCTTAATAGATTATAAATTAAATTCTTGTTTTTTGTACAAAAGAAATTTAAACATTATAACCATGTGTAATTACTATCAAATCCCCATATGACTATTTAATAAAATACTCCCACTAACCTCATGGTGAGTAACACTTAGAAAAAAATCTTGTAACACCCAAATCTTCCACGGTATTCTTCTCTTTGAATAATATAGTAGCTTGTGTTGTATGAAACTTCAAGTTCTAACACACACCACAACCAATCAAACTAGAAGTTATGAATAGTAGTACCCACTTTTTGAAATTTTATAAATTTTATCATTTAAAATGGATTTCATTTTTGGATTTGGAATATCAAATTTCTCTTAGGGTGCATTTTTTGTATTTTTCTGAAAACATTCAATTTTTTATGAATAGTGAAAAAACACTGAGTTATAGATTAAAAACGAATTTTAATTTTTATAATTATTTATTTTATTTAAATTTAATTAAGATAAAAATATATACATAATACCTATATAAGTTCAATGTAATTAATTGGAGTTAGTTTAGAATAATTTTAGATATATAAAAATTTAATTGAACTTTTCACCGTCTTTTACCCACCTCCTAGGAGAATTTGGAAATTCACATAAAAATTAATTTTACACCTTCTAGGAGTGGAATTTTGAAAATCCGAGAGACACGGTTAATATCAAGGAGTAAAATTTGGCTCAATAAGATAAACATAATTTTTGGTGAATAGTAATTTTTTACTTTTATTTACCACAGTTAAAAGTAAATAGGTTAATTAAGGGTAAAAATGATATTAATATTACCCTAACACATGTCCTAATTCTATTTTAGAAGTATATATCGACCAAAAACAACCTTAGGAAAAAAATATTATCATTTAGGTCCACTTGGATTAGATTAGGAAATTTATTATTATTTAATTCAAAGAGGAGTTAAAAGAGTAAAAATCAAAGTCTAATAACTAAAAAAAATTAATATATGGTTATACATAAGATAAATTTAATTATAAATATTTATTATAAATCTAGAAATATTTCCTACATAATGGTATTTTATTTATAATTTTTAGACACTAAATAATTTAATTTATTTATGACACAATGGTGATGCAGTAATTACCTAATTAATGAAATATTAAAATAATTGATATTATAAAAATCAAAATAAATGTAATTTGAGACTTTTTATGAATTCCACTAATTTTATAGGTTAATATTACATATTTGTACTGGTTATATAAAATATGTTTGAAGTAATAATGCTGTTATGAAATTATCAAAAACAAAATACCCAATAGTGTCAAAATTGACATAAAAGAGTTTTTAAAACAAATATTATATTATTAATTTATATTCTACTCCTAAAAATCTAATTTTAGGAAAAGAGACTTATATAATGATAGGTGTCTCATTAATGGACCACTTGGTGGTTGCATAGAAGTTTATAGTATGTTTATTGACTATATGATATAAAAATACAAAGAGACATGGTAAGTGTTAAACTAATTAACTAAGAGTTAAAACTAAAAGATAAGGTTAATAAAGTGACCCAAACCTATCTAAAATATATTGGTTGAGTGTTTATCAGCCTATAACCACCTTAACCTTTAAATAATCCACTTCTTAGCCATTATAAACCGAATATGAATTTATTATAAAATAATATTTCTAGCTTTTCCTAAGGTGCCCCTCACCCCTCTTATAAAAGGGCACTCCCCCTTCTCTCAAATTCATACCTTCAAAGCCTTTGGGTTGGGCCATACTCTGCCCAAATACCCTCTCAAATGTCTTCCCTTCATCCTAGAGGCCTTACTTTAGTCATAAAGCCCACCTAAGGATCCCTTTTGATCAAATCAAAAGAAAGAACCCGAAGAAGAGGTAATGTTTTCACCACCCTCTTTCATGCTCCTTTCTTCTTCAGCTTCTTCTTTCATTGTTATTACCATTATAAAATAATAAATCCAGTACCTTCTATATACTGTGATGTTATTATAAATATGGTACAACCATATTCGGTATTCTATTCATCCTTTGAATGACATGTCACTATACGTGTGTACGTACGGCTTACCGTCTCCACGTCGTGGTGTAATTGTTATTCAGTAAATTATTATTTGGATGAGTATAATAATGATGTGTAATTAAAGTAGATAATAAATATATCATGATAATTATTCTGTATATATGATATATCATCCAATTATATATTATTTTAATATCAAAAGAATGATATTTTCGCTCGTGCATACGTACGGACTACCCTCTCCACAAACGCGATGAGAGTCATTCCCCATCGAATCCATTCAAGACTAATTCTCATTTAATGATTAAAAATAATTTTTAAGGACTTGATATCATTCTGGATATGAATAATATACAACCTATCCATAACAAACACGGCTTATGTAACAAAACATATAAAAGAATACGAGTAAGTTATCTCTCGATACAACGATAATACTAAGATATTATTAACAAAGCAATGTTAAAAGATCATATATGATATCATATTTATTTAAATGATTCTTTTATAATTTAATAACAATTATTTCACCATTATAAAGGAGTTTAACCTACCCTCAACCAAGGAAAAGTACAAGGTAAGGGTTTATTTCACAATATCTTCATTATCCGAGGTTGTTTATATGTGATTATCTACTAGGACCTCTTTATCATCCACATCCATGTTTCTTAAAAATGTATTAAAAAACACATTTACTATTTACTAGACTATGGTTTAAAGTCATTTATACCCATGTTTGACTTTTATAAAATGGTTTTAAATGAATATTTCCATCATTTTCCAAACAAGGTCCTTTTTAACCTTTTCGACAAAATTAAAGTAAGAATGTCTTTTTTTTAACTTATATGGTGGGTGCGGCTATTTTCCAACATTGTAAAATCTTTAAAGATTCCCTTACAAGATTATAAGAATATTTACAAAGTAAATGTTTTATTTTATAATTATGTTAATTTTAAATGATTTAAAAAAAGAGATATTTCCCTCAAATAGTTTTGATTTCATCTATGTTAACATCCTTTGAGGGATTTTAAACTTATTTGAAGTTTATTTATTATGATAAAAAACATCCATATTTTCTTGAAGGTTTTGTGATATGTTTGACTGTGGATGTTTTATTTTTATACCATTCATGGTTTATAGAGAAAGTATTGACATTTTGTCTTCTAGTTTTAATACGAATGTTTATGTTATGTTAAACCTATTCTTAAAAGGAATGAATTGGACTTAATAAGTGATGGGTGGAGCCCATTATAGCTCCTCGATGCATCGGTAGGTCTCATGAGACAAACTAGTGTCTTGGAACAAGGCCTTGACAAAATATTATTTGTAGTCTTGGCACAAGGCCTTGACTATGTGGTTATGATAGTCTGGAATTATGCATTCCATCATTATGAAAGTGGTTATTGATATTGCATGTGATTATTTGACTAGTAGAATATCCATGTGAATAAGTAAATGGAATTATTTCATTTTATTTCTTCCATATTATTCTGAAGTTCATGTTTAAAAGTCTTTTGTTTTAGTTATACATTGCCTTAAATGTTTATGCTTATTTATAAAAGTTTCCGCTATATTGTTATCCTTACTGGGCATCTAAGATCACCCCTTTCTATGTTTTATATTTCCCAGGATGTGAAAAAGTATTTTATGAATGAACTGCAGGGATAGTATGATGGGATATGAGTGTGGACTATGGAGACTATGTTTTTGTTGTTTTTATTTTATGATGTAATGTACACTTTATGAATGTATCTAGTGATTCCAAGGCTACTAAACTAATAGGTCTTTCGTGACTTGATCTTTTGTGATCATGCCAATATTATGTAATAATGTACTGACTCTGGGTAACTGAGGTTGGGGAATTACAGTTGGTAGTAGAGGAAGTTTAGTACAAACCTTGGAATCTAGATTTAGATAAACTGTGATTAGAGCACATAGCCCTAAGATATACTTTGAGGATTAGTATAGAATAACATCCTAGAATTTTGGTATTGTAGTGATTTTGTGAGTTTTCCAATAAATACATCCCTGTCTAGATACGAGCAGGTAGAGGCGGATCTGGCACAGATGTACCTAGGGATAAAACCCGAAAACGTCGTTTTGATCTAGACTCGAACGGGAACTGGTGCACGACAATGGGTCATGCTGCACTCTTGGTTATAACACCCTCGGGGGATATGCTTAGGATAATTCTCATTTTATTTACAAACCATTATGAAGGGTTTCTGAGTATATACTTCCTCAACGAAAATATTTTTTTATTATTATGGATTATATCCATAAATAGTTCAATTTATGTTATGTGTTTTACAAGTTTGGAATTATGTATTTTGATTCATAAACAGACCTAGTTTATGCCATTGTTTAGAAATGGTTCCTAGTGGAAGAAATGGATACTGTATCAATGCACACACTCCATGTAGGGATTGACCTCCTGGTAAAGATAATTATAGTGGAGCTGGTGATGTAACCGGTGCCAATCAGTTAATCACCGTACTAGGACAACTCACTTAGGTTATGAATAATAACCTTACCCGTATGGAGCACACTGATCCACAGCGTGGAGGATCAATGTTAGATCGCTTCATGAGGCAACAACCACAAACGTTCAATGGGAGTACAAATCCCTTAGTAGCTATGCAATGGATAAATTACCTACAGAAAATATTTCAGGCTTTGGGGAGTAGTGAAAGGGAAAAAGTTATCATGGCAGTTTATCACAACACTGGAGATGTTGATCAATGGTGTTCATTGATACAAAACACAAATTAAGATGATGAAGTATCAAATATGGAATAGAGGGAGTTCAATGAGATTTTCTTAGAAAAATACTTTCCTCATGACCATCGAGCAGATATGGAAAGGCAATTTCTGAGTCTGAGGCAAAAGGAGGATGAGAATGTCACAATGTATGAGGCTAACTTTACAAGGTTAGCGAGGTATGTTGCAGATTATGTACGTAACCTAAGAAGTGAGATTGATCATTTCTTTGATGGGTTCAAACCGTTTCTCCACCAAGCATTACTCTCACAAACCTTCTTGTTGTATGAAGATATTGTCTCATGTGCTATCAAGACAGAAAAGGAATTCTCTAAGAATTATAACTTTAAAGCAAAGCCAGAGAATAAGAGATTTGCTGATCACTCTGGGAATGGAAATAAGGGGAAGAAGGGAAAAGTTTCATATCTATCCTATAGTAAATGTGGGAAGAAACACCCCAGTACTTTCTTAAAAGGAATGGGAGTCTGTTACAAGTGTGTTGAAAAAGGCCACCAAGATTATGATTGCAAGGGGATGAAAGAAGCTACTGATGTCCAATGCTACAATTGTAGGGAAATGGGACATTATACAAATGAATGTCCTAGGCGTCAGAGGAACTTACCTTAGAAAAGGCCAAGGGATCAAGGCCAAGCTTATGTTATCACTACTGTTGATGTAGAAGCTCCTAAAGACATGGTGGAAGGTAATTTAATGGTTTCCTCAAGTTTAGAAATTGCATTATTTGATTCAAGATCATCTCATTGTTTCATATCTTCCCAGTTTGCTAAAAAATTAGATATTTTCAATTTGATTTAACAAGGGAGTTGTTAGTTAAAACTCCTAAGGGAAGTATCATTGCAATAAAGTTTTGTGAATCAGTCCCCATTAGAGCACATAAATGTTCTTTATCTTCGGATCTCATTGTCATACCTATGATTGAATTTGATATAATCCTCAGTATGGATTGTCTTTCAGACCATGATGCAAAAATTTATTGTAAGAATAAATAGGTTACTATTTTTGATGATGATGATAAGGAACACCTTAACTTTAGATCAGAATCATCACCACCTAATTCTTACCTAGATCCTCCCCAGTAGCTCAACTAAATTCAATTATTGGGGAGGAAGAGAATGAAATATATTTGGGTAAGGAAAGGAATGTTCAAATAGAGGATGTGCCTATTGTGAAATAATATGTAGATGTGTTTCCAAAAGATTTACCTAGACATCCACCAAAATGAGAAATTGAGTTTTTCATCGATTTAATTCCTGGATCAAGGCCCATATTGAAGACCCCTTATAGAATGGCCACTGTGGAATTAGTGGAACTAAATAAACAACTAGAGGAATTGAGTAATAAGCGATTTATTATCCCTAGTGTTTCTCCATGGGGAGCCCCTGTCCTTTTTGTTAAGATGAAATATGGATCTATGAGGTTATGTATCTACTACAGGGAGATCAATTCTATAAAAATAAAGAACAAGTATCCCCTACCTCACATTGATGATTTATTTGACCAACTGCATGGAGCTCAATACTTTTCAAATATTGACCTTCGATCTGGATACCATCAGTTGTGTGTGAAGAAGGAATACATTCAAAAGACAGCATTTTAAACCAGGTACGGGCATTACGAGTTTATAGTAATGCCTTTTGGGCTGACTAATTCACCCTCTGTATTCATGGATCTAATGAATAGATTTTTCAAGTAATATCTTGATGATTTTGTGGTGGTGTTTATTGATGATATCTTGGTATACTCAAAAATCTACGATGATCATGAAAATCACTTGCACATTATCCTGAAAACTCTGAGAATACATGAATTATATGAGATGTTTAGCAAGTGTGAATCTTGGCTTCTGTAGATTTCTTTTCTTGGCCATACTGTCTCAAAAGTTGGAATCTTTGTTGATCCTTCTAAGACCAAGTCAATCCAAGAATGGCTTGCACTGATGAGTATAACTGAAGTACGCAGTTTTATTGGTCTAGTAGGTTATTATTGATGTCTCGTCCAGAATTTTTCCTGGTTGTCTAACCCATTAACAAATCTCACACATAAATGGGTTAAATTTGTTTGTAAAAAAGAGTTTGAACAATGTTTTTAAGAACTGAAGAGCATATTAGTCAATGATTCTATATTGACTCTACCATCAGGGAATGATGGGTTTGTTATTTATAGTGATGCACCGAAGAAAGGACTTGGTTGTGTCCTTATATAGAATGATAGGGTTATTGCCTATGCATCACGATAGTTGAAAATTCGTGATCAAAACTATCCTAATCATGATCTTGAGTTAGCATCTGTGATCTTTTCTTTGAAGATATGGAGACACTAACTTTATGGTGAAAAATGAGAGATTTATACTGATCATAAGAGTTTGAAGTATATTTTCTCACAAAAATACCTCAAAATGAGGAAACGTAGATGGATTAAATTACTCAAGGATTATTATTGCATGATACACTACCACCCAGGGAAGGTAAATAAGGTGGAAGGTGCTTTGAGCAGAAAATATCATGGAGTTTTGAACAATGTGAGATATGAAAGGGATCCAATTTTCATGGATCTTGTGAATATGGACATCGGAATAACCATGGAAGGTGAAACATCAATGCTTTTTCAAATGGTTGCCAAATC
Organism: Viscum album; assembly: GCA_963277665.1. NCBI lineage: Eukaryota > Viridiplantae > Streptophyta > Magnoliopsida > Santalales > Viscaceae > Viscum > Viscum album. The sequence continues at coordinate 1,525,509,182 of OY728133.1, read as the reverse complement.
ATCTTTACTATAAAGGATTAAGAGTTCTCAGACCAATGATGAAGAATTTCAAAAGAAGATTAAAGCTGTGAATGATGGGAGGTTGAGTGACATTTTGTATAAAGATGGAATTTTGAAATTTGGGATGTAACATTGTGTTCCTGATATACCTGATCTCAAAAGGGAATTGTTGGACGATGCTCATAGTTCCAATTTCTCTATACACCCTGGGAGAACCAAAATGTATAGATATTTGAAGGAACATTTTTTGAGGGATAACATGAAGAGGGAGATTTATGATTTTTTTTCAAGATTTATGTTTTGTCAACAAATGAAAGCTGGAAGGCAATAGCCTAGAGGAGTTATGCAACCTCTTCCCGTACCTGAGTGGAAATGGGATAATATCATGGTGGACTTTGTCATGGGACTACCAAAGACTCCTAGAAGGAATGATGCAATATGGGTTATTATTGATCGTCTTACCAAGTTAGAACATATTCTTACTATAAGAGAAGATCTACCACTGGAACGTCTAGCAGATCTATATATTAATGAAGTTGTGAGACTTCATGGAGTACCCCTATCGATTGTTTCTGATCGTGATACCCATTTTACTTCATGATTCTGAAAAGTCTTCAGAAAGCCCTGGATTCTAAATTTCAGTTGAGCACTGCCTACCACCCCCAAACTGATGGACAATCAGAATGAACTATTCAAACCTTAGAAGACATGTTGAGATCATTCTCACATGACTTTCGGGGTATGTGGTATCAATATTTACCTCTAGTAGAATGTTCCTATAACAATAGCTTCCATTCAAGTATTCGGATGGCACCATATGAAGTGTTATACGAAAAGAGATGTCGCACACCAACCTGTTGGGATGATGTTGGTGAAAGAAAATTTGTAGGCCCAGAACTGGTGGAGGAAATGATGGAAAAGGTAAAGGTAATCCAAAACCACATCAAAGCAGCTCAAAGTAGGTAGAAGAGCTATGTCGATAACTGAAGGAAGGATTTGGAATTTCAGGAAGGAGATTATTTCTTCTTGAAGGAATCTCCATGGAAGGGAGTTATAAGTTTTGGTAAGAAGGGTAAATTGAGTCCCAGGTACATCAAACCCTTCGAAATTCTAGAACGAGTTGGGGTTGTAGCTTACCGTTTGGAAATGCCCCCAAGTCACTCCAAAGTTCACGATGTGTTCCACGTATCACTGTTGAGAAAATACATGCCTCACCCAAAGCATGTACTCACTTACAAGGAATTAGAACTGGAACCCAATCTGTCTTATTGCAAAGAGCCCATCAAGATTCTTGATACAAGAGAACAAGTGCTGATAAACTGGACGACTCGTCTTGTAAATGTTCTATGGAGAAACCATAAGATGGAAGAGGCAGTGTGGGAACCTGAGGAACTTATGATGAAGAACCACCCAAGTCATTTCATGCGGTAGTATTCAAGAAATTTTGAGGACGAAATTATTTGAAGTAGGGGAGAATGTAACACCCTAAGCTTCCACAGTACGCTTCTCTTTGAATAATACAGTAGCGTGTGTTGTACGCAACTTCAAGTTCTAACACACACCACAACCAATCAAACTAATCATTATGAATAGTAATACCCACTTTTTGAAATTTTATAAATTTTAACATTCAAAATGGACATCATTTTTGGATTCTGAATATCGAAATTAATTTAGGGTGAATTTTTTGTATTTTTCTGAAAAGATTCAATTTTTGATGAATAGTGAAAAAACACTGAGTTATAGTTTAAAACTGAATTTTTATTTAAATAATTATTTATATTATTTAAATTTAATTAATGTCAAAATAGATACATAATACCTATATATGTTCAATTTAATTCATTGAAGTTAGTTTAGAATAATTTTAGATATATAAAAATTTTATTGAACTTTTCACCGTCTTTTACCCACCTCCTAGGAGAATCTGGAAATTCAAATAAAGCATAATTTTATAGCTTCTAGGAGTGTAATTTTAAAAATCCTAGAGACATGGTTAATATCAAGGAGTAAAATTTGGTTCAATAAGATAAAAATAATTTTTGGTGATTAGTAACTTTTTACTTTTATTTACCACGGTTAAAAGTAAATAAGGTAATTAAGGGTAAAAATGATATTATTATTACCCTAACACATGTCCTAATTCTATTGGAAAAGTGTATCTAGACCAAAAATAAACTTAGGAAAAAAATATTGTCATTTAGGTCCACTTGAATTAGATTAGGAAATTTATTATTATTTAATTCAAAGAAGAGTTAAAAGAGTTAAAATCAAAGTTTAATAACTAAAACATTTTTAATATAGGGTCATATATAAGATAAATTAGATTATAAATATTCATTATAAAGATAAAAATATTTACTACATAATGGTATTTTATTTATAATTTTTAGACACTAAATAATTTACTTTATTTTCGACACAATGGTGATGCAGTAATTACCAAATTAATGAAATATTAAACTAGTTGATATTATAAATATCAAAATAAATGTAATTTGAGAATATTTATGAATTAAACTATTTTTATTGGTTACTATGACATATTAGGACTTCTTATATAAATTAATTTGAATTAATAATGCTGTTATAAAATTATTAATAACAAAATACCCAATAGTGTCAACATTGACATAAAAGAGTTTTTAAAAAAAATATTATATTATTAATTTATATTCTATTCCAAAAAATCTAAGTTTTGGCCAAGAGACTAATATATTGATATTTTTATCATTAAAGGACCACTTGAGGGTCTCTTGGAAGTTTATAGTAATGTTATTGACTATATAATATAAAAATACAAAGAGACATGGTAAGTGTCAAACTAATTAACTAAGAGTTAAAACTAAAAGATAAGGTTAATAAAGTGACCCAAACTTGTCTAAAACCTATTGTTTGAGTGATTTTCGACCTATACCCACCTTAACCCTTATATAATCTACTTTGTAGCCGTTATAAACTGAATATAAATTTATTATAAAATAATATTTCTAGCTTTTCCTAAGGTTCCCCTCGCCCTCTTATAAATGGGCACTCCCCCTTCTTTCAAATTCATACCTTCAAAGACTTTGGGATCGTCCAAACGCTTCTCAAATACCCTCTAAAATATCCTCCCTTCATCCTAGAGTCCTTAATTTAGTCAAAAATCCAACATAATGATCCCTTTTGATCAAATCAAAAGGAAGAACTTGAAGAAGAGGTAATGGTTTCACCACCCTCTTTCAAGCTCCTTTCTTCTTCAACATCTTCTTTCTTTATTATTCCATTATAAAATAATAACTCCAGTATATTATATATACTGTGTTGTTATTATAAATGTGGTACATCCATATTCAGTATTCTATCCATCCTTTGAATGACATGTCACCATACGTGTTTACGTACAGCTTACCGTCTCCACGTCGTGGTGTAATTGTTATTCAATAAATTATTATTTGGATGGGTATAATAACGATGTGTAATTCATGTAAATAATAAATATAACATGATAATGATTCTGTATATACGATATACCATCCAATTATATATTATTTTGCTATCAAACGAATAATATTGTCACTTGTGCGTACGTACGGACTACCATCTCCACGAACGCGATGAGATTCATTCCCCATCATATTTATTCAAGACTAATTCTCATTTAATGATTAAAAATAATGTTTAAGTACTTTATATCATTTTGTATATGAATAAGATACAACCTATCCATAAAAAAGACGGCTTATGTAACAAAACATATAAAAGAAAACGAGTAAGTTAACACCCAAAACAACGATAATACTAAGATATTATTATCAAAGCAATGTTAAAAGATCATATACGATATCATATTAATTTAAATGATTCTTATATAATCTAATAGCAATTAATTAACCATTATACAGGAGGTTAAACTACCCTATACCAAGGAAAAGTTCAAGGTAAGGGTTTATTTCACAATATCTTCATTATCCGAGGTTGTTTATACATGATAATCTACTGGGACCTATTTATCATCCACGTCCATGTTTCTTTAAAATGTATTACAAAACATTTTTACTATTTACTATACTATGGTTTAAATTCATTTATACCATTGTTTGAATTTTATAAAATGTTTTGAAAGGAAGCTTTCCGTTGTTTTCCAAACAAGGTCCTTTTTAACCTTTTCGACAAAATTAACATAAGAATGACTTTTTTTAACTTATACGGCGGGTGCAGCTATTTTCCACCATTTTTAAAATCTTAGAAGCTTTCCTTAAAAGCTTATAAGAATATTTTCAAAGTAAATGTTTTGTTTTATAATTATGTGAATTTCAAATGAATTAAAAAAAGAGATATTTCTCTCAAATAGTTTTGATTTCATCTATGTCAATATCCTTTGATGGATTTTAAGATTATTTGACGTTTATTTATTATATACAAAACATCCATATTGTACTGAAGGTTTTGTGATATTTTTGATTGTGGATGTGTTATTTTTATACAATTCATGGTTTATGGAGAAAGTATTGATATTTAGTATACTAGTTTTAATATGAATGTTTATGTTATGTTTAACCTGTTCATATGAGGAATGCATTGGACTTAATAAGTGACAGGTGGAGCCTGCTATAGCTCCTCGATGCATCGGTAGGTCTCATAAGATAAACTAGTGTCTTGGCACAAGGCCTTGACAGAACCTTATTCGTAGTCATGGAACAAGTCCTTGACTATGTGGTTATGGTAGTGTAGCATTATGCATTCCATCATTATGAAAGTGGTTATTGATATTGCATGTGATTATTCTGCTAGTAGAATATCCATGTGAATAAGTAAATGGAATTATTTCATTTTATTTCTACCATATTATGCTGAAGTTAAAGTTTAAAAGGATTTTTCTTTAGTTATAAATTTCCTTAAATGTTTATGCTTATTTATTAATGTTTTCGCTATATTGTTATCCTTACTAGGCATCTGAGCTCACCCCTTTCTATGTTTTATTTTTTCCTGTATGTGAAGAAGTATTTTATGAATGAACTGTAGGGATAGTATAAGGGGATATGAGTGTGGACTATGGAGACTATGTTGTTGTAGTTTTCATTTTATGATGTAATTTAAACTTTATGAATGTATCTAGTGATTCCATGACTACTAAAATAATCTGTCTTTCGAGACTTTATCTTTTGTGATCATGCCAATATTATGTAATAATTCACCAACTCTGGGTAACTGGGGTCGGGGCGTTACAAATATACTTTGAATAATGATGAGGCTTAGGAATTATATTCCATAAGTTCAAATTTTTTAACACATATTCAAACTCCATAACTTCATAACATAAAATTTTATAATGTTATATTTTGTTTTCTTCTTAGAACTATTTCAAAGTACATCAACATCGTCCTTCGAACCCTTTCCAAAAATATTTCCAAGAAATATTTTAGAAATAATGTAACTATTTACAATATCACTTTACAATCACATAATAAACTCATTTATGATAAATTGATACCCAATACCTTATTGTAGCTATGAAATATCGTTGAATCTCTCTTTAATATCATACCATAAACTCTTATAGGATACCAAGTGATGCACTTTGTGTTTTTTATGGTATAAACCTTTAGGGAATAAGGATGTTCACTTATTATCAAAAAAAATGTAACTCTTTACATTTTCCCTTACCATCACATATCATAAACATCCTTAAAATATTATTTGAATAATCACCATAATTTTAAACTATAATATTAATTTACATAAAAGTGATATTAACTTTCTCATGGTAACTAAATGTTACTATTTACATTTCTAATTTTGATAACATATCTTAACTCTTTAGGATATTAATTAAATAACCACTTAAACTAAATCTATTATAGTATTTTCTTTGTTAATTTTTAACTTCTCCAAGTTCAAAAATACTCCCATTATCCACTTAGATACTATATTCTATTTATATTGTCTTTATAAGACACAATAAAAACTACTTTTTGTTTAAGGAAATAAAACTTATTTCTTTTTATTATGAATATTTGAAAAATAATTGGTTCCATATATCATATATAATTATTTATTTTTAAAGTATTTTATTGAAAAAAAAATATTTTATTTATTAAATTACAACACTACTTAGTGGGAATCATATTCTATCATATTTTAACAAATATAAGGATAAACACTTTTTCCTGGGTAAAACACTTTTGTGCATAACTTATTCTCAAAACATGATGTTTAATCCAATGAATCATAAATCCATTGTATAAAAATAATTATCTCATTTTATTCTAAAAAAATCTTGTTTAAACCTCTTATCAAATAAGATAATTGTGATGAGGATACACATCATTTACCAAGATTCATCCAAGTGTGACAGACATATTTATATTCAAATTCCTGATGTACCAACTATTTACTTCATCACATGAATGAAAACTATAATCTATTTCTATTATTCCTATGATTTTTAGATACTATATTTTTACATTAATTATAGAACATAAAATCTACATCATATTCCCTTAAAAAAAAGAGTCCATATCTATAACAATAATACTGTTCCTGTATGTTACTTGAAGTTCCCAAACAACTTTAGGTATTTTAGATAATCCTATCATAATGAATAATTACCCCTTGATAATAATACCCTCAGGATTCAAATAAACATAATTGTATTCTTGATGAAATTTTCTTGGACTTTCAAACTTTTTCTATTCCAGATTTTACCTCCTTATATTGTTTGTAAAGTATTAGAGCATAGACATCACATTGTTAGTACATATCTTCTAAACACTTTGAGAATATTTGTTAAACTTATATTGAATTTATCCATCTTATTAAAACATTTACATAGATGTAAATAGAATTAATTCCTTAACCAGAATAATCCTTATAGGAAGTATTCCTTCTCTCCAAGCATATTTAGTCATATTTAATATCATCGACATACAATATCATATTATGTAAATGAGACTATCATTCCTTATTTAAATTAGCATCTATTTCCTTTTAAAACCTTAAATTAATCATTCCTTGAATCCATATACATATTGATTTTCTTATTGAACAACATTAACACATGGTTACTTAAGAAGTAACTATTCTAAAATGTAGAATATTCCTCTTGTTTAAGAACATTTGTTAAGCTACTAATATTTTGAGTTTATTACTTTAATCTTATCATTTTAAGGATTAATATATAGTTTATTTTGATTATTATGATTCATTTTTCTATAATGGAACTTTTTATCAAATCAATATCATATCATATATATTCATTAAGTGATTTAAATTAATGTGATCCTAAGAAAAAAATATTTCCAAATACATCATATTCATTTAGTTATTTAAGATCCAAAATTCACTAATAAATGATCCCTCAATGGAATGAAACACATTAATTTAGTAATTTATAGGGGATTCACAATAGATATTAATCTTTTATAGTTTAGTAGATATCTCTTTATAAAAATCCATTGTAGGATTCACTCAACTCTATTCCTTTAGTATCCCAATCCTTTGGGTTTACTCTCTTAGTGTAACACTAAAAATATTCAAAAAAATATAACGACAAAAAACCTAGGGGCACCTATCCACTGAATGGAACTATATATTGTATAATCCTAAGTCACTCATTACTATCATTTCTTACATAAGATAATATAGGGGCACCCCTATATAGTGTGAAACTACCTAGATGAATGATCAAGGTATTAAAATGTGTTTCTTTAGAAGGAATATCACTATTAGTATTTGTGGGATTTTATTTTAAGGTATAAACCATTTAATAGACAACATATGAAAATTCAATTCATTCGTATTTTATATTATGTATTAATTATATTCTATTGTCTTATTCCTTTTAGTTTAGAAAATATTATAACAAATTCGATTTTTAAATCCCTATTATAACCACTAAATTAATGTGTTCAAACAACATTAATTAACAACTCTTTAGAGAACCATAAATTCTATGTTATTCACCTTGAAACTAAAGTCAGTTATTTTCATACATAACCAAATTCATTATATGAATAAGTTCCATGAATGCCCTATGTAAAATCATAGAGTTATATGATAATGAAAACCCTACAGGAATAATCTTGGAGTGATAGATTACCAACATAATTCACACTCCTAGCTAAGGAAATCCTCCAACAAAGTAAGTGGTCAAACCCCAATTCACTCTTGTTTAGGAGTGGTTAATTTAGAGAGAATTCAATTCATGAAAACTCTCACACATAATATTCAAAAACTATTCCCAAAAATTATTCTTAAGATCGTAAATAAAAATAAAAATTCAGGTTAATGTAGATAAAAAATCTTTTTTTATATCAAACATAGAATGATATCCAGTGATCTATCCTACAATAAATTTTTCATATAATTTTTAATACACAATATTCATATTCTATAAAAAAAATTTGTAAACATGAATGTCAAGGAAACTTTTAAAAATAAATATTTTATTTATTTTCCAATGCATGAGGAATTTTTTAAATATTCATAAATAAATACTAATTATAAAAAAATTAATTTAGAAAGAATAAAAATATATTATATTTATTTTAATGTTAACCCTTTTATATTTTATATTAAATTGAATTATATGATTTCACATGAATTATAAATATTTTATAATATAATATCCGTTACATAAGAATTTTATACAATACAAATATTATTTTTTTTTTAATTTATATAAACTTTATAAATAACCTCTTTTCATTTATAAATAAACCTTTTATTTCTAGATCATATGGAATTCCCTCAACTTTTCTTATGGTATTATATGTTGTTAACCTTCAATATTTGGGAATAATGTTTCATAGAAATTTATTTAAATAATTATAAACTATTTATTTATAAAATATTTATAAATTAAAATACCCCAAAATACCTATTATTGTGATTAATAAACATTTTATATACCATAAAACCTATTTAATATTTAAAAATAATTTTTAAATATAGTTTCTCGTTACCCTTAAACAAAACCCTTATTCCGCGTAAGGGTATCCTACCTATTACCCTTACACAAACGCTATGTGTAAGGGTAACTTATGTTTTCTTAAGTCTATATAAAGATAATATAAAGGTTACCTTTATGTAATATGATTTAAAAACCATTATGTAAAGGTAATATATAGATTACCTTTATGTTTCTTCCTCATGTAAAGGTATCCCATTTATGAAACTCCTTTGCGTATGGGTAATCTAAAAAATTCACATGTTGTGTAATGAAAAAAATAAAGGACCTTTATGTAACAGCTCTAATACCTTTACATATAAGGTTAAATTTCAAATGAACCTTACAAAAATCCCCTTTCTTAATGGTATCACCTTTACACAACTCATATATGTAAAGTAACAAAGTGGTTACCCTTATGCAGACTATTTTCATAAGGGTGTCCTGTATGGGTATCATGTAATGGTAAATAAAATTTATCTTTACATGTAACTAATCCATAAGGGTTATACCTTTCAGAACCCAATTTACATAAAGGTAATATAGAGGTTACACTTCAGCAAACGTTTTTCATAAGGGTGTTACCTTCATATAGTTTACCTTTGTAAGGATTAATCAAAAATTCCCTTACATGGATCATGTAAGGGTTTATAATCTTTATAAAGGTTTACAGCAAGGTTTTGTTTAATTATTAATCAAAACCAATTGATTCAAACATGTTAAATTATAAATAATGAACCTATAATACCATTGATGGATTTTTTTAAGATCATTTAATCGTAATATGCAATATAAGGAAACCCAAAACTTATGAGATCTATCTTCAAGAAATTAATGTGTAAATAATATTTTAATCCATTATACCTAGATTTAATGAATATTCGTAGTTTTGATCTTCCTTACACATATATTATTTGAGGAATATTTTGATAATAAGTGAAAAAAAGATCCCTACCTTTGAAAAGTACACTAGATAATGGATCCACAAATTATTCATAAAGATACTTGAATTATGAATGGGTTTTATCACCTTAGAAAATAAGATAAATTCTGTTTTTGGAAGAAGATAGTTCATTGTAGGCACATATACATAGCACACATATCCCACCCAACAAGATAGGATCTCGTCCCCTCATATTTTTTAATCCTGAGGATCCTACTATTGATAACACGTCATATACATTTCTGACTGCTAGTATATTTATTTTTTAATTTCATTACAATAAATAAATGAAAACTAATTAATATATTCATAATGGATTTTAAATGATGAATATTCCATTCTGGGGAAATGAATAATAATATATATCATAAATATATATTTAATATTCATTCATCAGATGCATCAATAATACATTCATCGTATTTATATATTAATTTTATATTATATATATAATATCAAACATTATATATATATATCATGCATCATATACATGTTTATATTCATCTCATTCATGTACATTTCTAGTTAGTATCCAACAATAATTTTATGGATTTGATGTTTTCCTCAATTGTAACTAATATAGTCACAATTGAGGGGATAATTATATTATGATCTTATTTTAAAAACATTATATATATGTGGGATACTTCACATCTCACAATATAAGACTTCCACTATTGGTGTAGATGATGGAACTTACTACAATGGAGAAACAATTCTCAAGTTCCTATGCAAGGGATTCTACATGGGTAGCTAAATATGTTGTATCATCGATATAGTTTAGTATTATTTTCAAAGGACATGTATCACTTTTCCATATACTATGATTATGTTGAATTTATTTGATAATATTTCATCCATCTTTAGATGACATCATAGAAAGGCTTTCATCTACTGATGCATCAACCACTACTCAAGATATGAGTTTAATTCCATAATAGAATGTTTGTATCTAAAGAAAAACACAGATTCCATAGTTTTCTATCATCAACAAAAGTTATTTATATGTTCACCATTCCTCCTATATAGATTTTATATCAATTGGGATATAGTTGTGAATGTAACTTTGTAGTTTCCATTTTTTTAATGTGGAAAATATTTATCTATAATTTATTTATCTAAATCATACCTCATTGTAATTAATCCATATGGTTATAACTCTAACAAATATTTATCTAGGTTTTATGGAGAAAAATAGGAATACTATATTCCATGCCTCAATAGATGACATCTTATTCCAATATAAGGTGTCGTAGATCTATACAAGTTTTAAAAGGTGGCTCTTTGGATCCTCAATTTTTAACTCTATGAAATATCCAATATTTTCAATTATCTAAATGTGGTTGATATTGATCTGTAAATATTTCACTTATATAGAAGGATGGATGATTCATGGGGCATCACCATCGATGGTGGGTAGACCATGGTCTAAGATGGAACACTTTGGAGGTATCGTCTGACCTTTCACAACTGTAAAATAGACCTACATCCATGGTTTTATAGCCACAATTTTCATAAATGTACCCATATGTTGTTTTAATACAATGGTTACTGTTAAATTAAAGTCAAAAGCCTCCCTAGGTCAGACAATAGCCATGTTTTACCCAAACTATGAATATAGAAACACCTACAACCATGGTTATCTAAAACTGTGGTAGTAGGAGGACACACGAAATTGGTGGGAACCACCATTTTTTTGTGAAAACAACCTACTTCCATGGTTTTGAGAAAATCATTTCTATAAGATATACTGTATCTATGGTTATATAAACTAATGGTAAGTGGGCTATGTAAAACTTTTTACGGCTATAATTCGAAGAAATGGTGACAATAAAACCACATTTAACCATAGTTATAGAAAAATGTGGCAATATGAGCTACATAAAATTAACAATAGTCACAATTTGAAAAACTATAGAAATAAATTTACATAGAATTACCTACGGACAAGATTCAATAAAATAGTGTAAATGTTTCATTATTCGAAATTTATTTTTCTAAATTTTTAGAAGAATAAAAATTATAATTATATATGTGTGTGTGTGTTTATATATATATAAATAAATATACATATATATATAATAGATCATAGAATAATGTTATAGTGTAGGGAATATTATGGAAATGGTCACGAGATCAAAACTTTAGACATTTATTTAATTTTACAAATAATAAATCCACAGTATAGTAAACTATTTCAATAGGGGGCTAGTGTATATCCTATGTCCATAGTCTACATGGACTATAGAGATAAACCACCTATTAACATCATTTAATAAAATATGTCAATAGGTTTAATTGGAATAGCCTATGGAAACAATCCACATAGACTATATCCATAGACAACCTAAGGCCACAGTTTAAAAAAGTGTCCATGACATGAACCCTATTGAATGGTTATAGGGTCTATGGTTTATGTAAAATGTGTCCTTAAGATACATCAATGTTTTTAACCTATTATCATGGTTTAAAACTCTATAATTATACTGATTTTGTAGTTGTGTTAGTTTTTTATACATATATTGTAAACTATCAGTTGAAAACATCAGGGGAAGTAGGGTTGTATCACACATCCAAGGGTAACTAGTGTCATGTGAATAGGTCTTGCTCTATCCCATTATCAATCTTGATTGGAGATCAGGTATCAAAGATTCTGTAAAAAGTAGTGGGAGTTATTTTAAAAGAAAATTAATCCTATAGAACAAAAAAAAACACTCATGCACATAAAAAGAATAATAATTCAAAACATAAATTTGAAGAGTTAAGATTAATTCAATCAACCAAATTTATATACTCTGAAAATTTTTTCACCTCCTTGAAAATTGTTTTAAAAACTTAAACACATTTTAATATTCATTCATTACAAGAACCTGAAACCATTTTACAAATTTATAAGAATTATCAATCCTCTACAAACTATAATAGTATTGTTAAATTATGTTAGAGATCATCCCTTAAAGTGGATTAAATAGTGATATTTTAGAGTTCGTTAACTCAGTTTTTGAATCAATCACTCTTCGTTTGGATCAAGATTAAAAAAGCAAAATATTTTCTACTAATTAAAATCAATTTATTAAAATAGGGGCATGGGATTAATTTCAAATTATTTTTATAAAAAATGATATCATTCCTCTCATTCATGGATCATTTTGATTATTTTTTTACAAATTCATTAAAAATTATTTTCTAATTGTGTTCAATTTGGTTAATTTTATATAGATTAATGATTTTCCTTTATTCTAAAGTAATTAACTAACTTAAAATCATTCGAGTATACTTTTAAAGTTAAATAAATGTATGATATATTAGTCATAGATCTATTTTCTTAATTAGATTTGAGTTCCTTCCATTATATTCTAATTAACCGGATTCTTGTAAGAGATATGGTTTAGATTAAGAATAAAAACCAATTCGTAATAAAAATTAATTACTGGGATTGATATTAATTGTTCATTAAATTTCAAATTCTTATACTCTCAACCCCTAACCCCTTATCTTATATCCATTAATGATAGTGGAAAACACCATTATACATGAAGAATACATCTTAAGGAGTAAATGTATGAAATCAACATTAAAATAAAAAATAAGAAAATGAGGATAATAATTAAAAAAATTGAATTATGAAATAAAATATTTAAAAAATTCCATCATTTAAAGGTATTAACCATATTAATGAAAAGAGTGAAAACAAGTGAGAAAATTAAATTAAAAAAATTAAAATACAAAACCCTTGGAAGGATTTGTTATAAATACCCAAGCTCTAGTCACGGCATGAATGAAGGTATCTCAAAATGAAGTTTTTAGGACCCTTATTATTTAAATCAATAGTCGACGTATTCTATAGTCTTGGTATTCAAATACCAAGATGAGGGTCTAATATTTTTTTGATTATTTCATCAACCCGAACTTAAATCATCCCCACAAATCATGGAATGGGATCTTTGAGGGGTTGGCTAAAATGTATTCCTCTTTACAATTGACTATCCCTTTCAGAGTGTAGTATATAGGTCATGAAATGGGTCTTCATGGAAAACTGGTTATTTGGATTCTCTAATAAAAGTTATGTCAAGAATAATTTCACCATGAATCATATCTATGTAGTCTTAAATAATTATTACAAAATCTCTGATCACACATAAAAAGTTCATGATCACCTTAAGGTGGTTGTAATTAATCTTGTTGGACTCATAAAGTAGTAATCATGTTTTAATGATCACAAATCTCATTAATTTTTACACATGTTATAAATGATCATAAATCTCACAAATCTTATTAATCATGTGTATTTATGTTTCAAGTTATCTCATACCTTATAACGGTTAAGCTCAATTCATTTTATACATATTACTATTTAATTATGAATACAGTAATTTGCCTAAGTATAAGACACCGTGAATCCAGACACAGTAAGCACGACACAGTGAGCCAGGCACCGTGAGTAAGACACCATGAACCCTGACATCGTGAAGCCTAAGTCTCAGACACCATGACCACGAGATACCGTGACACAATAAGCCTAACACCATGAAGCAACACACTAAGAACGGACACCAAATTATGAGCAAGGCACTAGAAGCCAAAAACCGTAAGTGAGACACCGTGAAGGAGACACCATGAATGAGATACCGTGAAGGATACACTATTAAGGAGACACCGTGAAGGAGACACCGTGACAAGGAGATACCGTGAAAAAGACACCATTTGCATAACGTACTGTGACACCATTTCTTAGCCCATTTTTTTGTCTTTCAATTTAACTTATTAACGGTCATATTTGACATCTTTAATGCACTAAGATAATTAATTTTTTATTGTATACATAATAAGAGGTAAAAGGTATGACACTTATGGAACCTTTCGACTAAAGATCATGCATTGTGAAGATAAAGAGAAGTGTTCCCAAGAACAACATACAAACGAAAATATAAGAAACACGAGTGCACTGTACTGAATAGAACACCAATCTTGAGCACGACCAAGAAGAAGAGATTTCAATATCTTCAAAGAAGAAATTGTCTCATTTATACAATCCAACACTACTGAAGAACACATGAAGTACACTGGGATCAAGAGAACATCTTCACTTGTGAAGAACACAAGATGAACCACGACACTCTGTTTTTCAACACAAAAACCAGAGAAGGACTAAGAAAAATTTATGTCTTATCCAAGGAGTCCATAGATTCACTACTAATAACTAGAGAATTCTAAACTCACATCTACTCTATCTTAGTGATTCTTTTATTTATTTTTGAGCAGTGTGTGTACTTTGTATATTTTACACACACTGACTCCTGCACTGAACTGGAGGATTAAAAAATCATCATACCAAATTATTGACTCATGTTTACCCATGAAACTGTGTAAGAGGTCCCTATGTGGCCTGGTCATTATTTTGAATTCCCACTAAAACTGTGGAATAGGTCCCTGTGTGGCATGGACAGTCCGTGTACTATTGTTAACCCTGATCCAGGGTGTGGATCAATGTTTATTTATATAAACTGCTTGGTGGCAGGTGATCACCAAGTGGAGTGGACTAGGTCTTGGGTTGAGACTTAACCACTTGTTTTATATCCATTGTTCCATTTAAATTTAGTCTACTCTGTTTTACTGCTTTACTACACAATCTAGAAAACACTAAATTCACTTTGATAGTTAGTCTTGGAAAGAAGTTATAACTGATTTGTCTTAGTAGGATAACTTCAAAAGTAATTATAATAATACCAATTAAGATTACTGAGAATTAGTCAATCTTCTAAGAAGTTGTTTAAATTTTCAAACTCTTATAACAGTATAACCTTGATTAACTAGGCTGTATCTATTTTTGGGGAAATCATTATTTGTAAAACTAATATATTTTAAACAAAAAATTTTATATTAACTCAATTCACCCCTCTACTCTTGAGTTATCTATGCCGACCAACATTTGGTATCAAAGGTTCTTTTATTAGGACTTTGTGTAATCTTATTCAACTGTGATTATAGTTGCACTTTAATGATATGTAAATTTATTTTAATTATATATTTATAGATTTTTTTAAAGTAATTTGTTAGTAAGTATAATAGATTGGAAGGTACTGCAACCAACAGACCACCATTATTTAATGGAACAAACTATGCTAAATGGAAAGTTAAAATGAAAATGCATCTAGAGAGTATGAGCTTTGAAATTTGGTTATCCATTATAGATGAATACAAATTTCCTGTGAGTGATATAATTACATGGGATGAACCTACAAATCTTCCCTACAATAAAAATTTCAAAGTCATGAATTCTCTATACTATTCCTTAGTAGATGAAGAATTTGATAGGATTTCTGCTTGTAAAACTGCCCATGAAATTTGGGATACCTTGTCTGTCTCACATGAAGGAAAATCTAGTGTAAAGGAAATGAGAGTTAATACTTATACTGTAAAATATGATAATTTCAAGATGAAAACTGATGAGCCTATTTATGATATTTATCGTAGGTTCAGTGAGATTGTCAAAACAATTATTTCTCTAGGAATAGAAGTCACTGCCAAATAATAGATCATGAGAATTCTTAGATGTCTACCCGACAGATGGAGGGGAACCACTGTCTCAATTAGAGAGTCATGCAACATCAGCTAGATACCTGTAAAAGAATTCATTGGGAAACTAATGATGTATGAGGAGGATCTGAAATTCAATAAAGAAGAGGAGGATGAACCAAAGAGGAAATCTGTAGCATTCAAGACCACCCTCTCAAAGAACAAAGACAAAGGACAACTAGAAGCTTCTATAGAAAGTTCCACTACTGAATAATCATCACCAGACAGTGATGAGGGGATGGCTCAATTGGCCATAATATTTAAATGATTTTACAAGAAGAAAAACTTTTTCAGAAAGCCTAACTTCAAGGGAAAGTATGATCAAAAGGAAACTGGAAAAAAGGACTGGAAGAGAAATGACAAAACTGATGAGACTGTATGCTATGAATGTAAGCACAAAGGACATATAAAGGTTGAATGTCCAAAGCTCAAATATAAGAAGAAATATGAGGATAAGTACAAGAAGTACAAAAAGGAAATGAAAGTAACTTGGAGTTCCTCTAAGTATAGTTCAAGAAACTCAGAGACATCACATAATGAACAGGCTAACAAAGCCAATATGTGTTTTATGACAAACACATCTGAGGTAACATTGAACTCTTCTATGCGTAATTCATACTATTCTGAAGAGGAAAGTGACTCTAAAAATATGACCAATGACGAAATGTTTGAATATTACAACATGATTTAAGATACATTCAATTAATTAAATGATAAATATAAATCATTGAATAAAAATCATGCTCTCGTTGTAACTGTTAAATCTGAACTTACTACTGAAAAAGAGAAAAATGTGCAACTGCTCAAAGAAAACAATGAACTAAAAATGTCTAATGAGCAATTAAAAAGTGACTTAGAAAAGTTTACTAATGGTAAAAATAACCTTACCCAAATGCAAGGAAAAAAATTTCTCCTAAATATAATACTAGAATTGGTTATCAACCTAGTAAAATAAACCTTTGTAGAACAAATTTTTTTTCTAATTCTAGGACATATAGTATTGTTCCCAGTTCTGGACACAACTCATCTAGCTCGAGTCATGATACACATTCTACTGTTTCAAGTTTTTGTGGAATAAATAGAGTTTATTTTTCAAACACTTTACATAATTATTATAGGAAACCTATGAGATAAATATGGGTTCCTAAAGCACTTAATACTAATGTTACTGGACCCAAAGAAGCATGGGTACCAAAATCTGTCTTTTCTTGATCATGTTATAGGAAAGATGCATAAAGATCTCCTACACAAATCTGTGGTACTTGGACAGTGGGTGTTCAAGACACATGACAGGATACTACTCATGCTTCAAGAACCTGGTAAAGGTAGATGGAGGATATCTCACATTTGGTGACAATGCAAAGGCGAAGTTCATTGTCTTAGGCCAGACTGGTAACTCTGATTCGATTCTAATTTCTAAAGTACTATTTGTTAATGGTCTAAAATATAATTTTCTTAGTATCTCACAATTGGGTGGTGATTGATATCATCTTAAATTTGAAAATGATGCATCTAATGTCTTTAATTATAAAGATAAATTAGTATTTTTTGCATAAAGAAATGAAAATGATTATTCTGTTAATTTAGATTCCTTAACTTCTCAAAATGTGTCATGCTTAAGTGTATTTTATAAAGAATCTTGGCTCTAGAATAGGAGACTAGGACACTGTAATGTTCACTCCCTTATAAAGTTAAGTAGAAAAATCCTAGTTAAAGACTTACCCAAACTTGAGTCCCAAATGACAAAGTGTGTAATCCTTATCAAAAGGTAAAAATTCACAAAATCTCTTTCAAACCAAAGAAAGAAGATTCTACTTATCAAACTCTCAAATTGGTTCACATGGATTTGTTTGGACCATCTAGAGTTTCTAGTTTAAATGGGAAGCACTATGTTTATGTTCCAGTAGATTATTTTTCTAGATATACCTGGACCTTTTTCATGGCTCAGAAAAGTGAAGTTTGATCTTATTTTACAAAGTATGCCAAGTCTATAGAAAATGTTAGTGGACTTAAAATTATATCTTTAAGAAGTGATCATGGCCGTGAGTTTGAAAATCAAGAGTCTGAATCCTTTTGCTCACAAAATGGTTATAATCACAATTTCTATACCCCTAGAACACCTCAGCAGAATGGTGTTGTAGAAAGAATAAATAGAACCCTACATGAAATTGCTAGAACTATGCTTAGTGAATATGAACTACCTATTTACTTTTGGGCTAAAGCAGTTAAGACAGCATGCTACATAATCAATAGATTCTTGATAAGACCAATTATCAAGAAGACCCCATATGAACTTTGAAATAATAGGAAGCCTAATGTTAATTACTTTAGAGTTTTTGGCTGCAAAGTCTTTATTCTCAACACTAAGGATAATCTTGAAAAACTTTCATCCAAAAGTGATGAAGGAATTTTCCTAGGTTATTCAATTTCATGTAAAGATTATAGAGTATTAAATAAGAGAATTAAATGTGTGGAAGAATCTTTCTATATCAAGTTTGATGAAACAGATCCACATGATCCTAGAACCATCCTAGAAAATTTGGAGGATGATGTATCAAATTTGAACATCAACTCAAAATCCTCAAATACCTCTGTGAAAGAATCTGTGAAAACATCAAATTATGGATATTTTGTGCAATCAAATCATAATGAACATGAATTTGTAGATGAACCTGAATTCACTAGTCCCTCTTTTCCTTAAAAGGTTAGAACTCTTAAAAACCATCCCCTAGATGCTATTGTAGGAGACTTAGTGTAACAACCCGAAATTTTGAATAAATCTTGTTTCCTAATTTTGTGTGTTATTTTATTATATACTCAACAAAACTGTTTCATTTGATAACAAGATTATAATTAAAATGAGACTATTGAGGTTTTGACTGTTATATGACTAATGGTCAATATGACCGCTTGAAACTAAACATTTCGATTATTATCTCAAAATACAAGTGATCATGGTTAATTAATATAGAAAGAAGATTTGATGGCCTCACCCAGTAGTCTTGGACCGATCGAAGTCTATATAATAGAACGTGGGAAGAAGGTAGCACCACTAGGATTTTCTCTAGACCAAACCCAAGCTGAACTTCATCATTTGAAGCTAGAACAAAATCACCTTTGCGAGAAGTTCAAATTGATAGAAATTACTAATCGTGCGATGTTGGCCGAGCCTCCCTCAGATTCTCTCGCCTTAGCACACCTTACACTTAGGTCATATGCTGGTGTGATAAGGGGCTATGTAAGGAGACCGTAACTGCCTTCAGTAATCCTTTTTTTAAATAAAAATTTTGATTTATTCTTATGATGAAGTTTATGAATTTTCCATTGTCCGGATAAATATAGTATGCATATTTTTGTTGAATTTTAGAGAAAGGATATTTTAAAAAATGTTTATGTAAACCTTAAATAATTAAAAATGTGTAATGATTTTCAAAAAATGGTCTTCTACAATTATGTTCATTACGAAATTTGGAATCTAATAAGATCAACTTAATTTTTGATGAATAGTAAATTATGAATAGTGATTTTATGCTTAGGATTAGTAATGTGACCAAATTAATTAGTAATCTCACTTAAAGAAAGTTTTAAAATAATTTAGACACCTTGATTAAGTAATGTGATTCAATAAAATGGGTAAATAATGGTTTCATAAATTATTAGTCAGGTATTAGTTTTTTTGGGTGAATAGTGTTTTTTAATTAAAAATTAAATTAAAAATATTTAGAAAATTATTTTATAAAATGGATTTCATTTTTGAACTCTGAGCATCGATATTATGTTAAGGTAATTTTTGGGGATTTTTCTGAAAAAGTGAATTTTCGATGAATAGTGTATTTATTTAAAAAGTAAAATAAAAATATTTAGAAAATTATTTTTATAAAATGGAGTTCATTTTTGAAATCAGAGCATCGATATTTGGTTAAGATGGAATTTTGGGATTATTCTGAGAAAGTTGAATTTTCAGTGAATAGTAAAAATACAGTTTTTGGGTTTTGGTATGTTTAATGACATCATGACTGAATCATGATTATGTCATGAGATATTTTAAGGGATGGTAGAATAAAGGGGATTAATTATTGTATGAGGTGTCCCAAGTGGCCAATACCAAATGAAAATAACATGGGCAAGCCCATGGTTTTGCCAAAACCACCAATGAGGTGTCCCTTGGCCATTAATGTCCTGTCCCCTCACTTTCCCTATAAATACCAAGAAATCCTCTCATCCATTCGACTCCCAACACTCCCCCAACAAATTTTCGGTCTCATTACCTCCTATGAAGTCCTCCCAAGGTGCCCACAAGCCCTCAAGGTCCCAACCATTGAGTTTTAAGAGTTACGTTTTAAGGTAAGGGATCCAACCTCTCTCTTTCTTTTCAAGTAATCTTTTTTATGTCATTTATTTTATGCTCCATGTTCTTATATTGGGGGATGTTCTTTTATATTCCTCCTACTTCCATTTTCATGTTCCTATTATGATATATCCCCTCTTACTCTCATCATTTTGTTTTATTAATGTTTAAGTGACGCCGTTAGGCTGCCAAATTTTTTTGGTATTCTTTCACCCTTCTCATTTTCAAGTTCTATTTTCATGTCAAGTCTTTCATGTTCCATTCTATTATGTTGGGGTATTATATCTATATCTATCATACTTATATTTTATGATCATATGATTATAGACCCTATTTGATCTCGTCAATTCATTTTTATTGAAGTTTAAGTGACGTCGTTAGGCTACTGAATTTTTAAGGGATTCTTTCACCCTTCTCATTTTCAAGTTCTATTTTCATGTCAGCTCTTTCAAGTTTCGTTTTATTGTGTTGGGGTATGATCTCTATATCTATCTTACTGATCATTTATTTTCATATTATGATACACCTTATTTTATCTCATCAATTCATTTTTGTTGAAGATTAAGGGACGTCGTTAGGCTCTCGAATTTTTAAGGGATTCTTTCACCTTTCTCCCTTTTCAAAGTTCTACTTTCATATCAAGTCTTTAAAGTCCCTTTTTATTATTTTGGGGTATGATATCGATATATATCATACTAATATTTTATGTTCATATGATTAGAGACCCTATTGGATCTCATCAATTCATTTTTTTGAAGTTTAAGTGACGCCGTTAGGCTGTCGAATTTTCATAAGAGAAATCTTATTTTTGTCTTCCATCTATGTTTTTTCATTTCATATGGTATATATTTCAAATTTTATTACCATGTTCTTATACCCTTTATATTCTGTCCCTCTACTATTTTCTGGATCATTTATTAGTGGGTGACCCATGTCCCCTCTCTTTTCAATGTTTTCTAAAACCCCGAAACATAGCCGTTATGCTGCAGAATTTCAGACTCAAAATGTCTCTCTCTTATCCTCAAATTCATTTTTATTTAGTGAATACTCAGAGCTCTTTCTTATAAATGGGTATTCACATATATAACAAAATTTTATATTTTAAATTCTGGGATTTACATACATGAGACCCGCTTTCCCTTTTCGTGGGTTTAAAGTGATATAAAGATCATCTCTTTAAAGAGGTTTTTAAAACGTTATGATTATGAAATGAAACCCATTTCTTTTATTCTATATGGGTTGTTTATGAAATTATTGATGATGATATATGTGTCTAACATTAAAATAAATACATGTTAAGGTTGCGACCTGATAGCGCTCCAATGCATTGGGTAAAGACTTAATCTCT
This sequence comes from Viscum album, assembly GCA_963277665.1. Classification (NCBI taxonomy): domain Eukaryota; kingdom Viridiplantae; phylum Streptophyta; class Magnoliopsida; order Santalales; family Viscaceae; genus Viscum; species Viscum album. The sequence continues at coordinate 1,525,487,038 of OY728133.1, read as the reverse complement.
AGAGATGACTATTTTTAACAACACCTTGGTGAATAACATTGGTAATTTTTAATGACACATTAGGGATGGACCTTGGTGAAACAGAAATGATTTTCTATATTAAATGCTTTATCCACATCTTCAAGTTATTAAATACGTTACTTTTATTATGATATGCCTCATTATTTCTTTCTCGTGCCTTAAAGTTCTTTTTCATGACATTATTGATGTATCTCAAGTTCACATGTTAAATGTTTCCCTTGTTTCCCTTACTGGGCCTTCTGCTCACCCTTTCTTTTGATGTATATCCCCAGGTTATGAGATGCAATAATGAACCTAGGATGAACATAAGTAGAATCCTTTAAAGTTTTTAAGAAGTATGTTTTATGTTTTCATGTTTTAAGTTCCTGGTTTCCAAGGCACTAAACCTTAAAGATCATCGGTTTTGTAAAATGTAATGAAAAGTTATGTTATAAAAAGTCGGGATTCTATAGTTGGTATCAAAGGATGGTTTAGTTATTTCTGGAAATTAGGATATGAAAAATTTAGGAAGAACCCTATAGAAAAGTTTAAATATAGGAAATCTTCCTGATATTTTGGTGAGTATTAAGTAATGGGTTGCCAAAAAAATACATCCCTGTCTGGATACGAGAAAGTAGAGGTGGCTCTGGCATAGATGTACATAGGGGTAAAACCCGAAAACACTACTTTAAGCTAGAATCTAATGGGAACTGGTACACTACGATGGGCCTTGCTGCACTCTTATTTACGACACTCCTGAGAGATATGCTTTGGTAAATTCATAAGCTTTGTATGAACCATTATTAAAGGAACAAAGATAAAATAAAATAAAGATTCAAATAAGAATATATGATCATGGATAACCTATATTGGAACCTCGGTGATCACAAGTTAGGGTATACTTTTCTTCTACAAGTTTATCCTTCTATGATTAAAGTTTCCTTTTCATGATTATTGGATAAGTATTTAAGCCCCTAATTATAATTTCTTTTCTTAGTTAATAATATGAAATGGAAGAACATGTCCCAACAACCAGGGTGATAGGAAATGTGACGATTGCCCTATTAATATGACAGAGATGACGAGAGATCAAGTTGAACATATTGTGATTATTCCAAACCAGCTATCAAAAATCACAATTAATAATTGGTACCTAATTGAAATTCATCAAGGAAGAAGAAGACGAAGTCTCAAGGATGTTCATCTGATAATGTTGATTAGTGGATTAAAAGATGATTACTATTTTGGAAGACGTTCACTATTTTGGGAACCCTATTTGATCAAGGTATATATATTATAACAGTATTTTATTTGAGGAGTAAAGGATGAATTATATTTTGATGAATTGATGAATTTAAGGTGAAATTATGGCAATATAGGTTACTCATCGAAATGATTAACCTATCTTGTGGAAAATATGTTTCGGTTAGTTAATTTTGTTATAAGATGTTAGGAGTGGTTTATGTTGTTTGGAGATGAATGATGAAGTTTATTTTGGAAGACTATGTTATCAAATCCTTCTTGTATTTTGGTTTCACTCATAGTTTGGTTTATTTCATGGGATTTTAAGGATTGTTATTTATGGAATGGTCTATGATGAACTTTGGGTAGTACCATGGAACTTTGAAGATTTAAAAGTAGTTTCCCTTCCTATGGGATTCTTTCTTTTTGAAGAGTTGTTTTATATTACCCTTTCTGTTTTTTGGATAATTTTTAAAGATAGAAGAAATTGATAGTTAATCTTTTGTGGATTACGTGACTCTCAAGAATATAATTCTTGTGTTTTGATGAGACCAAGTGTTTTTGAATTCTCATTGTTTGGAGAAAAGATTAGTTTTGGTAGAAACTTATTAAAGGATGAAACTCAACATGATGGTAGGTATATTTCTTTATGTTTTTGTTCTATGTAGTAAATGAATTCCTCAAAATTATGAAAAGGAACGTAAAAAAAATATTGTTGGTTTACGTTTCTTACTAGGTAATCAAAGACAGTTTACAGACATAATGAGTTTGTGATTTTCTTTTTGTTAACTTTCTCCTAATCAAGTTTTCTATCACACTCCATCAGAACTTGAATCTTTGTTTTTTCTTCCATATCCATGTTTTCCTACATGGAATCTTAGTATGGGTTAACTCGGGTGACCTTTTTACTTCACTTCCTTTCTTTTGAAGTAATATTTTTACTAATTCTTTTTCCGATGTTGGAATTTCAATGAAATTCCCAAGCCCAATTTTAAAATTGAGAGGACACAATTTCTCAAGGGGGGAATATTGTAATGACCCAAAATTTTGAATAAATCTTGTTTCCTAATTTTTTGTGTTATTTTATTATATACTCAACAAAACTATTTCATTTGATAACATGTGTATAATTAAAATGAGACTGTTGGGTTTTGATTATTATATGGCCATTGGTCAATATGACCACTAGAAACGAAACATTTAAATTATTATATCTAAATACAAGTGATCTTGGTTAATTAATATAGAAGAAGATTGGATGGCCTCACCCAGTAGTCTTGGACCGACTGAAGCCCATCTAACAGAACTTGAGAAGGAGGTAGCACCACTGGGCTTTACTCTGGACCAAACCCAAGCCGAACTTCATCGTGTGAAGCTAGAACGGAATCACCTTGGAAAGAAGTTCAAACTGATAGAAATTACTACTCATGCGATGTTGGTTGAGCCTCCCTTAGATTCTCTCACCTTAGCACACCTTACACTTAGGTCCTGTGCTGGTGTGATAAGGGGTTATGTAAGGATACCATAACTGCCTTGGGTAATCCTTTGTTTTAAATAAAAATTTTGATTTCTTCTTATGATGAAGTTTATTAATTTTCAAATGTCCGGATAAATATAGTATGCATATTTTTGGTGAATTTTAGAGAAAGGATATTTTAAAAAATGTTTATGTAAACCTTAAATAATTAAAAATGTGTAATCATTTTCAAAAAATGATATTCTACAATTATGTTCAGTACGAAATTTAGATTCTAATAGGATCAATATAATTTTTGATGAATAGTAAATTATGAATAGTTATTTTATGCTTAGGATTAGTAATGTGACCAAATGGATTAGTAATATCACTTAAAGAAATTTTTAATATAATTCAGACACCTTGATTAAGTAATGTGATTCAATAAAATGGGTAAATAACTGTTTCATAAATTATTAGTCAAGTATTAGTTTTTTCGGGAGAATAGTGTTTTTTAATTAAAAATTCAATTAAAAATATTGAGAAAATTATTTTTAAAAAATGGATTTCATTTTTGAACTCAGAGCATCGATATTATGTTAAGGTAATTTTTGGGGATTTTTCAGAAAAAATGAATTTTCGATGAATAGTGTATTTATTTAAAAATTAAATTAAAAATATTAAGAAAATTATTTTTATAAAATGGAGTTCATTTTTGAAATTAGAGCATAGATATTTGGTTAAGGTGAAATTTTGGGATTTTTCTGAGAAAGTTGAATTTTCATTGAATCGTAAAAATACAGATTTAGGGTTTCAGTGTGTTTAATGACATCATGACTACATCATGATGATGTCATGAGATATTTTAAGGGATGGTCGACTAAAAGGGATGAATTATTTTATGAGGTGTCCCAAGTGGCCAATACCATGGTCAAATACCATGGGCAAGCCCATGGTTTTTCCAAAACCCCCAATGAGGTGTCTCTTGACCATTAATGCCGTGTCCCCTCACTTTCCCTATAAATACCAAGCAATCCACTCATCCATTCGACTCCCAACTCTCACCCAATGAAGCTATGGTCTTATTAACTCCCATGGAGTCCTCCCAAGGTTCCCCCAAGCCCTCAAGGTCCCAACCATTGAGTTTTAAGAGTTACGTTTTATGGTAAGGGATCTGATCTCTCTCTCTCTTTTCAAGTAATCTTTTTTATGTCATTTATTTTATGATCCATGTTCTTATGTTTAAGGTTGTTTTTTTATATTTCTCTTAATTCCCTTTTCATTTTCATATGATGATAGATCCCCTCTTACTCTCATCATTTCGTTTTATGAATTTTTATGTGATGTTGTTAGGCTGCCAAATTTTTAAGGTATTCTTTCACCCTTCTCATTTTCAAGTTATATTTTCATGTCTAGTCTTTCAAGTTCATTTTTATTATGTTTGGGTATGATATCTATATCTATAATACTTATATTTTATGATAATATTATGGGAGACACTATTTGATCTCTTCAATTAATTTTTATTGAAGTTTAAGTGATGTCGTTAGGCTACCGAATTTTTAAGGGATTCTTTCACCCTTCTCATTTTCAAGTTCTATTTCCATGTCAAGTCTTTCAAGTTCCTTTTTATATTGTTAGGGTATGATATCTATATCTATCATAATGATCTTTTATGTCTATATTATTAGATACCCTATTTTATCTCATCAATTCATTTTTTTTTGAAGTTTAAGTGATGCTGTTAGGCTCCCGAATTTTTAAGGGATTCTTTCACCTTTCTCCCTTTTCAAAGTTCTACTTTCATGTCAAGTCTTTCAAGTACCTTTTTATTATGTTGTGGTATTATCTTTTTATCTATCATACTAATATTATATGTTCATATGATGAGAGACCCTATTTTATCTCATCAATTCATTTTGTTGAATTTTAAGTGATGCCGTTAGGCTATCGAATTTTCATAAGAGAAATCTTATTTTTGTCTTCCTTATATGTTTTTTCATTTCATATTGTATATCTTTCAAATTTCATTCTCATGTTCTTATACCCTTTATATTCTGTCCCTATACTGTTTTATGGATCATCTATGAGTGGTTGACCCATGTCCCCTCTCTTTTCAATGTTTTCTAAAACCCCGAAACATAGCCGTTATGCCGCAGAATTTCTGTCTCAAAATGTCTCTCTCTTATCCTCAAATTATTTTTTATTTAGTGAATACTCAAAGATATTTCTTCTAAATGGGTATTCACATATATACCAAAATTTTATATTTTAAATTCTGGGATTTACATACATGATACCCACTTTCCCTTTCTGTGGGATTAAAATGACATAAAGATCATGTCTTTAAAACAGTTTTAAAAACGTTATGATTATGAAATTAATCCCATTTATTTTATGCTATATGGGTTGTTTATGAAATGATTGATGATGATATATGTGGCTCTCATGATAATAAATACATTTTAATGGTGCGCCCTGATAGCGCTCCAATGCATTAGGTAAAGACTTAATCTCTAGAAATGACTATTTTTAACGACACCTTGGGGAATAACATTGGTAATTTTTAATGACACCTTGAGGATGGAACATGGTGAAACAGAAATGATTGCCAATATTAAATTTTGTATCCACATATTCAAGTTATGAAATACGTTATTTTTATTATGATATGCCTCGTGATTTCTTTCTCATGCCTTAAAGTTCTTTTTCATGACATTGTTGATGTATCTCAAGTTCACATGTTAAATGTTTCCCTTGTTTCCCTTACTGGGCCTTCTGCTCACCCTTTCTTTTGATGTATGTCCCCAGGTTATGAGATGAAGTAGTGAACCTAGGATGAACATAAGGAGAAGCCTTTAAAGTGTTTAAGAAGTATGTTTTATGTTTTCATGTTATAAGTTCCTAGTTTCCAAGACACTAAACCTTAAAGATCCTTGGTTTTTTAAAATGTAATGAAATGTTATGTTATAAAAAGGTGGGATGCTATAGTTGGTATCAGAGGATGGTTTAGTTATTTGTGGAAATTAGGATATGAAAACTTTAGTAAGAACCCTATATAAAAGTTTAATTATATGAAATCTTCTTGGTATTTTGGTGAGTATTAAGTAAGGGGATTCCAAGAATATACATCCATGTCTGGATACGAGCAGGTAGAAGTGGCTCTGGAACAGATGTACATAGGGGTAAAACCCAAAAACACCGCTTTGAGCTAGACTCGAACGATAACTGGTACATGATAACGGGCCTTGCTGCACTCTTGGTTACGAAACAACTAGGGGATATGCTTTGGTAAATTCATAAGCTTAGTATGAACCATTATTAAAGGAACAAAGATAAAATAAAATAAAGATTCACATAAGAATATATGATCATGGATAACCTAGATTGGAACCTAGGGGATCACAAGTTAGGGTATAATTTTCTTCTAAAATTTTATCCTTTTATGGTTAAAGTTTCATTTTCATGATTATTGGATAAGAATTTAAGCCCCTAATTATAATTTATTTTTGTAGTTAATAGTGGGAAATGGAAGAACATGTCCCAACAACCTGGGTTATAGGAAATGTGACGATTTCCCTATTAATATGACAGAGATGACAATAGATCAAGTTAAACATATTGTGATTATGCCAAACCAGCTATCAAAAATCACAATTAATAATTGGTACCTATTTGAAATTAATTAAGGAAGAAGAAGACTATGTCTCAAGGATGTTCATCTGATAATGTTGATTAGGGGATTAAAAGATGATTACTATTTTGGAAGACGTTCACCATTTTGGGAACCCTATTTGTTCGAGGTAAATAGATTACTACAGTATTTTCCTGAAGGAGTAAAGGTTGACTTATATTTTGTAGAATTGATGAATTTAAGGTGAACTTATGGAAATATCAGTTACTCGTGTAAATGATTAACCTATCTTGGGGAAACTATGTTTAGGTTAGTTACTTTTGTTATAAGATGTTAGGAGTGGTTTATGTTGTTTGGAGATGAACGATGAAGTTTATTTTGGAAGACTATGTTATCAAATCCTTCTTGTATTTGGGTTTCAATCTTATTTTGGTTTATTTCAAGGAATTTTAAGGACAGTTATTTATGGAATAGTCTATGATGATCTTTGGGTAGTACCATGGAACATTGAAGATTAAAAAGTAGTTTCCCTTCCTATGGGATTCTATCTTTTTGAAGACTTGTTTTATCTTACCCTTTCTGTTTTTGGGATAATGTTTAAAGATAGAAGAAATTGATAGTTAACCTTTTGTGGATTACGTGACTCTCAAGAAGATGATTCTTGTGCTTTGATGAGACCAAGTGTTTTTGAATGCCCATCATTTGGAGAAAAGATTATTTTTGGTAGAAACTTAATAAAGGATGAAACTCTACATAAAGGTAGGAATATTTACTTATGTTTTTGTTCTATGTAGTAAATTAATTCCTCAAAATTATGAAAAGGAACGTAAAAAAAATGTTGTTGGTTTACGTTTCCTACTAGGTAATCAGAGACAGTTTACACACGTCATAATTTTATGATTTTCTTGTTGTTAACATTCTCCTAATCATGTTTTCTCTCACTCTCCATCAGAACATGATCTTTGTTTTTTCTTCCATATCCATGTTTTCCTACATGGAATCCTAGTACGGGTTAACTCCAGTGACCTGGGTACTTCACTTCCTTTATTTTGAAGTAATATTTTTACTAACTCTTTTTCCGATGTGGGAGTTTCAACAAAATTTCCAAGCCCAATTTTAAAATTGTGAGGACGCAAATTATTAAGGGGGGAAGATTGTAACGACCCAAAATTTTGAATAAATCTTATTTCCTAATTTTGGGTGTTATTTTATTATATACTCAACAAAACTGTTTCATTTGATAACATGAGTATAATTAAAATGAGACTGTTGGGTTTTTACTGTAATAAGACCATTGTTCAATATGACCGCTGGAAACTAATCATTTCGATTATTATCTCTAAATACAAGTGATCTTGGTTAATTAATATAGAAAGAAGATTTGATGGCCTCACGCAATAGTCTTGGACCGATCGAAGCCCATCTAACAGAACTTGGGAAGGAGGTAGCACCATTGGGTTTTTCTATAGACCAAACCCAAGCCAAACTTCATTGTGTGAAGCAAGAATGGAATCGCCTTCGTGAGAAGTTCAAACTGATAGAAATTACTACTCGTGTGATGTTGGCCGAGCCTCCCTCGGATTCTATCACCTTAGCACAGCTTACACTTAGGTCCTATGCTGGTGTGATAAGGGGCTATGTAAGGAGACTGTAACTGCCTTCCGTAATCCTTTGTTTCAAATAAAAATTTTGATTTCTTCTTATGATGAAGTTTATGCATTTTCAAATGTCTCGATAAATATAGTATCCATATTTTTGGTGAATTTTAGAGAAAGGATATTTTTAAAAAAATTATGTAAACCTTAAATAATTAAAAATGTGTAATGATTTTCAAAAAATGGTCTTCCACAATTATGTTCAGTACGACATTTAGAGTCTAATAAGATCAACATAATTTTTGATGAATAGTAAATTATGAATAGTCATGTTATGCTTAGGATTAGTAATGTGACCAAATGGATTAGTAATATCACTTAAAGAAAGTTTTAATATAATTTAGACACCTCGATTAATTAACGTGATTCAATAAAATGGGTAAATAACAGTTTCATAAATTATTAGTCAAGTATTAGTTTTTTCAGGTGAATAGAGTTTTTTAATTAAAAATTAAATTAAAAATATTTAGAAAATTATTTTTATAAAATGGATTTCATTTTTGAACTCAGAGCATCGATATTATGTTAAGGTAATTTTGGGGGATTTTTTTGAAAAAATGAATTTTCGATGAATAGTGTATTTATTTAAAAATTAAATTATAAATATTTTGAAAAATATTTTTATAAAATGGAGTTCATTTTTGAAATTAGAGCATCTATATTTTTTTTAAGGTGAAATTTTGCGATTTTTCTGAGAAAGTTGAATTTTCAGTGAATAGTAAAAAACAGTTTTAGGGTTTTGGTATATTTAATGACATCATGACTGCATCATGAGGATTTCATGAGATATTTTAAGGGATGGTCGACTAAAGGGGGTGAATTATTGTTTTAGGTGTCCCAAGTGGCCAATACCATGGTCCAATACCATGGGCAAGCCCATGGTTTTTCCAAAACCACCAATGAGGTGTCCCTTGGCCCTTAATGCCTTGTCCCCTCAATTTCCCTGTAAATACCAAGCAATCCTCTGATCCATTAAACTCCCAACTCTCCCCTATCGAAGATATGGTATAATTACCTACCATGGAGTCCTCCCAAGGTTCCCCCAAGCCCTTAAGGTCCCATCCTTTGAGTTTTAAGAGTTACGTTTTAAGGTAAGGGATCTTACCTCTCTCTTTCTTTTCAAGTAATCTTTTTTATGTCATTTCTTTTATGCTCCATGTTCATTTTTTGGAGGATGTTATTTTATATTACCTTTACTTCTCTTTTCATGTTTATATGATGATATATCCCCTCTTACTCTCATCATTTCTTTTTAGGAATGTTTAAGTGACACCGTTAGGCTACCAAATATTTAAGGGATTCTTTCACCCTTCTCATTTTGAAGTTCTATTTTCTTGTCAAGTATTTCAAGTTCCTTTTTATTATGTTGGGTTATTATATATATATATCTATCATACTGATATTTTATGATCATATGATAAGCGACCCTATTTGATCTCGTCAATTCATTTTTATTGAAGTTTAAGTGACGTCGTTAGGCTGCCGAATTTTTAAGGGATTCTTTCACCCTTCTCATTTTCATGTTCTATTTTCATGTCAAGTTATTAAAGTTCATTTTTATTATGTTGGGGTATGATATCTATATCTATCATACTGATATTTTATGTTCATATGACGAGAGTCCCTATTTGATCTCATCAATTCATTTTTTTTTTGAATTTTAAGTGACGTTGTTATGCTCTCGAATTTTTAAGGGATTCTTTCACCTTTCTCCCTTTTCAAAGTTCTACTTTCATGTCAAGTCTTTCAAGTCCCATTTTATTATGATGGGTTATGATATCTATATCTATCATACTAATATTTTATGTTCATATGATGAGAGACCCTATTTTATCTCATCAATTCATTTTTTTTAATTTTATGTGACGCCGTTAGGCTATCGAATTTTCATAAAAGAAATCTTATTTTTGTCTTCCTTCTATGTTTTTTCATTTAATATGGTATATCTTTCAAATTTAATTAAAATGTTCTTATACCCTTTATATTATGTCCCTCTACTATTTTATGGATCATTTATGAGTGGGTGACCCATGTCCCCTCTCTTTTCAATTCTTTCGAAAACCCCAAAACATAGCCGTTATGCTGCAGAATTTCAGTCTCAAAATGTCTCTCTCTTATCCAAAAATTCATTTTTATTTAGTGAATACTCAAATATTTTTCTTTTAAAGGGGTATTCACATATATACCAATATTTTATATTTTAAATTCTGGGATTTACATACATGATACTTTCTTTCCCTTTCCATGGGTTTAAACTGACATAAAGATCATGTCTTTAAAGCAGTTTTTAAAACGTTATGATTATGAAATGAAACCCATTTCTTTTATGATATATGGGTTGTTTATGAAATTATTGATGATGATATATGTGTCTCACATGATAATAAATACATGTCAAGGTTGGTCCCTGATAACTCTCTAATGTATTGGGTAATGACTTAATCTCTAGATATGACTATTTTTAATGACACCTTGGTGATAACATTGGTAATTTTTAATGACACCTTGGGGATGGAACTTGGTGAAACAGAAATGATTGTCGATATTAAATGTTGTAGCCACATCTTGAAGTTATGAAATACGTTATTTTTATTATGATATGCCTCATGATTTCTTTCTCATGCCTTAAAGTTCTTTTTCCTGACATTGTTGGATTCCCACGCGGTGTGATGTGGTTTACCTCTTATCCATATAGGCATTCTTGAAAATGAAAAAAAAAGAATTTTCAGTCAGGTATCTCAAGTTCAAATGTTAAATGTTTCCCTTGTTTCCCTTACTGTGCCTTCTGCTCACCCTTTCTTTTGATGTATGTCCTCGGGTTATGAGATGCAATAGTGAACCTAGGATGAACATAAGGATAAGCCTTTCAAGTGTTTAAGAAGGATGTTTTATGTTTTCATGTTTTAAGTTCCTGGTTTCCAAGACACTAAACATTAAATATCCTCGTTTTTTTAAAATTTAATGAAAATTTATGTTATAAAAAGGCGGGATGCTATACTTAGATAAAGGAACACAAACTAGAGATTTTCTTCGAAATCAGGTTGAACATCAAGCCTTTTTGTCACATCTTGAACCTAAAAACATTGATGATGCTATCAATGATGAATTTTGGGTAATTTCTATGCAAGAAGAACTAAATTAGTTTGAATGAAATAAAGTTTGGAAACTTTTTGAAAGACCCAAGGACACTTTTTTCATAGGCCCTAAATGGGTTTTTAGAAACAAGGTAGATGAATCTAGAAATAGAGTTAGGAATAAGGCTAGATTAGTTGCACAAGGCTATTGTCAAGAAGAATTAATTGACTATGAGGAGACTTTTTCTCTAGTAGCCAGACTTGAAGCCATTTGAATTCTACTTGCATATGTTGCACACCTAAAATTCAGACTATATCAAATGGATGTTAAGAGTGCATTCTTAAATGGGTATATAGCTGAGGATGTTTTTCTTGAACAACCCCCTGGGTTTACAAACCCTCATCTTCCAAATTATATTTTTAAACAATCAAAAGCATTATATGGTTTAATGCAAGCTCTAATATCTTGGTATGACAGATTGAGTACTTTTCTTATTTCTAAAGGTTTTATAAAAAGAATAGTTGATCCTACCCTTTTCATAAAACGAATTTCTAATGATGTTTTAGTTGTTCAAATCTATTTAGATGATATTATTTTTGGATCTTCAAAAAATTAATAATGTATTGATTTTTCTAAAATGATGAAAAACAAATTTGAAATGAGATTAATGGGTGAACTAGAAATATTTCTTGGATTTCAAATCATTCAAAAGAATGAATGGATTATTTTGACTCAAAGTAAGTATAATAGATATCTTCTAAAACATTTTGGATTGGATAGCACAAAAAGTAGTGACACTCCCTTGAGTACCAATTATAAGTTGGATCTTGATGAAGATGGAAAATATGTTGATCAAACCACTTATAGACGAATGATTGGAAGTTTACTCTACTTAACTGTTATCCATCATGAAATTATGTTTAGTGTGTGTATGTGTGATAATTTTCAAGAAAATCCTAAAGAATATCATTTAAATGCTGTAAAGATAATTTTCAAATACCTCAAGCATACACTCAATTTAGGACGGTTCTATCCTAGAGGATAATCATTTGAACTAGTTTGTTATTATGATGCTAACTTTGGTGGATATAAGTTATATAGAAAGAGCACCTATGGAACATGTCACCTTTTATACAAATCACTAGTATCATGGTGTAGTAAGAAACAAAATTATGTTGCATTATCTACTGCAGAAGCTGAATACATAGTTGCTGGCAGTTTTTGTGCACAAATTTTTTGGATGAAACACACTTTACTATATTATAGATATAAATTCAGACATGTACCAATAAATTGTGACAACACAAGTGCTATTAAAATTTCAAAAAATCCTATTTCACATCCTAGGACAAAACATATTGATGTAAGACATCACTTTTTGAAGGATCATTATCAAAAACATGATATTACCTTGGAATTCATTGGAACAAAATATTAACTTGCTGATATATTCACTAAACCATTAAATTCTGAGAGAATAGACTACATCATACATGATCTTGGCATGTTCAATAAAAAATAGATATCTTACTGGTCTTACTGTTTAATATTTTACTACTTTTTTACTTTACTGTTTCATGTTCACAGTTTCTCGGTTACTATCTCGTGTTTACAGTCTCACAGTTAAACTTTGTTTACATGGTCTGTTACTCAATGTCTCACTATGACTAAACAGAGTTTACTTACTGTCTCACCATGACAGAACAGACCACTCACTGTTTCATCGTGACGACCACTGACTGTCTCACCGTGACGACCATTTACCATCGCACCATAACGACTATTCAAGGTCTCACCCTAAAAATTATTTATGATTTTCTTTTATCCTCTATTTCAGTAATTCTTTTTTCACCACTTTTTACATTTCTGCGTTTTTACTTTTGTGATGTTTGACATTCCCAAATGATAAAAAAAGGGTTTCACTCGATTCTTCACCCGAACTCTCTCCTACTCACTCCTCTTGAACCCTTTCAACCTTGAAACCTTTCTCTTTCTCTCTCTCTTGACCTTCGGTGAATTCCAAGGATGAAGCGTCCATCTTCATCCTCATCTGAGAAGTTCCACTCGAAGAAAAAGAATAGAGAACCAAAGCTGGCACCCGAAGTACCCTTGAATCCAAACCCGGTAAACCGTAGTGTTGTACCTGAAAAGGAAATTTTCCCTGAGTAGTTATTGTCTATAAAGTCTCTGGTTTTAAAAGTTTTAATAGAACAAGGCTAGATCTAATGGTTCTGAAGGGAGGATAGACCAATTTACCCGAGGTTGGTAGCTCAGTTCTATCAGTATGTACAGTTTTCTTTTGATGCTGGTGAAAGTTTTGTTGTGAGAAGCTGGTTTAATGGCAAGAGATGCTCCTTCTCGTCGAGGTGATGGTCTGCATTACTTAGGATACCTCACAAAGGAATCTGTGATGATTATCAGAGAGATCCCCCACCTACAACTGATTTATTTGAACTGGAAAATGCACTAGAAACCCTAACTGGAAATGGCACTAAGAGAAGGGCCATAACTGCTGAACTTGATGGGGAGACAAGGTTTTTGTTCAAATTTGTTCAAAACATGATTAGCCCAAGGAAAGGCGACTTTGTTGTCTTATAGTATCATGATGTGTTCCTGATTCATCTCATAAATAATGGACAAAAAATCAATATGTGCAAATACATCATTCACCATATGTGTGAATTGATCAAGGTCACATCCAAATCCACATCTCTGTTTTACTCTAGACTGATTTCAACTATGCTTGTTGCTAAAGGAATAGTTGGACCCAATGAAGAAGTACTGGTGGACTATGAATATTTTTTATCTAAACCTACCATTATAAGGATGAAAATAAACTGGAAACCCTGGAAAAAGGAATGGGTTGAAGATAATGATAAGATTTATAAGAATTATAATCCTGTGGATTATCTAAAAAGGCCAAAAGACAATTCTGATCCTGGTTTGGAACCAAATGAAGTTGATGAGTATCCAAAAGACGAAGAAGAATAGGAAGAGGTAGCTGAAGTACCACATAGAGAAGAGGATTATATACCTCATAGGGAAGAAGTTTTTTATTGAGGAAAAAAGGAGAATTATTCCACCTACAATTCTTGAGGAAGAACCTCATGCCCCTAGAGATGATGTTAATATGGAAATCCAATCTGAGGCTGTAAGAGAATTAATTGTCCCAGAATCTAAGCAAAAAGCCATGGAAGAGGCAATAGTAGGAGAACTCCCTACCATGCTAGAAGAAACTCAAAAATAACTCCTTGTTATAGAAGAAACAAATCTGGAACAACTCCCTGTCATAAAGGAGGCTATAGTAGAGGAACTCCCTACTATCCGAGATACTAATCTGGAAGACCTTCCTGTGGAACAATCTATTCCTAAGATAATACCCTCTGCTGAAGAGAGGATAGAGATAGACTTCAGTTTGGCTAGGCAAGAGATAGTTGGGAAAATTAAGGATGAACCAGTGGATTTAAATCAAGTTCCTGAGCCTCAAGGTCCTTAAATGGAAGCAATTGTTGAGGGGGGGAACCTCAAAATCTTGCGAATCATGAAGCTGAGGCTAATGAGGCTGAGTTTGATGAAGCATCTTAACCTACTGAGTTATGTTTTGTGTACAATGGGTATACATTTGATATCTTCTGTGATGTGAGTGAATCTCAACAGGTTACTACCACTGTGATTGATCTTTCTTCATTGTTTCAACTGAAATATGCCACATAATTTGCACTTAAACCTGAACCTCAAACTGAACTTGCACTTGTACCACTTCCTGCACCTGCACCTTTACCTGAACAGAAATCTTCTATTAGAAAGGATGATTTGAAAGTCTTTGGAGACACTATCTTAGCTGGAGTTGAGAAACTCTTGTCCTCTCAACCTCTTCTTGTGACCTAACTGAGTCAGGAAGATGCCTCACTGCTTTCAGAAAAGATTATATGGCACATTCATCCTAAGATGATTCATGAGATTCAATAAGTAAGGGTTTAAAATAAGTTTCTCAGTAATGAAGTTGAAACTCTGAAGAGTATGGTTAAAGTCCTACAGAAAGAACTCCATTCAAGATCAGAACCTGCTCCTGCTCCTCCTTCTCTTGAACCTTCTGTTTCAAATATCTCTCAAGATATTGTGTCCCAGATTCACCCATACCTCTTATCCTGTGATTAAAATATTTCATAAAGGCACACACAGATGTTGCACCACATGAGAGAGCATATGGAGAACTTGAAAAAACTCACAGATGAATATACTGGCTATCTTCAAAAGGTCCCGAAATAGTTCAAGTCTCTAACCACAGCTGTAAAAGCCTCTACTTACTCTGGTCAAACTTCTACTTCTTCTTTGGATAGTTCTCTGCTCATATCTATAGTAAAGGATGAGATTCAGAATGCCTTAAGTGGATTTGATATGGCTCCTTTATCTGAAGTTGTTAAGAATAGTGATAGAGTGCTTGAACTGGTTCAAATTCACTCCAGGATTGCCAATGATTCCCAGAAGGAGATCTCTAAGAATGTGGACTTCTATTTCAACTGGATTTTCTTCAAGACTTATATGGAAAATCACTTCAAATACCTTGTAAAGAATCTGATAATTCCTCTTGTAACCCAAGCCATCAAAAACCAAGTCCAGAATCTCACTGAGTTTACTAGATTGTTGGACAAGTTCATGGAAAACAAAGATGATTTTGAAAAGGCCATGCAATATAGAGGGGAGATTATTGCAGACTTCATTAAACTTATAAGATTGTATCTTCATGTTCAAAGTACAGCCAGTGTTTCTCCAGTGAATTCTCCTCTCAGACTTGGCCTACCTACTTTTACCTCTGCCTTACCCTCAACAACCATATCTTTTGGTAAGGCTCTTAGTCAAATCAGGTCGGTCATTCTTGACCAGAAACTTCCTCGATCTTCTACTTCTTCAACTTTGGCTCTATCAGTCTTCGAAGGTCTACCTTTACCTTCTTTTTCTACCACTTATATGCCTTATTCTACATCAGCAACTGCCTATATTTCTTCCTCTTCTTTTTCTGATAAAGGAATAGAGAAGGCCACTTCCTGAAGAAGAGCAGTGACTAATTTTTTTGATGGGGGATGTCATTAATTTTTTTTATATATTTCTACAGTCTGTTGTATTTTTAACGCTATTAATGCCATATGCACTATTTTCCATCTATTCCTTTAACTTTTTGATAATCCCAAAAGTTAGAGAAGTTATCAGTTATCATCACTTATTCAGTTATTATATGCTATTTTATATGTTGTTTTTCTCTATAGTTTCATCACTCTTATACTTTAACTGAACATGATTTGTGATCATCAAAAAGGGGGATATTGTTGGACTCCTAATATAGTAATCATGTTTTAATGATCAAAAATCACATTAATGTTTAAACATCTTATTAATCATCACAAATCATCACAAATCTTATTAATCATGTGTATTTATGTTTCAAGTTATCTCATACCCTATAATGTTTAAGCTCAAATCATTTTATGCATATTACTGTTTATGTCTGAATACAGTTATTTACCTAAGTATAAGACACTGTGAAGCAAGTCACAGTAAGAAAGACATAGTGAGCCAGGAAATGTAAACAAGACACCGTGAACCCTGACACCATGAAGCCTAAGTCTCAGACACCGTGACCATAAGATACTGTGACACAGTAAGCCTGAAATTGTGAAGCAAGACACTAAGAATAGACACCAAATTATGAGAAAGGCACCGAAAGCCAAAAACTGTAAGTGAGACACCGTGAATGAGACACCGTGAAGGAGATATCTTGAAGGACACATCATGAAGGAGACACCATGAAGGAGACACCTTGACAAGGAGATACTGTGAAGAAGACACCATTTACATAACATACTGTGAAACCGTTTCTTAACCCATTTTTTCATCTTTCAATTTAACTTTTTAATGGTTATATTTGACGTCTTTAATGAACTGAAATAATTAATGTTTTCTTGTAGACATAGTATGAGGTATGAGGTATGAGACATATGGAACCTTTCGGCTAAAGCTCATGCATTGTGAAGATAAAGAGAAGTGTGCCCAAGAGCAACATACATGTGACAACTTAAGAAACGCTTGTGCATTGTACTGAATAGAACTCCAATCTTGAGAATGACCAAGAAGAAGAGATTGAAAGATCTTCAAAGAATCAATTGTCTCATGCATACAATCCAACAATACTGAAGAACACACATAGTACACTGGGATCAAGATAACATCTTCACTTGTGAAGAACACAAACTGAACTACGACACTCTGTTTTTCAACAAAAAAAACCAGAGAAGGACTCAGAATCATTTCTATCTTATCCAAGGAGTCCAGTGATGCATTGATAATCACCAGAGAATTCTAAACACTCATCTACTCTCTCTTAGTGATTCTTTTATTTATTTTTGAGCAATGTGTGTACTCTGTATATTTTACACACACACAGACTCCTGCGCTAAACTAGAGAATTTCAAAATCCTCATACCAAATTCTTTACTTTTGTTTACCCACGACAACTATGGAAGATGTCCCTTTGTGGCCTGGTCGTTATTTTTTTCCCATAAAAACTGTGGAAGAGGTCCCTGTGTGGCCTGGAAAGTCTATGTATTGTTTTTAACCCTGATCCAGGGTGTGGATCAGAGTTTATTTATATAAACTGCTTGGTGGCAGGTGATCACCAAGTGGAATGGATTAGGTATCATCTTGAAACTGAACCACTTATTTTATATCCGTTGTGCCATTTAAATTTAGTCTACTTTTTTTTATTACTTTACTGCATAATCCAGAAAAACACTATATTCACTTTGATATTTAGTCTTGGAAAAGAGTTATATCTGAGTTGTCTCAGTAGGATAACTACAAAAGTAATTTTAATAATACCAATTAAGATTATTGGGAATTAATCAATATTCTAAGAAGTTGTTTAAATAGTCAAAATCTTATAACAGTATAACCATGATTAACTGGGATTTATCTATTTTGGGGAAATCATTATTTGTAAAACTAATATCTTTTAAACAAAAAATTTTATATTAACTCAATTCACCCCTCCCCTCTTGATTTAACTACTCCGACCAACAAATATTATAGTGGAACCTCCATAATGTGACACATAAAATGCAGTGTGAACTATCCCATGTAGCTTTTTAAATTTAGTAATTTTTTTAATCCACTATATGATTCATAGTGAATCCCATTTTGGGAATCATCTTCCTTTAATATCATGGTGAAAAATATCTTATCTAAAACAATACATTAGGCACCTACCTATGTCAGTGGGTCACCATGTCACCCCATAATAGATCTTTTCTCCTCCTCCACTAGATTCAAACTATAATTTCCACGTGCACTACTATCTTCCCATGATGTTCCTCTCACCAACACATATGGTTGACTGATCGGTTTCCACATAGTGGTTAACTCTCAAGTGGGTTATTTCTTGATGGATTGATTTATTTTTCTTCTTGTTTCATTAATCATTCCATAAAGGAAGAATAATGACATAAAGAACTCATCTAAATATAGGATATATCTTATAAAGTTGTGTCCTTACCATTATATTGATTATTGGACATATCCATTTTCCTCACATTTCATTAATGTGCTCTGAAATAGGTTTCAGGGAATTAATACATGTTAGCTTCTACAAAAGTCCAATTACATTATTATTTTTTAGTTTAAATAACATGGGTCTTTACATAAACTCCTAGTTTACAAGGAATCCAATTATTCTATAATGAATATCACCATTACTAGAGGCTTCTCAATGGGGGTCATTGGAAATTTATCAAATTCTCCACTAAGTTCTTGGAAACTCTAAGAACTATAAAGAATAAAAAACTAATCAAAATATCACTAATTAAAAGAAATTATGCTTAAGAGTCAAGAAAATAATCCTAAAATTAATCCAAATAGAATACCTTAATGGAATAAAATAGGTATTTACATTATGATACATTATTTATAGCACGATAATGAAATGTGGTGAAAACGGTCAACTCCTACAATATGTGTAAGGCTAACACCAATACATTGAAAGTGATATCAGAGTCTTGGATATCTGAATTGTGTTTCAAATAATCCTTAATAGTGTGACCCAATAAATTAAAAGAGAAATAAATATATCCATCAAACCAAAACCATTATAATTGTTGTACACCATGTATTAGTTGGCCCCTTAGGTATAGTTTCGAGTGATAGTGGCATTAAGAAAAGGGATACGTATACATGACCAAAATGGGGCAGTACTGGTGTAATTGGAGTAGAGCTCAAGTGTTGGGTGGGATGGTGTCTCACTGACATATAGAGGTGTCTGGTGGATGTTTTTTATAATAGGGGTGATATGTCTCTAAGGAACAGGTTAGTTATCATAAAGAATGATGTGCAATAGCTTATCAGTCTCATTGTACTACAATAAATGCACTACTACATTCCCAATGGATTTTGAAAATAACTAATTTTAGGAAGTTGTATGGTATGGATCATACCACATTGTATATGTCATATTCTCAAGGTTTTATAGTATGAGTGACTAAAAAATCTGTAATATTGATCATAAACTTTATATGAGTGATAAAAAATTCTATAAAAATGATTTTAGAATTCATGGATGAGTTTTGTAGTGGATTCATCCTATGATATCATGATTTTTAGAATATTTATGAGATTTTGACTATGGGAAATTACGTTATAACATTTATATTGTACCAAAAAGGGTTATTTAATGATCAAGATAATTATATCTTAGATGATGCACCAGAGGTCTCGTTCGATGATCTTGGGAGAAAATTCCGGTTCAAATAGAGGTAAGAATATATTGCACCCTAAAGTATCTGATCATGGTGAAAATAATTTAAGTAGATAATTAAATAATTTAGGTCCTAAAACATAATTCCATGACACTTTCATTAAAACCATGACTAGAGATTTAGTATTTATAGTATATCATATCATGGGTATGGTAGGTATACTTTTTCATTAGATGTTTGTAACTGATCTTCCTCTCTTTTCATTATTGTCCTTAATCCATTTTGATTCTAGTATTTTTTAAGGTTCATTCATAACTAAATTATATTGAATTATTTTTAGTTGTTATTTCACTTTATATTAATTACTTTTTTCAAAATATCATTCCTTAAGATGTATTATTCACATATAACAGTGTTTTCAATTTTCCTTCATGGAAAATTTCTTAAGGAAAGAGGATGAGAGTATAAGGATGAGCATATTAATGAATCATTATTCTCCATCATAGTAAGTCATTTTGGTTAGGAATTGGTTTTGATTCTAAATCTAAACCATATCTTCTATATAAATTGGACTAGGTGGAGTGAAATGGGAGGAGCTCTTAACCAATTGATGGAATCAAGAAATAACGAATAACTCATATTTTTCTTTTACATTATGTGTCGAGCATAATTCAACGATGTTGGTGTATTTATAAAGATGATTAGACTTTATTAATCTATTAATCTATTAATCTTGGTATAATTAAGCAAATTTAATATAGGCAGCTAATGATATCTAAATGAATTTTTACCCATACAATTTAACTAATCCATTACTAAGAGGAATGATATTTTTTATTATAAAAATACTTTAAAATTGATCACAATACCCTATTTTAATAAATTAATTTTCTTCCATAAATCTTATTATTTTTACACTTTATCCAAATAAATAGTGATTGAGTGAAAATTTAGTTTGACTAAATCAAAAGGCCATATATTTAAGCTGAATCATGGAAAATATTGAAATTACATTATTTATACTCTTGTAGTTATTACAGGATCAACCATTGTTATAAATTTCAAAACTGGTTTGAAGCTATAGGAATTAATGGTGATTATTGATTAGTCAAATTTCCCCATCAAAGTGATGGTTCTGTAGAAGTTACACCAACAACCCTAAAGGGTTTTATTATACAATTATTATTTAAATGTTGGATAAATTACAAACAAAAATCAACAAGTAACATTACAATTTATATGTGTTTTCTAGAAAGGTATGATTCTCCCATTATTTTATTTACTGAGTTATTTATTTAATTTATTACCTCGACTCGGTCTACCATAAATGGTTCAGTGTACTATAAGAACTCATGTTTTCAAAATTTTACACCAGAAACCTCCTAAAATTATCAAGGGCTTAGGGTGATACAATGGGGAGACTATATCGTCATATCAAAGTGAAATAATAGAATAAATTATAGCAATACCATATATCCAGATAAATAAAATAAACAAACTCTATGACATGAACCAAAAATAACACATGAATACCATGCTACAACAAAAGGATTTTTTTATGGTCATCCAAGTCATACATACACAATAAATCCCCTATGGAGGATCGGGTACATAAAAACCCAAAAATGGTAAAAATTAAAAAAAAAACTGGGAAACTGACAAATAAATCTAGAATATATGTTCTATCTCATCTCCCATACTACATGTTATCCATCAGCTCATCTCTTGATCAATGGTGTCTTTATCATATCATTTTATATACCTATAAAGTATTCTCAAGTACCCATATTAACTTGATAAAGGTTTTATTATAACTTGGTAGGCCACCACCAACAACATCTATGAATATATCTAGTCTAATAAATACTTAATTTTGGGGCACTTAATAAATATAGAAAAGAAAAATAAATAATTTATTGTCAATCCTTGATTCCAATGTGACACTCAGAAATTGCCCTATATAATTTAGCTAGTGTCAAACTTCATGGAATAGGTTATCATCATCTAGAACATGTAGAACATACAAGAACCCCTATAGGAAATAAAAAAAAAGTCATGTAGAAGTCATGGGAGGAAAATCCATTTAAATAAACAAGGACAGCTATATGGAACTATGGGGTAGACACTCCCACAAAATACATAGGAACAAGTCGTCCAAAAACTTAAAGTAAAACACTATCCATTGAGAAAAAATAAAAAATATTTAGAACTTAGGGGAATAAACTCTCATAAAAGAAATAGAAACCAAACATTTAGAATCCTATGGGTATAATGTCCCAACCATGAAAACAAAACATCAATTCCTTTACACATTTTTTAGTTAGTGCTAACTAAAATTAACACCATAAATATTTTACCTTATTGGAGGCCAAATTAATAACATATATAAGACATTTATTTCAATTTCTATTTTATGTCATGCACATGTTAGATCGATGTGACCCCAGACCACACACTCTATAAAAAAATCAAGGCATCAATGGAATCTTTTAAGACCACTAAAAATAGGTTATTAGAATTATCCTCATTTGATATTATCCTTTGATTCAAGCTCAAATTGTGTGAATCAATGAACCAGATTAAAATCATAGAATATGATGTAAATGATCATAAATAGTGATATGATAAAAAATAGTGATGAAAACAAATAAAGGATGGGGTATAATTCATTGACTTACCTCTATATATATCTCGAATTAGAAAGAAAATGAATCTATTAATTAACAAAGGAAAACTCACTTGGAAGAGAGGGAGATCAATAGGAGGTTTGGAAGGTGTGTCAGACACTAGAATATAGGATAACCCACATAATTATTAACATAATAAATCAATTAACGAATTAAAAAGAACCTAATAAAAGGGTGTAGGACTGAACATATCTATAGTGGTATGATTTAATAGAGGGTTTCATGTATGTGCTCCATGTTCTAGATGAGGATGCCATATTCAACGAAATATTACACTAGATAAATTATATAAGTTAATTCATGAGTGCCACATTGTTATCATGGATTGATAATATATTATTTATTTTTCATTCCTATATTTATTGAGTACCCCAAAATGAACTATTTATTAGACTAGATATATTCATAGATGTTGTTGGTGGTGGAATATCAAGTTATAATAAAACCATTCTCAATATAATATTGGTACTTCATAAGACTTTACAGGTACATGACATGATATGGTAAGGCAACCTATGATTGAGGGAAAAATTTATGGATAAAATGTATCATGGGATATGGGACTAAGGTTAGATTCCTAAGTGATTTTTCAGTTTCTTAGTTTTTTATATTAATATCACTTTTATGGTTTTGATGTAATTGATCCTCCATAGAGGATATATTGTGTATATATGAATTTTATGACCAGAAAAACATTCATTTTATTATAGCATGGGATGAATATGTTATTTTTTGGAAAATTTTATAGAGTTTTTAAATTTTATTTATCTATTTTTATGGAATTTATATAATTTATACTATTATTTCACTCTGATATAATGGTATAGTCTCCTTATAGTATCACCCTAAACCCTTTCTACTTATAGGAGGCCTCTAGCCTACATGTATGAAAACTTGAGGTCTTGTATTACACTCAGCCGGTTATGATGGCGTGTGTCGAGGTGGGGAATTAGATAAATAAATCAATAAATAAAATAATGGGAGAAACAAACATAGGAATTAGAAGAGTATGTACCCTTGACATGATATTGATAATGAACTCAACCTCCTTATTAGTTGGTGTTGAAAACCATTAAAGAGATTCAAAACGTTCAAACGAAACATCAACCAATAGCCAGACGCTTCGTGAAAGAACTCCTCGCCCGAGCTGCGCGATAGTGCTACACGGCCGAGCTGCATGTCCGAACTATGCGCAAGAGGATTTGGGATGCCTCTGCATAGAGAAACTACATGGTAGAGCTATGAGGCATATCTGTGCGACCCAAATATTTTCATCCAGGCCCATCCGTGCCTATAAATAGGACCCTTGGGCTCCCCATTTCCAGACTAAAATATTTTGAAAGACTCTTTGAAGCTCCCATTGCATTGCTCTTTCACCTATATCTCTCAAATTGTCTCAAGTAGTTCTCTCAACTCCGAGAGATGGGATAAGTAAATGGAATAAGCATGTTTTTAAAGTTCATCAAATTCTTCAGTCACTATTCATGCCAATGCGGTGTATCTGCACACCATATCTGCGCAGTTCAACAGCGCGGTACTTTTACGCACCATACCTACACGATTGAGTAGCACGGGGTACCTACGTGGCATACCTACGTGAGGTACCTATGCGACAAACTCAAATACCCTTTGAAGCCTTTCATGGTGGGGTATCTCTTTTTTGGTTCCCTTATTCAAAAGGGTCTAAGTTACCTCCCCCAAAACCTCCTGACTTCTCAGATCTTTGGGTAAGGCACATCAGCGTGTCTCCAATTTGGGTTTGTATATCCACAGTCAGAGGTTTCTCACATTTGTTTCATGTTGGGGTTAACATTCATGTGATGTTTTTGGGTTTCTATATCCGCAGTCACATGGAATTTTCTCCCAATAACAGTGTTGGGAAGCTACCAGTTTGGAAGATGGTGGGATTCTGGCCTCTCCCTTTTCAAAGAGGTAACCTAGGACCTCAATTCTCTGGTATGTAAGGTACACTTCACACTTTAAATTCCACGCAAGTATAGGAGAAGTCTCCCTCCCCTACCAAAACCAATTTCAGGTCATCCATCCTGGTGTAATCCCCTCACCTTCACCCCTTCTTCCTTACATTGGAACCTTGTCCAATGTAAATAGAATAGAGGAAGGTTCATCACTTCACCCTGTTCCATGGTCGATGCACCCTATTCTATCAGTGGAGGAGGAAAAGTGTGATGTTTCATTATTGAAATAATTCACATCCTCTTGTTTCTCACACCGACCATAGATCACATGGGCTTAGAGATATGTGATGATTAGAACATGTTCATAAACACTCACTGGAAGGAACTATGAGAACTCTAATTCCTGTTCAAACCAGGATACGTATGAATCTCTTTCAGAGACCGAGCTCACTGTATATCCTCCTTAGGAATCCAACCCTAATTCCCCCAATTTAGGCATCCTTTTTTAGGATGTAATACCAAACTCAACTTTCTTAGAGGACAATACTCTCCTATGAGATTCATCTAACTAAGTGGGATTTGATTCCCATCCATATGGGATACGTAGGAAGCCTCTTTGAGGTTCAAACCCAACACTTCAAATAAACCTTCTTCTCTTTGGTTCATATTCCCAATAGGGTTTGATCCTATTTTGAAACCTATATCCTTTACAAAGTTCCTTGGGCTATTTTAACATAAGTCTCACACTATGTTTTTACTAAGATCCTTCCGCTTAGGGGTCCTTATCAGATGAACTTAAAAGGTATGATGTGTCCCATTAAGTGGCACTGAACTACAAGGGTTTTGATTCCTTTCACAAGGATACGTAGGTAGCTTATTTTATGAGCACGATCCCAAGATCAAAACAAACCTTCGTCTCCCTGGATGAAAATAAACTCCAATATTCCCCATTGAGTGGCTTAAAAATAAGTATCATCATAAATAGTGATTAAAAGAATCTCTAATCAGTATATTAGAGGATACCATTGATGGAAAACCTTGAATACACACTGATAATTCTAAAAAAATTATACATGTTAAATAAGTGATTTTAAATTCCAAGGGAAACTTATAATATACATGGTGAATTAATAAGGATTCATGAAAATATTATAATTTCAAAGAGATTCACGGAGTAGACAATAATTCCCCCCAAAAGGGTGTGATGAGTCTGACCTCCCATCCTCTTGACCAATGTATGTTCTTAAGTATCGTAAAGTTTAAAACATAAATGAACACCTGCCTTTGGAAAGCAGGTCCTCTTTGGATAAATAACTATTGGAAGTTTCCAGTTCCATGAATAAATCCAATGTAAACCACCTGGAAATAAGTATTCATAGATCTAGAATATCACGTTTCAAGGACCCACAAAACAAAAATGGTGAACCCGACATGAATCCTTAACCAAGTTAATAATGTTACCCACATGTTAGGACCCTATCAATTGATAAAGGAAGGCTAGATGAAGGAATTAATCATGCATGTATCTATCTGAAAAAATTTCACTTTCATAAAAAAAATAGTTGTTCTCAGTTTTCTACAGAATTCCCTTCAATCCAAAGAATGGATTTCTCAAGGACAACATCTTTGAACTTCCCGACTGTTGCCCAAGTTGGATCTCCATCCATAGGAAGGATGTTATCACCAACCCAACGTCTTTAACATTGGGTCTCCAATGTACTGATAATGTAATATTGCCAACAAGGTACAATTCTGACTTTGGAGGCTGCTCGACAAGCCCTCTGGGTCAATAACAATCCTCGATCATCTGGCCAACAACGACCAATGATCAAGAAGCAAATGATTCCAACCACCGTTTCCAACCATTTTGGGTATTTATCCTTATAATGAAACAATCAGTCTTTCCCATACTGTAGGTAGGTAGATCAAGAGGTCATTTAAGGCCTCGCTTCAAGAATGCAGGAGTCTGTCTTGAGGACTCCCACCAGTAATAACTGCCAGAATCATGTGGTAATATATCCCCAACATGATGGGGATATTGCCTCTAGATGTTTGGCCTAGTTCTCTCAGACCCGGGTATGCAAGACAAACCACCAGAGACGACATCTAATTAAAAGGAAGCAGGTTCTCAGCTCTACCTTCCCCAGAGAAGTCCATCAATCTACCTTGATGGAAAACAACAAGCGAGCATATACACCTGTCTGACCTGATTTCACTGCTTAGCAGACTCATCTGGAAGTAACACACCTATCCCACCAGGAAATTCCGGTGGGATACTACAGGTAGGCACATAAACCTATTTATAATTCATCATCCAATCAACATGATTTTCTGACTACAACCAAATAAGTTTTCTAATCTAATATGGTGGAAACTGCTAAGCAGGAACATACACCTATTTATAATCACCAATTCTGTCAGCAGTATCGTCTACCAGTATTGAAGGAAACCCATCAACAATACTTGATGGAGAATATCCAGCAAGAACATACACCATCCAATTTTCATCAATCCTACCAATATTCTTGTTTGGTAGCACCCAAAGAAGTCAGTCGGAAAGCTCTGACGAAAAATTTGGAGTAAACTCTACTCTTTTCCCCTATGCATAAGTACTATCAATAACCATTGACAAGAAAAGGGGGACAGGATCAGTCACATATACCTACTCCAAATACGGAATGGACATATATTTTCGTTCTGTCCACTGATGTCACTAAACATATCTTGTCAATGGTGAAAGGGCATACTCATATCCCTAACCATATTATAGAAACATGTCAGGATATTTTAACAACTACTTCAGTAGTATCAGGGGACTAGACACATAATTCTATCCCCACACATGGGATGACACAACTGCATGCCATCCAAGAGCATATACAAACCTTTGTTCTAGTCCAGGAGGTTTATGGGGCATACTACCCCATATCATATGGACAACAAGATCGATAACATACACCCTTTACAATTTGAGGTAACCGGTCTATTCTGGTAGCTAATCCAAGAAAATCACATATACCTACCCATTATAACCAATTTTCTTAGAAATTGTCCCCAACTAAGTATAAGTGAACATCCAAGAATAAATCTCACCAAATACTGTTGGAAAATCAAGATTCAAGCTGTAATTTAGCTCCTCTTAATGCTTGAGTTCTTGAAGGCCTCAGACATTTATCTGTTTCTTGTTAAGATCATATCCTCCCATTACCAAATTTTGGGAGTGGTAGTTGTAATTATGAAGATTTTCATCAGACACTTCATCATGAAAACTTGCTTCATGAAAATTCGGTCAATCTAGAGTGCCTATCTCTAGATGAGAGCCACGGAAACCCTCCATGTGGCCAGAAGACCAAGGAGTAAGAAGATTTGTCCCTTACTGTAATCCACCATGGTGATCCTCCCCATGATGGCTTTTGCTGTGAAAGTCCTCTCTGTAGTAGTATTTTGCATTGTCAAAACAATTCTATAATTGACAATGTAGTAACAAAAAATCTCTCCTATCTCTAGGCACCTGTAAATACAAGGTTAGTCATGTCTGATGCCTTGACATTTATGGGTGAATCACTTTCTCTGTAAAAAGACATCTTAAGGGAACAATCATTCTACGAACCTCCCTTGGGTCATTTATCCTCAAATTCAGAGCATCCACTTTGGTCTGACCAAGTGGAGAAACTTCTAGTATAAGATGATGAAGATATGTTGATCATGAGGAAACAATTAGCTAAAGGAGAAATATCATTCATGTTCTGTCCTTCAACAAATTCTCAGTTCGATATTCTAGAATTGTTGATAGAAAATTGTATTCATGACATTCATTTCAACTTATGGAAAACTCTTCATCATTTGAGAACCAAATTATTACCATATGATGAGTATCAAAATCATATAAAGGTAATAGAAGGGTTTCAATGCCAAATTGACTTGGCTTCTCTATCAGTTTCCCAACATCCAAGGGTTGAAAAACAACAGAGAACCCTTTAGCGTGAATGTCTCAGTGCTTTAAAAATGATATGCCAATTAATTTCTGATTCCCCATATAATGTTTTCATTAGAGGATGGGGTGCATATGGGGAATTTCATTTCACTGCACTCCAAAATCAGCATAGTCTTCCAAAAGTGGTTTCATGCAATATTATTTCCCACAACCGGCCTCAATAGATATATTTTTTATGTAATCAGATGTATGCTCAAGAACAAGCCTCAATCAGTTCTCATCAGATTTAGGATCAGGGAAAAGAAGTTGTTGAGAAACTTTTACATCATGATTTTGAGAATCTTAAGTAGGAATCTCATTTAGAGGATGTCAAGTGTCAGTGGATTCAAATGTCTGAAATAGCACAGTGATCTTCTAAAACATGTGGTGTAAATGATGGTTGGATAATGCACCCACCAATGTCCGAACCAAAATCTGTAAAATCAAAATGGTAGTTGCATGGATTTCATCTATAGCAGTTAAATAATCACCCATCTTTTGAGGTTGGGGGCTTATATAAATCAATATTTGAATTCATTAAAAAATGTTCAAATATTTTAAGAAGAAGAAAAAAAATAACCCCAGGCTACAAGGCTAGGGGCTATTTCACATTTGCAATCCCCTCCTTAGAGGAAGTCAGTTTTCTCCCGATTAGGGAAGAATCCACAAGGAAAGCGTATAACTGAATTATCCAATGATTCCCTTTAGATTACTATTTTCCAAACAGTTCCAAATAATTCCTTATATAGGAAAACAGAGTCTCATAGAAGACAGAAAGGGCAACAATATACTAGAAGAACTGACAGAATGTCATCAATGCATTATGCGTCGATAAATTTCATCAATGTCATTGTCACTAATCCCCCAGAACATGAAGCTCACTCAGAGGTATCATATGAATAATTTCATGTCCAAGAAGTTGAACATGCGGAAACAAATGAAGGAGGTGTGCGTACTAGAAGACAGAGGGTTTCCCAGCGGTAAGGCATTCCGTTGGGTAATGCTCTTCCATACTCCATAAAAGCACATGCCAAGGAAAGGGGCAAAAGTCAAGTTACATTCCACCCTACCTCTGGAGAAGGCCAATCACTCTCATAAGAGGAAACGTTTACACAACAAGAAGAAGAAATGAAGGAATTAATGAGGTTAAATGAAAAACTACTTCAAGGTAGTCTTACTCTTAAGCACGATGGAGTTAATAAATCAAGGGAATTTGTTGCAGCTACTAGGATGGATCAAGAATATCCCCCTTTAAAAGTACACCCTCACATGTCCAATCCTATGGGTCATATGCGATAGCAATCACCAATACTACCATCAGTGGCAGTACTGGTCGCCACACCCATCCTAACTCCAGTTATCGCACCTTCTCAGGCCCAAGCTCAACTAGATGTTTCTCAAAAATTTATTACTACCATTGAGTCATTAACAGATCGATTGGAAGCTATGAAAGGAAAACATACACAAGTTCAACCAGAAAAGAGAGATTAACCTGAATGGGTGGATGAAATCTCTCCCCCATCAAAATTTTCAAATACTACATTCCCAATTTTTAATGGTTCGTGAGATCCAGAAAAACACTTAACACATTTTGTTTCTTGTTGTGATCCTATGATAGGAACTCCTCAACAACAAGAAGCAGTTATGCTCAGGTGTTTTGTGCAGTCATTACAAGAACCTGCTTTTGTTTGGTATATAAGTTTGCAATCTCGGTCAATTACTGGGTGGGAAGATCTTCATCAAAGGTTCCTTCTTCAATTTAGCTAAACATTAAAAAAGACAATAGTTTTTTATCTTACCAACTGTAAATAAAGGGAGAATGAAAGAGTTTCGGATTTCATTGCTCGCTAGAAGGGATTAACATATTCCTTATGTTTAACACTCCCTCAAGAATAATTTTTTCTAATTTTTGTGGAAAATATGCGTGGTGAATTACACAAACCGTTGATCCCTGTGAAATACACACGAGGGTTTCAAGACCTTACTTCAATATCTTAATAGATAGAAAACTCTATTAAAAATTCTAAGGCTAAAACTCATGTAATTCCATCAGTTCCAGGAAGGATAATAGGGAATGTAGAGACTTCTATAGTTACACTTAAACAAACACTTTTATTTGCTTCCACTTCAAAACCTTCATCATATCGAAGGTCTCCACCTCCTAAGCATCAACAACAATGGTTGCCTTGTCAAGATGATCAAAAAGATCAAAGGATGAAACAGTTTGAAGATTTGAAGAACAAAATTTATTCTTTCTGGAATGAATAAGTTCTTGGCTACTTCATCTCGGCTCTGGAAAATAATCTGGTTCAGTTGCCAAGGCCCAAAAGGCCGAACAAGGAAGGAGATAAAGACATACCCAACTATTTCTCGTTTCATTAGATGTTGGGGAATCCCATTAAGGAGTGTTTGTATTCAAAGACCATCTGAAAAATATGGTATACTCTGGACAGGTAAAACTGAAAGGTTCTTCAGCCCAGGTAGCATGTGTTACTACTACTGACCCAGA
Organism: Viscum album; assembly: GCA_963277665.1. Lineage (NCBI taxonomy): Eukaryota > Viridiplantae > Streptophyta > Magnoliopsida > Santalales > Viscaceae > Viscum > Viscum album. The sequence continues at coordinate 1,525,456,150 of OY728133.1, read as the reverse complement.
GGAAGAAGGCAATTGGCACGAAGTCAAAAGTAAAAATGCACAGAAATATGATGGTTAGATGGTCATAAAAATGATCAACCAAACTCATTACATTTTATGAACACAATTGAATCAACCAATTATGTCTTCTGCTATATCTTCCACAGAAAACCCCCTTCATCAGAAGGAAAATCCTCAAAGAATCAGCGTAATTTGAAGAAATAAGAGTAATCAGAAGAAGGCGAGCTCATGTAAAATCCTAAGTTGTCTTTGACTCTTGAATATTTTTTTCCATTTGCTTCAAAAGTATAGGAATCGTCCCACCAAACGGTACAGCCTGAATTGGTTCATCAAGCAGAGTCTTCATCAGGTGAAGAATTGATCTTTAGTTTTGTTAACATGATTCATTTAACGGAGCCCTATTCCAATAATAGTTTCAATCATGATGAGTCTAAATTCCTTGTATCTAACAGAGGTGTTAGAGGAAGAGACAGAGGTCTAGGATACAGGGGAAGACGTGGATATTCCAGAAACCATTATTTCAATCCTACCCCTTCCAGAACTGTATATGTGGAAAAAACCTGTGGCAAAGCCCTTCAGCGGGCTCAACAAGAACAAGAAAGTTCTTCCACACATTACAGATTCGGTCCTGACACAGTTATTTTGGAAGACCAGTTAGAGGTTACAGCTTCTTCCTCTCAGCAAATAGATATACCTAGTTGGTCTAATCTACCGAAGCCAGGAGTGTTTCCAATTCCTGTCCTGATATGGAATACATCTACTGTCAAAGCATCATCTTCCAAGGAACCTGCAAAACCACATATTCATGATGGGAAACACAGACCTTTGGACAAAAAGTATGATGTCCTGAAACATTTTTCCCATGTATGGGCCAAGTTATAAATTCTGGATTCCTTGAATCTATCAAAAGATCTTTGGGAGTCATCTATTGAGGCTTTTTCAAGTCCTCAAGAATTCAAAACTAAAATTGTTGCGGCTGAGGTCTAACATATAGATAATGATCCTACAGAATTCCATCAAGTGATATCTTTTACACATGAAGATGAAGACGATGTTGTACATGGACATATCATACCTTTGTATCTATTAGGAAAAGTCAATGATATTGACATCCGATGATCTTTCGTTGATAATGTCTCAGGAGTCAATCTCATTCATATTCGTACAATCCATTGATTGGGCCTCATTGAATCAGATTTATCTCCTTCAACTTTGATGTAGAAAGTATACGATAAGAATGAACAAGAACCTCTGGGCGAAATTACACTCAGACATCAGTTTGGATACCTCGTATCTACTTCATATTTCATGGTTGTTCATCAATACACAACCTTCAACATTTTTCTTGGAAGACCTTGGCTACACCAACATGCGGCCACACCTTCGTCATACCATCAATGTCTCAAATATTATTTCAATGGTCAAATTGGGACATTTTATGGTGACAAAGCCCCATTCAAACATGTGAATCTCAACACATTGAGGTAGAATTTTATCACATGGAGGGAAAGTAAAAATCCAAGGTGAAGAAGGTCACCAAAATTAATGATCCAAGTGGTTTGGAAAAGATTCCAGTAAACCCATTCATACATGTGAGTACAGATTATGTGTTTCCTATCAGTCAAATTGACAGGATAGACCTAAATCCAAACACTATTATGGAAACTTCCATGATTTCAGTTATGGAAATCGAGCCAGTTAGCATGGGAGAAATTTTTGATTCGCCAAGTAGTGATGAAAGCTTAAATGGAGATGTCTTCATTTCATCCACTAAAATCCAGTAATGATATACTTCATCAACCAGGCCATAAAAAGGTATAACAATGTCAGAGGAAAATAATGTTGTTGATTCTCAATCCATCATCTCCTCTATATCACCCCAGGAAGACCCTTCATCATCAAAAGGGTCAGAAATGGCAGCCTCTTCTCCATGATGTTCAAGTTTTAACTTCTCCCCTAACTATGGAAATTATGCTTCATCATCTACTATGAAAGTAGAAACAGAAAAAGTAACACATATTGAATAAGATGATGAAGATCTCAGGGAGGCTCCTCCAGTATTTGAAGAGGGTATCTCTACCACTGTGGATGAACTCAGAGAAATAAATCTTCATACAAAAGAAGATCTACACCCTACTTCAATTATTGCGGTCATGACTCTTGAAGAGAAAGAAATGTATGCTTCATTTCTAAAGAAAAATTGTGATGTATTTTCATGGAATTATATAGAAATTCCAGCTCTTGATCCCGATGTTGTCACTCATCATTTGGGTTTTCCAGAAGCACATAGAGGATTCAAGCAATCAGTAAGAAGAACACACCCAACTTATGCATCCAAAATTGAAGCTGAAGTTGATAAAATTATCAAGGCTAACTTTATCAAAGAAGTTCAATATCCCAAATGGCTGGATAATATTGTCCTTGTGAAAAAAAAGAATGGACAAATTAGATTTTTCATTGACTTCAGATTTCTTAATCAGCATTGTCCCAAGGATGATTTTCCAGTTCCGATCACAGAACTCTTAATTGATGTAACAGCTGGCTATGAAGCACTTTCCTTCATGGATGGATATTCTGGGTATAATCAAATCTGAATATCTCTAGAAGATGAAGAATCTACATCCTTCAAATCCCCTCAAGGTTTGTTTTGCTATCGGGTAATTCCTTTTGTCCTGAAGAATGAAGGTGCAACGTATCAACGTGCCATGCACCATATATTCAAAACCTTTTTAAGGAAATTTTTTGTATGTTTTGTGGATGATTTGGAGGTTAAATACAGACAATGTTTTGATCACATGATCGATCTGGAAATCATATTCAACAAACTTCGATAACATAATTTTAAGATGAACCCCTTGAAATGTGCTTTCGGGGTAACCTTGGGAAAATTTCATGGCTTTGTTGTACGCCATCATGGTATTGAAGTTGATCCTGAGAAAACAAAATCAATCTTTGGTATGTCACCTCCTAAAAATTTGAATGAATTAAGAGGACTTCAAGGAAACTTGGCCTATATTCGGTGATTTATCGCCAATTTGGCAGGAAAATGTTTAACCTTCACTAGATTAATGAAGAAGGGAGTTACCTACAAATGGATTGAATATTGCCAAGAGGTATTTGATACCCTTAAGAAATATCTCTTGAGTCCACCAGTATCAATGTCGCTTGTTGAAGGAAGACCACTTATTCCTTATGTGACAGCTTTAGAGCAATCACTAGGTACTTTCCTCACCCAAAAGAATGACGTCAGGAGTGAAAACAGTCTTTACTATCTCAGTTTCACTATGCTTGATGCGGAAACTCGGTATTCAAATATTTAAAAGTGATTCCTGGAATTAATCTTTGCAGTTCATAATTTGAGGCATTATCTACAACATCTTGAGGTCCAATTGGTATCTCGTAATAACCCTCTCAAATTTATCCTCAGTCGTCCAATTCTTATAGGACGTCTAGCATAGTCGGCAGTTATTTTGCAGCAATTTGATATCCATTTTGTGCCTCAAAAGTGAATAAAGGGTCAATCCCTAACTGATTTCCTTGTTGGGCATCCATCCACAAAAGATACATCATTTAATACTGAACTTTATGCTGAATAGGTCTTCTTTATTCAAGATAATTCCTAGACATGGGAAATGTATTTTGACGGTGCTTCTAAAAGTCCAATTGGGAAGAGACTAGAAAATCCCAAACTCAACAAGGTTAGATTAGGAATAGTATTTATTTCCCCAGAAAAGGCAGTATTGCCTTATTCTTTTCTATTATCGGATGTTGGAACCAATAATGAGGTAAAATATCAAGCTCTCATCATAGGTTTGAAATTTTCCTTCCAGGTGCGAATGGATCATTTAAAAAAAAGGTGATTCAGAATTGGTAATCAAACAAATCAATGGGGAATACTATATCATAAAATAAGAGTTAATACCCTTGTGTGATTATGTCAGAGAATTAATGGCTGAATTTCCTTCAGATCCAACATTGTTCTATGTATGATGATCCTGAAATGCCCAAGAAGATGCACTAGTTAATGCAGTTATAGCCTTGGCAGATCCAAATCAAGATGATACAATTATCATCATATCCCATCGCCGCATGGTTTCACCTTTTGTTCAAACCATGAGGGAGGAAATAAATGAAATTTTCCCTATTTATAAACCATATGGTCATACCAAGGTATGGAGAACATCCATCATGGAATATCTTCAAGATGGGATACTTCTTCCAAATAGGGCTGAGAAGAAGCAGATCTGGAGATGAGGAGATAATTTTACTCTTTATGATGGTCCAAATCAGTGAAAGATCCTTTATAAGTGGGGATTTGATGCCATTATCTTCAGATGTATTGATGGAGAAGAAAATGTGACTGTCATGAAAGAAGTTTATTCAGGAGCTTGTAGTTCCCACCAATCTAGGCATAGACTCTCCGATAAGATTCGAAGGCTTGGATATTTTTTTTCCTTCAATGATATAGGATTGTATAGACTTCAGAAAAAAATGTCATCCATAAGTGCATGCCAACTTCATTCATCAACCCCCAAAATTACTACATACAGCTAAATACTCTTGTCTATTTGCCACATGGGGAATGGATGTAGTAGGGCCTTATCCTTCAGCCACGGCTAAGCAGTTCTAGTGTATTCTCACTGCTACGTATTTCTTCTCTAAGTGGGTTGATGCAATACCTATCAAGGAAGTTGGAGCTAAAAACATCATTAGTTTCATCAAAACTAATATCTTCACTAGATTTGATGTCCTTCATACTATTTTGATGGAAAATGGTACTAATTTTTGTTCTGATGAAGTAAATAAGTTATATCAAGAATATAATATCAAATCCAACCATTCATCTCACTATCATGTGGCTGCCAATGGACAGATTGAGGCTTTCAATAAAACCCTATCAAATATACCCTAAAATATGGTTGATAAAGATAAGAAATCATGTCCCAATAAACTTTTGAATGCTTTATGGGCTTATCGGACAACTATTTGTACTCCCATGCAAGCAACACCTTATTCATTGTTATATAGAACTGAAGTGGTTTTACCAATTTAAATGAAATTTCCTTCACTAAGATTTGATATATGTGATCAATTATCTATAGATGAAAGGTCCCAGAAATAGTTCAATGATTTGGAGTGATTATATGAGAAAAGATTGCATACTGTTCATCATTTAGAAGTCTATCAGAACAGAATTTCATGAGCTTTTAATAAGGAAGTTCGTCTTCATTCATTCCTTCAAGGAGAATTGTTATTGGTCCATAGAACTCCAATGATACTAGTAAAGAAACCTCCAAAACTTGAGCCAAAGTGGGAAGGACCTTATTCAATACATAAGGTTTATTAAAATGAAGCATATGCTTTAATCTCAATGGATTGAGAACTCATCACAACCCCAACCAATGCAAGATTTTTAAAGAAAAAATTTGTATAATTTTGCATAAATATTCCTCACTACAAGGCTTTCAACTACATATCCCCCATCTCCTAGTTTCAAGACATTAAACTACATAACAACTATAAGTGTCCATGCTGTATGACGTTAAAGTACATAGCGTTTTTGTCCTTATCGCATGACGTTAAACTGCATGGCATCATTTTTAAAACTAATGTTTTCTCTATAAGATGTTAGAAGTTTCCATAAGTAAATATTGTTGACATCAACACTACTCATTACACTACTCGAAATTCAACCAATAACCACGGACAAATATCCACGGTTTTATAGGTCTGTGGCTATAGCTGGTTTATAGCCACGGTTTATTTTTTAAACCGTGGCTACACTATTCCATTCCCTTCTTTTTTCGATTCCCATCGGGCTCCGCCTCCATCCCCCATATGCGTCCCATTTTTTTCCATTCCAATCGGGCTCCTCCACCATCCCTGATACGCGATCCTCTCACCGCATCTCCCTCCTCCCCCAACGGCCTCTCCTCCTCCCTGACGGCCTCTCTCACCGCGCCCTCCTCTCTTCCCTCGTGGCTTTCCTCTGTCACCCTCGGTGCTATCCTCTATCTCTCATCCTCGCCGGCTTTGGTTCCTCCATCCCTCATCGCCGTTCATTCATTCACAGTGCGGGTTCTCAAATCACGGCTCGGCTTCTCCATTCGGGGTTTCTCCATCCCTTGAGTGGTACTCGCTTCCTCCATACCATTATTTGGGAGTTCCTCCATCCCTTGAACCTTGGGTGAGTGTTGGAACCCAACATTTAATTTGTTATAAAGCATCAAAACATCATCAATATAAAAAAGGACCACATAAATATGTGGAGTTTTGTGAGAATATTGAGAGTATCTTCAACATCATAAAGACTACTGAAATATCTACATTATGATTTTCCACATATATGTTTGGGTAATGAGGATGGAGATGGTGAGATTAAATTGAGACAATTATGTTACATGTGCAGCTTACCTTGGCCCATTTATAATGAAAATAAATCATCTGTATTTCCATAATACATTACATGTGTTGCAGACATGAGAAATTTTGATCATTGAGTAGGGAGATAATATTATTTTGGAGTATTCCACCCACTTCTTATGAATCTTGTTCATTTCATACCAGATCGTGCCCCAAATGAATTCCAAAATTATTATATGTTTGAGATGGGACTGAGGATTTTTATGTGGTCGATAATGACTTTCAGGTTTCGTTCTGGACTTTATTGATGCGGTATAAAAATTACCTTTGTTTGATACCAATGTAGCTGAGAATAATGAGTATGGTAGAGCATAAGTTTGTGAATTTGTTAGTGAGGGTAATTATTATTTTTAGAAATTTAATAACAATGGTTGATAGTTTTATTCCATATCAGTTTTAGGGTGATTCTTTTAGGAACTATTATTTTTTTTATATGGGTATGAATCATGTTTATACCCATTCAAATTGAAGATAAGATCCCATATCTTTTCATTGGTCCAGAACAATAGTCCATCTAAAGAGGTTTTATGAATGGAAATAATAGGGAATTTGGAAAAGGATTCACTCTCAAGAACTGTTCACAGTTTAATATAGATTCTATATAGGGTTGGGTGTCTAATCTTCTTGACATAAGGGTTTTTTCTTGCAGTTATAAAAAGATTGAAATTATTATGAGGTGTGTATCCCATAGGTATCTAATGATAGGAAAACTATATCTAGATGTAGGGTTTTTATTTATCCTCCAATGTTAATATAATTTATTGATAATGTTCGTATTAATTTTTTTATATTGTTTATTTATTTGATGCATTGGTATTACATTGGTAACTTATGCCAAACTATTTATATCATTCCATGTCATTGTGAATTTGGAATGAATTTGTTTATAATTTCCCTAGGTGTCGAGTGAATATAGTCGACTATGAGGTGGTTTGTGACCTTTTTTATTTCTTGATATGTGTATCCACAAATTGATTATTTACATGGATTAGACGAACTAATTTAAGGAACTGAAACATGGTTATCATAATTTAGTTTAGCTTTTATCTTCTGATGGGGTCACAAATGTTTTTTTGGTTGTATGGGGAGTCTAGTTTGGTAATGGTAAGAATTGGTGTTCTGTATGATTTGGTTATATCATAATATTTTTTAGATATGTTCCTCAATGATGTTGAACTTTTTGGGTGGTCAACTTCCTTTTGTGGTGTGTCTAAACCGTGATGTATTCCAAGATTAATTATTACATTTACATCCATAGAGGGAGATCGAGATTACTATTGACATTCTCCCAAGTATGATTCAAATTTCTATGAATTCATTTTTAACAAAACCTATATATTTGGTGGAACATAAGTTATAACATGTGGCCCGAGAGGCTAATGGAATTATTCTTCCTAGAATGTCTTAATGGGATTCACCGTCCCCTATGACTATGAAGGAATATGAGAGTCTCAGCCTTTTTTTGGATTATCAAAAGTTCAATCAAATGAATGTTAATAAGAAATATCATTTTCCTATGATTTAAGATCTTGTTGACTATATTAGAGCAATGCGTTTTATTAGAATTATTTAATAGTTGTAATGTTACAACCAGTTGAGTGTATAGGTTGATGTTATTACTATGCCATAATTTGTGTTTCGATGTGGGGATTACATGTTTATATTTATTCTATATTGTATAAAAACCTATACAACAATTATTATGGATTTTAGAAACATGATCCATCATTCTTGCTGGGATTATTTTTTTGGGTTGTGTTTTTCTGAAATTTTGGAGTACAATATGTTATAGGAGGAACACAGATACCATTTAGATATCATACATAAAACATGTAGAGAAAATTTATTGAATGAAAAGAATTACAAATTTATGTGTTGGGATAGAAATAGGAATTTACGGGATGTGTGATACTTGATAGGGGTTTTTATTTGGATCCTATGAAAATATAGACTATAAAGTCCTAGGAGCAGTAGCAAAATTTTCATATGATCATATGGTTCTAGGGTTCTATTGGTTACAATAGATGGTTTATTAATGATTTCTACATACTAAACTATTTGATAACATATTTAACCTATAATGGTGTAATTTTTGAATGGAATAAAAAAACCCAATGAAATTATGATGATATAAATTATATGCTGACTTCATCACATGTTTTGATTCTTCAATAACTAGCATCATGATATGAATTTTTATGTGTTTTTTATTGTATGGGTTTGGGATGTGTCATTCTTAAGGGAAAGTAGGTTGTGGAATATGGATCACTCTAGCTAGATGTCCATCTAATGAACTACCATACCAAAGATATTTGGTTTCCAATTGTTATTCATGCATTAAAATTGCAGCATCACTATTCTCTTTGAGGAGTGGATTTCATTATAAAATGATCATAATATCCTAATATAAAAATTTACATAGAGGGATCTGAAATTGTGATAAGGACTCTAGATAGATTATGTTCAGGCATTTATTTTGATACTACGCAATCACCTAGGAATGTTAATATGGGTACAGATGTGTTAAGACAAAATTTACAGACACTAGTTATTAAGTAATTAGTTAGGGAGTGGCCTCTCATAATTTGTTTTTTTAGGTGATGATCATAGAGTAATGAGGTTGATGTAATGGTGTCCTTGGATTTTTTAATATAGGAATAATATTTCTATGAGGGATTTTAGAAGGAGAAGGTGTAAAACACCAATTTATAGTGATTTGATAAAACGCATTATGGTGGGGAGACCTTGGGTGATTTTCCTCAATTTCTATATGGAACTTCTTCATCCATAGTCAGCTGTTTGTTCTATTTTCCAGGAGTTATGAATTGATGGAATATGGTAAACTATCTTATTGGTCAGTATAAAATAATGTTACCATTAAGAGTTATGATTTGAGATGATAGTATTGGTGGTTGGGGATGTAGAGGTCAATTGTATAAATTCTAATGCAGTTTATTACTTTTCAGAGAATCAAGGAAGAAGACCATAGTTGTGCATGTTTGTTACACCCCTTAAACATTATACTATGCTGATATTTCTAGGGAAATCATTATTGGTTTAACACATATTCCTAGTATAATGGATGATAATTGGATGATCATTGGTTGATATAGGAAATCAGTTCATTTCCTACAGATCATTGACATGATGAAGGTTGACCATAATAAGTAATTATATGCTTGAGATATTGTGAGGCTTTAGAGGGAAATTTATATGGCTATATATGGTAGAGACATGAGGTTCACATACATGTTATGGAACAATTTATAGGAGTATATGGGTTCTTAAGAGAAATTCAACACAATTTTACATCCAATGATGTATAAACAAACATATTGGGATTTCTTGGTTTATAAGGATTTTCTTCTAGAATGTGTTATTGATTTTGGTGGATACTTGGAAATGAACTTGACCTTGGAAGAATTTTCCTACAATAATATTTTCAAGGTCTTGATAAAAACTGACTTTTTAATTTTTTTTTATTAATTTCCATGTTGGTATCCCATGTATTAGGAAGTGTTCGGAGTGTGTTCCTAGGTTGGACCATTAATTGTTCGATAAATGGTATAGATATGGCAGTTTAACTACTACAGATTGATCATGAAAAGTTTTCCTCAAAAGTGTTATGGGGATTATCATCATCAGCTACTAGAGTGTAAGGATTGTTATTAAGACAGTCTCAATGTTTCGGATTACATGGGATATCAACAGTTGGGAATGCATGGTATGTTGGCACCAAAGTTTTCAGGCCCTTTGATGTAACTTTAGCAATACATTATGAACAGTACATCACAATTATACATTTATTTAATAACATAATTGATCCAACTCATTTATATTCACATCCAATAATTTATGTTATCATAATAAATACATTTGATTGTTATAAATTGCTGTTTTTTAATATTTTTAGTATAATAAACTTTAGAAATACATTATTAAACCCCGTTTGGCATATGATGAATCATTATTTTTGTGGTCTGAATATAAATTTCATTGTATTATAGGTTGTGCCTTCTGATGTAACCTCTCAACAATCGGTTTCAAGTACTACAACAATGCCATCACAATTATACATTGATTTTTTGGAATGTTTCTTCCTCTTCATGGTATGGATCTTTGTTAATAACTAGTTCCCTTAATATCCAACCATTTCCATCTACACAATTTCTCAGCCTCATTCACCATGGAATGGGGCAGGGTTTTGTGAAATTTTCATTCACCATATCACTTTTATCTTGCTCCTGATAATTCATTGTAAGCTCCAAATCGTTCCAACTACTGATTATTATTTAATAAACATAATAAACAAAATCAAACACCATTTGACTTTCCACATCCACATGCGCATCCATATACTTCCATGTGAACCAATTCTCTATATCTCTTTAAGAATTATCTTTTTATAATGTCATTAATATATTCCTATGCTTTAAACATTTTACATCATTTTTTATTTTTAAAAAACCAACACACAAGCTCTTTGGTTACAAGATTATCCCCATTTGGTGTTCATTCTCAGCTCTACTCCCCATTTCTCAAGAAACTTCTTTCACAAGATATATGATGGAAAAAACATCTTTTCATGCCTCTAAATATGAATTTTAAACCTTAGTCCCCTTGTTTGATTGAATAATTTGAGATTTTGTTATTTTTAATCTTAGAACTACTTTCTTTTAACCCACCTACACTTTCCACAGTAGATTGCAATTATTGAATTCTACACTTTGAATTGAGTTGTAGAAAAATACTCTAGGCCTTGTGAGTTGTATATTTATGTATGAAACTATATTTTAAGCCAAAAAACTTGTTTGTTATGTGTCACTCACCTCTTTGAACTACCACATGATTAAATGGCCTATTATGTAAGTGTTTACGCCTCTTTTTTCTATCCCTTTATTCAATCATTCATGTATTATTATAATATTTAGTTATGAATTGTCTAGTTATTAATTATTTTATGGTATTGCAGAAGTGAAGGGATACACTCGTCATAGGTTTAAGGAATGTTCCTGATTGAGGATGGTCCCTATTATTTTTTCATGATGCAAATCCTGCTTGGGAAGCTCTCTCAAAGTCTATATAGTCAGGTATGTCCTGTAATTGAAGGATGTTCAATGAAGTAGCTTCAAGAATCCATTTATCTTCATTTTTTATGATGATTTTGATGTGGAAGTAGGAAAGGGACAGGGGTCCTGTCCAGGTTTGGGGGGGATCTGTCCATGGGGGGGAACTGGCAGGGGGGATGGTGAGGGAGGGAAGTGGGGGGGGAGGGTGCAGGGGGGTCTGCAGGGCATAGAGGAGTGGTGCAGGAGGGCAGGGGAAATGGTGCAGGAGGGCAGGGGGTGTCTGCAGGGCAGGGGGAGTGGGAGGGTCTATAGGGGAGAGGTGTAGGAGGGCGGGGGGGGGAACTGGCAAGGGGAGAGGGTGCAGGGGGTAGGGGTGTCTTCAGGGCAGGGGGAGGAGGGCAGGGGTCTGGAGGGCAGTGGGGAGGAGTGAAAGGGGGAGGGTCTGCAGGGCATAGGGGAGGGGTGCAGGAGGGCAGGGGGTCTTCTGGGGGGAGTGGGGGTGTCTAGGTTCTGGAGAGGAGAATTTGTAGGGGCAGGGGGGACTGGATGGGGGTGGGGGTATGGCAGGTGGAATGGGAAGGGGCATGGGGGTGCATGGTGAAGGCAGGGGCAGGGTGGGGAGGGAAAACTGGTAGAGGGGGAGGGTGAAGAAGGGAAGGGGGGTGTCTGCAGGGCAGTGGGGAGGAGGGCAGGGGGGACTGGCAGCGGGGGTGACCTATTTAATGTTCTTTAACTATCTTATGTATATATTACTAAATGATTAATCAAAACAATTTCGTTGTGGTCGAAAAACCGCCCAAATTATGCCAAACAATCATCATTTAATTATTATCTAATGATTCATTCACATGGAATATCATATAATTTATTATAAGATCATTTAAACTTATATAATATCATTAATAACTTGAAATATCATTTCTGGATATTTATCCATGTTCTACATGAAAATTCATTTAAGAATACAAGTGAACCACTCAAGAAAACCCTAAAAATGAACAATCCTGAGAAATGTTATTAAACCCTATAACTCATCAAAAGGCCCATAAAATAACATAATGAAACTGGACCAGGCCAACATGTCGTGACCATGCTACGGTCACACCGTGGTCACACCGTGGTAATGTCGTGATTTGGCCCTGCTCTAGCCACATCCAGCCCACACCACCCCCCTTCCACCTTCATTTCATCCCGGTACCACCAACATTCCATCCCACAACAGTCCCCCCTACCGCCTTTGAATCGGCTCGCACCATCCCCCAAGCACCTACAACCAGCCCCCTTCCACCAACATTCCAGCCTCCTCCCACTCCCTTCGCTCCTGGCAGGAAGATGCTGCCCCACGGATGTCGCTGGACCGGGCCAACACATCGCGGGCACGCTGCGGTCATGCCGCAATCATGCTGTGATTTGGCCCTACTCCAACCACATCCATCCCACACCGGCCCCCTTCCACCTAAATTTGTATTCTCCTTGGACAAATATTCCATTATGATATTTCTTGCCTCTATTTTCACATACAAGAAAGGTTTTTTGGCATGAATCTAAGTTTTTCTCCTTCTTCCATGATAGAAGAACTGATCCTTTTATATTTATCAATTGGCTTTGACTTCCTAGGTTTATTACCCAAGGATGTATGATCTGCCTTCTTTAAAAACTTCTTGGGAATAGTGTTTCCAACATCATTTTTTTAAAATTTTCCAAAGGAAGTTTTCTTCCATTTTTCATCATCGGTGGTATTCATTATCCATTTGTTTTTAACACATTCTTAGATGAGCATGCTCCATTCTAGTGACAACACTCAATTAAAATAAAATAGAGATCTTAAATCAAGAAGTCACCCAAGTTGAATCATTACATGTTTTTAGGAAAATAAGACTAGCTACCACACAAACTAATGATGATGATATTACTAACAAAAATACTCATAATTGTGTCAAAATAACTTTAATTGGTCCACTATTTTTCACTATAAGCTCATGGAGGAATGTTACAGACTATCCTGATAAATCCGTTGTTACTCGTGCATATTTATCTATTACCCATGGTTTAAAAACAAATTTTGTACAAATATGGGTGTGATTAAATAATGAGAATCCATCCATGGGGGTGCAGGGGGACTGGAGCTAGTTGGGGGGCAGAACATTGATCCATTTACTATCCAAAACAAACAAACTCATTTATGTATCCACATCTTTAAACTCAATTGGCTATATTGGAATCCTAGAATTTTATGGGTATTGCATCCTCAGTTGAAAATCCCATCATAATTGATAACCAAACCAAAAATAAAAGGTATGGTCACTTTACAAGAGTCTTGTTGAAGTTGATATGGCAGGTACATTGGTAGAGGAAGTTGTTATTACCATAAGAGATGATAGATTTAACTAAGAAATTGTTTATGAAAGGAAGCCTATGTTTTGTAATGGTTTTAGTCTATTTGGACATCTCTTATCAGAGTGAAATCGCTCAATGGTCTATGAAAAATTCGATTTGAAGCGTCATGTTGAGGCCACATCAAAAAGAGGCCTGGAAAATTTCAAGAGGATGGCTCATGATTCTGATTTTTCAAACTCTAGTGCAGGCTCCAACTTTCATAGTGAAGAACATAATCTGGACTCACAGCATATGGATAGACTGGATCCTGATTTGGTTTCACTTATTGACATTGTTGAGTTAGAGGGGGATAACAAAGGGGTTCTCCTCAAGCATGCAGTTAATCCATTTATGGTTGTTGGCATACAGGATATCTGCATTGGTTTACAACATGAGGACTCAATTAATCAAATGCAGTATCACAATTATTTCAATCCGGATAGTGTGCCTGAAGATATCCCAGTGTCCTATGTGACTGCCCAGCTGCATCAACTAATTGTGGTCTCCAAATAGGCTTATAAGGACCCATCTAATGATTGTTTGGAATAGAATGAGTAGACCCACAACTCAGTCAAGGAAATACAAGACTTAGAACAGGCTCTTGATGGAAAGCAGGAGAACTTCATAACTACTAAATGTGGCTCTAATGAAGTTGTTCCAGACTCAAAAATGCCTATTGCGACCATGCCTAGACATAAGGTGAAAATAAATAATTTAGGGTAGGACCTACATGGTTCAGGAGAGTCACTTGGTGGATAGTAGGAGAACCTCAGTGCTCCTATATATGGCTATAATGAAGTAGTCCCAGACACACAATTGGGTAGTGCTAGTTTTGGGCATGCATCTTCCTTGCCTACTTCATATTTGGTTGGACATGATTCTCATAAAGGGGACTCTTTTACTCAGGTAGAGCCTATGAAATCAAGAAAAAGGAGAGTTTCAAGAGCCGCAGAGGTAGGCTTTGCTCACTCTCTAAAGAAATTCTTTCCTCTAAGTGGGAAATCATGGGTGGAAGATGTAGATGACAGTGCTCCATCCAAATATATAACAATTTAAATAAATTGGAAGGATGAATCTCCCCCTTCCTCTAGGGAAAATGATGAATGTATTGAGGATAAGGCCTTTAAAGGCAAGGCTAAAAAGAACAATAAATCCAATAAACTGATCAATATGAAGAAAGGGGGGACTCAGACCAGAGGCAAGTCAGCTCTTAATAAATGAAGATTTTTTCAGGAATTTCCATGGGCATGGGAACCCTCCCACAATCAAAGCCCTTAGGCACATTCTTATGACCAACATACCTTTAATAATTAGAATTTCTGAACTGAAAATGAAGTTCTCAAGATGGAAATCTATAAAATTGTATTTAATTGGATACTCACCAATATCATAACATGTGAATGAAAATGCGGATGAGGATTTTGTTGGATTGGTGTTGCCTGATCCGATTTGGCACTGTAGCAATGCTGAACACTGTAGAAATGCTGACCAACCGAAACCGACAGGCACTGTAGCGGTGCAGACATCAGGGTCAACTTCACTGTATCGCTTTTGACTTCAAGCCAACATACACTGTAGCACTTTTGACAAATTTGGTCGTCAATCACTGTTGCAATGCGGACTTATATTTCGGAACAACGGACCATATTCTTCATATGTAGCCCATTTCGGGCTAGGGTTTACTACAAAAATCCTCTATAATCTTTTTCTCCTGATATAGTGAATTCTGCCTCTCCCGTGGATGTAGGGATTTTTCTCGAACCACATAAATGATTGTGTCCCTTACTTTCTTTCCTTCGTTTTTCCTCATCTCTTTCATTTTGTCTCTCGGAAATTTCGCAACAGATTTATGTGTCCTAAAGCATGAAAGAGTTCATGTTCGTTCCTGCACTGATGATCATCAGAGTGTCCTGGTTGATATGGTGTTCCATGATATTGGGATATCTATAGTCTTTTTTATGCCTCTAACTCCTATCTCAATAGAAGGGAGAATTGGTAGAATATCACTTATATTTCTAAGCAAATTTCACACAGCTGGATGTCATTGGGTGATTTTAATATTGTGCTCCGACTAGAGGAGAAAACTGTTGATAACTTCAATAGGATGGCTACTTCTGACTTCCTTTCTTGCATTGAAAATTATAGGCTAGTTAAAGTGGCCACTATAGGGGTGATTACACCTAGAGCAGGTACACCATTAATGGGAGGAAAGCCATCAGTATTGATAGATGCTTGTCCTGCATCAATGAAGGGAATTATCCCTTGATTATTTATGGACTCATCTTACCAAAGAATCACTCTGATCATAATCCTATACGGATTGATGTATGTGCTAGAAATGTGAGGTCTTCTCCTTTTTCTTTCAGACATAACAACTCATGGATTGTGTGCAGGGGATAGGGTGAGGGGGTAGGGGTGGTTTTATGGGGGTAGGGGGGTTTGCAGTGGGCTGGGGGGGAAGTGTAGTGGGAAGGGGGGAAGTGCAGGGGGCAGGGGGTGTGATGGGGGAAGGGTGTGTGTGTAGGGGGGGATGCAGTGGGCTGGGGGGGAGGTGCAGTGGGCAGGGGAAGGGGTATGTGCAGTGGGCTGTGGGGAGTGCAGGGGGCAGTGCTGGGGAACGGGGCAGGTGGGGGATATTTTTTTATGGAATGGGAGGACATATAGCCACGGTTTAAAACCTTGGAAAAAGTCTTATTACCACAGTTTTAAACCATGGTTATTTATATTGCCAGACATAGGATTCTACCACAATTTGAAAACCGTGGCTATAGGCTATTTCCACGGTTCAATCCATAGATATAGGGATATAGCCACAGTTCAAATCGTGTCTATAGGGCTATAGACACAGTTTTAAACCATGTCTATAGGTTTAACCCTATAGCCATGCCAATACCAGCCATGGTTTTTGGACCTATAGCCACAGTTCCAAACTATGGCTATAGATTAATTTTCTAGTAGTGTTAGTAGTACATGAGTCCCTCTCTTTCCTATGTCATATTTAGATCTGCATAGAGACAAAGTTTCAGGAACTACGTATGGAATGATTCTAACTTTTTCCAATGAGATATGTAGAGACTCCTGAATCTTCAATTTGAGGTCTAGCCACAATCAGAAAATTTTCTTATTTTCTTTTCTACTCCAGTATATGAATCAGATCTATACAGAGTGTTTCCTTAAGATTTATGATTTGGTCTGTATACCATTTTATGTCTTAAGATTTACCATTCTCTTAGAATGTGTTAAAAGTCCCCATTTTTCATGCCAAATATGATTAACATGAGGAATGATTGTTTCAAGAACTACATATGGATTGATTCTCATTTTTTCCAATGAGATATGTAGAGACGCATGAATCTCCAATTCGAGGCCCATCCACAATAAGAACAACAACAACAAAAACCCCTTTATTTCTTGTACAAGAATCAAATCTACATATGAAATGTTATAAGAACTATGCATGAATTGATTCTTTATCCTGCATAACAGATAATGACATTTAGCATTTATCCCTTAATCCAGTTACAATGTGTCTTTTATTTCATATTGGTTCATTCTCATCCTTACCACATGATGTTAAACTGCATGGAAATTTATCACCCCAATTTATCAATTGGATCGCCTTTATATTATAAAAGGAACCCTTACTGCTCCTTGTTTCTCACACCGAGAATAGTTCAAGTGGGATTAAGAATTGAGTAAATGGATTCTTTATATAAATAGGGTGTTTTCAATTTCTTATAGGTTTATCAATGTCCTCACTTCATGACTCAAAACTGCACATTACAAAAGGAAACAAAGAAAGCCTCCATTTTACATATGAGTCAGATCTATGTAAAGGACATCAAATTTATGGAAAATATTTATTCAAATATTTCTTATATACATTGGGCATAACCCCCTTACATATTTCACACTCTTAATGTTGAATTTTTCTTTTAGATTTTCATAATATTTCTTACGGTTTCTAGTAGCAAAGATTTCAATATCTGAGAGCTCTTTTCCCTGACTATACAGCATGTGCCCTTAGATGGCCTTGCATAAGTTGCCTACATAACAGGCATGTCAGTCAAAAGATTCCACTAATTGACTATACAACATATTACCTAGTTGTCCCCACATAATGTAGCCCCCATAACAGTTTTTTCAACTAATGGTAACTTCGTTCTTGGTTATAGTAACTTTTCCCCCTTTAGTCTTTGATGACAATATACAAGAATCTGTATTTTAAAACTGTCATTCAATTATACTTGTCCCGTTATCTATATCACAATCTGAAAATATTCAAGACCATGGTTTACACATTTCCCTCATCATGTGCTCGGTACACTATAAAATAATCTTAAAATCACTTGACTACATGTTATATATTGTTTCGATTTCTGGTCCTATTTGTATGACCTAAAACAACAGACACCATATTGTTTACATTTGGGTCAGACCATTGTAAAAGTATTATTCCTATGATTCTTTGGATATCATTATTAGAGATACTCTTTCCATATTCAGGTACCTTTTTCCATAAAACAAACTCTATGATTTGGAAAATTTGAATCTCCATTAATTTTCTTTGAACTTTAACAATAGAACGTCAAAATTCTGAGAGCTCTTTTTCCAATCTATGTAGCATGTGTCCTTAGGCGGCCTTGCATAAGTTGCCTACATAACAGGAATGTTAGTCTAAAGATTCCACTAATTGACTATAAAACATATTCCCTAGTTGGCCCTGCATAATGTAGCCCCCATAACAGTTTCGTCAAGTAATGGTAACTTATTTCTTGGTTATAGTAACTTTTCCCCCTTTAGTCTTTGATGACAATATACAAGAATCTGTATTTTAAAACAGTCATTCAATTATACTTGTCCTGTTATCTATCTCACAATCTGAAAATCTTCAAGACCATGGTTTACACATTTCCCTCATCATGTGATCAGTACACTATAAAATAATCTTGAAATCACTTGACTCCATGTTATATATTGTTTCGATTTCTAGTCCTAGTTTTATGACCTAATACTACAGACACCATATCTTTTACTTTTGGGTCAGACCATTGTAAAAGTATTATTCCTCTAATTCTTTGGATATCATTATTAGAAATACTCTTTCCATATTCAGGTTCCTTTTTCCATAAACCAAACTCTATGATTTGGAAAATTTGAATCTCCATAAATTTTATTTGACCTTTAACAATAGAACATCAAACTTCTGAGAGATCTTTTTCCTATCTATGTAGCATGTGTCCTTAGGCGGCCTTTCATAAGTTGCCTACATAACAGGCCTACAGTCAATAGATTCCACTATTTGACTAGGCAGCATATACCCTAGTTGGCCCTAGATAATGTAGCCATCATAACAAGTTTGTCAAGTAATGGTAACTTCGTTACTGGAAAAGTCACACATTATGGTGATGCGGGTTTTATGATTTGGCATCCATAAAAAACTTCCCTTATAAATATTTAAAGAATGTTAAAGAAATTCTTATCAATGAAGTTTTTTTGGGATCAAATTCAAAATTTATGATCAAAGCTATTCGACCTTAAATATTAGCATTTTATAGTCTAATATGTATGACTTTAAACTGCCAATAACAAAAGACTTGATACCCATCAGACTAAGAACCCGCAAAGGGCGCTCTGAACAAAAGTCGAGTCCTAGCTTACTAAATATAAATTTTTTGTATGATTTAGGTAATATTGAGCAATGAAAAGTCAAAAGATACAAAATTTGTGGGATTATCCATATAAACCTAGAAATAATCAAATTATGCTCTTTTAGTCACTCGGCTTAATAAGTAAATTTTAAGAACCTCATTCTTGTTATTATAATGATGATTGTTTAACATAAAGGAATCCTGATCAACATTTACCTTTCATATTGTAATCATGAATGAAGAATAGGAATGAAGGAATGTATATGATTATAAACAAAATTTATTTCATTTATGTGGAAATGGAGGGCCATCCACAAACTGGAGCCTCTCTATCATATTTTCAAATCAACTTTCAACATGACTTTTAATTTGTAGAACCACTTCATAAGCTCAATCAGTTAATTGTTGAAGTTGAGATAATTGAGAAACTCCAACCTCCTCTTCCTAGCGAAGTGCTTCCTTAGCTGTTGAAATGGAAGTTATCCCCTACAATTGGGTTTACCCTAATGTCTGATTCAATTGCTCAATCCTGTTATGAAGGACATCCAATTGATGTTGAATAGATAATAACTCCATCATGGATTCTTTGATTTGTTGGATAATCTTGATTAATTTCTTGTTATGATTTTCCTATACTTCAACCACTCTATCTTAAAATACCTTAATATTGATGAGTCATTTAGCCTATTAAAAATCGTGTCATGGTTTAGGCTACTACTCCTGTCATCATATAGTCTCTTTCATGGCATCATTGATTGGCCGATAATTAAATCCACCAAATCCCAACACACAGAATAATGCTTGGAGTTTTGGAAAATGGGACAATAATTCATCTAAAGGCTTTTCAGCAATTATATTCCAGATCCTCCGTCATGTCTTCTTACATGCCATTCCAAAAGAATATTGCATCTCTAAATCTAAATCGGATTCACTACCATGAGGTAATATGTACTCTGGAAATAGGTTGCTTAAAGAATTGTTTCGTTCTTCTTCTCTTGGGATGGTAGAATCTTCACCCTCTGACCTGGGAGTTGAAAACCCTAAATAATAAATCAAGGTCATTATTAGTTTCAAATGGAGGAAACAAATATGACATATATGGCCAACTATATTTACCCAAAAATAAGTCATCTACTTGATTGATTCATCCCTTGTATTTTCAGCTCTAGTGTTTTGAGCTGGTGTTTCTGGAGGAGGGGGTTGAATTTTTTTAGATATAACATTAGAAGGCTCTGGAACGTCTCCTGATGAAGGATCCTCTATAATTTTTTTTTCAGTCCCAGTAGAAGGATAAAGTGTAACACCTTGTTCTTGAAGATCCTTTGTGATATTTTCTGAAGATAAAGTTGCATAAGGTGAATTTTTATGTAAAGAATAAAGTTAAAGAACAAATTATGTATTGAAAATGAATGAATAGAAACTTACTTCCTTGAAATTCCTCATGGAAATCTCCAAACACCATGATGGAACTTGGAATATAAATATTCATATTAACGATGTCCATCATTTCATTATATACGGCCTGAAATGTTACAGCAGCCTCACCATTTAAGGTATCCAACAAATGTTGGTTGATTCCCAAATTGGCTCTTCTGACATTTTGTTTTGTTGAATCTTCAATTGTTATTCTAGCATCAGATGGGTTAATTTCAGCATTGATTACAGATTGCCCTGGATCTTGAGTCCTTTCACATTAAGCAATAGGAATATCAGTATTGACTATTTTCAGGATCCTTTGAAAAAAATAATAACTGGGAAATTTATTTAATCTTACCATGGCCTTCCTCTCTCTCAACAGTGTCTGGAGTAGGTATAGCTGAATATTTTGACAATATAGATACTTCAGCATGAACCTGGTTTTCTCCTTGGTTTTCTTTTTCTGGTTGTGGAGCATCAGCTCTTAATCCCTTGAGGGGAAACTTGAGGTAATTATTGAGGATTATCTGTCTCCATTACCCCAGTTAGGATTCTTGCTCCTGGAGAAAGTTCTGGTGACTTAGGAGGATTATTCATTGCACCAATAGGAGAACCTGCAAGATTATACTGAGGTGATTCAAGATTCTTTCCAGATATTCCTTCTCTATATTCAAGCTGTAGAGATACATTTTCATCATGATTGATGACGTCAAATGATAAATAAGAGTTGAGATGAAAGGAAAAAAGGGAAATACATTCTCAGTATTAACATAAATATCCCACTCCTCCTCAGAGTTGATAATTACCCCTTCGAGAACTCCTAAGTCTAGCATATGAGATACTCATTTAGAAGCTGGGATTTGTTCATTAGTTTCATATATAAAAACCTCTAACTCCGCAATATATTTTTTTACTTAATCCAAGTTATTTTCTAGATTGAAATCAGAAGGTTCTTTTATATCACCAATATATGGTATTCGAATTCCATTTTGAAAAAAATGCCTAGGCATCCCTGAGATCACAGGTTATATTCTCCTATTAATGAATGGATGAAGGTTGCACATAATTCAATTTTTGACTGGTTGACTATAGAAGAGGTTCGACACCTTCTTATTGAAGATCTTCTTCAGACCTTTCTTCCTCAGAAAATTCAATAGGTGGAATAGGAATCTCTGCTTGATGATAGTGATTGGATCGCCTCGGTGTTTGAGGTATTTCTTTTTTAGCCTTGGTCTTCCTGGTATACTTCATACGAAGATGCTTTGAGGGCTCTAAAACCTCTAAACTTCATGTACCATCTTTGGCCTTGTACTTCTTAACATGATTTTCACATACAACAGTCGTTGTCACCGCCACTCGATATACTCCTTTTTTCAGATCCCCTTGAGGATAAGAAGAAACCCAAGCTTTAGCATACCCATCTTCCAATCCGATTGATTCATCTGATGGAGGTAATGTAATTGACAGTTTGGATACCTATAAAGCTATGAGAATACATAATTGTCGTTCTACCAATGGGTGCATCTCATATCTTACATGTGTGGGTGGAAAGGTGTTTGACTGTTGAAGACACCTAAACTGACTAGCAAACCTTTAGGGCACAGAAGCCTTGCAGATAATTTCACCATCAATCCTAGTTGATAGTACACCATTCTTAAATTCTATTATAAAAGATATCAGCTCATACTCTCCTTTACCATCATCAATAAATGTTCCAGTTGGTGGATTACCAAAAGGAAATAAGTTTAATTCTCCAAATACATTCAATACCTTTAGTACCTCATCAGGTCACAATCTTAGAGGCTTAATACCAGAAACTTTCTATAAAAATGGGGTGAATCGACCGTTAGGAACTCTGACTAAGTTCAATAATGAGTATGAAGGAAAATGTTCCGCAATCCATCCCCACAACAATTGAAATTGCCCCACAATTCTAAATGGATCATTCCCATTATATAAATGCAGTAGGAGAAGGTAAATTCATTCCAAAACAGGGGTTTCTAGCCCAATATACTTCCCCTCTACCAATTTAGTGGAAATTAAAAAAGTCCATGATCTTACACCACCACTAGAATCATGAACTGGAAGCAAATAAACACTTAGCCACATATCAAGGAAGGAAGCTAAGTGTACATTTGCATCTATATCAGGTTTGACTTTATAACCCCAGCGCTTGTAATCACCTTTTTCCAGTTTAGGACAATATGTTCTTGAAATGCCTCAATTATTGATGGAAGGAAAAACATTAGGACGTTCATAGGTTGGTCCTTTCTCTGTAGTTGGTTCTAAGAAATCTTACATTCACACTCTGGCATGAATATCTTTCTTATCTTTGGGTAAATTCTTCGCTATCTTAAATAATTCATGGGCCAACGGTGGTGTTTTGGTAACATCACCCCATGATGAAGTAGGCGGGATGAATTCATCATACATTTCCCCACGAATAGGAATTCCAGTTATTTGGTAAATGTCCCAGAGACTAATACAAACTCTGTCGTGCATCATATGAAAAATGTTTGTTTGTGGGCTCCATAGACTCAGTAATTCAGGAATGATTTCATTTTTGTAAACATAAGTTTGACCCATCTAGATAGTTTCATAAATTTGAACGTCTGATAATTCTTTTCTGAATTCCACACAAGTCTGACGTACCTAGAATGCCCACATCCACTCGGGTTTCACACCCACTCCATAACGAAGGTCCCAATCTCCTTTCCAACCATTTGATTGATCTGTTTGAGAAGCTCGGAAAGTGGAATCATAACAATGTGGGCATGGTTCTATAATACGATCCTTCATATCTAGAGAACAAACACTATAGTGAAGGATGCAACTAATATGGATTTTTCCTTCCAGAATTGGAACCCCCCTGCACTATATTCATGCAGTTGTAGTTGGAATACTGAAGAAACCAATTATTTGGAAATTACTTATTAATAGATAGAAAATGGGCATCTTTCAAAATACCATGACCATATAGAGGTAATTAAGGACTTTGTGGATAGTCACATTGGTACAGAATTAGACCCTTACAAAGCCCAGGAAGAGTACTCTCAATAGTGTCATAATAATCTGGCCCGACAATCCCCATCATTTCACTTTGGAGAGCCTTAGCTTCCTTGGTATGGGTCATCAAATGAGTCATTTTTTCCAGAAAAAGAATGACCAAAATTAAAGATCATATTTTTAAAGAAGAAATTAAGAAAATTGGTAAAGGAAACGTGTCCCGTAGGTCCTTCGACAAAGTCCTTCGACGAGTTCCTTCGACAAGGTCCTTCAACGAGGTCCTTCGACAAGGTCCTTCGACGAGGTCCTTTGACGAGGTACTTCGAAGAGGTCCTTCAATGAGGTCCTTCAACTAAGTCCTTCGATAAAAATCTCAGTGCAACTCCATCGGTGAAGTCCTTTTGGTGTAGCTCTATCACGTAAATAATCTTACCTTGAAGAAATTTCAAGAGAATTACGCAAGAGCACAACACGATGCAGCTAAACGAACGAGCTACGAAACGAGAGCTCCAAACATTGGAAAGTTCAGGTGGAAAAAAAGGCGAAAGGTTGAAACCTATTTATAGGAAACAGAAGACCTGCGTGACATAGCTGCGTGCCATATCTGCGTTCCATATCTACGCGATATAACTGGGAAAAATTTCCTTAGGAGTTGACCCTCATTTTTATATATTTTTTGATCCAATATTGAGGGGGGGGGGGTTGACACCCCATAAAGAGATTCAAAAAGTTCAAAGGAAACATCAACCAATATCCAGACGCATCATGAACGAACACCTCGGTCGAGCCGCGTGATAGGGCTACGCAGCCGAGCTGCGCAATAAGGTTGCGCGTCCGAACTACGTGCAAGAGGATTTGGGATGCCTCTGCGTGGAGCACCAGTGTGGTAGAGCTACGTGTCATATCTACGCGGACCATGTTTTTTTGGCCAGGCCCATCCGTGCCTATAAATAGGAACCTTGGGCACCCCATTTCTAGACTGAGATTCTTTGAATGACTCTCTAAAGCTAACATTGTGTAGCTCTTTCACCAAGATCTCTCAAATTGTCTCAGGTTGTTCCCTCAACTCCGAGAGAAGGGATAATTAAAGGGAATAAGCATGTTTTTGATGTTCTTCAAATTCTTTAGTCACCGTTCATACCTACGCAGTGTACCTTCACACCATATCTGCATAGTACAACTCCATGGTACATTTGTGCGCCATACATGCACGATTGAGCAGTGAGGGGTACCTACGTGGCATACATGTGTGAGGTACCTATCTGACAAACTCAAATACCCTTTAAAGCCTTTCATGGCACAGTATATCTTTCTTTGGTTCCCTTATTCAAAAGGGTCTAAGTTGAAACCTCCCCCAAAACCTCCTGACTTCTCAGATCTTTGGGTAAGGCACATCAGCGTCTCTCCAATTTGGGTTTGTATGTCCGCAGTCAGAGGATTACCACATTTTTTTCATGATGGCGTTAAGATTCATGGGATGTTTTTGGTTTTATATATCCGTATTCAAAAGAACTTTTCTCCCAGTAACAGTGTTGGGAAGCTCCCGGTTTGGAATATGGTGGGCTTCTGGCCTCTCCCTTTTGAAAGAGGTGACCCGGGACCTCAGTTTTCTAGTAGGGAAGGTACACTTCACACTTTCCATTCCATGCAAGTATAAGAGAATTCTACCTCCCCTAGAAGAACCAATTTTAGGGCAGCCATCCTGGTGTAAGCCCCTCACCTTCACCCCTTCTTCCTTACATTGTACCCTTGTCCAATGTAAATAGAACAGAGGAATGTTTGTCGCCTCTCCCTCTTCCATGGTCGACATTCCCTCTTCTATTAGCGGAGTAGGAAAAGTGTAAAGTGTAATTGTTGAAATCATTCACATCCTCTTGTTTCTCACACTCAGCATAGCTCACGTGGGATTAGAGATATGTGATGATTACAACATGTGCACAAACACTCACTAGAAGGAACTATGAGAACTCTGATACCTGTTCAAACCAGGATACGTAGGAATCTCTTTCAGAGCCCGACCTCACTGGATATCCTCCTTATGAATCCAACCCTAATTCCCCCAATTTAGGCATCTTTTTTCAGGAAGTAAGCCCAAACTCTTCTTTCTCATAGGAATACACTCTTCTGTGAGATTCATCAAGCTACGTGGGATTTTATTCCCATCTATATGGGATATGTAGGAAGCCTCTTTGAGGTTCAAACCCAACACTTCAAATAAACCCTGTTCTCTTTGGTCCATATTCCAAATAGGGTTTGATCCTATTTGGAAACCTATATCCTTTACAATGTTCCTTGGGCTGTTTTATCATAAGTCCCATCCCAAGTTTTAACTAACCACCTTCCGCTTAGGGGTCCTTATCACATGCCCTTAAAAGCTATGATGGGTCCCATTAAGTGGCACCGAACTACGAGGGTTCTGATTCCATTCACAAGGATATGAAGGTAGCTCATTTTATTAGCACGATCCCAAGATCAAAATAAACCTTCATATCCCTAGATGAAAATAAACTCCATAGTGCCACACATAGTGGATTAAAAAACCAGTATCATCATAAATAGTGATTAAAATAATCTCTAATCAGTATATTAGAGGATACCATTGATAGAAAACCTCTAATACACACTGATAATTCAAAAAATATTATACATGTAAAATAAGTGATTTTAAATTCCAAGGGATACTTATGATATACTTGGTGAATTAATAGATATTCATGAAAATATTTTAATTTCAAAGAGAGTCCATGTGTAGACAATAATTCCCCCAAAAAGGGTATAATGAGTCTGACCTCCCATCCTCTCGACCAATGCTTGTTCTTAAGTATCGTAATGTTTAAAACTTACACGAACACTAGCCTTTGGAAAGAAGGTCTTCTTTGGATAAAGAAATATTGGAAGTTTCCAGTTCCATGAATAAATCCAATGGAAACTACCTGGAAACAAGTATTCTTAGATCTAGAATATCATGTTTCAAGGACTCATGAAATAGTTGGAAACCCTAAGAAATACTTAGGAAAAACATCCTATAATTAATCAAAAATGTGATGAAAAATAATTCCTCTCATCTCTCTATCATCTCGAATACTACTAGAAACCTGGGTTGTAATCCTTCCCAAATGTTGTTTATTAGGTTAGGCATGACTTGCCTATGAATCCCACTCACTTAAATATACAATAATATAACCCTAAATGGAAGTAAATTATATAATTTAATTATAAAAGTTGATATGTCCATGATATTGTACTAATAAATGCATTATATGGGTATGGAAAAAACCAGTCTTCTCTAATAAAAAAAATATCAGAGGAATTTGTTTCCACCAATCAAAAGGGTTCATTCCCTAGACCAGTAAATTCCCTCTAATCACAATCCTAATAGTTTGTTGATAAATACCACTCTCTAAAAATATTTCATAGTTAAACCCAATCCATCTATGAGTTTAGCTAAAATAAAATAATTATGTGCTACTATATCTAACCAAGAAAAATATTGGGTGATATACAATAAGATCATACCATGAATGGTAGATGGTAAAACATCCTAGTTCTTAAGACTATGATAAATGGAATGAAACTCTCATATGTGTAATACATAAACTCTTTTCTGAATACCCTATGAAGTAACACTCCACTTATCCTACTCCCACTACTCCTAGGAACCACTCTATATACCCCAACATAAATCACCTATGGAGCTTTAACTATCAACCTATGATGTCATTCACAATCAGTCAACATAGCCCTATTTAGATCCTATACCATTATAATACTGCTAGAAGGTCCAAAAAATCACCATAGATGTCTTATCCTCCCACATGTTGGGCACCCAATAGGTGTTCAGTCAAACTTGGCACATACATGACCATTATTACCACACTAATAGCACTATACAAAACTAACTCCCCAAAGAGGAAGAGATGTTGTTTTAACATGGATAATCATTCCACTACCTCACTAGTGTAAACCCAAAAAAGGATTCTTCTACCCACATAATGACCTAGTAATAGTCTTACCAATAGTGTCCATATAACCTTTTATATATTCCTTTAACCATGTTCTTCTTAGTAAAAATCATATAGTTCATAACCTCATATAAAGAAATAATTTGAAATACATTCATCTACACTTGGATCTCATTCCCTATCCCATCCTCAAAACATATATCTTTGGACACATCCTTCAATACTAACATATTAGGAAATACCATATCTTTTTTATGTGATAAAAATCATCCACCACCAGAATAACTCTTTATGGGAGTTTTATAAACTCTTTAGCACTGTTTTCTCTCAGTGTCTCTAGAAATAAATGATCGATAAATTTATCTTGGAAGTCCATTTAGAAGAAATTAATAGGTTTGTATTCCTGGAATAATACTTCCCACTAATGATTTTCAAGGCCTCGTATAATATAAACTAAGAGATTTAATTTCCTCTTTTGAGATTTCTCTAGATGGTAAAAGATCATTTTAATAGACTCCATATGAACATAGTTTCTTAGGGACCCCCATCCCTAGTAAACATAAAAAGAATATACATCTAAAAATATCTATTTAGATTAAATAAAACAGGCATAGATTGAGGTTCCTCTATCTTTATTAATTGTATAACTCATAATATTCTCTCATGGTTTAGAACATCCATAGCATATCTTAGTAAAACAAGAGGATTTTTTTCCAATAACCATTGGAACATACTCATCACTACCCTCATGATTATCTATTATAGGCCATCATAGAAGATTCCCTCTACAATTTCAAATACATACCTCAAAAAAATAATCATAATAATTCTCAATATCATGGTCTAGGGAAAATAATCACAATAATAACATCTTACTATTCTTTCCACCCCACATCCAAAAAATCTCATAACTCTTTTGATCCCTCCATCACCATCCACCTATACACAGGGTCAACTCTATATACATAGGAGCTAAATTAACTCATCACAAACTTTTTTTTAAGGAATCATGTCTAATAATATTTTAATGACTAATATAAAGTTAAATTAGATATAAATTGAAAGTTATAAAAGAAAAAAATTATAAATTTTAGTTGGAATTTTATTTAATAGACTCTATAGAGTAATAGGAATCCGGAGTCATGATTTAAATTTTAAATATATTTAAATAATCAATTATTTTGTATACCACCATAATGTTATATAGGAAAATCCATATAAGCTGATGTAGTAACTTCAAATAAGTGACTTAGGTACTAAGAAAAATGCAACCAATCATGGGATAGAATGAAAATAATATATGAATCTGACATTCCTAACATGACATGTGAATATAGATACTATTAATTATCTATTCAATAAACAAAATCCCATAATTCATAAATCAAAAATCAATTCTTTCATGTAAGGTGAATTAACTCAACAAAAAAATAGTGAAATAAGAAAAATAACCCCATCCTGAGTAACTTAGTTTTTCCTCATTTTTAGATTATATTCTACATTTTATAAGTATCAATAAAGGTTTTGAAAATGCCTTATATTATCTATAATTTTTACGAATATTAATATATATTAATGAGTCTTTGATATCACTTTTTAATGAAAATGATTGGTTTACTTGATAGTAACTAGTTTAGAGTACTTCTGGACCTCAGAAACACCTCCCTCTATTCGCAATGTTGTTGACTATCCCCAAAGTTCTTGGGAGATACCGTGGGTGTCTTAAACCATTGTATCAGAGTATAAAAACATTAAAAATAATAAAAAAACAAAAAAAATTGATCAATAAAATATATATAAGCCAATGAAGGTGCCAAAAATAACATATGAATCCCATTTTATAATAAAATGAGTTGTGTAAAATTCATCTAAATCATTCATGCACAACAGTCATAGTGGATTGAGCACATCAGAACCAAAAAATGACAAAAATATACAAAACCAAGAAACTAAAAAACTAGTCCAGGGTATGAGAATGACCCCATATCATATGCTACACATCAAAAAAATACTAAACCCTTGGTTATGTAGATCTTCATTTTATGTTTTCCTACAACCATAAAGTCTTCATGGGTACCAACCGATTTGTAATAAAGGTGAGGGTATGAATTAGTAGTACACCATTGATGGAACCTATGAAAATATCTATTTTGGGTACTAGTGAATTCTAGTGTTCATAATAAATATATAAAAGAAAACAATAAGCCCCCATCAATCCATAGTTCCAAGGTGACACTCAAGATTAATCAAACCTACTTTAGGAAGTGTTGGATGTCACTAAATATGATATATTCATTTGTAACTAGGTTCACATACACACAAAATTCTTGGAAAAATGAACCAATCATCCAAAAATATAGGTGTAGGAACTCCCTTCCAATAAATAAGAATGGTTATTCGGAACTCTGTGTAAGACACTAACTATAAAAAATAGGATCCAGTAATCTAGAAATTCATGGGAAACCCCCCCCCCCCAATTGGGAAATGATAATAAATATCAGAAACTCTAGTTCATACATTCCCTTCCATAAAATAAGAACCAGTCATCCAGAAACTCAAAGGAAGACACTCCCCATTAGTAACCAAGAACCTAATTAATTCCCTTAGTTGTTTTATATTTATTGTTAAATAAATTTACCACCATTAATGTCTTACCCTTTAATACTACTCACATTAATTAAATATATCACATTTAATTCTACTTATATTTTAGGTCATTCACACAGTGAGTCAGTATGATCCCACACCACACATACTATAAAACAAGTTGTACTTTTTGGGATGATTTGAAGACTATCTACGTTAGGTTCATAAAATACGTCTCATTGAATATCATCCTTATATTTTATCTTGAATTTCTAGAATCAAAGAACAAAACCAAAACCATTAAATAAAGAAATAATGGTCACAAACTACAATAGACCACAAAAATAGTGAATAAATATGATAATGGAAATAAGTAGAATGCTTTCATTACCTCTATATATGTCCAATATTTAATGTAATATATATATCTTAAGGAATAAAGAAAAACTCATTTTTAAGTGAGGGGTCTCAAGAGGGGGTGTAGAGATTGTTTCATGTAATGTAATAGTGGATAACCCCTCTTAATTATTAACATAAATAATCAGTTAAACAATTAAATAAAACACACAAAAAAAGAGTCACTTTATGAATATATAATCCAAATCACAACTTTGTTATGACAACTTAAGATATACTCAAAACTAAGAGGGTTTATATCATTATTTCCATAGTTTTTTTTCTAATTAATCATTTTATCCATTTACCTCTTGGACTGATTAATATCTTGATTATCTAATTCTATTACCACTCTATTTTTTATCACACACAAAAAGTGGATAGTTGATTTAAAAATTTCACCTTTTATTAATAAGGTTGGTCCTTTATTATATAGTGACAAACTATATAAATATTTTCCACTATAATAACATACCAATTATAGTGGTTTTATTTGAAAAAAAACTCCTAAACTGAAGTGTGGTTCCCTATAAATTTGGTTGTGGGGGAAATCAAGATTCACTAGAATGGTGATATCACGATCCACATAAATCCCCTACTATATCTATATACACTTTTTATAAGTATCCTTTAATTTCTTTAATTGCCTTGCAATACTAATAATTTCCTCTGCTAGTTGAGACTTATGTTGAATGTTGTAGTGATACTTTTCCTTCTTACTCAACTCTTACATTCATGATATTATGCAAGTAACTCCTATTATTATTCACTTATATATCTAGATATAGTGATCCAATAATTTATTACATAAATATTATATATTTTTAGATTAATATTCAATAAATCTCACATTAATACATGCTCAAGTACTATAAATCTTTATTTCCTATAAAGACTAGATAAATAATAAATTTATTCTAAATTATTTTCTCAAATATCTACCCCAAAAATTTATAAATGTATTACCCTTATAATCTTATCATACATAAGGTCCTTCTTTATAATTTAGGGATAGTGGGAATATAAGAATGGATAATATCCAATTCTCAATAATTTTAAACATTATAGGAATCAGTCAATGATCTTAAGTGAGTATAAGAAAATCACAAGGGTATAAGAACATGAGCATAAATTATGAAAAACATAATAAAAAATAAATATCATATATAATGGGTCATGAAATATGTATTTTATCCCAACATAATATTTCTATAATCATGAATCCAAAATCATGATCCATGTATAAAAACATGATCATATATCATAGGAATGTGGAACAATCATATAATTAAGAAATCAAAACATTATAAACATGTATAGAAACCAAAAATTTATCAAATAATGTTAAGGAAATTTAATCATATCCCTATATAAAATTTTTGGTCATGAAACTAGTTCTATATATAAAATTTTGAACACTTAATAATATAAACAAATCCACTCTTATATTTGTAAACATTACATCAAGTTCACTCATATCATAGTGATCTCATGAGATTTAATGCTTCACCCATTTAATTAGAGGTAAATATAATTTAAATCCCATAAATGACATAATTAAAACCATATATAATTGTTCCACAATATTATAAAAACATTTATCATGGTATAACCTATATAAAAGACATGGGTTTCATGAATATTTCATTATAACTTAATTAATCTGAGGGAATTAAATGGGTTTCATTAAGTCTCTTACTAAATCATTATCATTAGCCTTATATATAATTAAATTCTATGTTATCACAATAATTTATCCATATTTAGTAATAACAATCATTAAAGTATTTTGAAATATATGAAAAAATACTTTAAAATATCATTTTAACATTTCTTTAAAAAGAGGGAAAATATCACTATCTTTCATTGTCTTTAAAAAATAAACAATTATCAGAATATTAAGAAAAATATTTTATTTGAAAATAACCTTGGTAAAAGTTAATGGAATCTTCAAATAAAATAATGATCATGTCATTAAAAAAATTCATATCATATTTGTTAAAATGAAAAAAAAAATTCACACATTTGAAAAAAAGTCAAAGTTGGTCGTATGTAAAACATTTGAAAATGTTCATTTTAATAATTTAGAATTAAAGTACAAGATGGAAAAAATAATATTTATTGATCATTGAGGTATATATAAAAATATACATAAATTTTATTTTAAAACATCTACATTCATGAAAAAATATTTCAACCAAAGAGAAAAATATGTTGGGTTTTCTTTAAAAATGACTCAATCAATTTTAGTGCCAACAAGAGAAAATTTGTAATAATACTTGAAAATTATTGTAATAGATAGAGGGTAATAATATAATTTTTTAAAATGTATAATTATCATATAATTACTCTCAATATAAATTTAATATAGATAATCCCAAAAAGATATGAGATTATAACATAAACCCTTATATTTGGTTCATTCTAACTCCATACGCATTAAAAATTTATATCTAACAAATATATACTTATTATAAATATATTATAAAAAATATTTAAATAAATATTACTATATAAAATTCCCTTGTAACTCCCATTTACCATTTTATTAACAATTATTCATTAAAATGATTATTAGGGGGAAAACTAGTTTGTTTTCCATGAAGGTTTCGGTTCGATAGTTCCAGTAATTTAACCTTGGTCATGGTTTAATAATTTCCATAATATTAATTATATTAATAATTATAATATTTGTTCCTTATATAAAAAATTATAACCATTTATATTAATTTGTTATAAAAAATTAATTATATCACTTCATGGAGATATTAGTCTATACGTATCAATGGGTGATTTTTAAATTCATTATGGATGGAAAAAAAGAAAGTTACAAAATAATTTAACTTTATAGAATTGTAATGATATCATAAATATAATATATATTTATTAAAACAATACTTATTATCATCCATATAAATATTAAATAAAAAATGACTTACATTGATTTTTTGAGGTGGTAGTCCACACATATGCACGACCGATGATAACATTTTCTAATGGATAGGAAAGAGATTAAAAATGGACATAAAATTAACAAAAAAACATAAATTTATATTAAATATACTCATTACATGTTCTTAAAATTGTTATATAACATTTTCTGGTGTTTTAATAAGAAATAAACATGAAAAAGATCAGTGAGAAGACATACCTCTTCTTCGAGTATCCTTCTTGGAAAAGAACCTTATGTAATCTTGGATGTGTATTATGGGAAGACCAAAACCTTAAGTTAATGTATATATATTTTAAGAGAGTATTGTTTTAGTTCATGGTTGAACTAAATGGATCATTTGGTATGAATAATAGAGGTAAAGAGGTTCCCTTTTATAAGGTAGAGGAGTGGCACACTTTCAATTATCAATAAAATTTATATTTAATAAAGTTACACTCTAGGAAAGGTGTCTCCAAATGTTCTAAAGTTCAATGATATGCTGATTTAGGATCATAAATTATTCATAAAACAGGATTTGGACACATTTTTAGGCCATTTTGATCAATACCTATTTACTTGAACCAGTCATTAACCCTTTTAACATTTACCGTAGTGATGAATGTTTTCCTATATTTTTATTCATAATGACCAAAATGAAATTTTCCTCATTAATAAATTAGGAAATAATTATTCCAAATATGGAAACCATTTTATTGGTTTTAATTTCAATGATTCTAAGAAATTAATTTTTTTAATTAGTTCACAAAATAAAATAAATATTGTTTTTAGAAAAATGAATATTTAGGTACATAAAAATATTTAATAATATTACTTTTCTAATAAAATCCATCAGATGAATTTTAAAATATTTTATTGAATATATTTCCTATATATTTCAATGACATCATTCAAAAATTGTTATTAATTTAATTTATTAACAAAAAACACATTTCATCTAAAAATGGGTTTTCAAATAAAACATCTCATTTACCCTAAAATAATTTTATTTTGATTTATAAATAATTTTCTACATGTTTTAAAAAATACTTTTTCATATGTTTTTTTAAGAAATATATGACAAAAACATTCTCATAATAAATATTTCATGATTTTTCTCTAGGATAAATTTTTTTATTAAGTGAATTAGAAATTATTTTTGAAAATTATGTATCATTTAAATACTATATAATGTGATTCATTTTATAATTTATAAGAATTAATCACATATTATCATGTTTTTATGTTTTATAAGATATCAGAAACATTGATTCAAAGAAAAATATATTCTAAAATATGGGGTGTTATAATGTAAATACCCTAAACCCACACTCCCAGATCCAATGCTAAAAACATAATATCTAAATTCATAGCTTTGATACCAATAAATATTTGCCACTTTCTCCATCCAAACTATAAAAAAAAGGAAATAATGGATCACTTACATACCAAATGAACATTTAGGTTTCTTATTTTATTGAATTAGAATGAACTATTACATAAACAAAACCCTGGAATTCATGATAGTATTTTTTTCAACTATACCTTTCTTTAAATTTTCATTATTAAGTCTCCAAAATCTCACCTAAATATATTCACATATTAAACCTTTCTGGACTCAAAACATGTATCATCATTATTAATAACCTAGATAAAAGGAAACATATGAATGGTGAGTTAAAATTATTATTTTGGGTAAACATAAGAATTAACAATTGAATGTAATTAGTGAGAGTAATGTTAATATAAGGGTATGTTGACATAATCATAGTGTATGAGCATATCCTAAGGTAATTCATACCCATGAATACCTGGATTATCAATCATGAAACATGGAATAAATATTTTACAAAGTAAAGAGTTATTAGAAAAAATAATCATGATCCATTTGATGTCAATCTTGATTAAAGGATTAATTAAAAACATATAGATTTTCACCCATTATAAGTAGAAAATAATTTTCTTTAAACATAATATCATTTTATTTTTTTGAAAAAACATTATATTTTCACACAATCCTATAGAATATCTATATAAACCATGTATATAAATTGAGGAATAAATTTCATATCAATAATATATATTTAATAACCAACATGGTTATTCATAGAGTAACCTTAGCATTTACACATATAATAACATTCACGGTAAATTCCCATAATCTCTTAGGAGAAACATAATCAGTTAAATATTTCCATACCCCAATAAATTAAAGATATATAATGGTCTCAACTTCCATTGGTTTATAACTAAACCACCTATCATCATTAATAATTCCCAATTACCAAACATAATAATGTAAATTGATCTTTTATCTCATCTTAAAACACCAAGAAACATCAATTATTTCTTTCATAACATATTTTAAACATGGATAAGAAATGGTTTCAATGATAATATAATTAAAACATTCATAATCCAACCAGAGGAATAATGATGATGGTATCAGTATAAAATATTCCTAGTTGGGAATGAGTAATATCATGGGTTTTTTGTGATAATTAATGGAAATACTATTAAAACATCTTTAAACTATTCATGAGTAAAATCCTTTTCATATGGAAGATTACTTTTTGAGACTAAATATTCAAAAACTATTATGAAAATCCTATTATTCCAAATAAACATTAGAAAAATATCAAGTGAGTTTAAATGAAAATAATTTTTATGATGGAGTGAAAAAACTGTTCCTATTATAAAAGTTAAAAATAATCATTATTTTTATATATTTTGTAATAGGGAGTCTAAAGTGACCCATTTGGAAAATGTTATAAAATTTTATTTTTAAAACCATTTAAAATAATTCAAGGACCTAGTGAAGTAGCTTTATAAAATCATTTACATTTATAAAAAGAACATTTTTAACAAAATTAAAAAAATTGTATGTAAAAGAGAAAGATTCCCAATATAAAATACGATACAGGATTGGAATCACTTATAAAAAACTTTCTTGTTGTTTATTTAATTAATAAGAAAAAAATTGAAATTAGACATATAAACCATATTCATAACCAAATGATAATAAAAGATATTTGGTTCATTAAAATAAGAATACATGATTTCCCCCAAAGGATACTTGAACAAAAATAATCCTGAAAAGAAAAGAGATTATAACATAATGCCTTCACAACTTTGGTAACTCTTAAATCATAATCCCAATGAAATAATAACGTCAAATGAAAATTTAAATATCATGAACATAATTATATTCGTGATAAAATTTTTCAAAGCGGCAGTAAATACACCTTATTAAAAAAGATTGGTTCATATCATAAATATATGTCCCAAGGAAATGATATTTGAGAATAATAAACATTAAAAAGATCATATCACTGAATTGTGAACTAATAAACAAAAATATTGCGTATAAAAATTTTAAATTGAAAAAAAAGTGTAAATATATAATAAATCTATTTATATATCAATTCACACCTAATCAAGGAATATAATATTAAATAACTAATACTTATAACCCAACGAAAGGAAAATCAGTTAAGAATCCTTTTACCACCTGGTAACTTTCAAGTAAAATACCCATAGATAAAGTAATAAAAATCATAACATAAAATTATATGAATTATGTATGTTATAACATGTAAAATTAGTAGTATATATACCATATAAAATAAATTAGGTTTATAACATTAAAATATTCCTCAATGAGGGAAAATTGTGTCGAAATCTCATACCTTGTTTCCAAACTTTTCATGTCTTACCTATAACACCTATATAGTAGACTTGTATAAATTATTTAATTATTTAAAAAAATTATAGTTTATTACCTTTTCATTAAAATATTTTTTATTTATTATAATGGCATATTTAATTACTTGATAAGGTAAGTTCATGTCGGATGTTTTGAGGAGGTTTGGTTTATAATTTAAAAACATCTTCAGTATGTTGATAATGGTCATAGGGTTCATTATTTTGTCATGTACATACTAATAATCCTGAAATAATTATAATTTATATATAAAAATTATACCTTTAAAACTAATCATCAAAAATTGTTATAAAAAAATGAATTGTGTTACAGTCATCGAGAAGGAAGATCGTATGTATGCATGAGTAAAGTTTCCATTTTTCAATGATCAATATGGAAAGAAGGTAAGTACTAATTAATATTTAAATAATTATAATTATATCATAAATTCCATATTATTTCTTTAAAAATTATTATATATATTATTAATGTGATGTGGTTATGAAAATCAAATCACATCACTTCATGGATATGGTAGTCTACACGTACATAGGAATCGACATTATCATTATATATTGAATGGAAAGCTAAGAAATTAAATGGTATATTGGATTTTAATAATGATAAATATTTCATTAATATAATATATACACATTAAATTCATCACTATAACAATCTCTGATATGTGGTGATGGAAAACAAATTACATTTATTTGTGAGCCGGTAGTTCGTCGTATAAATGAATGATGGACTCTATTCCATTTGATGGGGTTTGGAGATGGATATAGATTTTTAAATTAAAATAATAAAATAATTTTTTTTGGTAGATTCTAATTTTATTATATATTAATGTTCTAGGAAGATTTTTTGGAGTTAGAGGAAGAAATGAAACAAAAACTCTTTGTTAAGAACTTTACCACTGCTTCGAACAACCTCCCTTGTTTTACAACTTAAGAACTATAAGATTGGTATTATGTATTAAAAAGATTCTATAATTTCAGTAGGGTTATAATTAAGTTATTTTGGTAGAACTTATAGAACCCAGAAGGATTTTGAAGTGTCAATAAATAACAAGAAGAGGGACCCTTTTATAAGAGAGGGGAGGGGCACTCAAGAAATGTTTTAAAATATTAAATAAATATAAATTAATTTTGACTTCATAATGGATAAATATGATAATATTCTAATATAAAATGATTATTAATAAAAATAATCTAATTGAATAACAATTTTACATGTTTGGATCTCTTTTTCAACCTTGTATTTTTGTTTCAACCCTTCTTTGACCCTTTTGACAAATACGGTGATATCAATGTTTTTTAATCTTTATTTGTAAATATTATAATTATAAAAGGGAAAAAATGGCCCATAAATGACCCGTAGTTGATTTAAATAACCATATAAAATTCACATGGACAAATTATAAATTTTTTAGGATTTTTAAATCATTTATAAAATAATTATTTATTATACACTTACATTAATGTCAATTTTATAAATATTAATTTTATTTTTTTTATAACTAAAATAAAAAAATTAAAATAAGATGAATAAACCTCTATAATATTTATTTTTTATCAAAAAGATCATGGATCACAAAAACATGGCTCAAATAGTATTATTTGTATAATTTTCAAAATTATTTTTGATGATTTTTTTACTACTTTTACAAGCATTGTGTCGATGTTGAATAAGAATTTAAGGAAATTATATCTTCAATAAAAACATAAAAAAATAAAAATGATGAAAAAAAATCATTTACATATAAAATTAATTTTTTTAACTAAACATATACTCTATTTATCCCAATGTGATAAATTTAAATATAATATAAAAAGAGAATTCCATTTTTTTAGTTTTCTTTGTATAACCTAATATAAATGCTCAAAATCATGTAAAAATGGAAAAAATGCCCCATATTTGACATTTGGATGATTATTTATAATATATACACATAAAATAATATTAAGGATAATTTTTAGTGACATACTTGAGTCTATATCATATTATATTTAAACTAAATTACATGATTTACCATTTATCATGGTGACAAAGTTTCTAAAGTTACGATTCCTACTCTCCAAAAATTAAATGGATATATTATATTAATAAATACTAATATATTCAAAATATAAAATCTATTTTTTAAGATTCAATTTTATTAATTTTAATAAATTTATTATAATATAAATTCATAGAATATAATTATTTTTTTAGAAAAATTAAATTGTATTCCCAAAAATGTAATTATTCAAAAATTAGGTACAATTTTGATTCAAATGAATTGACTAGATTATAATAATTAAACAATTATTGTATTACTTTTAGATAAAATTCAAATAATAATGAAAATATTTAATGAAAATAAATTT
This sequence comes from Viscum album, assembly GCA_963277665.1. Classification (NCBI taxonomy): domain Eukaryota; kingdom Viridiplantae; phylum Streptophyta; class Magnoliopsida; order Santalales; family Viscaceae; genus Viscum; species Viscum album. The sequence continues at coordinate 1,525,416,261 of OY728133.1, read as the reverse complement.
ATGATAATAAAAAAATCTGAATTTTCACTATTCACTGAAAAATACATCTTTAAAGAAAAATAAAAAAATTTCACACAAATATAATTTTGATATTATAATTTAAAAATGTTATATTTTTATAAAAAATCTAAATGTTCAAGAAATTAATTATAATTATTTTCTAGCAAAAATAAATAAAACTCATTATTGATGAAAATATGTTTTTGGAGAATATGATGTATTTAATTTAAATTAAGTGCTTATTTTAGAATAATTAATCAATAAATTTGTATTTATTATGACCATTTTCTATGTTTCATAAATTATTTAACCCTATTCATTCCCTCAAATTTAACAGCTATGTTACACATATTTAATAATAAAATTGTTGTTTTTTAATGCTCGGTGTTTTATATTTCATATTCTACCAAAAAAAGGTTTCATTTAACTTATGAAGACATTAAATTATTCTAATTTAATAAATTATTTCCTAGAAATTTTAACTAAAACATAGTCATCAAAGGTATAACATTTTAAAGTACCTTTTTTGAAATCCTATATCATAAAAAGGGTTACTAAAACATCCACTTTGAAAGACTGAATGATATTTATAATGTTCATATAGAAATAACACAAACTATATTTTGAAATAGAGTAACATTAGTGGGTGGTAAAAATAAGGAAATAAAATAATAAACTAATTTCAATATAATTATTTCGATTGAAACAGGCCATTTATCACAATAAAGTGAGTGGTTATGGGAATGTCACTGACTAGAAAATCATGTTACAGAGGGCTGTAAAAAAGGCTATTGAAACATCCAAAAATAAGGTAATAACATTAAATTTTTATTTCAAGATCCATTTTCTAGTTTTGATAAATTCAATTACCATCTAGACTAAGAAAATAAGGAAATATACTTACTTTATAAGTATAATTTCATCCTTTAATCAATTTTCACTATAGTCTCATTATTTTCTAAAAATTATGAGTGTTCAAGATGAATTTTGTTTGCTAGAACCACTAAAATAATCTCCCAATAGATCTTATACTTTCAAAAAATGGTAAAAAAACTATTTATCCTATCTTTATTAACCAAACCCAATTTCTTTTCATCAAGTAATATAATTCCCAAGATTAATAAACCATCGTATGAATAAATACAACATTAATCACCAAATCCTCAATATAAACACTAAAATTTCATCTTAGATCTTTTCATAACCTTATATCTGAAATAACTTTAATAATATCAATGTCAAATAAAATTTAAATCACAAAATTGATACTTCACATTAAACCTTGGGGTATTATATACCCTAAAATAAAAAAATATCTCCCAAGATATCATTAATCACCTCATAATCCCATCACTTAAAACTACAAAAGGGGTGTCCAATATGTTGAACATATGATCATACTTAAACTTATAAACCCAAGATGGTATCCATAACTCTTATGATAACTTCATATAAAAACACCCTAATCTCCAAAATTATCTAAGCCTAGTTATGATACTAACTGTAAAAACCCAGAACCCAAAATCTTAGATCATGTTCAAAAAATATAAACTTTACATTTATGGATTTGATACCATTAAATGTGACTAAATGTTTCCCCTCCAGACATTACAAAATTAAAAGAAAATATTGGATCAAATAAATATCCAAGGACCTTTTAGGTTTATCTATTTATATATTTATGAAAAGCTCTTACATAAACAACACTCATGAATTATAGGGGGTATTTTTCCCTATTTATCTATCTTTTCTAATTTTTTATTAATTCTTAAACATATCCCACAAATTTATTGTATATTAAACCTTTCGAGACTCAACACATTTATCATCATTCTTCATAACCTGGGGAAAAGTATATATAAGAAGGGTGGGATTAAATTCCCAATAATGGTAAAAATATAAAACAATAATTGAATTTAATCATTGAGAGTAATATGATAATAATGGTATTATGACATAATCATAATTCATAATAAAAACATAAGGGAATTAATATCCATTAATACTTGGATCATCAATCATGAAACATGGAATAAAGATTAAACAATGGAAATAGACATTATAATCAATAATCATAATCTATGTGATGTTAATATATATCAAAGTAGTCACTAAAAACCTATAGCAAATCGAAAATAAGAGGTACAAAATAATTTCATTTAAATATAAACTCATTAGCTTGCCTTGTGAAATCATATTATTTTTTCAAAATTCCATGTAAATCATAGATAAAACATATAGGTAATATAAGGAAAAAAATTTACATCAATATTATTTATGAAATACCCATCATCATTACATAAGAGGTAACCATCCTGATTACACTTGAGATAACCTTCATAGTAAATTCTCATAATCCCTTAAGAGAAACCTATTAAGTTAACTTTTCCCCTTTACCCGTGTATTGGAGAGATATAACAGGCTCGCACACCCTTGTTTTATAATGGAACCACTTTTCACCATAAATTTTTTTTCAAGAACTATAAAATAATTGGAGCATTCATATCATCATACAACTCCTAGAATAATATGTTATTCCCTTAATAAATTTATTTAATTATGAAAATAAAATGGTTTTCATAAATATATCATTGAAAAAATAATAATCTATCCAGAGAAAGAATCACTGTGGTGTCATTACAAAATATCCCCAGTGGATCATAAGTTACATCAATGTTTTTTGGGGTCGATAAATGTAAATACCATTAAAATACCATAAAAACTATCTTGAGGAAAATAACTATTTCAATTTGAAAATAGATTTTAAAAACTAAAAAAATCATCAAATATGTTTAAAATCATTTAATTTTAATATATCCCTATAAATTTACAACATAATATTCAATTCAAATAATATTAATGAATGTGAGAAAATACATTCTTCTTGTAAATGTTAAAAATAAACAATATTTTCAAACATTTTGCAAAATGGTGTTAAAAGTGGCCTGTTGAGAAAAAATTTATAAATTTATTTGTTAAAATATTTTAAAAGGAGTTCAATGGCCATGTGAAATATATTCCAAAAATAATATATTTTTTATAAAACGATTTTTTAAAAAAAAGAACACATAGACATGGAAGAGAAAGATTCTTAATCTAAAATAAGATACAACATATGTATCACTTACAAATGAATTTCATTATAATTATTTCATAAATAAATAGGTAACATGAATTTAAAAAATTAAAACAAATTAATAACCAAAGGATAATAAATTATATGTGGTTCAAAAAATAATAGCATATGATTTTCCCCTAAAGTAACCTAGAATATAAACAATCTCGAAAAGAAAAGAGATTATAACATAATGCCTTTTCCACATTAGTAACTCTTCAATAGTAATCCACATGAAAGAATAAAATAAAAAATAACATAAAAACAAGGATAATAATGGTACATTATGTCAAAGGGTCAGAATATACATTTCATATAATAATATAGGTGCATATCATAAACATATGTCCCAATTAAAGGGAATTTGAGGCGAATAACCCTTTAAATATCTTATCATGGAATAGAGAATTATTAATTGAAGAAATTATTTATAAAAAATGTAATCCCACATATAAATAAGTATAAATATATAAAAATTCAATTTATAGATTAATTTACACATAATCAAGGAATAATATGTCAACAAATAATACTTTTTACCTAGTGAAATGAAATTGAGTTAAGAATTATTTTACTATAAGGTAACTATAAAATATAATACCCTTGGATAAATTAATTAAAATTTCAAATTAAAACTCATAAACTATGAAGTATTTTTGATATAACATGTAAAAGGGGAACTTTATATTCTATATAAAATAAATTAGGTGCGTAAAATTAAAATATTCCTTAAAGAAGTGAAATTGAAACAAACTCTCTTACCTCAAGTCCAAAATTTCTATGCATGTACTTTAACAAAAGTATAATAAACTTATATCAATTATTTAATTATTTAAAAAAATTATGGCTTATTAATTTATCATTGAATCATTTTTTCATTTATTCCATTTTTATATTTAATTAAGTAATCACTTAATTCCACATCGTGTGTTTTGTGAATGTTTAGTTCATAATTTCAAAACTGCATCGGCATGTTGACCCAAGTAAAATGGGTGATTGTACCATAATATACAGAATAATAATATTTAAATAATTTTAATTGTACTACATCAATTATACTTTGAATAACAATAATGAAATACAGTTATGAAAAATGAATTATGTTACAATCATATAGACGGTATGTCGTACGCACTCATGAGTAACGTCTCCTTTTTTCAAAGATAATTATGGGAATAATGTAAGTAATATTTTAATTTTTTATAATGATAATTATATCACAAATACCAAATTATTTTTTAACATTACTTTTATATATCATCCAATCAATGTGGTGATGAAAAATGAATCACAACACTTTGTAGAGGTGGTAATCCACACCTATACAGAAATTGATGTTATCATTTTTCTGTGAATGGATGTGTAAAAAAGGAAATTAAATATTATATTTTAATAATTATAGATATTTCATAAATATAATATAATATATTTATATTTATATTAAATCCATTATTATAATAATTCATGGGAGGTGGTTATATAAAATGAATTACAACATTTCGTGAGGAAGTAATCCATCCTACACACAAATGATGGATTCCCTTACAATTTGATAGATTTTTTAAAATGATATAAGATATTCCATAAAAATAATAGAATACAATTATATTTTATATACTTATTATATTATATAATCATGGTTATATAATATTTTAAGGATGTGGTAGAAGAAATAAAATAAAAACACCTGGTTAAGAACTATACCTCTTCTTCAGACAAGCTCCTTTGATTTACAACTTAACACCTATAAGAATAGTATTTTTCCCTAAATAAGTTTCTAGGATATTTTAGGGATGTAATTATGTAATTTGGGAAGGTATCATACAAGACAAAAACTTTTTTAAATTCTGAATAAATGACAAGAAGATGTGCCCTTTTATAAATATGAGAGCGACAATCCTAGAATTTCATAAAATATTAAATTAATATAAATTACTTTTGATGTCAAAATAGAATAAAATTGAAAATATTATAATATAATCTTATTTAAACTCTGAATAATATAATATAATAACGTTTTTACAATTTTTTATTACATGTTTACCATTATCTTTTTGTATTAACACTTCTTTAACCCTTTTGACAAATACGGTGATATAAATGTTTTTTAAACTTAATAGGTTAATAAATTTATGATAAAATCACAAATAACACATAAAGGGACCATGTTTGATGTAAAAAACTATATCCCATTTAATTTGGAAAATATATTATTTTTGCTAATTTTAAATTATTTAATAAAACAGTATTTATTATTAGATAAAATTAATGTCAGTTTTGTAACTATTAATTTAATTTTTATTTTAAAATTTAAAGACATCAATGGAATTAAAATACAATTAATAAAATTATCTCTATTTTATAATTTTTATCTAAAAAATCATATAAAAAACAATATCCCAAATAATAATATTTTTATAGTTTTTGAAATCATTTTATTGATGTTTTTATTGCTTTCACAAGTATTGTGTCAGTGTTTCATAGGCATTTAAGGTAATTACATCTTTACTAAGAATAAAAAATAAATTATCATGATGAAAAAAATAATTTATATCTCAATATAAAATTTAAAATTGAGCATATCCCTTATTAATTCCTATTTCAAAATAATTAAATTTTATAAAACAAGTAGAATTATAGTTTTTAATTTTATTTATATAAAATAATATAAATGGTAAAAATCAATTAAAAGAAGCATAAAATGTCATAAATTAGAATTTTTGACGATTAGGGATGATAAATACTCATCCTATAAAATTAATTCAAGTGTTTGGGCCATTTTTGAGTCCTTACATATTATTTTTAACTTAAATTAGACAATTTACACTTTACCATTTTTACAAAATTAATAATTATAATATTCATAATGTCCATGAATAGGGATCAATTTAAAAAAATTGGAACCAAAGATTCAATATATGGAATCAATTTTTCAATACTTAGTTTCTATAAGTTTTAGAAATTAAATTTAATATAAATGCAAAAAATGCAATGAAAAAATAGTTTTTAGAAAAATTCCTTTTAAGCCCAAAATTTATTATACAAAAATATAGTATGATGATGATTCAAATTGAGTAAATTATATTATATATAATTAAATAATACTCATAAAACTTAGCTATCAAATACAAATCATAATGAGACTTTTTAATGAAAATAAAATAAAAAATTTACAAAAAAACTATTTTACATTATTTAATAAAAAATCATTTTATTCATAAAAATATAAAACTTTTATCCAAATATAATTTTCATATGATTATTTAAAAATTAATATCATTTTTATAAAATTTATAAAATTTAAAGAAATTAATATTTACAATTTTCTCATAAAAATATGTAAATACCATTTTTGAAAAAAAAAACATGTTTTGAAGAATAAAATCGATTTAATAAACATTTAGTGATTATTTAAAAATAATTAATCTATAAATTTTTATTTATTATTAATTTTTTATATATATTATAAATTAGTTAACTTTATTCATACCTTTCATTTTAATTTCTCAGTTATATTGGTCATATTTAAATAATAATATCTTGTAGTTTCTTTATGATTAGTGTTGCATATTTTATATGCTATCAAACATAAATTTCTTTGAAAATCTTGGAATGTTACATAGATTATACCCCCTTATTATAATTTTTCCCGGAAAAATATTTCACTTTGATATAAAAACAAAGGATAACATTGCCTCACTGCATCCTCAACTTCCATCATAACTTCCTTAAATTTATGATTTTTCCAAAAAAACATTGACAATGTGAGTGGTTTTATTCCATAGTACCTTTTATATTTGATCTGAAATATTTATTATTACTTCTTTATAAGAGATATTGTGATCTATTATTATAACCTATATGTTCATTCCATACTAAGGATTAGGTTTATACTTCCACATTAAAGATACATAGAGAATATTACGAACATAAGGGTGGTTCAGTTGAAGAAAAAATTAATAGGCTATTATCCTAATATGATAAATATTATTAAAGGGACCAATACAAATTTGGATCATCTTTCCATGAATTCAAAATTTGATAAAATTATTCCAATTATATATTCATTGGAATACCTTGTCATCAACTTTGAACTCTAGATCTCATCGATGATTGTTATCATAAATTTTTTATTGAATCTGATCTACACTTATGTGCTACTAAATATATCTACCATTCTCTTTAATTTCCTCATCTTGTATATATCCCAACAGATTTCATTCCCCAACTCTATCCCATCACATTATAGTTCTTCACTTCTTACTTTTTAGGGATTCATAATTAGCCACATGAATTCTCATGTGAAAAATATTTTAGTAAGAAACTAAACCTAAGAAAGGTTTTGATCCCAACCACCTTTGAAATCTATAGAACAATATCTTAACATATATCATATGGTTTAATGGTCCTCTTAAACTAAATATCTATTTGAGGATGATATAAAATTCTAAATCATAACTCCAAATTAAAAACATTTTTAAGAATTTACTAGAATATTTAGGTAAACATTATATCTCAATTAGATATTATTGAGAGTAGTTCTCCATGAAATATTACCACTTTCTCAATGTATATCTTATCAAGATGATAAATAGTGAAATGTTCCCTTATAGAAATTAGATATACTGAATTTATAATGTGATGTACTATAACCCAAATAACATTATTTCCATTATATTATTTGTAGAATATGATGACAAAACCCATGGTGATATTCTCCCATTTTGATTATGGTATAGGTAATTGTTATAACATCCCTTAGACTTTTGTCTCTGATACATAACATAATGACATATCAGGAATCAAGAAATATACTCTATAACATCCCTTTTTATATTTTCCCACTATAAATACTCTTTAAAATCTATATGAATCTCATACTTATAGAATAAATAGGTAATAATGAACTATAAGCTTCATCCAGTAGTTATTTATTCAAATCTGGTATTAACGGAACACAAACTCAGTTCCTAAAACTTATTATTCCATCACAATCATGGTTCAAATCAGGAATATTCTTTAAGTTCTTATACATTTCCACATCACCCTTTTATGTCTGTTTAATCCTCCCATGGATGGATGATTGAACATTAATCTAAGAAATATATGATATGTATCATTTCCTTATGATTTTGAGGTCCTTGTTTTGAAAATACATATGTATTGGATCTATTTTAATCTACATCAGGGATAAACTATCATGTTCCCTTTAACTCAGAGTATCATCCACCATGTTTTCCTTCCCAGGGTTGTAATTTATGGAGCAATCATAATATTTAATCAACTATAACTACCTCTTTCTATGCATATTCAACTCTTTTTTATGTGAATATATACATACATATTTTATGATTATTATATATATCATTTATTTGACTTTATATTAAATTCCTTGATATCTTTAATACAGAAATTACCAATATTGGTTGTAAATCATTATTTGGGTAATGTTACTCATGGATTTTCAACTACTGAGATGCATATAGTACCACTATGTCATTATTCATGAGAAAAAATCCCAGTCCCTTATTTGATACGTCATTATATATAAAAAACCCTTATTCAATATAGGATAGTGTGATTACATGTTCACTAACAAAAATTCCTTTCAGTTCTTAGAAATTTTCTGCACATATATTTTTCTAATGGAACATGGTTCTCTTCTGGGTTCATTTAATTAGTGTATTTGATATCCATGATAAATTCCCCAAAAATCATCATCACTATCCCACCAATTCAAGAAAATTTTGGATCTCAGTCATGGTTATTCATCTGGTCTATTTCATAATAACATAATTCATTGAAGGATCTACTGATATACCCTCTCTTGAGATTATATGACCCAAGAATGAAACATTTTATAGCCAGAATTTACAATTTTTGTATTTGGAATTTAGATTATCCTTCATTAGGTTCTTCCACAAAATCCAAAAATAATCTCCCGTCTCTTCCTTAAATTTGAATATATCAGAATATCATCTAAAAATACCACCAAAAACTAATCAAGTAAATCACTAAGACTACTATTAATTAGATCCATGAATATATTGGGGGCTTTGGTAAGCACAAATAGCATAACTATAAATTAAAAATGTACATACCTCATATGGAATTTTTTTCTTTGATATATCTTAATTTTTTCCATTAATTGATTATATCCAGATCAAAGGTTAATCTTGGAAAATTATTGACTTATTCATAGTAGATCAAAAAATTCATCAATATAAGGTAGAGGATACTTATTCTTTATAGTGATCATGTTAAGTTATCGATAATTAATGTAAAGATAAATTGACCCATAATTATTATTAACAAAAAGAATAAGAGAACCCTAAACAGATGCAGTCAATCATATGAATCCCTTTTCTATATTCTCCTAGAGTTTCTTATTCAACTCCTATAACTTAATTTTTTCCATTCAATATAGAGTTTTGGAGATAGGTGTAGCACCAGGCATGAGTTATTTTGAAAACTCAACTTTACTATTTAGGGGTATACTATGATAATTTTTAGTAAATACATCATCATATTCCTAAAAATAGAAATATACTCAATATTGAGATTTTCCCATCCATTTCAGAAAAATACCCCTCGTGAATATGTAGTTAAAACCATATAATGGAAGTGATTTCCATTGAAAATTCATTTTAATACTCAAATCTATATCTAACTATAAGTTGATTTAGAATAACATATAATACTTTCCATCCTCATAAATTCATATGGGATCTATATAATAAGATCTAATCCATGCCCAATATCACATAAAATTCAACTATAATTAGAATAATAATATTTTCAATAATCATATTCCCATAATATTTATTCAGAGAGGTGTTATGGACTATATATGTTTTCATTATCTAATTAAGAGGTATCACGACTTACATAACATCTAATTGATGAGGTGGTGATGTGATAATCTTTAATATTAATATTATATAAAATATTGGGGAGCACATAAATCATATAAAACATTTTCATCACTAGAATGGATGATAAGTGTACATTTCACCCCTTTGATCTTGTAACCCACTTCAGTAGTTGTGATTTCATAAGACTTCCCATTTTCCTTTTACTTCCATGGTTGTTAAGGCTTATTATCCTCATTCTCCCTTGGATTATGGAAATGATTCACATAATTTCCAAATTCCTTTTATTTTAATCACTTAAGTGTTGGAGGATCATTAGTTTAAATATTATTAACCACTATTTCATTAAATAGATTATCCATGTACTCTCTATAATTAGAATCCCAATTATTATGCCTCCCATACATGAAAAATCTTTTTATTACTTTCAATTAGTCACATGAGTGATTCTTCCCATAGTTTAGGCATGCTGTTAGTTGAAAGTTCTTCCCAACCTACGTTATAATATTGGAGTTCCCGTGAAAATTTTTATTCATTTTTTTATCGCTAGAACAATTAGAATAATATTTTATATCTTGAATTTCCACCCTGAGTGCACATCAAACAATCTATTAGTAACTTTGAAAGTATCTTGTGGATAATTTGAAAAACTTGTTTCAATACACTAAATAAGAAATCAATATTTCCTTTTGAATTGATAATAAAACCATAGGCATGACATGAAAGTCTTATAAAGTTTTATTTATAGTAACTGATGGATTCATCATCCTATAAATTCAGTTATTAAAGGTCCCTCTCTATTTTCGTATAAAAAATCTAGGGAATGTAATTATTGATAAATACCCACTTGAACTCCTAAAATTATATGGTGATTATTTATTATTCTTTCCTCATGTTCTTGATAAGATTCCAACATTTATAGGCTACATATTCTATATGATAGACTTAAAAAACAAATTTCTCTTGGTCTGAGCACTAGATAATGAAAAATATAATTTCCATTGCATTAATACATTTATCAGAAATTGGTGAATTGAAAGGACCCCAAATTGACGGTGGCATTTCCTGCATAAAATACTCAATAGAATATTACTCCTTCATTTGTTGATTCATAATTTCAATTGTATTTGTTTGATGATAAATTTCTTGAATCATTACAATAATGTTTTATTTTCCATATCAAATACAATTTTTTCTCATGGTGAGAGTAATTTCATTGTCCTTCGTATTCATTTCTAACATGATTCCTCTGGGTTCCATCCATTTAATAATACCAAAATGGATAACATTAGTGTTTCAGCTGTAATAATCAGAGTGAGGAGTTATATAATACGATTAAAATCATGAGATATCCAAAATTATGACACATTTTCACTAACCCATACAACATAATAATCAAACCAATTGTTTTTACCAAATTTTTCTAATCCTACTCACTAAAATAAACTAAACCCATCTCTGATGTCAACTATAAAAAACTAATAATTTATTATATAAATATTGCATCTTTATAGATCCATATTCAATATATATCACAATAATACATTCCTGAGGATAGTAAACGGTTAGTGTATTTTAAGAGTAGATATAGAAAAAACTTGTTTTCGAGAAATATATTTAATATATCGAAGATTATTATTCATATACAGTACCCTTAGAGTATTATAATACTTAATATTATTCATTATAAGATGGGTAATTTGGAGACATAATAATGGGTGAGATCATATGATCATAAATGGTTTATGTGGGATATATTATATAACGATCATATGTGAGAATAATATAGGCACAAATGTATAAGAACATGATCATAACTTTTAGAAATAATACAAATAAGTTGAGATAATAAATAATGAGTCATGGAATAAGGCTTTTAGACCAAAAAATATATTTTTATAACCATGAATCCAAAATCATGATCCATGGAGAATAATTTTAAAATATATCATAGGATTGTGGCATAATAATAAACTTAATAAATCATAGAATTTTGAACATGTATAAACACCAACAGGTCCTGTCATCATATAAATGAAATGTAATCAGGTACATATATAAAATTTATAAACATGAAATCATTTCCATTCATAAATTTATGAATAAGTAATAATATGAACAAGTCCATGATTAATGATGTAAATAAGACATCAAGTTTCTGCATATTATAGTTATCTCATGAGATATAAAGCTTTTAAAAATTCATTGAAATGATATATAATTTCTTTCCCATCTGTTAACAAATTAAAACCATTAATAAGTGTGCCACATGATTATAAAAAAATTCATCATAGAATAACCCATGTAAATGAAATAGGTTTCGTAAATACATCATCATAACTTAATTAACCTGAGGGAAAAAATTGGGGTGGTAGAATCATCCTTAAAACATTATCATAATAAGATGAACTTTGGGTAGTACCATGGAACTTTGAAGATTTAAAAGTAGTTTCCCTTCCTATGGGATTATTTCTTTTTTAAGAGTTGTTTTATCTTACCCTTTCTGTTTTTGGGATAATGTTTAATGATAGAAGAAATTGATAGTTAATCTTTTGTGGATTATGTGACTCTCAAGAAGATGATTCTTGTGTTTTGATGATACCAAGTGTTTTTTAATTCTCATCATTTGGAGAAAAGATTAGTTTTGGTAGAATCTTATTAAAGGATGAAACTCTACATGAAGGTAGGTATATTTCCTTATATTTTTGTTCTATGTAGTAAATGAATTCCTCAAAATTATGAAAAGGAACGTAAAAAAATGTTGTTGGTTTACGTTTCCTACTAGGTAATCAAAGAAAGTTTACAAACATCATAAGTTTGTGATTTTCTTATTGTTAACTTTCTCCAAATCATGTTTTCTATCACTCCCCATCAGAACTTGAATCTTTGTTTTTTCTTCCATATCCATGTTTTCCTACATGGAATCCTAGTATGGGTTAACTCGGGTGACCATTGTACTTCAGTTCCTTTCTTTTGAAGTAATATTTTTACTAATTCTTTTTTCGATGTGGGAATTTCAACGAAATTTCCAAGCCCAATTTTAAAATTGCGATGACGCAATTTATCAAGGGGGGGAGATTGTAATGACCTGAAATTTTGAATAAATCTTGTTTCCTAATTTTGTGTGTTATTTTATTATATACTCAACAAAAAGGTTTCATTTGATAACATGAGTATAATTAAATTGAGACGATTGGGTTTTGACTGTTATATGACCATCTGTCAATGTGACTGCTGCAAACTAAACATTTTGATTATTATCTCCAAATACAAGTGATCTTGGTTAATTAATATAGAAAAAAGATTCGATGGCCTCACCCAGTAATCATGGACCGATCGAAGCCCATCTAACAGAACTTGGGAAAGAGGTAGCACCACTGGGCTTTGCTCTGGACCAAAGCCAAGCTGAACTTCATTGTGTAAAGCTTGAACGGAATCGCCTTCGTGAGAAGTTCAAACTGATAGAAATTACTACTATTGCGATGTTGGTCGAGCCTCCCTCAGATTCTCTCACCTTAGCACACCTTACACATAAGTCCTATGCTGGTGTGATAAGGGGCTACGTAAGGAGACCGTAACTACATTGGGTAATCCTTGTTTTAAATAAAAATTTTGATTTATTTTTATCATGATGTTTATGAATTTTCAAATGTCCGGATAAATATAGTATGAATATTTTTGGTGAATTTTAGAGAAAGGATATTTTAAAAAATATTTCTGTAAACCTTAAATAATTAAGAATTTGTAATGATTTTCAAAAAATGCTCTTCTACAATTATGTTCAGTATGAAATTTAGAGTCTAATAAGATCAAGTTAATTTTTTATGAATAGTAAATTATGAATAGTGATTTTATGATTAGGATTAGTAATGTGACCAAATTGATTATTAATATCACTTAAAGAAAGTTTTAATATAATTTAGACACCTTGATTAAGTAATGTGATTCAATAAAATCGGTAAATAACGGTTTCATAAATTATTATTCAAGTACTAGTTTTTTCGGATGAATAGTGTTTTTTAATTAAAAATTAAATTAAAATTATTTAGAAAATTATTTTTTTAAAATGGATTTCATTTTTGAACTTAGAGCATCAATATTATGTTAAGGTAATTTTTGGGGATTTTTCTGAAAAAATGATTTTTTGATGAATAGTGTATTTAATTAAAAATTAAATTAAAAATATTTAGAAAAATATTTTTATAAAATGGAGTTCATTTTTGAAATCAGAGCATCGATATTTGGTTAAGGTGAAATTTTGAGCTTTTTCTGAGAAAGTTGAATTTTCAGTGAATAGTAAAAATACAGTTTTAGGGTTTTGGTATGTTTAATGACATCATGACTACATCATGATGATTTCATGAGATATTTTAAGGGATGGTCGACTAAAGGGGATTAATTATTGTATGAGGTGTCCCAATTGGCCAATACCATGGGCAAATACCATGGTCAATCCCATGGTTTTGCCAAAACCACCAATGAGGTGTCCCTTGGCCATTAATGTCTTGTCCCCTCACTTTCCCTATAAATACCAAGTAATCCTCTCATACATTCGACTCCCAACACTCCCCAAACGAAGATCCTGTCTCATTACCTCCCATGGAGTCCTCCCAAGGTTCCCCCAAGCCTTCAAGGTCCCAACCTTTGAGTTTTAAGAGTTACATTTTAAGGTAAGGGATCCGGCCTCTCTCTTTCTTTTCAAGTAATCTTTTTTATGTCATTTCTTTTATGCTCCATGTTATTATGTTGGAGGATGTTCTTTTATATTCCTCTTACTACCCCTTTTATGTTCATATGATTATATATCCCCTCTTACTCTCGTCATTTCGTTTTATGAATGTTTAAGAGACGCAGTTAGGCTGCCAAATTTTTAAGGGATTCTTTCACCCTTCTCATTTTCAAGTTCTATTTTTATGTCAAGTCTTTAAAGTTCCTTTTTATTATGTTGGGGGTATTATCTCTATATCTATCATACTGATCTTTTATGATCATATGATGAGAGACCCTATTTGATCTCATCAATTAATATTTATTGAAGTTTAAGTGACGTTGTTAGGCTGCCGAATATTTAAGGGATTCTTTCACCCTTCTCATTTTCAAGTTCTATTTTCATGTCAAGTCTTTCAAGTTCCTTTTTATTATGTTGTGGTATGATATCTCTATCTATCATACTGATCTTTTATGTTCATATGATGAGAGACCCTATTTTATCTCATCAATTAATTTTTGTTGAAGTTTAAGTGACGCTGTTAGGCTCCCGAATTTTTAAGGGATTCTTTCACCTTTCTCTCTTTTCAAAGTTCTACTTTCATGTCAAATCTTTCAAGTTCCTTTTTATTATGTTGGGGTATGATATCTATATCTATCATACTAATATTTTATGTTCATATGATGAGAGGCCCTATTTTATCTCATTAATTAATTTTGTTGAAGTTTAAGTGATGTCGTTAGGCTGTCGAATTTTCATAAGAGAAATCTTATTTTTGTCTTCCTTATATGTTTTTTCATTTCATATGGTATATCTTTCAAATTTAATTACCATGTTCTTATAACCTTAATATTCTATCCCACTACTGTTTTATGGATCATTTATGAGTGGGTGACCCATGTCCCCTCTCTTTTCAATGTTTTCTAAAACCCCGAAACATAGTCGTTATGCTACAGAATTTCGGTCTCAAAATGTCTCTCTCTTATCCTCAAATTTTTTTTTATTTATTGAATACTAAAATCTCTTTCTACTAAAGGGGTATTCACATATATACCAAAATTTTATATTTTAAATTCGGGGATTTACATACATGAGACCCTCTTTCCTTTCTGTGGGATTAAAGTGTCATAAAGATCATATCTTTAAAGCAGTTTTTAAAACGTTATGATTATGAAATTAAACCCATTTCTTTTATGCTATATGGGTTGTTTATGAAATTATTGATGATGATATATGTGTCTCACAAGTTAATAAAGACATGTAAAGGGTGCGCCCTGATAGCGCTCCAATGCATTGGGTAAAGACTTAATCTCTAGAGATGACTATTATTAACGACACCTTGGTGAATAAAATTGGTAATTTTTAATGACACCTTGGGGATGGACCTTGGTGAAACAGAAATTATTGTAGATATTAAATGCTGTAGCCACATCTTCAAGTTATGAAATACGTTATTTTTATTATGATATGCCACATGATTTCTTTCTCTTTCCTTAAAGTTCTTTTTCAAGACATTGTTGATGTATCTCAAGTTCACATGTTAAATGTTTCCCTTGTTTCCCTTACTGGGCCTTCTGCTCACCCTTTCTTTTGATGTATTTCCCCAGGTTATGAGATGCAGTAATGAACCTAGGATGAAAATAAGGAGAATCCTTTCAAGTGTTTAAGAAGGATGTTTTATGTTTTCATGTTTTATGTTCCTGGTTTCCAAGACACTAAACCTTAAAGATCATCGGTTTTGTAAAATGTAATGAAAAGTTATGTTATAAAAAGGAGGGATGTTATAGTTGGTATCAGAGGATGGTTTAGTTATTTGTGGAAATTATGATATGAAAACTTTAGGAAGAACCCTATAGAAAACTTTAAATATAGGAAATCTTCCTGGTATTTTGGTGAGTATTAAGTAATGGTTTCCCAAGAAAATACATCCCTGTCTGGAGACAAGCGGGTAGAGGTGGCTCTGGCACAGATGTACATAGGGGTAAAACCTGAAAACATTGCTTTGAGCTAGACTCGAATGGGAACTGGTACACGACAACGGGCCTTACTGCACTCTTGGTTACGACACTCCTGGGGGATATGATTTGGTAAATTCATAAACTTAGTATCAACCATTATTAAAGGAAAAAAGATAAAATAAAATAAATATTCACATAATAATATATGATCATGGATAACCTAGATTGGAACCTAGGGGATCACAATTTAGGGAATAATTTTCTTCTACAAGTTTATCCTTATATGTTTAAAGTTTTCTTTTCATGATTATTAGATAGGTATTTAAGCCCCTAATTATACATTATTTTCTTAGTTAATAGCGGGAAATAGAAGAACATGTCCCAACAACCAGGGTGATAGGAAATGTGACGATTTCCCTATTAATATGACAGAGATGATGAGATATCAAGTTGAACATATTGTGATTATTCCAAACCAGCTATCAAAAATAAAAATTAATAATTGGTACCTAGTTGAAATTCATCAAGGAAGAAGAAGACAAAGTCTCAAGAATGTTCATCTGATAATGTTGATTAGAGGATTAAAAGATGATTACTATTTTGGAAGACGTTCACTATTTTGGGAACTCTATTTGATCGAGGTAAATAGATTACTATAGTATTTTCTTTGACGACTAAAGTTTGACTTATATTTTGATGAATTGATGAATTTAAGGTGAACTTATGGAAATATAGGTTACTCATGGAAATGATTAACCTATCTTGGGGAAAAAAATTAGGTTAGTTACTTTTGTTATAAGATGTTAGGAGTGGTTTATGTTGTTTGGAGATAAACGAAGAAGTTTATTTTGGAAGACTATGTTATCAAATCCTTCTTGTATTTGGGTTTCAATCTTAGTTTAGTTTATTTCAAGGAATTTTAAGGATAGTTATTCATGGAATGGTGTATGATGAACTTTGGGTAGTACCATGGAACTTTGAAGATTTAAAAGTAGTTTCCCTTCCTACGGGATTCTTTCTTTTTGAAGAGTTGTTTTATCTTACCCTTTCCATTTTTGGGATAATGTTTAAAGATATAAGAAATTGATAGTTAATATTTTTTGGATTATGTGACTCTCAAGAAGATGATTCTTGTGTTTTGATGAGACCAAGTGTTTTTGAATGCTCATCGTTTAGAGAAAATATTATTTTTGGTAGAAAATTATTAAAGGATGAAACTCTACATGAAGGTAGGTATATTTTCTTATGTTTTTTTCTATGTAGTAAATTAATTCCTCAAAATTATGAAAAGGAACTTAAAACAAAAAGTTTGTTGGTTTATGTTTCCTACTTGGTAATCAAAGACATTTTGCACACATCATAAGTTTGGAATTTCCTTGTTGTTAACTTTCTCCTAATCATGTTTTCAATCACTCTCCATCAGAACTTGAATCTTTGTTTTTTCTTCCATATCCATGTTTTCCTACATGGAATGCTAGTATGGGTTAACTCGGGTGACCTTTGTACCTCACTTACTTTCTTTTTAAGTAATATTTTTACTAACTATTTTTCCGATGTGGGAATTTCAACGAAATTTCCAATCCTAATTTTAAAATTGCGAGGACGCAATTTCTCAAGGGGGGGAGATTGTAACGACCCGAAATTTTGAATAAATATTGCTTCTTAATTTTGTGTTTTATTTTATTATATACTCAACAAAACTGTTTCATTTGATAACATGAGTATAATTAAAATGAGACCATTGGGTTTTGACTGTTATATGACCATTGGTCAATATGACCGCTGGAAGCTAAACATTTAGATTATTATCTCTAAATACAAGTGATCTTGGTTAATTAATATAGAAAGAAGATTCGATGGCCTCACCCAGTAGTCTTGGACCGATCGAAACCCATCTAACAAAACATGGGAAGGAGGTAGCACCACTGGGCTTTGCTCTGGACAAAACCCAATATAAACTTCATTGTGTGAAGCTAGAATGGAATCGCCTTCGCGAGAAGTTCAAACTAATAGAAATTACTACCCGTGCGATGTTGGTCGAGCCTCCCTCAGATTCTCTCACCATAGAACACCTTACACTTAGGTCCTATTTTAGAGACCCTAAGCTTGACATACATGAATATTACATTACTTTTGTGGAATACTGAATACATAACAAAAACAGACACACAAGGACCGTAATAGTTTAGTGTCTTTGGAAACTCAGAATAAAATCTTCTAATCATGGTGAAAGATCTTCAACATCTCCCAACAAAGATCTTCCCCTTTTTTTCTTACCTAAAACCTTTCTTTATATCCTAGGGAAAAGAAAACATAAAAGGGGTGAGCTCAAATGCCCAGTAAGGTTAAACATAGAGAACATAAACTAATCCATAAACATTTTAATGCAAAAACTTGAACATAAACATCAAAATCTTGAGCAAAGACATGAATCTTGGAAGTACATAAGGCATATATCATAAGGGAACATCAATCATGATAAAATATCATGGAAATAAATCATGTAATTATGGAAACCATTAAGCACATGATATGATTTCCATATTCTCCAAGGCATTGATGCCAAGACCATCTTAGTGGACAAAGTCCCTTTCTGAATCGAGTTCACTCCTTGTTCCAGTCCTGTACTACAGAACCGGTTTAACTTCTCGTTCCAGCCATTTCTATCTCATGAGATATAAATATTTACCCAATTCATTAGATGGAGATATAGGTCCCACCCATCTCATAATGAAATCTTTCTTACTTGTGCCACAAAATAAACATACATCATTCATAATAACCCAACGAATAAAATGGGTTTCATAAACATCATCCCATCATCACATAATCCATATAAATGAAATGGATATCATTTCATAACATGAAAAGTGAAACCATGTAAATCATAGAGACATTATAGTTGAAACATACACATACAAAATAATGTCATCTTAGTTGAAAAATGGTTTTGATAAAACACTTGAAATGAATTCTTGAGGAAAATATCCTTTCATCTTCAAAATCATATTCTTTTCACAAAATGTCATGAAATTTTAAAAGAAAAGGTTTTTGTTGAAAATAGTCATGAAATATTTTGTAGAAAGCTTCATGAAAATAAGGCTATATAAAACCGTAAAAATCTGTTTGTGCCGTATAACTTAAAAAAACATTCTCCTCGTACTTTTTCCGGAAAAGTCAAAAAGTACCTTGTATGCTAAACAAAAGAAAGATTCCTTCCATACGATGTGGTAAAAGTAAGGAAAGGGTAAAAATGTCTTAAAAATACATGGAAGGAAAGTATAAATTTTATGAAAACATTTTGAGAGCATATGGACATGGATAATAAACATAACCCCTAGTAATACTTACGAGTAAACAATCTCGGATAAGAATGAGATTGGAATAATTATCCCTTACCTTATGTCTAATATGCTTCGTATGTATCTGAAGCTCCTATATAATGATTTAAATAAAGTCATTGACTTATTAAAGAATCATATTCATTGTTATGATATCATATATGGTTTACTTATGACTTTATATTACCCGTTCTTTTGTAAATTCCATGTTAAAGAGTGTTTTGGGTAAAATCGTTTCATTTGTCGTCCGTGTTTTGACTTGTAATTATTCATATGATTACATAGATCATGATTACTTAATTACATAATATATAACATGATTTATATATAATATATATTCAGAATATACATATATATAATAGATCGATAAATGGAGAGAAATACACCGTTCATGGAGACGGTAGGCCGTACGTACGCATGAACACTGTTTTCGTTTCCTTATTGAGTTGAATGGAATTAAGTAAATGAAATACATATAAATAAATCTAGTAGCATTATAATGTCATATATTTCATTATTATTTCTTATATATAATTTATAATAATTCTTAAATGGTTAACACGGAGAATCAATCTCATCGCGTCGTGGAGACGGTAGTCCGTACGTACGTACGAGCGATGATATCGTTTCCATAATTATTGAATTTAATTAGAGTGGATGATACAATATATCAGAATTAGTATGATGTTATAATAACCATATATAGTTATTCTTTACACCATTATACCCATCCATGTAAGGTGTTGGTGGAAAAACAGATTTCACCACGGCGTTGAGACGGTATTCTGTACGTACGCACGCGTGGTGATTTTGTTTTCCGTAGGATGGATAGATGGTGAAATAGGGTTGTTTCATACTTATAATAACATATCAGTATATGATTTATACTGATGTTATTATTTTATAATGAAACAACTAAAGAAGAAGAAGTGGAAGAAGAAATAGAGTTGAATGAATCGGTAACGAACATTACCTCTTCTTTGAAGCGCCTCTTTGAGACCTCCAATTAGGGCACTACAATTGGTCTTTGAAGAAGACCAGGACCTATAGGATGTTTCTAGGGAAGTGGAGAAGATAATTTCGAAGGTTTTGGCCGAGCTTGGAGTCTCAAATTAGTTTGAGGAAGAGATTGAGGAGGTTCCCTTTTATAAGGGAGGAGAGGGGCTCCTTTGGAAAAACTAAAAATATTATTTTATTATAAAGCCAAATTCGGTTTTAAATAGCTCCAAATTCATTTATTTTGAAGCTAAGGTGGGGATGGGTCGAAATACTCTCATGCAATAGAATTTAGACAAGGTTAGGTTCCTATTTTAACCTTATCATTTAGATTTAACTTTAAGTTAAATAATTTTACTTTTACTGTGTCTTCTTTTGTTCTTACACTATAAGGTTAATAAACTTACTATAACAAGATAAACGAACCCCAAGTTGTTTATTATTAATATATATAACCTTATATAAGTCATTTGGCCGAGACTTAGATTTTTAGGAACAAAATAACAATTAATAATATAATATTTGTTTTAAAAACTATTGTATGTCTATTTTGACACTATTTAGTAATTGATTTTTTTGAAAATCATAACAAAATTATTAGTTCGAAAAAAGTTAAATAAATAAATACTAACATGTCATAGTAACCTAGAAAATTATTTTAATTAATAAAAAGTCTCAAATTACATTTATTTGGGTATTTATAACATCAATTATGTCAATATTTCATTAATAAGATAATTACTGCATCATCTTTGTTTCATAAATAAATTAAATTATTTAATGTCTAAAAATGAAAAATAAAATACCATTATGTAGGAAATCGTTTTAGATTTATAATGAATATATATAGTCTAATTTATCTTATGTATAACCTTATATTAAAAATTATTTACTTATTAAACATTGATTTTAACTATTTTAACCCTTCTTTAAATAAGTTAATAATAAATGTCCTAATCTAATACAAGTGGGCCTAAATGGTCATATGTTATTCCTAAGGTTGTTTTTGGTCGAATCACACTTATCCAATAGATTTAAGACATGTGTTAGGGTAATAATAATATCATTTTTACCCTTAATTACCCTATTTACTTTTAACCGTGGTAAAAAAAGGTAAAAAATTACTATTCACCAAAAATTATTTTCTTCTCATTGAACCACATTTTACTTATTGACATCAACTGTGTCTCTCGGATTTTTTAAATTCCATTCACAAAATTGGTAAAATTAGGTTTTATGTAAATTTGCAAATTCTCATAGGAGGTGGGTAGAAGACGGTGAAAAGTTCAATGAAATTTTTATATATCTAATATTATTAAAAAATTACTCCAATGAATTACCTTGAACTTGTATAGGTATTATGTATCAATTTTGACCTAAAATAAATTTAAATAAAATAAATAATTATTTAAATAAAAAGTCGTTTTTTAAATAGTAACCCAATGTTTTCACTGTTCATCAAAAATTGAAAGTTTTCAGAAAAATACCAAAATTTCACCCTAGGCTTATTTTGATATTCTGAATCCAAAAATGAAGTCCATTTTCAAAAATAAAATATATAAAATTTCAAAAAGTGGGTATTACTAATCATAATGGCTAGTTTTAATATTATTTTAATAGCATATCATTGTTTAGCGAAACTCAGTATTGCATACAACACACGCTATCGTGGAAGGTCACGCTTACGTGTAATGAAAGACAAGTCAGGGATGCGTGTTGTGCAGGATCCTTTTGGTGTAGCGTACAACACAAGACATTAATGAAATTAAAGAGAATATTTTTTGTAAAATCTTGGGGTGTTACATTCTACCCCCCTTAAAATGAATTTCGCCCTTGAAATTCATCGAGGTTATAAATGGTTTACTACTCGAAAGTTTCTTTAATAGAAACCCACATTGTAAAAAGGAATACAAAAACTTGGCTTGAAAAACTAATGTATGAAACGTAACGGTTACCCAAATTAACTAATCACTGGGTTTCCACATAGGAGAACATAGGTGAAAATATAGATATGGAAGAGAAATATAACTGTCATGTTCTGTTGGAGAGTGGTAGAGAACATGGCTATGAAAAATCCAACAATAACAAAGCCAAAATTTTGTGATGATCTAGGGTACCATATGATTCATCAGATATAAGGTCACTAGGAAAACATTTTTGGTTTTCAAGATTATTTCCCGAATGTTGAAGAATTTTAATTAGAATAAATACTTACTTTATTTTGGTACAATCTCACTGTTGTTCATGCTTTGAACAATTTCCACTTCATCTCTTAAAGAAATGAAGTTGAATTTGTTATTCATGAAGTGTTAATAGATCATGTGATAGAATGATGGGTCATTCCATCTGTTTCAAACAAAAGGTTAGCAAAAGATATAAAATATACATAAGTCCATCTATGGTGAGGTTAATCTTATACGATTCTAAGAATGAACTTATACATCATATATCATACCGCATAATAAAATAAAACTAGTTTATACTAACCAAGGACTTATTGTAGGCTAGTGGTAGGAGATAAAGGCCAGTCACACTTCGGTTGTGGGTTCGATTCCCACAGCCTTGTCCGACGCGATGGGCTGTCGCTCGTCCTGAAGGTTTTCCTTTTTCTAAAGCTATATTACTATAACATCCCATCAATAATATCGAAAAAAGTTCTATCCTTAAACAATACTAACTTATTTCCAACATAATCCATTTCAATCTTTAGGCTTATCTAAAATACTTCGGTCCAAGCTCATAGTATAAAGAAAATGATTACTTGAAATGTCACATAACAATTACGTGAATGCCATCATTTATCCCCCATATATCATAAGATATATCTTGTTGGTCAAATTACAAACATGCGAATACCTTAATCATGTATTCTTTCAAATAATGAATACCCATTGAACCTTTGTGAAAACATGAATGCAGTTAAAAGTTAACACTTTCCACAAACCAAAATCCTCTAAATTCTTTATACTCAAACCATGATATCACTTAGTCCATATATCAATCATTAGCTCATGAATACAATCAAACATCTCATTATCTTCTTATCCCTTCATTATGCACATATCATATTCTTACCAAAAATATCTCAATCACTTTCCATGGTTACCGGTACCATAAAATTATTGAAAACCACAATAGACCAATACATAAATATTCCAATATTCCACGATACTAAAGACAACATTATTTTGGAATCCCATTACATAAACACTTAATCATTCCACCACATCATTTTCATATTCAACATCTCCAATAGTGATCACATGTGACTTTCTTTTGTCCTTTTCCTTAAGTGGTTGCTCATGTCGATCATCATTAACCCTTGGATTAGGGAATTGGTTAGAATAATGCCTCATTTCATTGCACTTGAAGCATTGAAGTGTTGTTGGTGTGTTCTCTGCAATCTTTTCTTTATTCACACCATTAGAAACCATTTTTCCATTACTTCGACACTTAGCTGCTCGATGACCTTCTTTTCCACACTTAAAACATTTTCTAGTCCCTTTAAGACAATATCCACCATGCTTCTTTCCACACTTTGAGCACAAGGAAACATTTATCTTCTTTTCACCATTATTCTGAGATTTCTCCTTGAACTCCATCTTCTTTTTCTTGTCAAAACCATGAGATGTATATGTAACACCAACTTCCATTTCTACCTTAATAGCACAACGCACAATTTCTTCATAGCTACTGAAGTCTCTTATAGATAATGCCCTTATAAGATTTGGTTTTAAGCCACTGAAGAATCGATCAACTTTACTTTCAGGTTGGATGATAAAGCCAGATGCATACCTTGCAAGCCTTGTAAAATTCACTTCGTATATACCAACAGATTCATCATCCTTTTGCTTTAGTTCACGAAACTCCTTCTCCATCTTTGTTCGAAGAATACGAGGGAATTACCTATTGAAAAATAAGTTCTTGAACTCTTCCCATTCCATGGACTCAATTTCATCTCTTGGCCTCGTATTCTTGATAAGATTCCACCATTGATCAGCTTCACCTTCCAAACGATATACTGCTAAGATGACTTTATCATGTTTAGAACATTGAAGAACTGAAAATATCATTTCAGTGGTACTGATCCATTGCTCAGCAACAAGTGGATCAGAAGACCCACTGAAAGAAG
This sequence comes from Viscum album, assembly GCA_963277665.1. Lineage (NCBI taxonomy): Eukaryota > Viridiplantae > Streptophyta > Magnoliopsida > Santalales > Viscaceae > Viscum > Viscum album. Next base: position 1,525,391,139 of record OY728133.1, on the reverse strand, counting down.
GTGGACGTTGCCTCATGAAGGACTCAATAGAATATTGTTCCCTTATCTGCTCATTTGGAAGTCCAGAATGATTTATATCTTGTGTAAGTATAACAATAAGATTTTTCACTCCATCTCCCATAAAATTTGTTTGTTCAGAAGGACAATCATTGCATTGTCCATTACGTTGATCAACACGGTTCCTTCGGGTTCCAGCCATCATCTAAAACCCAAAAAGAATAGTGTGAGAGGAAAAAATCACGCTAGGGAAAAAAACATAATAAAGGGGGAGTACCATAAATATCTAACATCTTAGGTTTAATTCTAAGATGGTTAGCGCACTTATAAGACTATAATGTATATTTAACCTTAGGGACATCCCTAGACATACTTTAGAAATATCTCTAGGGATCTCACTAAAGTTATCGCATCCTAGTTTCCAAAGGATGACTAAACCATTCCTCTAATACCAACTGTAGAGACCCTAAGCTTGATGTACATGGATATTACATTACTTTTGCGGAATACTTAATACATAACAAAAAAAGACACACAAGGACCGTAATAGTTTAGTGTCTTTGGAAACTCGGAATAAAATCTTCTAATCGTGGTGAAAGATCTTCAACATCTCCCAATAAAGATCTTACCCTTTTTTTCTTACCTAAAACCTTTCTTTATATCCTGGGGAAAAGAAAACATAAAAGGGGTGAGCTCAAATTCCCAGTAAGGGTAAACATAGATAACATAAAATAATCCATAAACATTTGAATTCAAAAACATGAACATAAACATCAAAATCTTGAGCAAAGAAATGAATCTTGGAGGTACGTAAGGCATATATCATAAGGGAACATCAATCATGATAAAATTGCATGGAAATAAAACATGTAATTGTGGCAACCATTAAGAACATGATATGATTTCCATATTATCCAAGGCATTGCTTCCAAGACCATCTTAGTGGACAAAGTCCCTTTCTGAATCGAGTTCACTCCTCGTTCCAGTCCTGTATTACTGAACCGGTTTAACTTCCCGTTCTATCCATGTCTATCTCATGAGATATAAATCTTTACCCAATGCATTAAAGGGAGATATAGGTCCCACCCATCTCATAATGAAATCATTCTTACTTGTGCCACAAAATAAATATACATCATTCATAATAACCCAACGAATAAAATGGGTTTCATAAACATCATCCCATCATCACATAATTTATATAAAAGAAATGGATATCATTTCATAACATGAAAAGTGAAACCATGTAAATCATAGAGACATTATACTTGAAACATACACATACGAAATAATTTCATCTTAGTTGAAAAATGGTTTTGATAAAACACTTGAAATGAATTCTTGAGGAAAATATCCTTTCATCTTCAAAATCATATTCTTTTCACAAAATGTCATGAAATTTTAAAAGAAAAGGTTTTTGTTGAAAATAGACATGAAATCTTTTGTAGGAATCTTCATGAAAATAAGGCTTTATAAAACCGTAAAAATATGTTCGTGCTGTATAAGTTTAAAAAAAACATTATCCTCGTACTTTTGCCAAAAAAGTCAAAAAGTACATCGTATGGTAAACAAAAGAAAGTTTCCTTCCATACGATGTGGAAAAAGTAAGAAAAGGGTAAAACTGTCTTAAACATACATGGATGAAAAGTAAACATTTTATGAAAACATTTTTAGAGCATATGAACATGGATAATGAACATAACCCCCAGTAAATACTTACGAGTAAACAATCTCGGATAAGAATGAGATTGGAATAATTATCCCTTACCTTATGTCCGATATGCTTTGTATGTATCCGAACCTCCTGTATAATGATTTAAATAAAGTCATTGACTTATTACAGAATCATATTCATTGTTATGATATCATATATGGTTTACTTATGACTTTATATTACCCGTTCTTTTGTAAATTCCATGTTAAAGAGTGTTTTGGGTAAAATCGTTTCATTTGTTGTCCGTGTTTTGACTTGAAATTATTCATATGATTACTTAGATCATGACTAATTAATTCCAGAATATAAAAAATGATATATATATAATATATATTCAGAATATACATATATATAATAGATCGATAAATTGAAAGAAATACACCGTTCATGGAGACGGTAGGCCGTACGTACGCATGAACACTGTTTTCGTTTCCTTATTGAGTTGAATGAAATTAAGTAGATGACATAAATATAAATAAATCCAGTAGCTTTATAATTTCATATATTTCATTATTATTTCTTATATATACTTTATAATCATTCTTAAATGGTTAACATGGAAAATGAATCTCATCGCGTCGTGGAGACAGTAGTCCGTACGTACGCACGAGCGATGATATCATTTCCAAAATTATTGAATTGAATTGGAGTGGATGATACAGTATATCATAATTAGTATGATTTTATAATAACCATATATAGTTATTATTTACACCATTATACCCATCCATGTAAGGTGTTGGTGGAAAAACAGATTTCACCACGGCGTGGAGACGGTATTCCGTACGTACGCACGCGTGGTGATTTCGTTTTCCGTAGGATGGATAAATGGTGAAATAGGTTTGTTTCATACTTATAATAACATATCATTATATGATCTATTATGATGTTATTACTTCATAATGAAACAACTAAAGAAGAAGAAGTGGCAGAAGAAATAGAGTTGAAAGAATCGGTAATGGACATTGCCTCTTCTTTGAAGCGCCTCTTTGCGACCTCCTCTTAGGGCACTACAATTGGTCTTTGAATAAGACCACGACCTCTAGGATGTTTCTAGGGAAGTTTAGAAGAGAATTTTGTAGGGTTTGGCCGTGCATTAAGGCTCGAATTGGTGTGAGAAAGATAGGGAGGAGGTGCCCTTTTATAAGGGAGGAGAGGGTCTCCTTTGAAAAAACTAAAAATATTATTTTATTATAAAGAAAAATTCGGTTTTAAATAGCTACAAATTCATTTATTTTGAAGATAAGGTGAGTATGGGTCGAAATCCTATCATCCAATAGAATTTATACAAGTTTAAGTTCCTATTTTAACCGTATCATTTAGATTTGACTTTAAGTTAAATAATTTTACTTTTACCGTGTCTTCTTGTGTTCTTACACTATAAGGTTAATAATCTTACTATAACAATCCAAATGAACCCCAAGTTGTTTATTATTAATATATATAACCTTATCTAAGTCATTTAGCTGAACCTTAGATTTTTAGGAATAAAATAACAATTAATAATATAATATGTGTTTTAAAAACTATTTTATGTCAATTTTGACACTATTTAGTAATTGATTTTTGTGAAACTTATAACATAATTATTAGTTCGAAAAAATTTAAATAAATCAATACTAACATGTCATATTAACCTATAAAATTAGTTTAATTCATAAAAAGTCTCAAATTACATTTATTTGGGTATTTATAACATCAATTATGTCAATATTTCATTAATAAGATAATTACTGCATCATCATTGTGTCATAAATAAATTAAATTATTTAATGTCTAAAAATTAAAAATAAAATACCATTATGTAGGAAATCGTTTTATCTTTCTAATTAATATATATAGTCGAATTTATCTTATGTATAACCTTATATTAAAAATGATTTACTTATTAAACTTGGATTTTAACTATTTTAACCCTTCTTTAAATAAATTAATAATAAATGTCCTAATTTAATCCAAGTGGGCCTAAATGGTCATATTTTATTCCTAAGTTTTTTTTGGTCGAATCACACTTATCCAATTGAATTAGGACATGTGTTAGGGTAATAATAATATCATTATTACCCTTCATTACCCTATTTAATTTTAACCGTGGTAAAAAAAGTAAAAAGTTACTATTCACCAAAAATTATTTTCATCTCATTGAACCACATTTTACTTACTGACATCAACCGTGTCTCTCGGATTTTTTAAATTCCATTTACAAAAGCGGTAAAATTATGTTTTATGTAAATTTGAAAATTCTCCTAGGAGGTGGGTAAAAGACGGTGACAAGTTCAATGAAATTTTTATAAATCTAGAATTATTAAAAAATTACTCCCATGAATTAAATTTAACTTATATAGGTATTATGTATCAATTCTTACCTAAAATAAATTTAAATAAAATAAATAATTATTTAAATAAAAAGTCGGTTTTTAAATAGAAACCCAGTGTTTTCACTATTCATCAAAAATTGAAAGTTTTCAGAAAAATACCAAAATTTCACCCTAGGCTAATTTCGATATTCCGAATCCAAAAATGAAGTCCATTTTCAAAAATAAAATTTATAAAAATTCAAAAAGTGGGTATTACTATTCATAACGGCAAGTTTTAATAATATTTTAATAGCATATCGTTGTTTAGCAAAACTCGGTATTGCGTACAACACCCGCTATCGTGGAAGGTCGTGCTTGCGTGTAATGAAAGACAAGTCAATTATGCGTGTTGTACAAGCTCCTTTTGGTGTAGTGTACAACACAAGACATTAATGAAATTAAAGAGAATATTTTTCGTAAAATCATGGGGTGTTACACCTATGCTGGTGTGATAAGGGGCTATGTTAGGAGACCGTAACTGCCTTGGGTAATAATTTGTTTTAAATAAAAATTTTGATTTCTTCCTATGATGAAGTTTATGAATTTTCAAATGTCCAGATAAATATAGTATGCATATTTTTGGTGAATTTTATAGAAAGGATATTTTAAAAAATGTTTATGTAAACATTAAATAATGAAATATGTGAAATTATTTTCAAAAAATGGTCTTCGACAATTATCTTCAGTACAAAGTTTAGACTCTAATAAGATCAAATTAATTTTTGATGAGTAGTAAATTATGAATAGTGATTTTATGCTTAGGTTTAGTAATGTGACCAATTGTATTAGTAATCTCACTTAAAAATAGTTTTAATATAATTTAGGCACTTTGATTAAGTAATGTTATTTAATAAAATGGGTAAATAACAGTTTCATAAATTATTACTCAAGTATTAGTTTTTTCGGGTGAATAGTGTTTTTTAGTTAAAAATGAAATTAAAAATATTTACAAAATTATTTTTATAAAATGGATTTGATTTTTGAACTCAGAGCATCGATATTATGTTAAGGTAATTTTTTGGGATTTTTCTGAAAAAATGAATTTTTGAAGAATAGTGTATTTATTTAAAAATAAAATTAAAAATATTTAGAAAATTATTTTTATAAAATGGAGTTCATTTTTGAAATCAGAGCAGTGATATTTGGTAAAGGTGAAATTTTTGGATTTTTCTGAGAAAGTTGATTTTTCAGTGAATAGTAAAAATACAGTTTTAGGGTTTTGGTATGTTTAGTGACATCATGACTGCATCATGATGATGTCATGAGATATTTTAAGTGATGGTCGACTAAAGGGGATGAATTATTGTATGAGTTGTCCCAAGTGGCGAATATCATGGGCAAATACCATGGGCAAGCCCATGGTTTTGCCAAACCCACCACTGAGGTGTCCCTTGGCCATTAATGCCTTATCCCCTCACTTTCCCTATAAATACCAAGCAATCCTCTCATCCATTCGACTCCCAACTATCCCCCAACGAAGCTCTGGTCTCATTACCTCCCATGGAGTCCTTCCAAGGTTCTTTCAAGACCTCCAGGTCCCAACCTTTGAGTTTTAAGAGTTACGTTTTAAGGTAAGGGATCTGACCTCTCTCTTTATTTTCAAGTAATCTTTTTTATGTCATTTCTTTTATGCTCCATGTTCTTAAATTGTAGTATGTTATTTTATGTTCCTATTACTTCCATTTTCATGTTCATAAGATGATATATCCCCTCTTACTCTCATCATTTCGTTTTATGAAAGTTTAAGTGACGTCGTTAGGCTGCCAAATTTTTAAGGGATTCTTTCACCCTTCTCATTTTCAAGTTCTATTTTCATGTCAAGTCTTTCAAGTTTTTTTTATTATGTTGGGATATTATATCTATATCTATCATACTGATAATTTTTTATCATATGATGAGAGACCCTATTTGATCTCATCAATTCATTTTTATCGAAGATTAAGTGACGCCGTTAGGCTGCCGAATTTTTAAGGGATTCTTTCACCCTTCTCATTTTCAAGTTCTATTTTCATGCCAAGTCTTTCAAGTTCATTTTTATTATGTTGGGGTATTATCTCTATATCTATCATACTAATATTTTATTTTCATATGATGATATACCCTATTTGATCTCATCAATTCTTTTTTGTTGAGTTTATGTGACGTCGTTAGGCTCCCGAATTTTTAAGGGATTCTTTCACCTTTCTCCCTTTTCAAAGTTCTACTTTCATGTAATGACTTTCAAGTACCTTTTTATTATGTTGGGGTATGATATCTATATCTATAATACTAATATTTTATGTTCATATGATGAGATACCCTATTTTATCTCATCAATTCATTTTGTTGATGTTTAAGTGACGTCGTTAGGCTGTCGAATTTTTATAAGAGAAATATTTTTTTTCTTCCTTCTGTGTTTCTTCATTTCATATGGTATATCTTTGAAATTTCATTACCATGTTCTTATAACCATTATATTCTATCCCTCTACTATTTTATGGATTATTTATTAGTGGGTGACCCATGTCCCCTATCTTTTCAATGTTTTCTAAAACCCCGAAACATAGTCGTTATACTGCAGAATTTCGGTCTCAAAATGCCTCTTTCTTATCCTCAAATTCATTTTTATTTAGTGAATACTCAAATATCTTTATTCTAAAGGGGTATTCACATATATACCAAAATGTTATATTTTAAATTCTGGGATTTACATACATGATACCCACTTTCCCTTTCCGTGGGTTTAAAGTGACATAAAGATCATGTCTTTAAAGCAGTTTTTAAAACTTTATGAATATAAAATGAAACCCATTTATTTTATGCTATATGGGTTGTTTATGAAATGATTGATGATGATATATGTGTGTCACATGATAATAAATACATGTCAAGGTTTCTCCCTGATAGTGCTCCAATGCATTTGGTAAAGACGTAATCTCTAGAGATGGCTATTTTTAACGACACCTTGGTGAATAACATTGGTAATTTTTAATGAAACCTTGGGGATGGACCTTGGTGAAACAGAATTGATTTTCAATATTAAATGTTGTAGCCACAACTTCGAGTTATGAAATACGTTATTTTTATTATTATATGCCTCATTATTTCTTTATCATGCCTTAAAGTTATTTTCCAGGACATTGTTGATGTATCTCAAGTTCACTTGTTAAATGTTTCCCTTGTTTCCCTTACTGGGCCTCTTGCTCACCCTTTCTTTTGATGTATGTCCCCAGGTTATGTGATGCAGTAATGAACCTAGGATGAATATAAGGAGAATCCTTTCATGTGTTTAAGAATGATGTTTTATGTTTTCATGTTTTAAGTTACTGGTTTCCAAGACACTAAACCTTAATGATCCTCGGTTTTGTAAAATGTAATGAAAAGTTATGTTATAAAAAGGAGGGATTCTATACTTAGAGAAAAGAACACAAAATAGAGCTTCTCTTAGAAATCAGGTTGAACATCTAGCCTTCTTGTCACAGCTTGAACCTAAAAACATTGATGATGCTATCAATGATGAATTTTGGGTAATTAATATGCAAGAAGAACTAAATCAGTTTGAAAGAAATAAAGTTTGGAAACATGTTGAAAGACCCAAGGACACTTTTGTCATAGGCACTAAATGGGTGTTTAGAAACAAGGTAGGTGAAGCTTGAAATATAGTTAGGAATAAGGCTAGATTATTTTCACAAGTCTATTTTCAAGAAGAAGTAATTGACTATGTGGAGATTTTTTCTCCAGTAGCCAGACTTGAAGCCATTAGAATTCTAATTGATTATGTTGCACATCTAAATTTCAGACTATATAAAATGGATGTTAAGAGTGAATTCTTAAATGGGTATATAGATGAGGATGTTTTTGTTGAACAACCCCCTGGGTTTACAAACCGCCATCTTCCAAATTATATTTTTAAACAATCAAAATATTTATATGGTTTAAAGAAAGCTCCAAGAGCTTGGTATGACAGATTGAGTACTTTTCTTATTTATAAAGGTTTTACAAAAAGAATATTTGATCCTACCCTTTTCATAAAATGAATTTCTAATGATGTTTTAGTTGTTCAAATCTATGTAGATGATATTATTTTTGGATCTTCAAAAAATTCATTATGTATTGATTTTTCTAAAATGATGAAAAACGAATTTGAAATGAGGTTAATGGGTGAACTAAAATTCTTTCTTGGATTTAAAATATTTCAAAATAATTAAGGAATTGTTCTAACTCAATGTAAGTATAATAGAGATCTTCTAAAACATTTTTTATTGAATATCACAAAAATTAGTGACACTCCCTTGAGTACCAATTGTAAGTTGGATCTTGATGAAGATGGAAAATATGTTGATCAAACCACTTATAGAGGAATGATTGGAATTTTACTCTAATTAACTGTTACCCGTCCTGATATTATGTTTAGTGTGTGTATGTGTTCTCATTTTCAAGAAAATCCTAAAGAATCTCATTTAAATGTTGTAAAGATAATTTTCAAATACCTCAAGCATACACTCAATTTAGGACTGATCTATCCTAAAGGACAATCATTTGAACTAGTTAGTTATTCTTATGCTAACTTTGGTGGCTATAAGTTAGATAGAAAGAGCACCTCTAGAACATGTCACCTTTTAGGAAAGTCACTAGCATCATGGTTTAGTAAGAAACAAAATTTTGTTACATTATCTACTGCAGAAGCTGAATACATAGCTGCTGGCAGTTGTTGTGCACAAATTTTGTGGATGAAACACACTTTACTAGATTATGGATATCAATTCAGACATGTACTAATAAATTGTGACAACACAAGTGCTATTAACATTTCAAAAAATCCTATTTCACATCCTAGGAAAAAACATATTGATTTAAGACATCACTTTTTGAGGGATCATTATCAAAAAGATGATATTACCTTGGAATTAATTGGAACTAAATATCAACTTGCTGATATATTCACTAAACCATTAAATTCGGAGAGAATATACTACATCATACATGATATTGGCATGATCAATCACAAATTGATATCTTACTGGTCTTATTATTTAATATTTTACTACTTTTTTACTTTACTGTTTCGTGTTCACGGTTTCTCGGTTACTGTATCGTGTTTACAGTCTCAGAGTTAAACTTTGTATTCATGGTCTGTTACTCAATGTCACACCGTGACTAAACAAAGTTTACTTACTATATCACCGTGATAGAACAGACCACTCACTGTCTCACCGTGACGACCACTAACTATCTCACTGTGACGACCATTTACCATCGCACCATAACGACAATTCAAGGTCTTGCCGTGAAAATTATTTATTCTTTTCTTTTAACCTGTATCTCAGTAATTATTTTTTCACTGCTTTTTAAATTTCCGTGTTTTTACTTTTGTGAAGTTTGACATTCCCAAATGATAAAAAAAGGGTTTCACTCGATTCTTCACTCGAACCCTCTCCTACTCACTCCTCTCGAACCCTTTCAACCTTGCAACCTTTCTCTTTCTCTCTCTCTTGACCTTCAGTGAATTACAAGTATGAATCATCCATCTTCATCCTCATCTAAGAAGAGCCACTTGAAGAAAAATAATAGAGCATCGAAGCTGGCGCCCGAAGGACCCTTGAATCCATACCTGGTAAACCGTAGTGTTGTACCAGAAAAAGAAATTTTCCCTGAGTAGCTGTTTTCTAGAAATTCTTTGGTTTTAAAAGTTTTAAGAGAACAAGGCTGGCTATAATGGTTCTCAAGGAAGGATATACCTATTTACCCGAGGTTGGTAGCTCAGTTCTATCGGTATGTAAAGTTTTATTTTGATACTGGTGAAAGTTTTGTTGTGAGAAGCTGGATTAATGGTAAGAGATGCTCCTTCTCATCGAGGTGATGGGCTGCTTGCCTTAAGATACCTCAGGAAGGAATCTGGGATGATTATCATAGAGATCCCACACCTACAACTGATTTATTTGACCTGGAAAATTCACTAGAAACCCTAACTGGAAATGGCACCAAGAGAAGGGCCATAGCTGCTAAACTTGTTGGGGGAGACAAGGTTGTTGTTCAAATTTGTTCAAAATTTGATTAGCCCAAGGAAAGGTGACTTTGCTATTTTATAGTATCAAGATGTGTTCCTGATTAATCTCATGAATAATGGACACAAAATCAATCTGTGCAAATACATCATTCACCATATGTGTAAATTGATCAAGGTCACATCCAAATCCTCATCTCTGTTTTACTCTAGACTAATTTCAACTCTGCTTGTTGCTAAAAGAGTAGTTAGACCCAATGAAGAAGTAATTGTGGACAATGAATATTTTTTATCTAAACCTACCATAACATGGATGAAAATAAATTGGAACCCCTGGAAAAAGGAATGGGTTTAAGATAATGATAAGATTTATAAGAATTATAATCTTGTGGATTATCCAAAAAGTCCAAAGGACATTTCTGATCCTGTTTTGGAACCAGATGAAGTTGTTGAGTATCCATAAGATGAAGAAGAAGAGGAAGAGACAGCTTAAGTAACACATATAGAAGAGGATGATATACCTCATAGGGAATACGTTTTTTATTGAGGAAGAAAGGAGAATTATTCCACCTACTGTTCTTGATGAAGAACCTCCTACCCCTAGAGATGATGTTAATATGGAAATCCAATCTGAGGCGGTAAGAGAATTAATTGTCCCAGAATCTTAGCAGCAAGCCATGGAAGAGGATATAGTAGGAGAACTCCCTACCGTTCAAGAAGAAACTCAAAAAGAACACCCTGTTATAGAAGAAACAAATTTGGAACAACTCCCTGTCATAGAAGAGGCTGTAGTAGAGGAACTCCCTGCTATCCGAGAAGCTAATCTGGAAGACCTTCCTATGGAACAATCTGTTCTTGAGATAAAACCCTCTACTCAAGAAAGTATATAGATAGCCTTCAGTTTGGCTATGCAATATATGGCTGGGGAAATTAGAGATGAACCAGTGGATTTAAATCAAGTTCATGAGGCTCAAGGTCCTTAAATTGAAACACCTGTTGAGGGGGAGGAACCTCAAAATCTTTAGACTCTCGAAGATGAGGCTAATGAGGCTGAGTTTGATGAAGCATCTCAACATACTGAGTCATGTTCTGTGTATAATGGGTATATATTCGCTAGATTCTATGATGTGGGTGAATCTCAACAGGTTACTACCACTGGGATTAATCTTTCATCATTGTTTCAACTGAAATATGCCACATAATTTGCACTTAAACCTGAACCTCAAACTGAGCTTTCACCTGTACCACTTCTTGCACCTGCACCTTTACCTGAAAATCAATATTCTGTTAGCAAGGATGATTTTAAAGTCTTCGGAGACACTATCTTAGCTGGAGTTGAGAAAATATTGTCATCTCAACCTCGTCTTGTGACCCAACTGAGTTAGGAAGATTCCTCACTGCTTTTAGAAAAGATTATATGGAACATTCAACCTAAGATGATTCATGAGATTCAATAAGTAAGGGTTGAAAACAAGTTGCTCAGTAATGAAGTTGCAACTCTGAAAAGTATGGTTAAAGACCTACAAAAAGAACTGCATTCAAGATCAAAAGGCCCAAAAGGCCAAACAATGAAGGAGATAAAGACCTCCCCAACTATTTCTCATTTCATTAGATGTTGGGGAATCTCATTTAGGAGTGTTTGTATTCAATGACCTTCTGCAAAAGATGGTGGACTCTGGACAGGTAAAAATGAATGTTTCTTCAGCCCAGGTATCATGTGTTACTACTACTGACCCAGAGGAAGAAGGCGAGTGGCACGAAGTCAAAAGTAAAAATAAATATGATGGCTGGATGGTCAGAAAAATGATCAACCAAACTCATGCCATTTTATGAACACAATTGAATCAACCAATTATGTCTTCTGCTATATCTTCAACAGAAAAACCCCCTTGATCAGAAAGAAAATCCTCAAAGAAGAAACATAATTTGTAGAAAGAAGAGTAATAAGAAGAAGGTAATCTCATGTAAAATCCTAAGTTGTCTTTGACTCTGGAATATTTTTTTCCATTTGCTTCAAAAGTACGGGCATCGTCCCACCAAACGGTACAACCTGAATTGGTTCATCAGGCAGAGTCTACATCAGGTGAAGAATTGATTTTTAGTTTTGTTAACATGATTCATTTAACGGATCCCTATGCTAATAATAGTTTCAATCATGATGAGTCTAAATTCCTTGTATCTAACAGAGGAGTTAGAGGAAGAGACAGAGGTATAGGATATAGGGGAAGACGTGGATATTCCAAAAACCATTATTTCAATCCTACCCCTTCCAGAACTGTATATGCGGAAACAACTCATGGAAAATCCCTTCAGCGGGCTCAACAAAAATAAGAAAGTTCTTCCACGCATTACAGATTCGGTCCTGACATAGTTATTTTGGAAGACTAGTTATAGGTTACACCTTCTTCCTCTCAGCAAGTAGATATACCTAGTTGGTCTAATCTACCGAATCCATGAGTGTTTCCAATTCCTATCCTGATACGGAATACATCTACTGCCAAAGAATAAACTTCCAAGGCACCTGCAAAACCAAATTTTCATGATGGGAAATGCAGACCTTTGGAAAAAAATTATGATGTCCTAAAACATTTGGCCTAGGTACCAGCCATTTTATCAATTCTGAATGCCTTGAATCTATCAAAAGATCTTTGGGAGGCGTCTATTGAGGCTTTGTCAAGTCCTCAAGAATTTGAAACTGAAATTGTTGCGGCTGAGGTCTACCATATAGAGAATGATCCTACAGAATGCCATCAAGTGATATCTTTTACACATGAAGATGAAGATGATGTTGTACATGGACATATCAGACCTTTGTATCTATCATGCAAATTCAATTATATTGACATCTGATGAGCTTTCATTAATAATGTATCAGGAGTCAATCTCATTCATATTCATACACTCCATTGATTGGGCCTCATTGAATTGGATTTATCTCCTTCAACTTTGATGTTGAAAGGATACGATAAGAATGAACAAGAATCTCTGGGCGAAATTACACTCAGACTTCAGTTTGGAGACCTCGTATCTAATTCAGATTTCATGGTTATTCATCAAGACACAACCTTCAACATTTTTCTTAAAAGACCTTGGATACACCAACATGAGGTCATACCTTTGTCATACCATCAATGTCTCAAATATTATTTCAATGGTCAAATTGGGACATTGTATGGTGACATAGCCCTATTCAAACATGTGAATCTCAACACATTGAGGTATAATTTTATCACATGGAGGGAAAGGAAAAATACACGGTGAAGAAGGTCACCAAAATTAATTCTCCAAGTGGTTTGGAAAAGATTCTAGTAAACCCATTCATACATGTGAGTACAGATTATGTGTTGCCTATCAGTCAAATTGACAGGATAGACCTAAATCCAAATGCTATTATAGAAACTTCCATAATTCCATTTATGGAAATCGAGCCAGATAGCAGGGGAGAAATTTTTGATTCACCAAGCAGTGATGAAAGCTTAAATGGAGATGTCTTCATTTCATCCACTGAAATCCAGTAATGATATACTTCATCAACCAGGCCAGAAGATGGTATAACAATGTCAGAGGAAAATAATGATGTCGATTCTCAATCCATCATATCCTCTATATCACCCCAGGAAGACCCTTCATCGTCAAAAGGGTCAGAAATGGAAGCCTCTTCTCCAAGATTTTCAAGTTTTAACTTCTCCCCTAACCATGGAAATTCTGCTTCATCAACTACTATGCAAGTGGAAACAGCATAAGTAACACATATTGAAGAAGAAGATGAAGATCTCAGGGATTCTCCTCCAGTATTTCAAGAGGGTATCTCTACCACGGTGGATGAACTCAGAGAAATAAATCTTCATACAAAAGAAGATCCACACCCTACTTTAATTAGTGCGTCCATGACTCTTGAAGATCAAGAAATGTATGCTTCATTTCTAAAGAAAAATTGAGATGTATTTTCTTGTAATTATATAGAAATTACAGCTCTTAATCCCGATGTTGTCACTCATAATTTGGGTTTTCTAGATGCAGATAGAGGATTCAAGCAAGCAGCAAGAAGAACACACCCAACTTATGCCTCCAAAATTGAAGCTAAAGTTGATAAAATTATCAACGCTAACTTTATAAAAGAAGTTCAATATCCCAAATGGATGGATAATATTGTCCCTGTGAAAAAGAATAATGGACAAATTAGATTTTTCATTGACTTCATATATCTTAATCAGTATTGTCCCAAGGATGATTTTCCAGTTCTAATCACAGAACTCTTAATTGATGTAACAGCTGGCTATGAAGCACTTTCCTTCAGGGATGGATATTCTGTGTATAATCAAATATGAATGTCTCCAGAAGATGAAGAATCTACGTCCTTAAAATCCCCTGAAGGTTTTTTTTTCTATCGGGTAATTCTCTTTGTCCTGAAGAATGCAAGTGCAACGTATCAACATGTCATGCACCATATATTTAAACCCTTTTTAAGGAAATTTGTTGTATGTTTTGTGGACGATTTGGTGGTTAAATATAGACAACTTTTTGATCACTTGACCGATATGGAAATCATATTCAACAAACATTGATAACATAATTTGAATATGAACCCCTTGAAATGTGCTTTCGGGATAACCTCGGGAAAATTTCTTGGCTTTGTTGTGCGCCATCATGGTATTGAAGTTGATACTGAGAAAAAAAAACCAATCCTTGGTATGTTACCTCCTAAAAATTTGAAATAATTAAGAGGACTTCAAAGACACTTGGCCTATATTAGGTGCCTTATCACCAATTTGGCAGGAAAATGTTTAACCTTCACCAGATTAATGAAGAAGGGAGTTACCTACCAATGGATTGAATATTTCCAAGATGCATTTGATACCCTTAAGAAATATCTCTTGAGTCCACCGGTATCAATGTTTCTTGTTTAAGGAAGACCACTTATTCTCTATGTGACAGCTTTAGAGCAATCACTAGGTACTTTCCTCACCCAAAAGAATGATGTCAGGAGTGAAAACATCATTTACTATCTCAATTGCACTATGATTGATGCAGAAACTCGGTATTAAAATATTGAAAAGTGATTCCTGGAATTAATATTTGCAGTTCATAATTTGAGGCATTATCTACAACATCTTGAGGTCCAATTGGTATCTCGTAATAACCAACTAAAATTTATCCTCAGTCTTCCTATGCTCACAGGACGTCTAGCACAGTGAGCAGTTATTTTGTAGTAGTTTGATATCTAGTTTTTGCCTCAAAACGAAATAAAGGGTCATGCCCTAACTGATTTCCTTGTTGAGCATCCATCCACGGAAGATGCATCATTTAATAATGAACTTCCTGATGAATAGGTCTTCTTTATTCAAGATAATTCCCAGACATGGAAAATGTATTTTGATGGTGCTTCTAAAAGTCCAACGGGGAAGAGACTAGAAAATCCAAAACTCAACAAGGTTGGATTAGGAATAATATTTATTTCCCTAGAAAAGGCAGTATTGCCTTATTATTTTCTATTATCGGAAGGTGGAACCAATAATGAGGTAAAATATCAAGCTCTCATCATAAGTTTGGAATTATCCCTTCAGGTGCGAATGGATCATTTCAAAATAAAGGGTGATTCAGAATTGGTAATCAAACAAATCAATGGGGAATACTATATCCGAAAATAAGAGTTAATACCATTGTTTGATTACGTCAGAGAATTAATGGCTGAATTTCCATCAGATCCAACATTGTCCTATGTCCCACGATCATAAAATTCTCAAGAAGATGCACTAGTTAATGCAGCTACAGCCTTGGAAGATCCAAATCAAGAAGAGACAGTTATCAGCATATCTCATCACCATATGGTTTCACATTTTGTTCAAACCATGAGGGAGGAAATAAATGAAATTTTCCCTGTTTATAAACTATATGGTCATACCACGGGATGTAGAACATCCATCATGGAATATCTTCAAGATGGGATACTTCCTCCAGATAGGGCTGAGAAGGAGTAGATCTGGATATGAGTGGCTAATTTTACTCTTTATGATGGTCCAAATCAGTGAAAGATCCTTTATAAGAGTGGATTTGATGCCATTCTCTTTAGATGTATTGATGGAGAAGAAACTGTGACTGTCATGAAAGAAGTTTATTCAGGAGCTTGTAGTTCCCACCAATCTGGGCACAGACTCTCCGATCATATTCGAAGGCTTGGATATTTTTTGCCTTCAATGATACAGGATTGTACAAAATTCAAAAAAAAATGTCATCCCTATAAAGTGCATGCCAACTTCATTCATCAACCCCCAGAATTACTACATACAGTTAAATACTCTTTTCCATTTGCCACATGGGGAATGGATGTAGTAGGGCCTTATCCTTCAGCCACGGCTAAGTAATTCTAGTGTATTCTCACTGCTACTGATTTCTTCTCTAAGTGGGCTAAGGAAATACCTATCAAGGAAGTTAGAGCTAAAAACATCATTAGTTTCATCAGAACTAATATCATCACTAGATTTGATGTCCTTCATACTATTTTGACAGAAAATGGTACTAATTTTTGTTCTGATGAAGTAAATAAGTTATATCAAGAATATAATATCAAATCCATGTTGAGTCAAAAGTCCTCTTTTGACTTTTATATCATGTTTTGGAAATCAAAAATGTCCTATTCTCATTTTTATCGTATCATATTAATCATACTGATCGTACTGAGCATACTGATCGTACTGACCATGCTGATCGTACTGACCATGCTGATCGTACTGACCATGCTGATCGTACTGACCATGCTGATCGTACTAACCATGCTGATCGTACTAACCACGCTGGTCGTACTGATCATACTGATCGTACTGATCATGTTGATCGTACTGACCATACTGATCATACTGACCATTCCAATCATACAATGCTGATTGTACTGACTATATTTTTTCATACTGACTCTGCTACTCATACTTTCATTACTTGTTTGTTTTGGTACTTGCTCAAAAACACATGTTTTATATTAATTGTACCCATTTTTTCATCTCTATATATCTTTTGTTTTAACCAATACGATTTCATTGAGTTAGTTACAAACTAATCAAAATGATGTCGTGCTTTCTGTTTCAATATGACCGTTATAATGTCAGGTATCCAAGTCCCTCCGAGTTTTTTGGAGAAATATGACCATTGGAGGAAATGTGACCGTTGGAACCTGAGGCCTATAAATAGGAGGTCATTTGAGGCTGAAAGTAGAGACTTTGGAACAATTGTGATACACTACTTCTATAAAGTTCTATAGAGAGAATCTTTATCTTCTCTCCTTCTTTGTGCGTCTGATCTTCATATCGAGGGATTTCAAGTAATTGAAAGATAGAGGTGCCGATTACCTACATAATCGAGGGCTATCGGGGATAGGTAGACAGACGGTCTGATCATCGTATCGAGGGCTACCAGGGATAGGCAGACGGACGGTCCGATCATCGTATCGAGGGCTGCCAGGGGTAGGCAGACAGACGTATTGATCATCGTATCGAGGGCTTACCAAGGTGTCAGTGAGACAGACCTTTTATCCTAGGTGAAAGGATAACCCTTCTCTTTGGGTTAAAAGAATTTTAATACTTTTACATTTCCGCTGCTAATTGTATTAGAAAGGAAATTTTTTTGTTTCCTCTTATATCTATTGTACATTTGTAATTATTTTAATTACATTCATACTATTAAATTTTGTATTAATAGATTCTATAAACTTTATGGTAGAATCTCTCACACTTGTATTACTCTGATTATTGTATTCATCTTGAATACAATTACTTTACTTTTCTAACAGTATTACATTACATCATACCTTTTATATTCAATATAGTTGTGGTTGTATGAATTGTATTAGTTTAAGATCTTTTAAACTAATCTCTTAAAGTGTTTAAGCTCAAAGGTTTTTAAACCTACAATTCACCCCCCCCCCCCTCTTGTATTGTTCCATCTAATATACATCTACATATGCGATCCAACAATTGGTATCAGAGCAGGTTTTCCACTGATTTGTATTACTTGTTCTATTTCTTTCATGCTATTATTTTAATTACTTACTACACTAACATGTGGAGTGGAAAAGATATTTGTTTTGTTATATGGAAGGAATGAATATTGGGTCAATTGACAATCTAAATACTTTTAGACCACATATCTTTGATGGGAGTAATTATGAGTGCTGGAGAGATCGTATGAAGACGTTCATGATCAATACTGGTGTAGACAATTTTATTATGCTTACTGAAGGTTATAAAATTCCAGACAAAGAAATCAGTACTTTCACTAACCAAGAAAAGCAAGAATATCAACTGAATTACATGGTATGCAATACTTTATTATTCTCTATGACCAGAAATATATACAGTCAGATATCTTCATGTGAAGCTACCAACTGTATTTGGAAGAAATTGGAAGTCACTCATTTTGGAACATCCAAGGTAATAGAAACAAGAAGAGCAATGCATCGAGCTAAGTATCATGGTTTTGTTTTTTCCGTATAGAGAGCCAGTATGTAAAGTGAAACTAAGATTTATGACAATCTTCAATAGCTTACAATCCATGGGAGAAAAAGGACTTAATGATTAATCTCCAGTAGATAAGATTATAGATATAATGCCAAATGAATGGGAGTCAAAAAGGACAACTATTGATGAGAACAGAAAAGTTTCCCAGATTACTCTTGATGAACTATTTGGAACTCTTTTACAACTTGAGACAATAATGAAAAGAGATACTGATTTCAATAAGAAGAAGAATGGAAATGGAAGTGTAGCCATTACATCTAAATCTAAAACACCTGAAAGGATTACAGGATCAAAAGCCAAGAAAGTTGTTTTATCAGAATCAAGTGACAGTGATCTTTCAGATAATGAGTTATCCGATATTGCTCAAAGGATGAACGAGATTGTGGGAAATAAATACTTCCAATATAGATTCAAAAAGAAATAAATGAAGGATAAGAAATATTCAGAGGTAACATGTTACGAATGTAAGAAAGTGGGTTATATAAGGCCTAATTTTCCTTTACTGAAGAGGAAAGACAGAAAAGAGAAACACTATGAAAGAAACAAGAAAAAGTATTATAAGACAAAGAAAGTCTTGAAGGAAAATGACACTTGGAGTGAAAGTGGTAGTTATTCTGTAGACAATTCTTCAGAATATGAGCCTTCAGGACAAAGAAATATTGGACTTATAGCCAGACTACCAATTGAGGATCATTGTCTTATGGCTAAGGTACATAATGCTGAAGCTATTACAAATGTCTCTTTAAACACAAATTATACTGATAATAGATTTTATGAATTTTTAAATGATGAATCTTCATCATCAGAAGATGATACATTACCTTCTTTTGAAGAAGTATCTTGGTTTTCTGAATTACTTGAGAATGAAAATTCCAAACTCAAGAAGAATCTTGAGAAGGAAAACTCTAGAATTTCAGTTCTAACTAAAGAAGTATCAGATCTTTCTAATGATATTAATATGAAAACTTATGGTGTTGAAAATATTTTAAAAACCCTTGAGAAAGTCAAATATGATAAGGATAAAATTTCTAAGGATCTAGAAAACGTGATTTCAAAGAAAAATGTTTTAGAGCTTAACTCTAGTGTAAAATCAAATGTTTTGGAAGATAAAAACACAATTTTAAAACTAAAGTCATAAATTTTCTCTTTAAAGAAGTGTTTCTCAAACTTTACACAGGGCAAGGATAATTTTGACAAAATGTATTCCCAAATCTGGCCTTTGAAAAATCGTTCTGGACTTGTTTATACTCATTCCAAACCTATTTTTAGTAATAACTATTTTATTCTACAAAAACCCGCTTTTTGTTCTAAGTGCCAATGTGGTGGACACTGGAAAAGAGAGTGCTCTCTTAATAAAACTCAATCTTTAGGATTTCATAAAGCTTATTTTGCAATCAAATTTGGATTCCTAAAATTCTGTTATCTAACCATTCTGGATCCAAACAAGTTTGGATTCCGAAATACTAATTGTTTCTTTTTCAGGAAAATGAGAAGTGTACCAACAAGAATATTTGGTACATGGATAGTGGTTGTTCTCGACACATGACCGGAAATAAAGAATTCTTTGAAAAGGTTATCAAAACAAAAGGTGGAAAAGTTACCTTAGGAGATAATGCTCAAGGTAAGATTGTTGGCATAGGTAATATTGTTTTTCTTGGAAAAGTTCTTATATCAAATGTTTTGTTTGTTAAAGGTCTTAGGCACAACCTCATCAGCATAAGTCAATTATGTGATGAAGGTTACCTTGTGAATTTTAGAAATCATAAGTGTCTAGTTCACAATTCCAAGGATGAGTTCATTCTATCTGCCCATATGCAAGAGAATGTATACACTATTAAGTTAAAAGACCTTAGGAGCCAAAACTTACCCTGCTTAAGTGCAATAGTAGACCAATCATGGATATGGAATAGAAGACTAGGACACTGCAATCTAAGGAACCTTTGTAAACTCTCAAAGAAAATACTTGTAAAAGAACTACCGGATCTTAGATATGATTCTTCAAAAGTTTGTGATCCTTGTCAATATGGAAAGTAACATAAAACTAGCTTTAAATCCATTAATGAAGTTTTAACTTTTAATGCATTATAGCTAGTGCATATGGATATTTTTGGTCCTTCACAAACTGGAAGCATTGGAGGAAAATACTATGTATTTGTTTTAGTTGATGACTTTACTAGATTTACATGGGTCTATTTTCTAACAAAGAAATCTGAAGCCTTTTCTTATTTCAAAATTTTTAGAGCCCAAGTTAAAAATGAGAAAAACTTACCATTGATAACTATTCATAGTGAACATGGTGGTGAATTTCAAAATTCAGATTTTGAAAATTTTTGTAGTAAGAAAGGTATTACTCACAATTTCTCAGCTCCAAGAACACCTCAGCAAAATGGTGTTGTTGAAAGAAAAAATCATGTTCTTCATGAAATGACTAGAACCATGTTGAGTGAATACTCAATTTCTAAGCACTTTTGGGATGAAGCTGTTAGTACTGCTTGTTATACTATAAATAGTGTTTTAACTAGACAATTTCTTAATAAACCACCTTATGGGTTATGAACTGGATGAAAACCTAAAGTTTCATACTTCAATGTTTTTGGGTGCGGAGTATTCATTCTAAATACAAAAGATAATCTTCACAAATTCGCACCAAAATCTGATGAAGGAATATTTCTAGGCTATTATACAACTTCTAAGGCTTATAGAGTTTTCAATAAAAACACTTGAACTGTTGAGGAAACAGTACATGTAAACTTTGATAAAAGTGATCCTTTTTTTAAACCATCCCAACCTACATCCTCAGATGTGTTTTCAAAAACTGTTTGTCAACCCTTGATAGAAGATCCTTCTGATAAGGAAAATGTTCAAGAAGTTACTTCTGAAACATTTTCCACAGAAGAATTTCTACCATATGTTGATGAACAGGTTTTGCAAAACCCAAATCAATTGTTTCTTAGGAATCATCCTAGTGATAACATTAGTGGTGATTTAAATAAACCGGTAAGGACCAGAAATTCCTTAATAAATGAAATATAACATCTTTCTTTTCTTTCCCAATTTGATCCTAAAAGTCAAAGTGAGGCCTTAGGTGATGAATATTGGATCAAAGAAATGCAAGATGAACTAAATGAATTTGAGAGGAATCAAGTCTGGACTTTAGTTGATAGACCCAAAGAATCAACTATAATTTGTGTAAAATGGGTTTTCAGAAACAAATGTGATGAAAATTGAATCATTGTATGAAATAAAGCAAGACTTGTTGGTAAGGGCTATAATCAACAAGAGGGAATAGACTATGAAGAAACATATGCCCCGGTAGCTAGACTTGAATCTATTCATATTCTATTAGCTTTTGTTGCATACTTTAATTTCAAAATTTTTCAAATGGATGTAAAATGTTCTTTTCTAAATGGTTTTGTTCAAGAAGAAGTTTTTGTTGAAAAACATCCCCATTTTCTAGACCCAAAAAATCCTGATCATGTTTTTAAACTTACCAAGGCTATATATGGTCTTAAACAAGCCCCTAGAGCATGGTATGATAGAATTACAGGATTTCTTTTACAAAATAACTATATAAAAGGTACAGCAGATCCAACTCTTTTTATAAAAATGGAAAATAAAAATGTTTTGATTATTCAAATCTATGTTGATGACATCATATTTGGATCAAATCGGAAATATTTAACAGATTCTTTTGCTAATTTAATGAAATCTTAGTTTGAAATGAGTATGATGGTTGAGTTAACATTATTTTTAGGTTTTCAATTTTCTCAAAAACTAGAAGGAACTTATATATAACAACATAAGTATATTAAATATTTACTCAAAAAGTATGGTTATGACAAAACTAAAAGTATCAGCACTCCAATTGGTACATCAAATACACTTGATCTTGATGAAACTGGGAAACCAGTATATCAAACAATTTTTAGAGGTATGATAGGAATTTTTCTATACTTAACGGCTAGTCGACTAGACTTAATGTTTTCTGTATGCTTATGTGCAAGATATCAATCCAATCCAAAAGAGTATCATTTAAAAGCCGTAAAGATAATCTTTTGGTATTTAAAAGGCACTATGGATCTAGGTCTCTTTTATTCTTCTGGAAATGATTTTGTATTAAAAAGTTTTTCAGATGCTGACTTTAGTGGTTGTAGAATGGATAGAAAAAGTACATCTGGAACATGTCATTTCTTAGAATATTATCTGGTTTATTGGTCCTGAAAGAAACAACACTCAGTATCACTTTCCACTGCTGAAGCTGAATATATAGAAGCTGGAATTTGTTGTGCTCAAGTGTTGTGGATGCAACACACACTCACTGACTATGGATTGAGTTTTTCCAAAACTCAAATTCTATGTGATAATACTATTGTCATATCTCTTAGTAAGAACCCAGCACATCACTCTCATACAAAACGCATAGATATTAGGCATCACATTCTTAGGGATCACACACAAAAAGGAGATATTGTTTTACAATTTATCGGAACGCAAGAACAACTTGCTGACATTTTCACAAAACCATTACCTTCCGATAGATTTGAGTTTATAAAACAGAATCTAGGAATGATTACATTAAAATAATCATTCATATCCACTTCCTGTTTTACATTTCTCCTAACATTAATAAACTCCTCTAGAAAGGGGGGGAACATTTCTTTCTATGTTTCTTACTATGTTTCTTCTTATCTCATGATTTTTTTATTCTCTTAGTATGTGTTCTCTGTTTATCTTATTGACAGTTTGATCGTATCATTTAATTTTCTAATTATCGTATTTCTTTTCCATCATATCGACCGATCATGGTAATGAATTTCTTTTCCATCGTATCGACCGATCATGGTAATGAATTTCTTTTCCAACGTATCGACCGATCATTGTAATGAATTTCTTTTCCATCGTATCGTCCGATCATGGTAATGAATTTATTTTCCATCGTATTGTCAGTTCATGGTAACGAGATTGTTTTCCATCAGCTTGTTAGTTCATGGTAATGAGATTGTTTTACATCGGCTTGTCAGTTAATGGTAACAAGATTGTTTTCCATCATCTTGTCAGTTCATGGTAACAAGATTGTTTTCCATCATCTTGTCAGTTAATGGTAATGAGTTTGTTTTCCATCAGCATGACGATTGATAGTGTTCTTTTACTTCGTACTCCTGTGTTTTTTTCACTTAATACTATCTAAACCCAACAATTACCTTACGATCTCCAGGAGTTACTTCCCATTTCTTTAAAAAAATTATTTCTTTCATTTTAATCCTAACCATTGATCTCATTACCTATAATCTTGATCGTAGAAGATAAACGGTCACCCCTATATCTCCTATAAATAGACCCCCCCCCCCCCCTCCCCAAAACCACACCAGTTTTTCAGGATTTGTGGCGAAGCCCTGCTCCACTAATTTTGAGACATCGTACGTTCTTTCATCGACTTCACCTATATGTCTCAGTCCTCTGCTAATACTCCCACCGAGATTTATTCAAAGACTTTTACAGAGAAAGACTTTTTCAGTGAAAGGTCAGTTTCTCGGGACTTTTTTGAATCGTACGATTATACAATCAGAAGAATCATTCTGTTTCAAGGCTGGGAACATCTATGTGTTGAAAAACCAGTGTCTCAAGATCCAGTTATTTTTGATGAGGTCACTTAGTTTTATAAAACTGTATCGTTTGATAAGAATATGACTATCAACTTTGTTGTGTATGCTAGAAATATTTCTATGTCTGTGAGTCAAGCATCTCAGTTTCTGAATGTCCCGGTAGAAGGTGATTCTTTCTGTCCATCTCATAAACTACCAGAAGATGTTGGTACGTTTAAAAAAGATAATGCTGAAAAGTCTTTGTTTATAATAAATCAATAAAAGAGGAAAGTAGCTCATCTTTCTCTAGACAACAGATTTGTGACTCTTTGGATGAAAGGTTTTCTTATCCCAAGGAAAGGATATAGAGAAACTCTCAAAGTTTCTGATATTTTTATGCTTGACTATCTTGTAAATATGAGAAAAGTAAATTTCATGGGGTATGTTTTTGAAACCATCAAGAATGTCAAGACAGGATGAATTAAGTCCCAAATGATTATGTATCTAGTTATTCTTACAAAATTCATTCTCGAGAGTATGAAGTTTTGTAATATTCCTTTGAAAGGAAGCCTGGTAGATTTGAAGCCCTCCTAGATTAGAAAAAGTACTTTGAAAAAGTTTAATGTTTGTTTTGATCCAATTTCAAAACTTTTTGTATGATATTTAGAAGCAGAATCGGATCAGAATCAATCGAGACCTATGCTAGCAAAAGAAAATCAATCTGTTTGTGTTACTCAAAAGTCTGATCTGCAAACCATCTCAAAGCCAAAGAAGAATCCAAAGTATAGTAAGGAGGTTGTAGCCAAATGGAGAAAGGATAAGGAACAGAGAAAGCAAGGTTATCCAATGTTTGGACTTGATCCAACCGAAGCATTTTCTGAAAAAATAAAGGTAGAGGAAGCCCTTAAAGCTGAAAAGAAAAAGAAGACCTTTTTGAAAAGAAAAGCTCAAGACTTTGATATCCTTAAAGTCTTGAAAATGGTTGAGGATGCAAGTGCTCAACTAACAGAAGAAGTGCATCAAGATCCCATCGTACAGAGACTTCTTGAGAAATAAAAAGGAAAACAAATGTTGGAAGAGATACAAGAAGTTGAAGAAGATGAGGGAGACATTCTTTTAAAATTCCTTCAGAGTTTGAAGAAGAGTAGAGAGGAATCAATTCAAAAGGAAAGTGAAGGTATTCAACAAGTTACTCATGCCGATCAAGCTCCTATTGAAGCTTTTGAAACTCCAGATAGAATTTCTTCTCAAGTAAAGCAAGGTTCTCAATCCTCTCATACTGAAAAAGTTATTTTTATCAGTGACAAAGTTGAAAAAGAATGAAGGGAAAAAGAAAAATCAAAAGGAAAACATCCATTTGTTGACTGAAGACGGTCAAATGAATTGCCTTCATACGATGAGGATACTAATTCAGAACACACAATATCTCTCAAGAAGAGTGATTACATTTTTCATGTTTTGAGAAGAATTGAGAAGACTATTCCCTACTTCCCGAGGCTAGAAGGGAAGATTAATTTTATTACTGACAATCAAAAGAAGAAATTTGGTTCTGTAAAAGAATTTAGAAAGAATTTTTTGTCAGTTGAAGCTGATTTGAAAGTTCTTTCAGAAATTTCGACTTCTCATAAAAAGTCTTGCAACAAGATGACCAAGTGGTTGTACAAAACAGAGAGCTCAGTGAATGACCATGAGATAGCAATTGAAGATATAAGAATATTGTCAAATGAGCTTGCAATTGCTTTTAATAATCTTGAAAAAGAAACAGTTTAAAGGTTGAATCTTTTATCTACCGAAGGAGCCGATATTTCTTTTGTAAGAGACATGAAGGAGAGAATGAATGTCTTTCAGGCTGAGTTTTAGAATGTTTCATCTTTCAAAGATGAAATAGTTCTCTTGAAGAAATAGAACTCTGTGTTATCCAATGATAACAAGAATTTACAAGACTGAATTGATACCCTTGAGGAAGTAATCAGAGTCCAGGAGGAGACTATCAGAAATCAAGATCAGATTTTTGCAGACCAACAAGATCTTCTCAAAACTCAGGGTGATTCAATCTCTGAAGAAAATAATGAAATCAAGAAGATAAAGGCATTTCTTCATTAGTTGATTAAAAAGGAGAAGGAAAGAGAAATCAAATGACTTGTATTTGTTTTCAAGCTTGGATCTGAGTGTTATTGTAATGAAACTTTTTATGTTACTCTTCCTTTTGTCCTTGCAATTCTTTTCTCTAATCTTTTCATGAAATTCAAGGTTACCCCATTATTTTTGTAAATCACAATGGGGGAGAATGTTTCATAAAGGGGGATAATATTTTATAAAGTGAGTGTTTTGAACAAACACTTCTAAATCAAATAAAATCTACAAATACAATCCTTAGAAAATTTTATACCCAAGGGGGAGTTAGTTGTATTCAAATTGATATTTAAAAGAGTTTCTAATAACTCAGGGGGAGTTAAGTATTTCTTGTTGTCTTTTCTTTGTGTTTTGTGATTTCCAAAAAGGGGGAGATTGTTGAGTCAAAAGTCCTCTTTTGACTTTTATATCTTGTTTTGGAAATCACAAATGTCCTATTATCATGTTTGTTGTATTGTATTGAGCATAATGATTGTACTGAGAATACTGATCATACTGACCATGCTGATCGTACTGACCATGCTGATCGTACTGACCATGGTGATCGTACTGACCATGCTGATCGTACTGACCATGCTGATCGTACGGACCATGCTGATCATACTGATCATGCTGATCGTACTGACCATACTGATCGTACTGACCATGCCAATCGTATAATGCTGATCGTACTGACTATATTTTTTCGTACTGAATCTGCTACTCATACTTTCATTACTTTCTTGTTTTGGTAATTAGTCAAAAACACATGTTTCATATTAATCGTACCCATTTTTTTCATCTCTATATATCTTTTGTTTTAACCAATACGATGTCATTGAGTTATTTACAAACTAATCAAAAAGATGTCGTGCTTTCTGTTTCAATATGACCTTTCTAATTCCAGGTGTCCAAGTCCCTCCGAGTTTTTCAGAGAAATATGGCCGTTGGAGGAAATGTGACCGTTGGAACCTGAAGCCTATAAATAGGAGGTCATTTGAAGCTGAAATTAGAGACTTTGGAAAAATTGTGATACACTTCTTCTATAAAGTTCAAGAGAGAGATGTGGTAACTTCTCTCCTTCTTTGTGCGTCTGATCTTCTTATCGAGGGCTATCAAGTAATTGAAAGACAAAGGTGCCTATTACCTAAAAAATAGAGGGCTACTGGGGACAGGCAGACAGACGGTCCGATCATCGTATCAAGGGCTGCCGGGGATAGGCAGATGGACGGTCCGATCATCGTATCGAGGGCTGTCGGGGGTAGGCAGACAGACGTACCGATCATCATATCGAGGGCTTACCAAGGTGTTGGTGAGACAGACCTT
This sequence comes from Viscum album, assembly GCA_963277665.1. NCBI lineage: Eukaryota > Viridiplantae > Streptophyta > Magnoliopsida > Santalales > Viscaceae > Viscum > Viscum album. The sequence continues at coordinate 1,525,363,561 of OY728133.1, read as the reverse complement.
TTATCCTAGGTGAAAGGATAAACCTTCTCTTTGGGTTAAAATAATTGTAGTACTTTTACATTTCCGCTGCTAATTGTATTAGAAATGAAATTGTTTTGTTTCCTCTTCTATCTCTTTTACATTTGTAATTGTTTCAATTACATTCATACTATTACATTTTGTATTAATAGATTCTATACGCTTTATGGTAGAATCTCTCACACTTGTATTACTCTGATTATTGTATTCATCTTGAATACAATTACTTTACCTTTCTAATAGTATTACATTATATCATACCTTTTATATTCAATACAATTTTGGTTGTATGAATTTTAGTAGTTTAAGATCTTTTAAACTAATCTCTTAAAGTGTTTAAGCTCAAAGGTTTTTAAACCTATAATTCATCCCCCTCTTGTATTATTCCATCTAATATACATCTACATATTTGATCCAACAATACAACCATTCATCTCGCTATCATGCAGCGGCCAATGGACATATAGAGGTTTTCAATAAAACCCTATCAAATATACTCCAAAATATGGTGGATAAAGATAAGAAATCATGGCCCGATAAACTTTTGAATGCTTTATGGGCTTATCGGACAACTATTTTTACTCCCACGCAAGAAACACCTTATTCATTGGTATATGGAACTGAAGCGGTTTTACCAATTTAAATGCAATTTTCTTCACTAAGAGTTGAAATATGTGATCAATTATCTATAGATAAAAGGTCCCAGAAACAGTTCAATGGGTTGGAGTGATTAGATGTGAAAAGATTGCATAAATTTCATCATTTAGAAGTCTATCAGAACAGAATTGCATGAGCTTTTAATAAGGAAGTTCGTCTTCATTCATTCCTTCAAGGAGAATTGGTATTGGTCCTTAGAACTCCAATGATACTAAGAAAGAAACCTCCAAAACATGAGCCAAAGTGGGAAGGACCTTATTTAATACATAAGGTTTATTAAAATAGAGTATATGCTTTAATCTCAATGGATTGAGAGATCATCACAGCCCCAACCAATGCATGATTATTAAAGAAATATTTTTGTATAATTTTGCATAAATAGTCCTCACTTCAAGACTTTCAACTGCACAGCCCCCATACCTAGTTTCAAGACATTAAACTACATAACAACTATAAGCATCCATGCTGCATGACGTTAATGTACATAGCATTTTCGTCCTTATCACATGACGTTAAACTGCATGACATCATTTTTACAACTAATGTTTCCTCTATAAGATGTTAGAAGTTTCCATAAATAAATATTGTTGACATCAACACTACTCCTTACACTACTAGAAATTTAACCTATAGCCACGGACCAATAGCCACGGTTTTATTAGTTTGTGGCTATAGCTGTTTTATAGCCACGGTTTATTTTTTAAACTGTGGCTACACTATTCCATTCCCTTCTTTTTTCGATTCCCATCGGGCTCCGCCTCCATCCTCGATATGCGTCCCATTATTTTCGATTCCAATCGGGCTCCTCCTTCATCCCTGATACGCGACCCTCTCACTGCAGTGCCCTCCTCCCCCGACGACCTCTCCTCCTCCCTGATGGCCTCTCTCATTGTGCCCTCCTATCTTCCCCCGTGGCTTTCCTCTGTCACCCTGAGTGATGTCCTCTATCGCTCGTCCTTGCCGGCTTTGGTTCCTCCGTACCTCTTCGCGGTTCATTCATTCACAGCACGGATTCTCCAATCACGGCTCGGCTTCTCCATTCGGGGTTGCTCCATCCCTTGAGCGGTACTCGCTTCCTCCATACCATTCTTTGGGCAGTCCTCCATCCCTTTAACCTTGGGTGAGTGTTGTAACCCAACATTTAATTTTTTATGAAGCATCAAAACATCATCAATATAAAAAAGGACCACATAAATATGTGGAGTGTTGTGAGAATATTGAGAGTATCTTCAATATCATAATGACTACTGAAATATCTACATTATGATTTTCCACATATATGTTTGGGTAATGACGATGGAGATGGTGGGATTGAATTGAGACAATTATATTACATGTGCGGCTTACCTTGGACCATTTATGATGAAAATAAATCATCTGTATTTCCATAATACATTACATGTGTTGCATACATGAGAAATTTTGATCATGGAGTAGGGAGATAATATTATTTTGGAGTATTCCACCCATTTCTTATGAATCTTGTTAATTTCATACCAGATCGTGCCCCAAATGAATTCCAAAAATGATTGGATGTTTGAGATGGGACTGAGGATTGTTATATGGTCGATGACGACTTTAAGGTTCCTTCTGGACTTTATTAAGGTGGTAGAAAAATTAGCTTTGTTTGATACCAACATAGCTGAGAATAATGAGTATGGTAGATCATAAGTTGGTGTAGTTGTTAGTGAGGGTCTTTATTATTTTTAGAAATTTAATAACAATGGTTGATAGTTTTATTCTATATTAGTTTTAGGGTGAATCTTTTAGGAAATATTATTTTTTATATGGGTATGAATCATGTTTATACCCATTCAAATTGAGGATAAGATCCCATATATTTTCAATGGTCAAAAACAATAGTCCATCTAAAGAGGTTTTATGAATGGAAATATTAGAGAATTTGGAAAAGGATTCACTCTCAAGAACTGTTCACAGTTTTGTATAGATTCTATATAGGGTTTGGTGTCTAATCCTCTTGAAATAAGATTTTTTTCTTGCAGATATAAAAAGATTGAAATTATGTTGAGGTGTGTATCCCAGAGGTATCTAAAGATATGAAAACTATATCTAGATGTAGGGTTTTTATTTATCCTGTAATGTTAATATAATTTATTGATAATGTTCGTATTAATTTTTTCATATTGTTTATTTATTCGATGAATTGGGATTACATTGGTAACTTATGCCAAACTATTTATATCTTTCTATGTCATTCTGAATTTGGAATGAATTTGTTTATAAGTTCCCTGGGTGTTGAGTGAATATAGTCGACTGTGAGGTGGTTTGTGACCTTTTTTAGTTCTTGATATGTCTATCCACAAATTGATTATTTACTTGGATAAGATGAACTAATTTAAGGAACTGACACATGGTTATCAGAATTTAGTTTAGCTTTTATCTTCTGATGGGGTCACAAATGTTTTTTTGGTTGGATGGGGAGTCTAGTTTGGTAAGGGTAAGAATTGGTGTTCCGTATGATTTGGTTATATCATAATATTTTTTAGATATGTTCCTCAATGATGTTTAACTTTTTGGGTGGTCAACTTCCTTTAGTGGTGTGTCTAAATTGTGATGTATTCCAAGATTAATTATTACATTTACATCCATAGAGGGAGATCGAGATTACTATTGACCTTCTCCCAAGTATGATTCAAATTTCTATGAATTCATTTTTAACAAAACCTATATATCTGCTGGAACATAAGTTATAACATGTGGCCCGAGAGGCTAATGGAATTATTCTTACTAGAATGTCTTAATGGGATTCACCTTCCCATATGACTATGAAGGAATATGAGAGTCTCAGCATTTTTTTGGATTATCAAAAGTTGAATCGAATGAATGTTAATAATAAATATAATTTTCTTATGATTTAGGATCCTATTGACTATATTAGAGCGATGTGTTTCATTAGAATGATTTAATAGTTTTAAGGGTACAACAAGTTGAGTGTATAGGTTGATGTTATTACTATGACATCATTTATGTTTTGATGTAAGGATTACATGTTTCTATTTATTCTATATTGTCTAACAACCTATACAAAAATTATTATGGATTTTAGAAACATGATCCATCATTCTTTCTGGGATTATTTTTTTGGGTTGTGTTTTTCTGAAATTTTGGAGTACAATATGTTATAGGAGGAACATAGAGACCATTTAGATATCATACATAAAACATGTAGAGAAAATTTTCTGAATGGAAAGCACTACAAATTTATGTTTTGGGATAGAAATGGGAATTTATGGGACTAGTGATATCTAATAGGGGTTTTTATTTGGATCCTATGAAAATATAGACTATAATGTCCTAGGAGCAGTAGAAAAATTTTCATATGATCATATGTTTCTAGGGTTTTATTGGTTACAATAGATGGTTTGTTAATGACTTCTACATACTAAACTATTTGATAACATATTTAACCTATAATAGTATAACTTTTGAATGGAATAAAAAAGCCCAATGAAATTATGATGATATAATTTATATGCTGACTTCAGCACATGTTTTGATTCTTCAATAACTAGCATCATGATATGATTTTTTATGGGTTTCTTATTGTATGGGTTTGGGATGTGTCATTCTTAAGGGAAATTAGGTTGTGGAATACGGATCACTCTAGCTAGATGTCCATATAATGAACTACCATACCAAAGATATTTGGTTTCCAATTGTTATTCATGCATTAAAATTGTAGCATCACTATTCTCTTTGGGGAGTGGATTTCATTATAAAATGATCATAATAGCCTAATATAAAAATTTATATAGAGGGATCTAAAATTGTGATAAGGACTCTAGATAGATTCTGTTCAGAAATTTATTTTGATATTACGCAATCACCTTGGAATTTTAATATGGGTACATATGTGTTAAGACAAAATTTACCAACACTAGTTATTAAGTAATTAGTTAGGGAGTGTCCTCCCATAATTTGTTTTTTTAGGTGATGATCATAGACTAGATGAGGTTGGTGTAATGGTGTCCTTGGATTTTATAATATAGGAATAATATTTCTATGAGGGATTTTAGAAGGAGAAGGTGTAAAACACCAATTTATAGTGATTTGAAAAGATTCATTATGGTGGGGAGACCTTGGGTGATTTTCCTCAATCTCTATATGGAACTTTTTCATCCATAGTCTGCTGGTTGTTCTATTTTAAAGGAGTTATGAATTGATGGAATATGGTAAACTATCTTATTGGTCAATATAAAATACTATTACCATTAAAAATTATGATTTGAGATGATAGTATTGGTGGTTGGGGATGTAGAGGATAATTGTATAATTTATAATACATTTTATTACTTTTCAGAGAATCAAGGAAGAAGACCATAGTTGTGCATGTTTGTTACACCCCTTATACATTATACTATGATGATATTTCTAGGGAAATCATTATTGGTTTACTACATATTCCTAGTATAATGGATGAGAATTGGATAATCATTGGTTGATATAATAAATCAGTTCATTTCCTACAGATCATTGACATGATGAAGGTTGACCATAATAAGTAATTATATGCTTGAGATATTGTGAGGCTTTATAGGGAAATTTATATGGCTATATATGGTAGAGACATGAGGTTCACATACATGTTATGGAACAATTTATAGGATGATATGTATTCTTACGAGAAACTCAACACAATTTCACATCCAATGATGGATAAACGAACATATTGGGATTTATTGGTTTATAAGGATTTTCTTTTGGAACGTGTTATTGATTTTGGTGGATACTTGGAAATGAACTTGACCTTGGAAGAATTTTCCTATAATAATATTTTCAATGTCTTGATAAAAACTGAATTTTGGATTTTTTTTATTAACTTCCATGTTGGTATCCGATGTATTAGGAAGTGTTGGGATTGTGTTCCTAGGTTGGACCAGTAATTGTTCGATAAATGGTATAGATATGGCAGTTTAACTACTAGAGATTGATCATGAAAAGTTTTCCTCAAAATTTTTATGGGGATTATCATCATCAACTAGTAGAGTGTAAGTATTGTTATTAAGATAGTCTCAATGTTTTGGATTACATGGGACATCAACAGTTGGGAATTCATGTTAAGTTGGCACCAAAGTTTGTTGGCCCTTTGATGTAACTTTAGAAATACATTATGAATAGTACATCACAATTATACATTTATTTAATAACATAATTGATCCAACTCATTTATGTTCACATCCAATAATTGATGTTATCATAATAAATACATTTTATTGTTATACATTGTTGTTTCTTTATATTGTTAGTATAATAAACTTTAGAAATACATTATTAAACCCCGTTTGGCATATGATGAATCATTATTTTTGTGGTCTGACTATAAATTTCATTGTATTACAGGTTATGCCTTCTGATGCAACCTCTCGACAATCTATTTCAAGTACTACAACAATGCCATCACAATTACACATTGATCTTATGGAATGTTTCTTCCTCTTCATGGCATGGATCTTTGTTAATAACTAGTTCCCTTAATATCCAACCATTTCCATCTCCAAAATTTCTTATCCTCATTCACCATGGAATGGGTCAGGCTTTTATGAAATTTTCATTCACCATATCACCTTAATCATGCACCCAGTAATTCATTGTAAGCTCCAAATCCTTCCAACTATTGATTATTCTTTAACAAACATAATAAACAACATCAAACACCATTTGACATTCCACCTCCACATGCACATCCATATACTTCCATGTGAACCAAATCTCTATATCTCATTAAGAATTCTCTTTTTATAATGTCATTAATATATTCCTATGCTTTAAATATTTTACATAATTTTTTATTTTTAAAAAACCAACACACAAGCTCTTTGGTTACAAAATTATCCCCATTTGGTGTTCATTATCAGCTCTACTCCCCATTTCTCAAGAAACTTCTTTCACAAGATATATGATGGAAAAAACATCTTTTCATGCCTCCAAATATAAATTTCATACCTTAGTCCCCTTGTTTTATAGAATAATTCTAGATTTTGTTATTTTTAATCTTATAACTACTTTCTTTTAACCCACATACACTTTCCACAGTAAATTACAATTAGTAAATTCTACACTTTGAATTGAGTTGTAGACAAATCCTCTAGGTCTTGTGAGTTGTATATTTATGTATAAAACTATATTTTAAGCCAAAAAACTTGTTTGTTATGTGTCACTCACCTCTTTGACATACCACATGATTAAATGGCCTATTATGTAAGTGTTTATGCCTCTTTTTCCAGTCCCTTTATTCAATCATTCATGTATTATTCTAATATTTAGTTATGAATTGTCTAGTTATTAAGTAGTTTATGGTATTGCAGAAATGAAGGGATACACTCGTCATTGGTTTTAGGAATGTTACTGATTGAGGATGGTCCCTATTATTTTTTCATGCTGCAAATCCTGCTTGGGAAACTCTCTCAAAGTCTATATAGTCAGGTATGTCCTGCAATTGCAGGATGTTCAATGCAATAGCTTCAAGAATCTATTTTTATACATTTTTTATAATGATTTTGATGTGGCAGTAGGCAAGGGGCAGGGGTCCTGTCTGGGTTTGGGGGGGATCTGTCCGTGGGGGGGGGGGGAACTGGCAGGGGGGATAGTGATGGAGGGCAGTAGGGGGAGGGTGCAGGGGGGTCTACATGGTATAGGGGAGGGGTACATATAACGACCCATACTTTACATACATTGTTAATACTTCAAAATTGAAGCACACTTATTACAACATATGACAAAACCACAAAGGACCGTATAGGTATAGTGTCTTTAGAAACTGGGAAACATAAACAACTGGTTCATAAATCTTCTATAGTGTCTCCCATTTATTTCATCATATCTAGGGTCCCTTTAAGCATATTCTAGTTAATATCCATCTTCCTGACCTGGGGAAAAGAAAACATAAAAGGGTGAGCTCAAATGCTCAGCAAGGGCAGATAAAGGAAATAAAAAATCATATCATATCTTTTTGAAAATCAAAACCTGCAAAAGAGATCATAATATCTTAACATGGAACAAATCATAGAAGTGAAAATGAGATCCCCATAATCATAACATAAAACTTGAAACTTTGTGGCATGCAGACATAATCATGGAAAATCATTTCTTGTTAGTCATGACTCATTGCCAAGACTATCTTAGTGGACAAAGTCCCTTTCTGAACCGAGTTCACTCCTCGTTTCAGTCCTGTATCACTGAACCGAAATAACCTTCCGTTCCATCCATGTCTATCTCATGAGATATAAAATCTTTACCCAATGCATTGGAGGGAGATATAGGTCCCACCCATCTTATAATGAATCCTTTCATATGTGTGCCACATAATCATAAATCATACATCATCGCATAACACATGTAATAAAAATGGGATTCTTGAAACATCATGACATCATAAAACAAATCATATAAGGTAAATGAATTCATAAAAATAATTTCCTCAAAACATAATCAAATCAATGTAATAATAGGGATAAAAATAGAACCCTTTTATTATCTTATATGGAAAATAATTTTGATAAAATACTTGAACTCCATTCTTGAGGAAAATATCCTTTCTACTTCAAAAACACTTTTCCTTTATTAACATGTCATACAATTTTAAACTAAAAGAAGTTGATTAAAAATAACCCTGAATACTTTTAAAGGAAGCTTCTTGGAAATAATGTTTTAAGAATCCATTCATGCCGTATAAGTTAAAAAAACATTCTTCGTACTTTTGTCGGAAAAGTCAAAAAGTACCTCGTACGAAAAACGACAAAAGATTCCTTTCATATCTTTTACAAAAAACTTACCGAAGGGTAAAATTGGATATAAACTATTGTAGAAGGATGGAAATAATATTACATATTGATGAAACATGGATCTGGATGATAAAATACACCCCAGTAAATACTTACGAATAAACAATCTCGGATAAAAATGAGATTGTGATATTTCCCTTACCTTAGGTCCGATTTGCTTTGTACATGTCCGAAGCTCCTGTATAATGGTTTAAATAATGTTATTGACTTATTCCAGAATCATACATATTGATATGATATCATATATGGTCTTATTCTTAGCTTCTTATTAGTAATATTTCATTGTTATTTGTTACTCGGGTCTTTATTGCCTTTTGTTCTTATGCGTGTTTTGTCGAATAAATTCTTATTATTCTTTTAAGGTTATAGATAACTTATATCCAGAATGGTATTAGTGTAACATATATCATATTTATTCATTCAATTCATTTATATAATTACTATGTAATGATGATCATGTAGAACGAGTCGCATCACATCGTGGAGACGGTATTCTGTACGTACGCACGAGTGATGATATCATTCCTATGATCGTGGAATTGTATTGGAGTATATATATATTATTTCAGTATCAATATTACTTAATAATAATCATAAATAGTTACTCATTACACCATTATACCCATCCTTGTAAAGTGATGGTGGAAAATAGATTACACCACGGCGTGGAGACGGTATTCCGTACGTACGCACGCGCGGTGATTTCATTTTTCCGTAGGATGGATAGAAGGTGAATTAGGGTTGTTTCATATTTATAATAACATATCAGTATGTAAGTAATACTGATGTTATTACTTTATCATGAAACAACTAAAGAAGAAGAAGTTGAAGAAGAAAGAAATTGAAAATATCGGTAATGGATATTACCTCTTCTTTGGAACGCCTCTTTGAATCCTCCACTTAGGGAACTAAGATTGGTCTTTGAAGAAGACCAGGACCTCTAGGATTATTCTAGGGAAGTGGATAGGAGAAAATGGCAGGGGTTTTCCGAGCTTGAGTGCTCAATTTGGTGTGAGGAGGAGGGGGAGGAGGTGCCCTTTTATAAGGGAGGAGAGGGGCACCTTAGGAATATCTCAAAATATTATTTTATATTAAAGTCAAAATCAGTTTATAATGGCTCCAAAGGGTCTTATTTCGAAGATAAGGTGGGTATGGGTCGAAATCCTATCAAACAATAGGATTTAGACAAGTTTAGGGTATTATTTTAACCTTATCAATTAGATTTAACTCTAAGTTAAATAATTTAACTTTTACCGTGTCTTTTTGTTTTCTTTCACTATATGGTTAATACACTTACTATAACATGCCAAAAGAACCCCAAATTGTTTATTATTAATATATATATCCTTATCTAAGTCATTTGGCCGAACCTTAGATTTTTAGGAATACAATAACAATTAATAATATAATATTTGATTTAAAAACTATTTTGTGTCAATTTTGACACTATTTGATATATGATTTTTGTGAATGTCATAACAGAATTATATGTTCAAACCAAGTTGATTAAATCAACATTAATATATCATAGTAACCTAGAAAATTAGTTTAATTCATAAAAAGTCTTAAATTACATTTATTTTGGTGTTTATAACATCAATTATGTCAATATTTCATTAATAAGATAATTACTGCATCATCATTGTGTCATAAATAAATTAAATTATTTAATGTCTAAAAATTACAAATAAAATACCATCATGTAGGAAATATTTTTAGATTTCTAAATAATATTTATAGTCGAATTTATCTTATGTATAACCCCATATTAAAAATGATTTACTTATTAAACTTTGATTTTAACTATTTTAACCCTTCTTTAAATAAATTAATAATAAATGTCCTAATCTAATCCAAGTGGGCCTAAATGGTCATATTTTATTCATAAGGTTGTTTTGGGTCGAATTACACTTATCCAATAGAATTAGGACATGTGTTAGGGTAATAATAATATCATATTTACCCTTAGTTACCCTATTTACTATTAACCGCGGTAAAAAAAGTAAAAAGTTACTATTCACCAAAAAATTATTTTTATCTCATTGAACCACATTTTACTTACTGATATCAACCGTGTCTGTCGGATTTTTGAAATTCCATTCACAGAAGCGGTAAAATTAAGTTTTATGCAAAATTCAGTTTTTAACCTACCACTTAGTGGTTTCACTATTCATCAAAAATTGAAAGTTTTCAGAAAAATACCAAAATTTCACCCTAGGCTAATTTCGATATTCTGAGTCCAAAAATGAAGTCCATTTTGAAAAATAAAATTTATAAAATTTCAAAAAGTGGTTATTACTATTCATAACGGCTAGTTTTAATAGCATATTGTTTTTTAGTGAAACTCGGTATTGCGTACGACACAAGCTATCGAGGAAGGTCGCGATTGCGTGTAAAGCAAGCCAAGCAAGTGTTGTGTAGAAAAATATTCCTTTGATGATTTATATAACATAAAAGTCTCGGGTGTTACATTCTACCCCCCTTAAAAAGAATTTCGCCCTCGAAATTCATCACTTTGTAACAAACAGATGAGGATACTTCTCCCTCATCATATCCTCAAGCTCCCATGTAGCTTCTTCAAGTTGGTGGTTCCTCCATAAAACTTTCACCAAGCGAGTGGTCTTGTTTCGTAGGACTTTTTCGCTACGATCCAGAATCTCTATCGACTGTTCTTCATAAGAAAGATCTTGCTCCAGCGGTACAACTTCTGAGCTGAGTACATGTGAAGGATCTGGTATGTACTTTCTCAGGAGAGATACATGGAACACATCGTGAACTTGAGAGAGATTCGGTGGAAGCGCCAATCGGTAAGCTACCTTCCCAACACGATCCAGTATTTCGAAAGGACCGATATATCTAAGGCTCAACTTCCCCTTCTTTCCAAATCTCATAACTCTCTTCCAGGGAGATATTCGTAAGAACACTTTATCACCCACTTCAAACTCTAGGTCATTTCTTCGGTTGTCGGCATAACTTTTCTATCGACTCTGAGCTGCGCTTATGTGTTGTTGAATAGATCTGACCTTTTCTGCCATTTCATCAACGAGATCAGTTCTTAATAGCTTTCTTTCCCCAACTTCATCCTAGCAAGTTGGAGTCCTGCATTTCTTTCCATAGAGAGCTTCATAAGGAGCCATCTGAATACTGGAGTGAAATCTATTATTATAAGAAAATTACACCAAAGGTAGGTGTTGATCCCAACCTCCTTTGAAATCCATAGAGCAAGCTCTCAACATATATTCTAGGGTTTGAATTGTTCTCTCGGACTGACCGTCTGTCTGCGGATGATAAGTAGTGCCGAAACTCAACTCTGTATCCAGAGTATGCTGAAGACTTCGCCAGAACTTCGAGGTAAATCTCGGATCCCGATCAGATATAATAGAAAGTGGTACTCCATGCAATCTTACCACTTCCTTTACATATATCCTGGAAAGCTGATCTAGAGAGAAATCCTCTCTAATAGCAATGAAGTGTGCAGACTTTGTAAGACGATCAACTATGACCCAGATAGCATTATTTCCTTTGGATGTTTTAGGAAGTCCTGTGACAAAGTCCATAGTGATGTTTTCCCATTTCCATTCGGGTATGGGTAATGGTTGTAACATCCCCTTAGACTTTTGTCTCTCAGCTTTAACTTGTTGACAAACCAAGCATCGAGAGACATATTCAGCAACATCTCTTTTCATGCCATCCACCAGAAGTACTCTTTCAGGTCCCTATACATCTTCGTGCTTCCAGGATGAATAGAGAATGATGAACTATGAGCCTCATCCAGCAGCTCCTTCTTTAATTCGGGGATGGAAGGAACACAAACCCGATTCCTGAACTTTATTATCCCATCACAATCAAGGTTGAATTCAGGAACATTTATCACCTTCTTTTGTAACTCGACATCTTCTTTCTGTGCCTCTTTAATCTTCACATGTATAGATGGTTGAACATTCATTTGAGAAAGATAAGATTTTTCCCCTTCCATTATAATTCCAAGATCCATCCTTTGTAATTCCATAAATATTGGATCTTTTGTGATCCTCATCACGGATAAACTTGCATGGTCTTGTCGACTTAATGCATCTTCCACCTTGTTTGCTTTCCCAGGGTGGTAATGGATTGAGCAGTCATAATCCTTAATCAGCTCCAACCATCTTCTTTGGCGCATATTCAGCTCCTTTTGTGTGAAAATATACTTTAAACTTTTATGATCAGTATAAATATCACACCTTTCACCATAAAGGTAATGCCTCCAAATCTTTAATGCAAAGATTACCGCAGCCAACTCCAAATCATGTGTTGGGTAATTTTGCTCTTGGATTTTCAACTGTCGTGAGGCATAAGCTATCACCATATCATTTTTCATAAGAACACACCCCAATCCCTTCTTGGATGCATCACTGTAGATCACAAACCTTTCTCCACTACAAGGCATTGTGAGCACAGGTGCACTGGATAACCTTCTTTTCAACTCCTTGAAATTCTCTTCACATTCCTCTGTCTAGACAAACTTAACTCCTTTCCAAGTCAACTTGGTGAGTGGATTAGATAATCTTGAAAAATCATTTACAAAACGTCGATAATATCCAGCCAAACCAAGAAAACTTCGGATCTCAGTTACTGTTGTTGGTCTCGACCATCTTTCGATAACCTCTGTTTTTGCTGGATCCACAGATATCCCCTCTTTTGAGATTATGTGACCCAAAAATGCAACTTTTTTAAGCCAAAATTCACACTTGGTAAATTTGGCATAAAGCTTCTCCTTTCTCAGGGTCTTCAATATAATTCTCAAGTGATCTTCATGCTCTTCCTTGCTCTTTGAATAGACAAGAATAGCGTCTATAAAGACTACCACAAATTGATCAAGATAGTCTCTAAAGACTCTATTCATTAGATCCATGAAGATAGCAGAGGCATTAGTAAGACCAAATGGCATCACTATAAATTCATAGTGTCCATACCTTGTACGGAAAGCCGTTTTTGGTATATCCTCCCTTTTGACCCTTAATTGATGATACACTGAACGAAGATCAATCTTGGAAAAGTATTGAGCTCCGCGTAGTTGGTCAAATAAGTCATCAATGCGTGGGAGAGGATATTTTTTCTTGATAGTGATCTTGTTAAGTTCTCGATAATCAATGCAGAGTCTCATTGATCCATCTTTCTTCTTAACAAATAGAACAGGTGCTCCCCACGGTGATGACCTAGGGCGTATGAATCCCTTATCAAGATTCTCTTGGAGTTGCTTCTTCAGTTTCTTCAACTCAATTGGGGTCATTCTATAACGTGTCTTTGAAATAGGCAAAGCACCCGGTACGAGTTCTATTGAAAACTCAACTTCACGATTTGGTGGAAGACCCGGTAATTCCTCCAGAAAGACATCATCAAACTCCCGTACAATGGGCATATTCTTAATCGTGAGTTTCTCACCAACCATTTGAGATAAATAACCTTCATTTAGTGGAATCAAGACCCATAAGATGGAAGGAATTTCCACTGGAAGGTTATGTTCATCCTTGCATTGATAGACGATCGTAGATTGATCTGGAATATGAAATGTGACTTCCCTTCTTTGGCAATTGATATGAGCTCCATGTAGAGAAAGCCAATCCATGCCAAGAATCACATCAAAATCCACTAAAGGAAGGATCACAATATTTGCAGGAATCACTTTCCCACAAACTTCGATCGGAGAATAATTATAAACTTTTGATGCGACTGTTGTGCCATTAGGTGTTGTCACAGCTAACTCAACATCTAATTGTTGAGGTAATACGGTGATACCCTTAGAAAATTCTTTAGAAATAAAAGAGTGGGTGGATCCAGAATCAAATAAAACATTTGCTACTTTAGAGTGGATGGTAAGTGTACCTTTCACCACTTCGTTATCGTACTCCATATCGCTGATAGAAATTGCATGTGACTTTCCTTTGTCTTTAGCCTTAAGATTTTGTTGACGTCGACCATCATCATCAAACCTTGGATTTGGGCATTGATTGGCATAATGCCCCATCTCCTTGCACTTGAAACATTGAAGTGTAGTAGGTTCATTCTGTGTATCCCTTCCTTTGTTTGCATCATTAGACATCTTCTTCCCATTATTGCGGCATTCAAATGCCCTATGACCTTCCTTTCCACATTTGAAACATTTACTTGTCCCTTTAAGACAACTCCCTCCATGTTTCTTTCCACACTTTGAGCATAAGGGAAAGTTCATCTTCTTTTCAGTGTGCTCTTTAGATTTTTCTTTGAATTCCATCTTCCTCTTCTTATCAAACCCATGTGACTGATGGGTTATTCCAATCTCCATCTCGACTTTGAGAGCACATCGAACGATTTCCTCATATCTATTGAAGTCCCTTATGGCTAACGCCCTTCGAAGACTTGGTTTTAAGCCACTAAAGAATCGATCGATCTTACTCTCAGGTTGGATAATAATACCAGAAGCGTACCTTGCAAGTCTTGTAAAATTTGCTTCATAGGTACCAACAGATTCATCATCCCTTTGCTTCAATTCAAGGAACTCTTTCTTCATCTTTGTTCGGAGAATACAAGGGAAGTACTTATTGAAAAATAAGTTCTTGAACTCGTCCCATTCCATAGACTCAATTTCATCCCTTTGCCTCGTATTCTTAATAAGATTCCACCATTGATCAGCATCTCCTTCCAAACGATACACTGCTAGGATAACTTTATCATGCTCAGAACATTGAAGAACTGAAAATATCTTTTCAGTAGTACTAATCCATTGTTCAGCAACTAATGGATCAGTAGACCCGCTGAAAGAAGGTGGACGCTGCCTCATGAAGGATTCAACAGAATGTTGCTCCTTCCTTTGCTCGTTTGGAAGTCCTGCATGATTCAAAGCTTGAGAAAGTTGTGTGAGCATGGCTACAAGATTTTACATTCCATCTCCCATATCGTTTGGTTGCTCAGGGGGACAATCATTGCATTGCCCATCGCATTCCGCATTAACACGGTTCCTTCGGGTTCCAGCCATTGACTAAAACCAAGAAGAATAGTGTGAGCAACACTAATTATAATAGGAAAACCACATAATTCAAGAATAAAATTTTCATGCTTAAGGTCTTATCCTAGGTTATTTATGGCCATTTCTAAAACACTAAGATTGTGTTCTATGCTTAGACTTATCCTTAGGCTTCTTACTAAGGCTTTCACATCCTAGTTTCCAAAGGTTGACTATACCTTTCCTCTGATACCAACTATAACGACCCATACTTTACATACATTGTTAATACTTCAAAATTGAAGCACACTTATTACAATATATGACAAAACCACAAAGGACCGTATAGGTATAGTGTCTTTAGAAACTGGGAAACATAAACAACTGGTTCATAAATCTTCTATAGTGTCTTCCATTTATTTCATCATATCTAGGGTCCCTTTAAGCATATTCTACTTAATATCCATCTTCCTGACCTGGGGAAAAGAAAACATAAAAGGGTGAGCTCAAATGCTCAGCAAGGGCAGATAAAGGAAATAAAAAATCATATCATATCTTTTTGAAAATCAAAACCTGCAAAAGAGATCATAATATCTTAACATGGAACAAATCATAGAAGTGAAAATGAGATCCCCATAATCATAACATAAAACTTGAAACTTTGTGGCATGCACACATAATCATGGAAAATCATTTCTTGTTAGTCATGACTCATTGCCAAGACTATCTTAGTGGACAAAGTCCCTTTCTGAACCGAGTTCACTCCTCGTTTCAGTCCTGTATCACTGAACCGAAATAACCTTCCGTTCCAGCCATGTCTATCTCATGAGATATAAAATCTTTACCCAATGCATTGGAGGGAGATATAGGTCCAACCCATCTTATAATGAATCCTTTCTTATGTGTGCCACATAATCATAAATCATACATCATCGCATAACACATGTAATAAAAACAGGATTCTTGAAACATCATGACATCATAAAACAAATCATATAAGGTAAATGAATTCATAAAAATAATTTCCTCAAAACATAATCAAATCAATGTAATAATATGGATAAAAATAGAACCCTTTTATTATCTTAGATGGAAAATAATTTTGATAAAATACTTGAACTCCATTCTTGAGGAAAATATCCTTTCTACTTCAAAAACACTTTTCCTTTATTAAGATGTCATACAATTTTAAACTAAAAGAAGTTGATTAAAAATAACCTTGAATACTTTTAAAGGAAGCTTCTTGGAAATAATGTTTTAAGAATCCATTCATGCCGTATAAGTTAAAAAAACATTCTTCGTTCGGAAAAGTCAAAAAGTACCTCGTACGAAAAACGACAAAATATTCCTTTCATATCTTTTACAAAAAACTTACCGAAGGGTAAAATTGGATATAAACTATTGTATAAGGATGGAAATAATATTACATATTGATGAAACATGGATGTGGATGATAAAATACACCCCAGTAAATACTTATGAATAAACAATCTCGGATAAAAATGAGATTGTGATATTTCCCTTACCTTAGGTCCGATTTGCTTTGTACGTGTCCGAAGCTCCTGTATAATGGTTTAAATAATGTTATTGACTTATTCCAGAATCATACATATTGATATGATATCATATATGGTCTTATTCTTAGCTCCTTATTAGTAATATTTCATTGTTATTTGTTACTCGGGTCTTTATTGCCTTTTGTTCTTATGCGTGTTTTGTCGATTAAATTATTATTATTATTTTAAGGTTATAGATACCTTATATCCATAATGGTATTAGTGTAACATATATCATATTTATTCATTAAATTCATTTATATAATTACTATGTAATGATGATCATGTAGAACGAGTCGCATCACATCGTGGAGACGGTATTCCGTACGTACGCACGAGTGATGATATCATTCCTATGATCGTGGAATTGTATTGTAGTATACATATATTATTTCAGTATCAATATTACTTAATAATAATCATAAATAGTTACTCATTACACCATTATACCCATCCTTGTAAAGTGATGGTGGAAAATAGATTACACCACGGCGTGGAGACGGTATTCCGTACGTACGCACGCTCGGTGATTTCATTTTTCCGTAGGATGGATAGAAGGTGAATTAGGGTTGTTTCATATTTATAATAACATATCAGTATGTAAGTAATACTGATGTTATTACTTTATCATGAAACAACTAAAGAAGAATAAGTTGAAGAAGAAAGAAATTGAAAAGATCGGTAATGGATATTACCTCTTCTTTGGAACGCCTCTTTGAATCCTCCACTTAGGGAACTAAGATTGGTCTTTGAAGAAGACCAGGACCTCTAGGATTATTCTAGGGAAGTGGAGAAGAGAAAATGGCAGGGGTTGGCCGAGCTTGAGTGCTCAATTTGGTGTGAGGAGGAGGGGGAGGAGGTGCCCTTTTATAAGGGAGGAGAGGGGCACCTTAGGAATATCTCAAAATATTATTTTATATTAAAGTAAAAATCGGTTTATAATGGCTCCAAAGGGTCTTATTTCGAAGATAAGGTGGGTATGGGTCGAAATACTATCAACCAATAGGATTTAGACAAGTTTAGGGTATTATTTTAACCTTATCAATTAGATTTAACTCTAAGTTAAATAATTTAACTTTTACCGTGTCTTTTTGTTTTCTTTCACTATATGGTTAATACACTTACTATAACATGCCAAAAGAACCCCAAATTGTTTATTATTAATATATATATCCTTATATAAGTCATTTGGCCGAACCTTATATTTTTAAGAATACAATAACAATTAATAATATAATATTTGATTTAAAAACTATTTTGTGTCAATTTTGACACTATTTGATATATGATTTTTGTGAAAGTCATAACAGAATTATATGTTAGAACCAAGTTGATTAAATCAACATTAATATATCATAGTAACCTATAAAATTAGTGTAATTCATAAAAATTCTTAAATTACATTTATTTTGGTGTTTATAACATCAATTATGTCAATATTTCATTAATAAGATAATTACTGCATCATCATTGTGTCATAAATAAATTAAATTATTTAATGTCTAAAAATTACAAATAAAATACCATCATGTAGGAAATCTTTTTATCTTTCTAATGAATATTTATAGTCGAATTTATCTTTTGTATAACCCCATATTAAAAATGATTTAATTATTAAACTTTGATTTTAACTATTTTAACCCTTCTTTAAATAAATTAATAATAAATGTCCTAATCTAATCCAAGTGGGCCTAAATGGTCATATTTTATTCATAAGGTTGTTTTTGGTCGAATTACACTTATCCAATAGAATTAGGACATGTGTTAGGGTAATAATAATATCATATTTACCCTTAGTTACCCTATTTACTATTAACCGCGGTAAAAAAAGTAAAAAGTTACTATTCACCAAAAAATTATTTTTATCTCATTGAACCACATTTTACTTACTGATATCAACCGTGTCTGTCGGATTTTTAAAATTCCATTCACAGAAGCGGTAAAATTATGTTTTATGCAAAATTCAGTTTTTAACCTACCACTTAGTGGTTTCACTATTCATCAAAAATTGAAAGTTTTCAGAAAAATACCAAAATTTCACCCTAGGCTAATTTCGATATTCGGAGTCCAAAAATGAAGTCGATTTTGAAAAATAAAATTTATAGAATTTCAAAAAGTGGTTATTACTATTCATAACGGCTAGTTTTAATAGCATATTGTTGTTTAGTGAAACTCGGTATTGCGTACGACGCAAGCTATCGAGGAAGGTCGCGATTGCGTGTAAAGCAAGCCAAGCAAGTGTTGTGTAGAAAAAGATTCTTTTGATGATTTATATAACATAAAAGTCTCGGGTGTTACAGTACAGGAGGGCAGGGGGGAACTGGCAGGGGGAGATGGTGCAAGAGGGCAGGGGGTGTCGGCAGGGCAGGGGGAGTGGAGGGTCTACAGGGGAGAGGTGTAGGAGGGTAGGTGGGAACTGGAAGGGGGAGAGGGTGAAGGGGGGAAGGGGGTGTCTGCACGGCAGGGGGGAGGAGGGCAGGGGGTCTACAGGGCAGTGGGGAGGGGTGCAAGGGGGAGGGTTTGCAGGGCATAGGGGAGGGGTGCAGGAGGGCAGGGGGGGTCTGCCGGGGGGGAGTGGGGGGTAGCCATGGTCTGGAGAGGGGAATTTGCAGGGGCAGGGGGGACTGGCAGGGGGTGGGGGATGGCAGGGGGAATGGGCAGGGGAAGGGGGGTTCATGGGGAAGGCAGGGGTAGGGTGGGGAGGGAAAACTGGCAGAGGGGGAGGGTGAAGGAGGGAAGGGGGTGTCTGTAGGGCAGTGGGGAGGATGGCAGGGGGGACTGGCAGCGGGGGTGGCCTATTTAATGTTCTTTAACTATCTTATGTATATATTACTAAATGATTAATCAAAACAATTTCGTTGTGGTCGAAAAACCGCCCAAATTAACCCAAACAATCATCATTTAATTCTTATCTAATGATTCATTCACATGTAATATCATATAATTTATTATAAGATCATTTAAACTTATAGAATATCATTAATAACTTGAAATATCATTTCTGGATATTTATCCATGTTCTACATGAAAATTCATTTAAGAATACAAGTGAACCACTCAAGAAAACCATAAAAATGAGCATTCCTGAACAATGTTATTAAACCCAATAACTCATCAAAAGGCCCATAAAATAACATAATGAAACTGGACTAGGCCAACACGTCGCGGAAACTCCATGGTCACACCACGGTCACGCCGCGGTCATGTCGCGGTCATGTCGTGGTAATGTTGTGATTTGGCCCTGCTCCAGCCACATCCAGCCCACACTACCCCCCTTCCACCTTCATTTCAGCCTGCTGCCACCAATATTCCAGCCCACAACAGTCCCCCCCTACCACCTTTGAATCGGCCCGCACCATCCCCCCAGTACCTGCAACAAGCCCCTTTCCACCAACATTCCAGCCTCCTCCCGCTCCCTTCGCTCCTGGCCAGAAGATGTTGCCCCGTGAATGTCGCTGGACCGGGCCAACACATCGTGGTCATGTCGCGGTCATGCCGTGATTTGGCCCTGCTCTAGTAACATCCATCCCACACCAGCCCCATTCCACCTACATTTGTATTCTCCTTGGACAAATCTTCCATTATGATTTTTCTTGTCTCTATTTTCACATACAAGAAAGGCTTTTTGGCATGAATCTATGTTTTTCTCCTTCTTCCATGATATAATAACTGATCCTTTTATATTTAGAACTTGGCATAGACTTCTTAGGTTTATTACCCAAGGATGTATGATCTTCCTTCTTTAAAAACTTCTTGGGAATAGTGTTTCCAATTTCATTTTTTTTAAATTTTCCAAAGGAAGTTTTCTTCCATTTTTC
Organism: Viscum album; assembly: GCA_963277665.1. Classification (NCBI taxonomy): domain Eukaryota; kingdom Viridiplantae; phylum Streptophyta; class Magnoliopsida; order Santalales; family Viscaceae; genus Viscum; species Viscum album. The sequence continues at coordinate 1,525,342,752 of OY728133.1, read as the reverse complement.
ATCATAGGTGGTATTCATTATCCATTTGTTTTTAACACATTCTTAGATGAGCATGCTCCATTCTAGTGACCACACTCAATTAAAATACAATAGCGATCTTAAATCAAGAAGTCGCCCAAGTTTAATCATTACATGTTTTTAGGAAAATAAGAGTAGCTACCACACAAACTAATGATGATGATATTACTAACAAAATGACTCATAATTGTGTCAAAATAACTTTAATTGATCCACTATTTTTCACTATAATCTCATGGAGGAATATTACAGACTATCCTGATAAATCCATTGTTACTCATGCATATTTATATATTACCCATGGTTTAAAAACAAATTTTGTACAAATATGGGTGTGATTAAATAATGAGAATCCATCCATGGGGGTGCAGGGGGACTGGTGTTGGCTGGGGGAAGAACTTTGATCCATTTACTATCCAAAACAAACATACTCGTTTATGGATCCTCATCTTTAAACTCAGTTGGCTATATTGGCATCCTATAATTTTATGGGTATTGCATCCTCAGTTGAAAATCCCATCAGAATTGATAACCAAACCAAAAATCCAAGGTATGGTCACTTTACAAGAGTCTTGTTGAAGTTGATATGGCAGGTACATTGGTAGAGTAAGTTGTTATTACCATAAGAGATGATAGATTTAACTAAGACATTGTTTATGAAAGGGGGCCTATGTTTCTTGATGGTTTTAGTCTATTTGGACATCTCTTATCTGAGAGAAATCTCTCAATGGTCTATGAAAAATGCGATTTGAAGGGTCATGTTGAGGCAACATGCAAAAGAGGCCTGGAAAATGTCAAGTGGATGGCTCGTGATACTGATTTTGAAAACTCTAGTGCGGGCTCCAACTTTCATGGTGAGGAACATAATCTGGACTCATAGCATACGGATGGACTGGATCCTGATTTGGTTTTACTTATTGACATTGTTGAGTTAGAGGGGATAAAAAAGAGTTTCTCCTCAAGCATGTAGTTAATCCATTTATGGTTGTTGGCATACATGATATCTTCATTGGTTTAAAACATGAGGACACAATAAATCAAATGCAGTATCATAATGATTTCAATTCGGAGAGTGTGCCTGAAGATATCCCAGTGTCCTATGTGACTGCCCAACCGCATCTACTGATTGTTCTCTCCAAACAGTCTTATAAGGCCCCATATAATGATTTTTTGGAATAGAATAAGTAGACCAACAACTCAGGCCAGGAAATACACTACTTAGACCAGGCTCTTGATGGAAAGTAGGAGAACTTCAGAACTACTAAATGTGGATCTGATGAAGTTGTCCCAGACTCACAAATGCCTATTGCGACCATGCCTAGATATAAGGTGAAAATCAATAATTTAGGGTAGGACCTACATGGTTCAGGCGAGTCACTTGGTGGATAGTAGGAGAACCCCAGTACTACTATATATGGCTATGATGAAGTAGTCCCAGACACACAATTGAGTTGTGCTGGTTCTAGGCATGCATCTGCCTTGCCTACTTCATATTTGGTTGGACAGGATTCTCATAAAGGGGACTCTTTTACTCAGGTAGAGCCTATGAAATCAGGAAAAAGGCGAGTTTCAGGATCCGTAGACGTAGGCTTTGCTCACTCTCTAAATAAATTCTTTCCTCTATGTGAGAAATCATGGGTGAAAGATGTAGATGAAAGTGCTCCATCCAATGATATAACAATTTAAATAATTAGGAACGATGAATCTCCCCCTTCCTCTAGGGAAACTGATGAATGTCTTGAGGATAAGGCCTCTAAAGGCAAGGCTAAAGAGAACACTAAATCCAATAAACTGATCAATATGAAGAAAGGGGGGCCTCAGACCAGAGGCAAGTCATCTGATAATAAATGAGGATTTTTTCTGGAATTTACATGGTAATGGGAACCCCCCCACAGTCAAAGCCCTTAGGCACATTCTTATGAACAACAAACATTTAACGATTAGCATTGCTAAACTGAAAATGAAGTTCTCAAGATGGAAAGCTATAAAATGTTCTTCAATTGGATACTCACCAATCTCATAACATGTGAATGAAAATGCAGATGAGGATTTTTTTGGATTGGTGTTGCACAATTCGGTTTGGAACTATAGCATTGTTGACCACTGTAGCAATCCTGACTGACCAACATCGATAGGCACTGTAGCGGTGCGGACTTTGGGGTCAACTTCACTGTAACACTTTTGACTTCCAACCGGCAGACACTGTAGTGCTTTTGAAAAAGTTGGTCATCAGTCACTGTTGCAACGCGGACTTCTATTTCGGATTAGTGGACCGTCTTCTTCATATGTATCTCATTTTGGGCTAGGGTTTACTACAAAAATACTCTGTAATTTTTTGCTCCCGATATAGTGAATTCTTCCTCTCTCGTGGATGTATGGATTTTTCCCGAACCATGTAAATCATTGTGTCCCTTGCTTTCTTTCCTTCATTTTTCCTCGTTTCTATCGTTGTGTCTCCCGGCGATTCCGCAACAGATTTATGGGTCCTCAAGCATGAAAGTGTTCATGTTCTTTCCTGCACTGATGATCATTAGATTGTATTGGTTGATATGGTGTTCCATGATATTGGGATATCTATAGTCTTTGTTTATGCCTCTAACTCCTATATTAACAGAAGGGAGCATTGGCAGGATATCACTTATATTTCTAAGAAAATGTCACACAGCTGGATGTCATTAGCTGATTTTAATACTGTCCTCCCACTAGAGGAAAAAACTGGTGATAAATTCAACAGGATGGCTGCTTCTGACTTCCTTTCTTGCATTGACAATTGTAGGCTAGTTAAAGTGGCCACTATGGGGGTGATTACACCTAGAGCAGGTAAACCATTAATGGGAGGCAAGCCAGCAGTATTGATAGATTCTTGGCCTTCATCGATGAAGGGAATGATCCCTTGATTATTTATGGACTCGTCTAACCAAAGAATAACTCTGATCACAATCCCATATTGATTGATGTATGTGCTAGAAATGTGAGGTCTTCTCTTTTTCCATTCAGACATAACAACTCGTGGATTGTGTGCAGGGGACAGGGTGAGAGGGCAGGGGTGGTTTTCTGGGGGCAAGGGGGTTTGTAGTGGGCTGGGGGGAAGTGTAGTGGGCAAGGGGAAGTGCAGGGGTAGGGGGTTTGCTGGGGGGCAGGGTGTGTGTGCAGGGGGGCATGTAGTGGGCTGGAGGGACGTGCAGTGGGTAGGGGTAAGGGGTGTGTACAGTGGGTTGTGCGGAGTGCAGGGGACAGTGCTGGGGAAGGGGGCAGGTGGGGGTTGTTTTTTTATGGAATGGGGGTACATATAGCCACAGTTTGAAACCATGAAAAAAGGCCTATAGCCACGGTTTGAAATCGTGGATATATATATCGCCAGACTTAGGATTCTACCACAGTTTGAAAACTGTGTCTAAAAGCTATTTCCACAGTTCAATCCATGGCTATAGGGATATAGCCACGATTCAAATCGTGGCTATAGTGATATAGACACAGTTATAAACCGTGGCTATAGGTTTTACCCTATAGCCATGCAAATACCAGCCACAATTTATGAAACTGTGGCTATAACCTATAGCCACGATTTTTGGGCCTATATCCACGGTTCCAAACTGTGACTATAGCTTTATTTTGTAGTAGTATTAGTAGTACATGAGTCCCACTCTTTCCTATTTCATAGTCAAATCTGCATAGAGACCAAGTTTCAAGAACTACGTATGGCTTGATTCTAATTTTTCCCAATGAGATATGTAGAGACTCCTGAATCTTCAATTCGGGGCCTAGTCACAATCACAAAATTTTCTTATTTTATTTTATCCTCCTATATATGAATCAGATCTATAAAGAGTCTTTTCTTAAGATTTATGATTTGGTTTGTATACCCTTTTATGTCTTAAGATTTACTATTCTCTTAGAATGTGTTAAAAGTCCCCATTTTTCATGCCAAATCTGATTAACATGAGGAATGATTGTTTCAAGAACTACATATGGATTGATTCTCATTTTTTCCAATAATATATGTAGAGACTCCTGAATCTCCAATTCGGGGCCCAGCCAAAATAAAAACAACAACAATAAAAACCCCTTTATTTCTGGTACAAGAATCAAATCTACATAGGAAATGTTATAAGAACTATGCGTGAATTGATTATTTATCCAGCAAGACACATAATTACATTTAGGTTTTATCCCTTAATCCAGTTACAATGTGTCTTTTCTTTCATATTGGTTCATTCTCATCCTTACCACATGACGTAAAACTGCATGGAAATTTAGCACCCCTATTTATCAATTGGATCGCCTTTATATTATAAAAGGAACCCTTACTGCTCCTTGTTTCTCACACCGAGCATATTTCAAGTGGGCTTAAGAATTGAGTAAATTAATTCTTTATATAAATAGGGTGTTTTCAATTTCTTATAGGTTTATCAATGTCCTCACTTCATGACTCAAAACTTCACATTACAAAAGGAAACAAAGAAAGCCTCCATTTTACATATGAGTCAGATCTATGTAAAGGACATCAAATTTATGGAAAATATTGATTCAAATATTTCTTATATACATTGGGCATAACCCCCTTACATATTTCACACTCTTAATGTTGAATTTTGCTTTTATATTTTCATAATATTTCTTACGGTTTCTAGTAGCAAGGATTTTAATATCTGAGAGATCTTTTCCCTGACTATACAGCATGTGCCCTTAGATGGCCTTGCATAAGTTTCATACATAACAGGCATGTCAGTCAAAAGATGTCACTAATTGACTATAAAACATATTCCCTAGTTTTCCCCACATAATGTAGCCCCCATAACAGTTTTTTCAACTAATGGTAACTTCGTTCTTGGTTATAGTAACTTTTCCCCCTTTAGTCTTTGATGACAATATACAAGAATCTGTATTTTAAATCTGTCATTCAATTATACTTGTCCCGTTATCTATATCACAATCTGAAAATCTTCAAGACCATTGTTTACACATTTCCCTCATCATGTGCTCAGTACACTATAAAATAATCTTAAAATCACTTGACTACATGTTATATATTGTTTCAATTTCTGGTCATATTTGTATGACCTAAAACAACAGACACCATATCTTTTACATTTGGGTCAGACCATTGTAAAAGTATTATTCCTATGATTCTTTGGATATCATTATTAGAGATACTCTTTCCATATTCAGGTACCTTTTTCCATAAACCAAACTCTATGATTTGGAAAATTTGAATCTCCGTAAATTTTTTTTGAACTTTAACAATAGAATGTCAAAATTCTGAGAGCTCTTTTTCCAATCTATGTAGCATGTATCCTTAGGCAGCCTTGCATAAGTTGCCTACATAACAGGAATGTCAGTCAAATAATGCCACTATTTTACTATGCAGCATATACCCTAGTTGGCCTTGCATTATGTATCCCTCATAACGGGATTGTCAAGTAATGGTAACTTCATTCCTGGAAAAGTCACACATTATGGTGATGCGGGCTTTAAGATTTGGTATCCATAAAAAAATTCCCTTGGAAATATTTAAAGAATGTTAAAGCAATTCTTAACCGTGACGTTTTTTTGGGATCTAATTCAAAATTTGTGGCCATTCAACCCTAAATATTAGCATTTTATAGTCCAATATGCATGACTTTAAACTGCAAGTAACAAAAGACTTGATACTCATCAGACTAAGAACCTGCAAAGGGCGCTCTGAACAAAATTTGAGTCCTAGCTCATTAAATATACATTTTTTGTATTATTTAGGTAATATTGAGCAATGAAAAGTCAAAAGATACAAAATTTGTGGGATTATCCATGTAACCCTAGAAATAATCAAATTATGCTCCTTTAATCACTGAGCTTAACAAAAAAAATTTAAGCACCTCATTCTTGTTATTATAATGATGATTGTTTAATATAAAGGAATACTTATCAACATTTACCTTTAATATTTTAATCATGATAGAAGAACAGGAATAAAGTCATGTATATGATTGGAAACAAAATTTATTTCATTTATGTGAAAATGGAGGGTCATCCACAAACTGGAGCCTCTCTATCATATTTCAAAATCAACTTTCAACATGACTTTTCATTTGTTGAACCGCTTCATAAGCTCCATCATTTACTTGTTCAAGTTGAGATAATTGAAAAACTCCAACCTCCTCTGCCTAGCGAAGTGCTTCCTTAGCTGTTGAAATGGAAGTTATCCCCTCCAACTAGGTTTCCCCTAATGTCTGATTCAGTTGCTCAATCCTGTTATGAACGACATCCAATTGATGTTGAAGAGATAATAACTCGATCATGGATTCTTTGATTTTTTGCATAATCTTGAGTAATTTCTTTTTATGATTTTCCTCCACTTCAACCACTCTATCTTGAAAGACCTTAATATTGACGAGTCATTTAGCCTATTCAAAATCTTATCGCAGTTTAGGATCCTGCTCCTATTATAGGATAGTCTCTTTAATGGAATCATAGATTGGCCGATAATTAAATCCACCAAATCCCAACACACAGAATAATGCTGGGAGTTTTGGAAAATGGGACGATAATTCATCTAAAGGATTTTCAGCAATTATGTTCCATATCCTCTACCATGTCTTCTTACATGCCATGCTAAAAGAATATTCCATCTCTAAATCTAAATCTTAGTCACTACCATGAGGGAAAATGTACTCTAGAAACAGGTTGCTTAAGGAATTGTTTTGTTCTGCTTCTCTTGGGATGGTAGAAGCTTCACCCTCTGACCTGGGAGTTGAAAACCCTAAATAATAAATCAAGGTCATTATTAGTTTTAAATGGAGGAAACAAATATGACTCAGATGACCAACTATATTTACCCAACAATAATTCAGATACTTGATTGATTTATCCCTTGTATTTTCAGCTTCGGTGTTTTGAGCAGGTGTTTCCTGAGGAGGGGGTTGAATTTTTTTAGATATAACATTTGAAGGCTCTGGAACATCTCCTGATGAAGGATCCTCTATAAGTGTTTCTTCAGTCCCAGTAGAAGGATAAAGTGGAACACCTTGTTCTTGAAGATCCTTTGTGACATTTTCTAAAGATAAAGTTTCATAAGGTGAATTTTGATGTAAAGAATCAAGTTAAAGAACAAATTATGTATTGAAAATGAAAGAATAGAAACTTACTTCGTTAAAATTACTCATGGAAATCTCCAAACTCCTTTATGGAACTTGGAATATCAATATTCGAATTAATGGTGTCCATCATTTTAGTATATATGGCCTGAAATGTTATAGCATCCTCACCATTTAAGGTATCCAACAAATTTTGGTTGATGCCCAAATTGGCTCCACTGACATTTTGTTTTTTTGAATCTTCAATTGGTATTCCATCATCAGATGGGTTAATTTCAGCATTGATTTCAGATTGACCTGGATCTTCAGTCCTTTCTTATAAAGTAATAGGAATATCCATATTGATTATTTTTAGGATCCTTTGAAATAAATAATAACTACGAAATGTATTTAATCTTACCATGGCCTTCCTCTCTCTCAATAGAGTCTGGAGAAGGTATAGATGAATCTTTTGACAGTATAAATACTTCATCATGAACCTGGGTTTCTCCTGGGTTTTCTTTTTCTGGTTGTGGAGCATCAGCTCTTAATACCTTGAGAGAGGAAAGAGACATAGATCCTACAAAATATAAAACATGGTTACCAGAACATCTTGAGAAAATTTTATTCTCTGAAGATTGTATATATACTTACTCCTTCAGTGAACACTTCGAAGCAATGTCATTTCTCTTTTGTGTTTCTGTTCAAAAGCTTGCGGAGAGTTTGGAACACATCTCTTAGCAGGGGAAACTTGAGGTAATTATTGAGGATTATCTATCTCCATTACCCCAGTCAGGATTCTTGCTCCTGGAGAAAGATCTGGGGACTTAGGAGGATTATTCATTGCACCAATGGGGGAACCTAAAAGATTATACTAAGGTGATTAAAGAATCATTCCAGATCTTCCTTCTCTATATTCAAGCTATAGAGATACATTATCATCATGATTGATGATGTCAAATGATAAAGAAGAGTCGAGACAAAAGTAAAAAATGGAAATACATTCTCAGTTTAACATAAATATCCCACTCCTCCTCAGAGTTGATAATTACCCCTTCACGAACTCCTAAGTCTAGCATATGAGATACTCATTTAAAATCTAGGATTTGTTCATCAGTTCCATATATAAAAGTATCTAACTCTGCAATATATCTTTATACTTCATCCAAGTTATTTTCTAGATTGAAATCAGAAGGTGCTTTTATATCACCAATATCTGGTATTTGAATTCCATTTTGAAAAACATTCCCAGGCATCCCTGAGATCACATGTTATATTCTCCTAGTAATGAATGGGCTAAGGTCACACATAATTCAATTTTGGCTTGGTTGACTATAGAAGAGGTTCTACACCTTCCGATTGAAGATCTTCTTCAGACCTTTCTTCCTCAGAAAATTCAACAGGTGGAATAGGAATCTCTGCTTGATGACAGTGATTGGATCGCCTCGGTGTTTGAGGTATTTCTTTTTTATCCTTGGTCTTCCTAGTATACTTCCTACGAAGATGCTTTGAGGGCTCTAAAACCTCTGAAATTCTTGTACTATCTTTGGCCTTGTACTTCTTGCCACAATTTTCACATACAATAGTCATTGTTGCCGCCACTCGATATACTCATTTTTTCAGATCCCCTTGAGGATATGAAGATACCCAAGCTTTAGCATACCCATCTTCCAATCCGATTGATGCATCTGATTGAGTTAATGTAATTAACAGTTTGGATACCTATAAAGCTATGAGAATACATAATTTTTGTGCTACCAATGGGTGCTTCTCATATCTGACATGTGTGGGTGGAAAGGTGCTTGACTGTTGAAGACACCTAAACTGACTAGAAAACCTTTAGGGCACATAAGCCTCACAAATAATTTCACCATCAATCCTAGTTGATATTACACCATTCCTAAATTCCATTATATAAGATATCTGCTCATACTCTCCTTTACCATCATCAATAAATGTTCAAGTTGGTGAATTACCAAAAGGAAATAAGTTGAATTCTCTTAATACATTCAATAACTTTAGTGCCTCATCAGGTCTCAATCTTAGAGGATTAATACCATAAACTTTCTATAAAAATGGGGTGAATCGACCATTAAGAACTCTGACTAAGTTCAATAATGAGTATAAAGAAAAATGTTCCGCAATCCATCCCCACAACACATGAAATGGCCCCACAATTCTAAATGGAGACTTCCCATTATATAAATGCAGTAGGAGATGGTAAATTCTTGCCAAAACAGGGGTTGCTTGCCCAATATACTTCCCCTATACCAATTTAGTGGCAATTACAAAAGACCATGATCTTACACCACCACTAGATTCATGAACTGGAAGCAAATAAACACTTAGCCACATGCAAGGAAGGCAGCTAAGTGTACTTTTTCATCTATATCAGGTATGACTTTATAACCCCAGTGCTTGTAATCACCTATTTCCAGTGTAGGACAATATGTGCCTGAACTGCCTCAGTTATTGATGGAAGTACAAATAGTAGGACATCCACAGGTTGGTCCTTTCTCTGTAGTTGGTTCTAAGAAAGCTTACATCCACACTCTGGCATGAATATCTTTCTTATCTTTGGGTAAAATCTTCGCTATCTTAAATAATTCATGGGCCAGCGGTGGTGTTCTGGTAACATCACCCCATGCAGATGTAGGTGGGATGAATTCATCATAAATTTCCCCAAGAATATGAATTCCAGCTATTTGGTAAATGTCCCAGAGACTAATACCAACTTTTTCGTGCGTCAGATGAAAAAAGTTTCTTTATGGGCTCCATCGGCTCAGTAATTCAGGAAGGATTTCATTTTTGTAAACATAAGTTTGACCCATCCAGACAGTTTCATAAATCTGAATGTCAGATAATTATTTTCTGAATTATACACAAGTCTGACGTACCTAGAATGCCCACATCCACTCGGGTTTCACAGCCACTCCATAACGAATGTCCCAATCTCCTTTCCAACCATTCGATTGATCTATTTGAGAAGCTCAGAAAGTGGAATCATAACAATGTGGGCATGGTTCTATAATATGATCCTTCATATCTAGAGCACAACCACTATGGTGAAGGGTGCAACTAATATGGATTGTTCCTTCTAGAATTGGAACCCCCCTGCACTATATTCATGCAGTTGCAGTTGGAATACTGAAGAAACCAATTCTTTGGAAATTACTTATTAATAGATAGAAAATGGGCATCATTCAAAAGTCCATGAAAATATAGAGGTAATTAAGGACTTTGTGGATAATCATGCTGGTACAGAATTAGACCCTTCCATAGCCCAGGAAGAGTACTCTCAACAGTTTCATAATAATCTGGCCCGACAATCCTCATCATTTCACTTTGGCGAGCCTTATCTTCCTTGGTATGGGTCATCAAATGAGTCATTTTTTCCAGAAAAAGAATGACCAAAATAAAAGATCAGATTTCTAAAGAAGAAATTTAGAGAATTGGTAAAGGACACTTGTCCCGTAGGTCCTTCGACAAAGTCCTTCGATGAGTTCCTTCGACAAGGTCCTTCGACGATGTCCTTCGACGAGGTCCTTTGACGAGGTCCTTCGATGAGGTCCTTCGACGAGGTCCTTCGATGAGGTCCTTCAACTAAGTCCTTCGACAACGATCTCAATGCAACTCCATTGGTGATGTCCTTTGGGTGTATCTCTATCACATAAATAATCTTACCTTGAAGAAATTTCAAGAGAATTACGCAAGAGCACAACGCAATGCAACTGAACGAACAAGCTATGAAACGAGAGCTCCAAACTTCGGAAAGTGCAGGTGGAAAAAAATGAGAAAGGTTGAAACATATTTATAGGAAACAGAAGACCTACACCATATAGCTGCGCACCATAGCTGCACGCCATATCTACGCGATATAACGGCGCAAAATTTCCTTAGGACTTGACCCTCTTTTTTATATATTTTTGGATCCAATCTTAAGGGGGGGGGGGGGTTGACACCCCATAAAGAGATTCAAAAAGTTCAAAGGAAACATCAACCAATATCCAGACGCGTCGTGAAAGAACACCTCGGTCGAGCTGCGCGACAGGGCTATGCAGCCAAGCTGCACAATAAGGTTGCACATCTGAACTACGCGCAAGAGGATTTGGGATGCCTCTGCGTGGAGCACCATTGTGGTAGATCTACGTGGCATATCTGTGTGACCCAAGTTTTTTTTTCAGGCCCATCCGTACCTATAAATAGGACCCTTGGGCTCCCCATTTCTAGACTGAAATTATTCAAAAGACTCTCTAAAGCTAACATTGTGTAGCTCTTTCACCTAGATCTCTCAAATTGTCTCAGGTAGTTCCCTCAACTCCGAGAGAAGGGATAATTAAAGGGAATAAGCATGTTTTTGAAGTTCTTAAAATTCTTTAGTCACCGTTCATACCTATGCAGTGTACCTACACATCATATCTGCACAGTACAACTCCATGGTACATTTGTGCACCATACCTACACGATTGAGCAGTGTGGGGTACCTACATGGAATAACTGTGCGAGGTACCTATCTGACAAACTCAAATACCCTTTGAAGCCTTTCATGGCGGGGAATATCTTTCTTTGGTTCCCTTATTCAAAAGGGGCTAAGTTGAAACCTCCCCCAAAACCTCCTGACTTCTCAGATCTTTGGTTAAGGCACAACAGTGAGTCTCCAATTTGGGTTTGTATGTTTGCAGTCATAAGATTACCACATTTGTTTCATAATGGGGTTAAGATTCATGGGATGTTTGTGGGTTTCTATATCCGTAGTCACATGGAATTTTCTCCCAGTAACAGTGTTGGGAAGCTCCCGGTTTGGAATATGGTGGGCTTCTGGCCTCTCCCTTTTCAAAGAGGTGATCGAGGACCTCAGTTCTCTAGTAGGGAAGGTACACTTCACACTTGACAGTCCATGCAAGTATAGGAAAATTCTCCCTCCCCTACCAGAACCAATTTTAGGGAAGCCATCCTGGTGTAAGCCCTTCACCTTCACCCCTTCTTCCTTACATTGGACCCTTGTCCAATGTAAATAGAACAGAGGAAGGTTTGTCACCTCTCCCTCTTCCATGGTCGACGTGCCCTCTTCTATCAGCAGAGTATGAAAAGTGTGAAGTGTCATTGTTGAAATATTTCACATCCTCTTGTTTCTCACACTGAGAATAGTTCACGTGGGCTTAGAGATATGTGATGATTACAACATGTGCACAAACACTCACTAGAAGGAACTATGAGAACTCTGATACCAGTTCAAACCAGGATACGTAGGAAGCTCTTTCAGAGACCGACCTCACTGGATATCCTCCATAGGAATCCAACCATAATTCCCCCAATTTAGGCATATTTTAATAGGAAGTAAGCCCAAACTCATCTTTCTCAGAGGACTACACTCTCCTGTGAGATTCATCGAACTACGTGGGATTTGATTCCCATCTATATGGGATACGTAGGAAGCCTCTTTGAGGTTCAAACCCAACACTTCAAATCAACCCTGTTCTATTTGGTCCATATTCCAAATAGGGTTTGATCTTATTTGGAAACCTATATCCTTTCTAATGTTCCTTGGGCTGTTTTAACATAAGTCCCACACCAAGTTGTAACTAAGAACCTTCTACTTAGGGGTCCTTATCACATGACCTTAAAAGTTATGATGGGTCCCATTATGTGGCACCAAACTATGAGGGTTCTGATTCCTTTCACAAGGATATGTAGGTAGCTCATTTTATGAGCATGATCCCAAGATCAAAACAAACATTCATCTCCCTGGATGACAATAAACTCCAAAGTGCCCCACTTAGTGGCTTAAAAAACCAGTATCATCATAAATAGTTATTAAAAGAATCTCTAATCAGTATATTAGAGGATACCATTGATAGAAAACCTCTAACACACACTGATAATTTTAAAAATCTTATACATGTTAAAAAAGTGATTTTAAATTCCAAGGGATACTTATGATATACTTGGTGAATTAATAAGGATTCATGAAAATATTTTAATTTCAAAGAGAGTCCCAGAGTAGACAATAATTCCCCCCAAAAGGGTGTGATGAGTCTGACCTCCCATCCTCTCGACCAATGCATGTTCTTAAGTATTGTAAAGTTTAAAACTTACACAAACACTAGCCTTTGGAAAGAAGGTCTTCTTTGGATAAAGAACTATTGGAAGTTTTCGGTTCCATGAATAAATCCAATGGAAACCACCTGGAAAAAAGTATTCTTAGATCTAGAATATCACGTTTCAAGGACCCATGAAATAGTTGGAAACCCCATGAAGTACTTAGGAAAAACATCCTATAATTAATCAAAAATGTGATGAAAAATAATTCATGTAATCTCTCTATCATATATAATACTACTAAAAACCTGGGTTGTAATCCTTCCCAGATGTTGTTTATTAGGTTAGGCATGACTTGCCTATGAATCCCACTCACTTACATAGACAATAATATAACCCTAAATGGAAGTAAATTGTATAAGTTAATTATAAAAGTTGATATGTCCAAGATATTGTACTAATGAATGCATTGTATGGGTAAGGAAAAAACCAGTATTCTCTAATAAAAAGAAATATCAGAGGAATTTGTTTCCACCAATCAAAAGGGTTCATTACCTAAACCAATAAATTCCCTCCAATCACAATCCTAATGGTTTGTTGATAAATACCACTCTCTATAAATATTTCATAGTTAAACCCAATTCATCTATGAGTTTAGCTAAAATAAAATAATTATGTGCTACTATATCTAACCAAGAAAAATATTGGGTGGAATACAATAAGATCATACCATGAATGGTAGATGGTACAACATCCTAGTTCTTAAGACTATGATAAATGGAATGAAACTCTCATATGTGTAATACCTAAACTATTTTCTGAATACCCTATGAAGTAACACTCCACATATCCTACTCCCCCTACACCTAGGAACCACTCTATATACCCCAATATAAATCAACTATGGAGCTTTAACTATCAGCCTACGATGTCATTCACAATCAGTCAACATAGCCCTATTTAGATCCTATACCACTATAATACTACTGGAAGGTCCAAAGAATCACCATAGATGTCTTATCCTCTCACATTTTGGGCACCCAATAGGTGTTCAGTCACACTGGGCACATACATGACCATTCTTACCACACTAATAGCACTATAAAAAACTACCTCCCCTAAGAGGAAGAGATGATGTTTTAGCATAGCTAATCATTCCACTACCACACTAGTGTAAACCCTAAAAAAGATTCTTCTTACTATATAACAACCTATTAATAGTCTTAACAATAGTGTCCATATAACCTTTTATATATTCTTTTAACCATTTTCTTCTTAGTAAAAACTATATAGTTCATAACCTCATATAAAGAAATAATTTGAAATACATTCATCTACACTTGGATCTCATTCCCTATCCCATCCTCAAAACATATATCTTTGGACACATCATTCATTACTAACATAGTAGGAAAAACTATATCTTTTTTATGTGATAAAAATCATCCATCACCAGAATAACTCTTTATGTGAGGTTTATAAACTCTCTAGAACTGTTTTCTCTCAGTGACTGTAGAAATAAATGATCGATAAATTTATCTTGGAAGTCCATTTAGAAGAAAATAATAGGTTTTTATTCCTGGAATAATACTTCCCACTAATGATTTTCAGGGCCTCATATAATATAATCTAAGAGATTCAATTTCCTCTTTTGAGATTTCTCTAGATGGTAAACGATCATTTTAATAGACTCCATCTGAACATAGTTTCCTAGGGACCTCCATCCCTAGTAAAAATCAAAATAAACTACATATGAAAATATCTATTTAGATTAAATAAAACAGGCATAGATTGAGGTTCCTCTATCTTTATTAATTGTATAACTAATAATAGTATCTCATGGATTAGAACATCTATAGCATATCTTAGTAAAACAAGTGGATTTTTCAAAATAAACATTGGAACATACTCATAACTACCCTCTTGATTATCTATTATAGGCCATCATAGAAGATTCACTCTATAATTTCAAATAAATACCTCAAAAAAACATCATAATAATTCTAAATATCATGGTCTAGGGAAAATAATAACAATCATAATATCATACTGTTCTTTCCACCCCACATCCAAAAAATCTCATAACTCTTTTGATCCCTCCATCACCATCCACCCATACACAGGGTCAACTCTATATACATAAGAGCTATATTAACTCATCACAAACTTGTTTTTAAGGAATCATGTCTAATAATATTTTAATTACTAATATAAAGTTAAATTAGATATAAATTGTAAGTTATAAAAGAAAAAAAATTATAAATTTTAGTTGGAATTTTATTTAACAGACTCCATAGAGTAATAGGAATTCGAAGTCATTATTTAAATTTTAAATATATTTAAATAATTAATTATTTTGCATACCACCATAAAGTTATATAGGAAAATCCATATAAGTTCATGTAGTAACTTCAAATAAGTGACTTAGGTACTAAGAAAAATGAAACCAATCATAGGATAGAATGAAAATAATATATTAATATGACATTCCTAACATGACACGTGAATATAGATACTCTTTATTATCTATACAATAAAAAAATCCCATAATTCATAAATCAGAAATCAATTTTTTCATGTAAGGTGAAGTAACTCAACAACAAATTAGTGAAATAAGAAAAATAACACCATCCTGAGTAACTCAGTCTTTCCTCATTTGTGGATTATATTCTACATTATATAAGTATCAATAAATGTTTTGAAAATTCCTTATATTATCTATAATTTTTACAAATATTAATATATATTAAAGAGGCTTTGATATCACTTTGTAATGAACAAGATTGGTTTACTTGATAGAAACTAGTTTAGAGTACTTCTGGACCTCAAGAACACCTCCCTCTATTCCCAAGGTTGTTGACTAGCCACAAAGATCTTGGGAGATGTCGTGGGTGTCTTAAACCATTGTATCCGAGTATAAAAAAATTAAAAATAAAAAAAAAACAAAAAAAAGTGATCAATAAAATATATATAAGCCAATGAAGGTGCCAAAAATAACATATAGATCCCATTTTATAATAAAATGAGTTGTGTAAAATTCATCTAAATGATTCATGCACAACAATCATAGTGGATTGAGTACATCAGAACCAAAAAATGACAAAAATATAAAAATACAAGAAACTAAAAAACTAGTCCAAGGTCTGAGAACGACCCCATATCATATGCTACACATCAAAAAAATACTAAACCCTTGGTTATGTAGATCTTCATTTTATGTTTTCCTACAACCATGAAGTCTTCATGGGTACCAACAGATGTGTAATAAAGGTGTGGGTATGAATTAGAAGTCCACCATTGATTGAATCTATGAAAATATCTAGTTTGGGTACTATTGAATTCTATTGTTCATAATAAATATATAAAAGAAAAAAATAAGCCCCCATAAATCCATAGTTCCAAGGTGACACTCAAGATTAATCAAACCTAATTTAGGAAGTGTTGGATTTCACTAAATATGATATCTTCATTTGTAAATATGTTCACATACACACAAACTTCTTGGAAAAATGAACCAATCATCCAAAAAAATAGGTGTAGGAACTCCCTTACCATAAATAAGAATGGTTATTCGGAACTCTGTGTAAGACACTAACTATAAAAAATAGGATTCAGTAATCTAGAAATTAATGGGAAAACTCCCCCATTTGGGAAATGATAATAAATATCTGAAACTCTGTGTCAGACACTCCCTTTCATAAAATAAGAACCTGTCATCCAGAAAATCAAGGGAAGACACTCCCCATTAGTAACCAAGAACCTAATTAATTACCATAGTTATTTTATATTTATTGTTAAATAAAGTTACCACCATTAATGTTTTAGCCTTTAATATTACTCACATTAATTAAATATATCACATTTAATTCTACTTATATTTTAGGTCATTCACACAGTGAGTTAGTATGATCCCACACCACACATACTGTAAAAAAAGTGGTAATTTTTGGGATGATTTGAAGACTATCTACTTTAGGTTCATAAAATATGTCTCATTGAATATCATCCTTATATTTTATCTTGAATTTCTAGAATCAAAGAACAAAAAAAACCTTTAAATAAGGAAATAATGGTCACAAACCGCAAGAGACCACAAAAATAGTGAATAAATATGATAATGTAAATAAGTATTGTGTTCTCCTTACCTTTATATATCTCCAATGTTTAATGGAATATAGATATCTTAAGGAATAAAGAAAAACTCATTTTTAAGTGAGGGGTCTCAAGAGGGGGTGTAGAGATTGTGTCATGTAATGTAATAGTGGATAACCCCTCTTAATTATTAACATAAATAATCAGTAAAACAATTAAATAAAATACACAAAAAAAGTGTCACTTCAATAATATATAGTTCAAAGAACAAATTTTTTATGACCACTTAAGATATACTCAAAACTAAGAGGGGTTTTATCATTATTTCCATAGTTTTTTTTCTAATTAATCATTTTATCCATTTACCTCTTTGACTGATTAATATCTTTATTATATAATTCTATTACCACTCTATTTTTTATCACACACAAAAAGTGGATAGTTGATATAGAAATTTCACCTTTTATTAATAAGGTTGGTCCTTTCTTATATAGTGACAATCTGTATAAATATTTTCCACTATAATAACATACCAATTATAGTGGTTTGATTTGAAAAAACTCATAAACTGAAGTGTGGTTCCCTATAAATTTGGATGTGGGAGAAATCAAGATTCACTAGAATGGTGATATCACGGTCCACATACATCCCCTACTGTATCTGTATACACTTTTTATAAGTATCCTTTAATTTCTTCAATTGACTTGCAATACTAATAATTTCCTCTACTAGTTGAGACTTATGTTGAATGTTGTAGGGATACTTTTCCTTCTTACTCAACTCTTACTTTCATGATATTATGCAAGTAACTCCTATTATTATTCACTTATATGTCTAGATATAGTGATCCAATAATTTATTACATAAATATTTTATATTTCAAGATTAATATTCAATAAATATCACATTAATACATGCTCGAGTACTATAAATATTTATTTCCTATAAAGACTAGATAAATAATAAATTTATTCTAAATAATTTTCTTAAATATGTACCCCAAAAATTTATAAATGTAGTACCCTTCTAATATTATCATACTTAATTTCCTTCTTCATAATTTAGGGATAGTGGGATCATAAGAATGTATAATCTCCAATTCTCAATAATTTTAAACATTATATGAATTATTCAATGATCTTAAGTGAGTATTAGAAAATCACAAGGGTATGAGAACATGAGCATAAATTTTGAAAAACATAATAAAAAATAAATATCATAAATAATGGGTCATGAAATATGTATTTTATCCCAGCATAATATTTCTATAATCATGAATCCAAAATAATTATCCATGTATAAAAACATGAGCATATATCATAGGAATGTGGAAGAAGAATATAATTAAGAAATCATAACATTATAAACATGTATAGAAACCAAAAATTTAACAAATAAAGTTAAGGAAATTTAATCATATCCCTATACAAAATTTTTGGTCATGAAACTAGGTCTATATATAAAATTTTGAACATTTAATAATATAAAAAAATCCACTCTTATATTTGTGAACATTACATCAAGTTCACTCATATCATAGTGATCTCATTAGATTTAAAGCTTCACCCATTTCATTAGAGGTAAATGTAATTTCAATCCCATAAATGACATAATTAAAACCATATATAATTGTTCAACAAGATTATAAAAACATTTATCATGGTATAACCTATGTAAAAGACATGGATTTCATAAATATTTCATTATAACTTAATTAATATGAGGGAATTAAATGGGTTTCATTGAGTCTCTTAATAAATCATTATCATTAGACTTATATATAATTAAATTTTATTTTATCACAATAATTTATCCATATTTAGTAATAACAATCATTAATAGATTTTGAAATATATGAAAAATTACTTTAAAAGATCATTTTAGCATTTCTTTAAAAAGAGGGAAAATATCACTATCTTTCATTTTCTTTAAAAAATAAACAATTATCAACATATTAAGAAAAATATTTTATTTGAAAATAACCTTGCTAAAAGTTAATGTAATCTTCAAATAAAATAATGATCATGGCATTAAAAAAAAATTATATCATATTTGTTAAAATGAAACATTTTTTTCACACATTTGAAAAAAAGTCAATGTTGGTTGTATGTAAAACATTTGAAAATGTTCATTTTAATCATTTATAATTAAAGTACAAGATGGAAAAAATAATATTTATTGATAATTGAGTTATAGATAAAAATATACATAAAATTTTTTAAAAACATCTACATTCATGAAAAAATATTTCAACCAAAGAGAAAAATAGGTTGGGTTTTCTTTAAAAATGTCTCAATCAATTTTAGTGCCAAAGAGAGAAAATTGGTACTAATACATGAAAATTATTGTAATAGCTAGGGATAATAATATAATTTTTTTTAAATGGATAATTATCGTATAATTACTCTCAATATAAATTTAATATAGATAATCCCAAAAAGAGATGAGATTATAACATAAACCCTTATATTTGGTTCATTCTTACTTTATACACATTAAAAATTTCCATATAACAAATATATAATTATTATAAATATATTATAAAACAATATTAAAATAAATATTACTATATAAAATTCCCTTGTAACTCCCATTTACCATTTTATTATCAATTATTCATTAAAATGATTATTGGGGTGAAAACTGGTTTGTTTTCCATGAAGGTTTCAGTTTGATAGTTCCAGTAATTTCACCTTGGAAATGGATTAATAATTTCCATAATATTAATAATATTAATATTTATAATATTTATTCTATATATACACAATTATAACCATTTATATTAATTGGTTATAAAAATGAATTATATCACTTCATGGAGATAGTAGTCCGTACGTATCCACGAGTGATTTTTCAATTTTTTATGGTCGGAACAAAAGAAAGTTACAAAATAATTTAACTTTATAGAATTGTTATGATATCATAAATATAATATATATTTATTAAAACAATACTTATTATCATCCATATAAATATTAAATAAAAAATGACTTATATTGATTCGTTGAGGTGGTAGTCCACACATATGCACGACCGATGTTAACATTTTCTAATGGATAGGAAAGAGATTAAAAATGAACATAAAATTAACAAAAAACATAAATTTATTTTTAATATACTCATTAAATGTTATTAAAATGGTTATATAACATTTTTTGGTGTTTTAATAAGTAATGAACATGAATAAGATCAGTGAGAAGAAATATCTCTTCTTCGAGTATCCTTCTTGGAAAAGAACCTTATGTAATCTTGGATGTGTATTATGGGAACACCAAAACCCTAAGTTAATGTATATATATTTTAAGAGATTATTGTTTTAGGTCATGGTTGAACTAAATGGATAATTTGGTATGAATAATAGAGGTAAAGAGGTTCCCTTTTATAAGTTAGAGGAGTGGCACACTTGCAATTATCAATAAAATTTAAATTTAATAAAGTTACACTCCAGGAAAGGTGGCTCCAAATGTTCTAAAGTTCAATGATATGATGATTTAAGATCATAAATTATTCAAAAAACAATATTTAGACACATTTTTAGGCCATTTTGACCAATACCTATTTACTTGAACCAGTCATTAACCCTTTTAACATTTACCGTAGTGATGAATGTTTTCCTATATTTCTATTCATAATGACCAAAATGAAATTGTCCTCATTAATAAATTAGGAAATAATTATTCCAAATATGGAAACCATTTTATTGTTTATAATTTCTATGATTCTAAGAAATTAATTTTTTTAATTAGTTAACAAAATAAAATAAATATTGTTTTTAAAAAAATGAATTTTTAGGTATATAAAATTATTTAATAAAATTAATTTTCTAATAAAATAAATCAGATGAATTTTAAAATATTTTATTGAATATGTTGCCTATATATTTCAATAACATCATTCAAAAATAGTTATTAATTTAATTTATTAATAAAAAACACATTTCATCTAAAAATGGGTTTTCAAATAAAACATCTTATTTACCCTAAAATGATTTTATTTTGATTTATAATTAATTTTATACATGTTTAAAAAATACTTTTTCATATGTTTTTTTATGAAATATATGACAAAAACATTCTCATAATAAATATTTCATGATTTTTCTCTAGGATCAATTTTTTTATTAAGTGAATTAGAAATTATTTTTGAAAATTATGTATCATTTAAATACCATATAATGTGATTCATTTTTTAATTTATAAGAATTAATCACATATTTTCATGTTTTTATGTTTTATAAGATATCAGAAACATTGATTCAAAGAAAAATATATTCTAAAATATGGGGTGTTATAATGTAAATACCCTAAACCCACACTCCCATATCCAATGCTAAAAACATAGTATCTAAATTCCTAGATTTGATACCAATAAATATTAGCCAATTTCTCCTTCCAAAATACAAAAAAAACAAAAGGAAATAATGGATCACTTATATACCAAATGAACATTTAGGTTTCTTATTTTATTGAATTAGGATAAACTATTACATAAAAGAAAACTTGGAATTCATGATAGTATTTTTTTCAACTATACCTTTCTTTAAATTTTCTTTATTAAGTCTCCAAAATCTCACCTAAATATATTCACATATTAAACCTTTCTGGACTCAAAACATGTATCATAATTATTAATAACTTAGATAAAAGGAAATGTATGAATAGTGAGATAAAATTATTATTTGGGTAAACATAAGCATTAACAATTAAATGTCATTAGTGATAGTAATATTAATATAAGGGTATGTTGACATAATCATAGTGCATGAGCATATCCTAAGGTAATTCATACCCATGAATAATTGGATTATTATTCATGAAACATGGAATAAATATTTTAAAAAGTAAAGAGTTATTGGAAAAAATAATCATGATCCATTTGATGTCAATCTTGATTAAAGGATTAATTAAAAACCTATATATTTTCACCCATTATAAGTAGAAAATAATATTTTTTAAACATAATATCATTTTATTTCCTTGAAAAATCATAATATTTTCACACAATCCTATAGAATATCTATATAAACCATGTAGACAAATTGAGGAATAAATTTCATATCAATCATATATATTTAATAACCAACATGGTTATGCATAGAGTAACCTTATCATTTACACATATAATAACATTCACGGTAAATTCCCATAATCTCTTAGGAGAAACATAATCAGTTAAATCTTTCCCTTTCCCAATAAATTAAAGATATATAATGGTCTCAACTTCCATTGGTTTAAAACTAAACCACCTATCATGATTAATAATTCCCATTTACAAAACATAATAATGTAAATTGATCTTTTATCTCATCTTAAAACACCAAGAAACATCAATTATTTCTTTCATATCTTCTTTTAAACATGGAAAAGAAATTGTTTCAATGATAATATAATTAAAATATTCATAATCCAGCCAGAGGAATAATGATGATGGTATCAATATAAAATATTCTTAGTTTGGAATGAGTAATATCATTGGTTTTTTATGATAATTAATGGAAATACCATTAAAACATCTCTAAAAAATTCATGAATAAAATCATTTTCATATAGAAGATTACTTTTTAAGACTAAACGTTCAAAAACTATTATGAAAATCCTATTATTAAAAAATAACCTTAGAAACATATAAAGTGAGTTTAAATGAAAATAATTTTCATTATGGAGTGAAAAAATTTCTCCTGTTATAAAAGTTAAAAATAATCATTATTTTTATATATTTTCTAATAGGGAGTCTAAAGTGACCCATTTGGAAAATGTTATGAAATTTTATTTTTAAAACCATTTAAAAGAATTCAAGGACCTAGTGAAGTATATTTAGAAAATAATTTACATTTATAAAAATAACATTTTTAATAAATTAGAAAAAAATGTATATAGAAGAGAAAGATTCCCGATCTAAAATACGATACAGTATTGGTATCACTTATAAACAAATTTATTGTTGTTTATTTAATTAATTAGAAAAAAATTAAAATTAGACATATAAATCATATTCATAACCAAATGATAATAAAAGATATTTGGTTCATTAAAATAAGATTATATGATTTCCCCCAAAGGATACTTGAACAAAAATAATCCTGAAAACAAAAGAGATTATAACATAATTCCTTCACAACTTTCGTAACTCTTAAATTATAAGCCCAATGAAATAATAACGTCAAATGAAAATTTAAATATCATGAACATAATTATATTCTTGATAAAAATTTTCAAAGGGGCAGTAGATACACCTCATTAAAAAAGATTGGTTCATATCATAAATATATGTCCCAAGGAAATGAAATTTGAGATTAATAAACATTACAAAGATCACATCACTAAATTGTGAATTAATAAATAAAAATATTTCGTATAAAAAATTTAAATTGAAAAAAAACAAGTGTAAATATATAATAAATCTATTTATATATCAATTCACACCTAATCAAGGAATATAATATTAAATAAAGAATACTTATAACCCAATGGAAGGAAAATCGGTTAAGAATCCTTTTACCACTTGGTAACTTTCAAGTAAAATACCCTTGGATAAAGTAATAAAAATCATAACATAAAATTAGATGAATTATTTATGTTATAACATGTAAAATGGGTAGTATATATACCATATAAAATAAATTAGGTTCATAACATTAAAATATTCCTCAATGAGGGAAAATTGTGTCGAAATCCCATACCTTGAGTCCAAACTTTCCATGTATTCCCTATAACACCAATATAGTAGACTTGTAACAATTATTTAATTATTTAAAAAAATTATGGTTTATTACCTTTTCATTAAAATATTTTTATTTATTATAATGGAATATTTAATTACTTGATAAGGTAAGTCCATGTCGGATGTCTTGAGGAGGTTTGGTTTATAATTTAAAAACATATTCAGTATATTGATAATGGTCATAGGGTTCATTATTCTATCATGTACATATTAATAATCCTGAAATGATTATAATTTATATATAAAAATTATACCTTTAAAACTAATAATCAAAAATTGTTATGAAAAATGAACTGTGTTATAGTCATCGAGAGGGAAGATCGTATGTATGCATGAGTAAAGTTTCCATTTTTCAATGATCAATATGGGAAGAAGGTAAGTAATAGTTAATATTTAAATAATTATAATTATATCATAAATTCCATATTATTTCTTTAAAAATTATTATATATATTATTAATGTGATGTGGTTATGAAAAGCAAATCACATCACTTCGTGGATATGGTAGTCTACACGTACACGGGAATTGACATTATCATTATATATTGAATGGAAAGGTAAGAAATTAAATGGTATATTGGATTTTAATAATGATAAATACTTCATTAATATAATATATACACATTAAATTCATCACTATAACAATATCTGATTGGTGGTGATGGAAAACAAATTACATTTATTTGTGAGCTGGTAGTCCATCGTATAAACGAATGATGGACCCTATTCCATTTGATGGGGTTTGGAGATGGATATAGATTTTTACATTAAAATAATAAAATAAATTTATTTTGGTAGATTCTAATTTTATTATACAATAATGGTTTAGGAAGATTTTATGGAGTTATATGAATAAATAAAACAAAAACTCTTTGTTAAGAACTTTACCACTACTTCGAACAACCTCCCTTGTTTTACAACTTATGAACTATTAGATTGGTATTATGTATTAAAAAGATTCTATAATTTCAGTAGGGTCATAATTAAGTTATTTTGGTATAACTAATAGATCCCAGAAGGATTTTGAAGTGTCAATAAATTACAAGAAGAGGGACCCTTTTATAAGAGAGGGGAGGGGCACTCAAGAAATTTTTTAAAATATTAAATTAATATAAATTAATTTTGACGTCATAATGGATAAATATGATAATATTCTAATATAAAATGATTATTAATAAAAATAATCTAATTGAATAACAATTTTACATGTTTGGATCTCTTTTTCAACCTTGTATTTTTGTTTCAACCCTTCTTTGACCCTTTTAACAAATACGATGATATCAATGTTTTTTAATCTTAATTTGTAAATATTATAATTATAAAAGGAAAAAAGGCCCATAAATGACCCATGGTTGATTTAAATAACCATATAAAATTCACATGAAAAAATTATAAATTTTTTATGATTTTTAAATCATTTAACAAAAAATTATATATTATACACTTATATTAATGTCAATTTTAGAAATCTTAATTTTATTTTATTTTTATAACTAAAATAAAAATTAAAATTAAAATAAAATGAATAAACCTCTATAATATTTATTTTTTATCAAAAAAATCAAGGATCACAAAAACATGGCTCAAATAGTATTATTTGTATAATTTTCAAAATTATTTTTGATGATTTTTTAAATACTTTTATAAGAATTATGTCAGAGTTGAATAAGAATTTATGGAAATTATATCTTCAATAAAAACATAAAAAAATAACCATGATGAAAAAAAATCATTAAGATTTAAAATTAATTTTATTAACTAAACATATACTATATTTATCCCAATGTGATAAATTTAAATATAATATAAAAAGAGAATTCCATTTTTTTGCTTTTATTTGTATAACCTAATATAAATGCTCAAAATCATGTAAAAATGGAAACAAATGCCTCATATTTGACATTTGGATGATTATTTATGATATATACACATAAAATAATATTAAAATTATTTTTTAGGGACATATTTGAGTCTATATCATATTATATTTAAACTAAATTACCTGATTTACCATTTATCATGGTGAAAAAATTACTAAAGTTACGATTCCTAATCTCCAGAAATTAAATGGATTGATTTTATTAATAAATACCGATATATTCCAAATATAAAATCTATTTTTCAAGATTCAATTTTATTAATTTTAAGAAATTTATTATAATATAAATTCGTAGAATATAATGATTTTTTTAGAAAAATTAATTTTTATTCCCAAAAAAGTAATTATTCAAAAATTAGGTACAATTTTGATTCAAATGAATTGACTAGATTATAATAATTAAATAATTATTTTACTACTTTTAGATAAAATTCAAATAATAATGAAAATATTTAATGAAAATAAAATTATGGTTATATAAAAATTCGAAATTTCATTATTCACTGAAAAAATAATATTTTAAGAAAAATAGAAAATTTTCAAACCAATATAATTTGGATATTATAATTTAAAAATGTTATATTTTTATAAAAAATCTAAATGTTCAAAAAATTAATTATAATTATTTTCTAACAAAAATAAATAAAACTCATTATTGATGAAAATATGTTTTCAGAGAATATGATGGATTTAATTTAAATTAAGTGCTTATTTTAGAATAATTAATCAATAAATTTGTTTTTATTATGACCATTATCTATGTTTCATAAATTTTTTAACCCTATTCATTCCCTAAAATTTAACATCTATGTTACAAATGTCATATTTAATAATAAAATCGTTGTTTGTTAATGCTTGGTGTTGTATATTTCATATTCTACCAAACATAGGTTTCATTTAACTTATGAAGACATTAAATTCATCTCAGTTAATAAATTATTTCCGGGAAATTTTAACTAAAACTCAGTCATCAAAGGTATACCAATTTAAAGTACCTTTTTAGAAATCTTATATCATAAAAAGGGTTACTAAGACATCCACTTTGAAAGAGTGAACGATATTTATAAAGTTCATATAGAAATAACACAAACTATATTTCTAAATAGAGTAACATTAGTGGGTGGTGAAAATATGGAAATAAAACAATAAAATACTTTCAAAATAATTATTTAGATTGAAACAGACCATTGATCATAATAAAGTGTGTGGTTATGGGTATGTCATTGAATAGAAAACCATGTTACAAAGGGGTGTAAAAAAGGCTATCGAAACATCCAAAAATAAGTTAATAACATTAAATTTTTATTTCAAGATCCATTTCTTAGTTTTGATAAATTCAATTACCATATAGAATAAGAAAATAAAGAAATATACTTACTTTATAAGTATAATTTCATCCTTTAATAAATTTTCACTAGAGTCTCAGTATTTTCTACAAATTATGAGTGTTCAAGATGAATTTTTTATGAAAGAACCACTAAAATAATCTCCCAATAGATCTTATACTTCCAAAAAATGGTAAAAAAACAATTTATCCTATCTTTATTAACCAAACCCAAATTGGTTTTCTTCAGGTAATATAATTCCCAAAATTAATAAACCATCATATGAATAAATACAACATTAATCACCAAATCCTCAATATAAACACTAAAATTTCATCCTAGATCTTTTCATAACCTTATATCTAAAATAATTTTAATAATATCAATGTCAAATAAAATTTTAATCACAAAATTAATACTTCACATTAAACTTATGGGTTTTATATACCCTAAAATAATAAAATATCTCCCAATATATCATTAATCACCTCATAATCCCATCACTTAAAACTACAAAAGGGGTTTCTAATATGTTGAACATATGATCATACTTAAACTTATAAACCAAAGATGGTATCCATAACTCTTATGATAAATTCATATACAAACACCATAATCTCCAAAATTATCTAAGCCTAGTTATGATACTAACTGTAAAAACCTAGAACCCAAAATCTTAGATCATGTTCCAAAAATATAAACTTTACATTTATGGATTTGATACCATTAAATGTGACTGAATTTTTTCCCCTCCAAACCTTACAAAATTAAAAGAAAATATTGGATCACATAAATATCCATGGACCTTTTAGGTTTATCTATTTATATAATTATGAAAAGCTCTTACATAAACAACACTCATGCCTTATAGGGGGTAGTTTTCCCTATTTATCTATCTTTTCTAATTTTGTATTAATTCTCAAACATATCCCACAAATTTCTTGTATATTAAACCTTTCTAGACTCAACACATTTATCATCATTCTTCATAACCTGGGGAAAAGTAAATATAAGAAGGGTTGGATTAAATTCCCAATAATGGTAAAAATATGCAACAATAAGTGAATTTAATCATTGAGAGTAATATGATAATAATGGTATTATTACATAATCATAATTCATAATAAAAACATAAGGGAATTAATATCCATTAATACTTGGATCATCAATCATGAAACATAGAATAAAGATTAAACAACGGAAATAGTCATTATAATCAATAATCATAATCTATGTGATGTTAATATATATCAAAGTAGTCACTAAAAACCTATATCTTATCTAAAATAAGAGGTACAAAATAATTTCATTCAAATATAAACTCATTAACTTGCCTTGTGAAATCATATTATTTTTGCAAAATTCCATGGAAATCATAGATAAAACATATAGGTAACTTAAGGAAAAAAATTTACACTGATATTGTTTATGAAATACCCATCATCATTACATAAGAAGTAACTATCCTGATTACACTTGAGATAACCTTCAAAGTAAATTCCCATAATCCCTTAAGAGAAACCTATTAAGTTAAGTTTTCCCCTTTACCCGTGTATTGGAGAGATATAACAGGTTCACACACCCTTGTTTTATAATGGAACCACTTTTCACCATAAATGTTTTCCAAGAACTATAAAATAATAAAATAATTGGAGCATTCATATCATCATACAACTCATAGAATAATATGTTATTCCTTTAATAAATTTATTTAATTATAAAAATACAATGGTTTTCATAAATATATCATTGAAAAAATAATAATATATCCAGAGAAAGAATCACTGTGGTGTAATTACAAAATATCCCAAGTGGATCATAAGTTACATCAATGGTTTTTTGGGGTCGATAAATGGAAATACCATTAAAATACAATAAAACTCTCTCTTGAGGAAAATAACCATTTCAATTTGAAAATAGATTTTAAAAACTAAAAAATCATCAAATATGTTTAAAATCATTTAATTTTAATATATCCCTATAAATTTACAAAGTAATATTCAATTCAAATAATATTAATGAATGTGAGAAAATACATTCTTCTTGTAAATGTTAAAAATAAACAATATTTTCAAACATTTTTCAAAAGGGTGTCAAAAGTGGCCCGTTGAGAAAAAGTTTATAAATTTATTTGTTACAATATTTTAAGAGGAGGTCAATGGCCATGCGAAATATATTCCAGAAATAATATATTTTATATAAAATGATTTTTTTTAAAAAAAGTACACATAGACATGGAAGAGAAATATTTTCAATCTAAAATAAAATACAACATATGTATCACTTACAAATGAATTTCATTATAATTATTTAATAAATAAAGAGGTAACATGAATTTAAAAAAGTAAAAAAAATTAATAACCAAAGGATAATAAATTATATGTGGTTCAAAAAATAATAGCATATTATTTTCCCCTAAAGTAACCTAGAATATAAACAATCTCGAAATGAAAAGAGATTATAACATAATGCCTTTTCCACATTAGTAACTCTTCAATAATAATCCACATGAAAAAATAAAATAAAAAATAACATAAAAACAAGGATAATAATGGTAAATTATGTCGAAGGGTCAGAATATACATTTCATATAATAATATAGGTGCATATTATAAACATATGTCCCAATTAAAGGGAATTTGAGGCGAATAACCATTTAAATATCTTATCATGGAATAGAGAATTATTAATTGAAGAAATTATTTATAAAAAATGTAATCCCACATAAAAATAAGTCTAAATATATAAAAATTAAATTTATAGATTAATTTACATATAATCAAAGAATAATATGTCAACAAATAATACTTTTTACCTAATGAAAGGAAATTGAGTTAGGACTTCTGTTACTATAAGGTAACTATAAAATATAATACCCTTGGATAAATTAATTAAAATTTCAAATTACAACTCATAAACAATGAATTATTCGTGATATAACATGTAAAAGAGGAACTTTATAATCTATATAAAATAAATTAGGTGCATAAAATTAAAATATTCCTTAAAGAAGTGAAATTGAAACAAAATCTCTTACCTCAAGTCCAAAATTTATATGCATGTACTTTAACACAAGTATAATAAACTTATATCAATTATTTAATTATTTAAAAAACTTTTTTATGGCTTATTACTTTGTCATTGAATCAATTTTTCATTTATTACATTTTTATATTTAATTAAGTAATCAGTTAAGTCCACATCGTGTGTTTTGTGAATGTTTAGTTCATAATTTCAAAACTGCTTCGGCATGTTGACCCAGGTAAAATGGATCATTGTACCATAATATACAGAATAATAATATTTAAATAATTTTAATTTTACTACATCAATTATACTTTTAATAACAATAATGAAATATGGTTATTAAAAATGAATTATGTTACAATCATATAAACGGTATGTCGTACGCACTCATCAGTTACGTTTCCTTTTTTCAAATATCATTATGGAAATAAGGTAAGTAATATTTCAATTTTTTATAATGATAATTATATCACAAATACCAAATTATTTTTTAACATTACTTTTATATATCATCCAATCAATGTGGTGATGAAAAATGAATCACAACACTTTGTAGAGGTGGTAATCCACACCTACACAGAAATTGATGTTATCATTTTTCTGTGAATGGAACTGTAAAAAAGGAAATTAAATAATATTTTTTAAGAATTATAGATATTTCATAAATATAATATATATATATATATATATATTAAATCCATTATTATAATAATTCATGGGAGGTGGTGATAGAAAATGAGTTACAACATTTCGTGAGGAAGTAATCTATCCTACACACAAATGATGGATTCCCTTACAATTTGATAGATTTTTTAGACAGATATAAGATATTACATTAAAATAATAGAATATAATTATATTTTATATACATATTATATTATATAATCATGGTTATGGAATATTTTAAGGATGTGGGAGAAGAAATAAAACAAAAACACTTGGTTAAGAACTATACCTCTTCTTCAGACAACCTCCTTTGATTTACAACTTAACACGTATAAGATTAGTATTTTTCCCTAAATAAGTTTCTAGGATATTTTATGGATGTAATTATGTTATTTTGGTAGGTATCATACAAGACAAAAACTTTTTTAAATTCTTAATAAATGATAAGAAGATGTGCCCTTTTATAAATATGAGAGCGACACTCCTAGAATTTCATAAAATATTACATTATTATAAATTAATTTTAATGTAAAAATAGAATAAAATTGAAAATATTATAATATAATATTATTTAAACTCTAAATAATATAATATAATAAAGTTTGTACAATTTTTATTACATGTTTACCCTTATCTTTTTGTATTAACACTTCTTTAACCCTTTTGACAAATACAGTGATATAAATGTTTTTTACACTTAATGGGTTAATAAAATTACGATAAAATCACAAAAAAACACATAAAGGGACCATGTTTGATGTAAAAAACTATATCCCATTTAATTCGGAAAATATATTTTTTTTAGTAATTTTAAATTATTTAATAAAACGGTATTTATTATTAGATAACATTAATGTCAGTTTTGTAACTATTTATTTAATTTTTATTTTAAAATTTAAAGACATCAATGGAATTAAAATATAATTAATAAAATTATTTCTATTTTATAATTTTTATCTAAAAAATCATATAAAAAAAATATCCCAAATAATAATATTTTTATAGTTTTTAAAATCATTTTATTGATGTTTTTATTGCTTTCACAAGTATTGTGTCAGTGTTTCATAGGCATTTAAGGTTACAACTTTACTAAGAATAAAAATAAATTATTATGATGAAAAAAATAATTTATATCTAAATATAAAATTTATAATTGAGCATATCCCTTATTAATTCCTATTTCAAAAAAATTAAATTTTATAAAACAAGTCGAATTATAGTCTTTAATTTTATTTATATAAAATAATATAAATGGTAAAAATCAATTAAAATAAGAATAAAATGTCATAAATTAGAATTTTTTATGATTAGGGATGATAAATACTCATCTTATAAAATTAATTCAAGTGTTAGGGCCATTTTTCAGTCCTTATCATATTATTTTTAACTTAAATTACACAATTTACACTTTACCATTTTAACAAAATTAATAAAGATAATATTCATAATGTCCATGAATAGGGATCAATTTACCAAATTTGGAACCACATATTCAATATATGGAATCCATTTTTCAATACTTAATTTCTATAAGTTTTAGAAATTAATTTTAATATAAATAAAAAAAATGCAATGAAAAAATAGTTTTTAGAAAAATTCCTTTTAAGCCCAAAATTTAATTATACAAAAATATAGTATAATGATTATTAAAATTGAGTAAATTATATTATATATAATTAAATAATACTCATAATACTTATCTATCAAATACAAATCATAATGAGTCTTTTTAATGAATATAAAAAAAACAATTTTACAAAAAAAACTATTTTACATTATTTAATAAAAAAATCATTTTATTCATAAAAATACAAAAATTTTATCCAAATATAATTTTCATATGATTATTTAAAAATTAATATCATTTTTATAAAATTTATAAAATTTAAAGAAATTAATATTTACAATTTTCTCATAAAAATATGTAAATACCATTTTTGAAAAAAAAAACATGTTTTGAAGAATAAAATCGATTTAATAAACATTTAGTGATTATTTAAAAATAATTAATCTATAAATTTATATTTATTATTAATTATATATATATATTATAAATTAGTTAACTGTATTCATACCTTTTATTTTAATTTCTCAGTTATAATGGTCATATTTAAATAATAATAATTTGTAGTTTCTTTATGCTTAGTGTTGCCTATTTTATATGCTATCAAATATAGATTTCATTGAAAATCTTAGAATGTTACATAGATTATACCCCCTTATTAAAATTTTTCCTGGAAAAATGTTTCACTTTGATATAAAAACAAATGATAACATTGCCTCACTGCATCCTCAAGTTCCCTCATAACTTCCTTAAATTTATGGTTTTTCAAAAAAAATCACAACGTGAGTGGTTTTATTCTATAGTACCTTTTATATTTGATCCAAAATATCTATTATTACTTCTTTATAAGATATATTGTGATCTATTATTATAACCTATATGTTCATTCCATACTAAGGATTAAGTTTATACTTTTAGAGGAAAGATACATAGAGAATATTACGAACATAAGGGTGGTTCAGTTGAATCACAAATTAATAAGCTATTATCCTAATATTATAAATATTATTAAAGGGACCAATACAAATTTGGATCATCCTTCCATGAATTCAAAATTTGATAAAATTTTCCAATTATATATTCATTGGAATACCTTGTCATCAATATTGAACTCTAGATCTCATCGATGACTAATATCATTAATTTTTTATTGAATCTGATCTACACTTATGTGCTACTAAATATATCTACCATTCTCTTTCATTTCCTCATATTGTATAGGTCCCAACAGATTTCATTCCCCAACTCTATCCCATCACATTATAGTTCTTCACTTATTACTTTTTAGGGATTCATAATTAGCCACATGAATTCTCATGTGAAAAATATTTTAGTAAGAAACTAAACCTAAGAAAGGTTTTGATCCCAACCACCTTTGAAATCTATAGAAAAATATCTGAACATATATAATATGGTTTAATGGTCCTCTTAAACTAAATATCTATTTGAGGATGATATAAAATTCTAAATCATAACTCCAAATTAAAAACATTTTTAAGACTTTACTAGAATATTGAGGTAAACATTAGATCTCGATTAGATATTATTGAGAGTCGTGCTCCCTGAAATATTACCACTTTCTCAATGTATATTTTATCAAGATGATAAATAGAGAAATGTTCCCTTATAGAAATTAGATATACTGAATTTATAATGTGATGTACTATAACCCAAATAACATTATTTACAATATATTATTTGTAGAATATGATGACAAAACCCATGGTGATATTCTCCCATTTTGATTATGGTATAGGTAATTGTTATAACATCCCTTAGACTTTTGTCTCTAATACATAACATAATGACATATCAGGAATCAAGAAATATACTCTATAACATCCCTTTTTATATTTTCCCACTATAAATACTCTTTAAAATCTATATGAATCTCATACTTATAGAATAAATAGGTAATAATAAACTATAAGCTTCATCCAGTAGTTATTTATTCAAATATGGTATTGACAGAACACAAACTCAGTTCCTAAAACTTTTCAATCCATCACAGTCATGGTTCAAATCAGGAACATTCTTCATGTTCTTATACATTTCCACATCACCCTTTTATGTCGCTTCAATCCCCCCATGGATGGATGATTGAACATTAATCTGAGAAATAGATGATATGTATCATTTCCTTATGATTTTGAGGTCCTTGTTTTGAAAATACATATGTATTGGATCTATTTTAATCTACATCAGGGATAAAATATCATGTTACTTTTAACTCAGAGTATCATCCACCATGTTTTTCTTCCCAGGGTAGTAATGTATAGAGCAATCATAATATTTAATCAATTATAACTACCTCTTTCTATGCATATTCAACTCTTTTTTATGTGAATATATACATACATATTTTATGATTGTTATATATATCATTTATTTCACTTTATATTAAATTCCTTGATATCTTTAATGCAAAAATTACCAATATTGGTTGTAAATCATTATTTGGGTAATGTTAATCATATATTTTCAACTACTGAGATTCATATAGTACTACTATGTCATTATTCATGAGAAAACATCCCAGTCCCTTGTTTGATATATCATTATATATAAAAAACCCTTATTCAATATAGGATAGTGTGATTACATGTTCACTAACAAAAATTCTTTTTAGTTCTTAGAAATTTTTTGCACATATATTTTTCTAATGGAACATGGTTCTCTTCTGGGTTCATTTAATTAGTGGATTTGATAGCCATGAGAAATTCCCCAAAAATCATCGTCATTATCCCACCAATTCAAGAAAATTTTGGATATCATTCATGGTTATTGGTCTGGGGTATTTCTTAATAACATCATTAATTGAAGGATCTACTGATATACCCTCTCTTAAGATTATATGACCCAAGAATGAAACTTTTTATAGCCAGAATTTACAATTTTTATATTTGGAATACAGATTATCCTTCATTAGGTTTTTCCACAAAATAAAAAAATAAGCTTCCTTCTCTTCCTTAATATTTGAATATATCATAATATCATCTATAAATACCACCAAAAACTGATCAAGTAAATCACTAAAAATACTATTAATTAGATCCATGAATATATTAGGTGCTTTGGTAAGAACAAATGGAAAAACTATAAATTAAAAATGTACATACCTCATATGGAATTTTTTTTCTTTGATATATCCTAATTTTTTCCATTAATTAATTATATCCAGATCAAAGGTAAATCTTGAAAAATTATTGACTTATTCATAGTAGATCAAAAAAATCATCAATATAAGGTAGAGGATACTTATTCTTGATAGTGATCATGTTAAGTTATCGATAATTAATGTGAAGATAAATTGGCCCATAATTATTATTAACAAAAAGAATAAGGGAACCCTAAACAGATTCAGTCAGTCATATGAATCCCTTTTCTATATTCTCCTAGATTTTCTTATTCAATTGCTATAACTTAATTTTGTCCATTTAAATGGAGTCTTGGAAATAGGTGTAGCACCAGGCATGAGTTATTTTGAAAACTCAACTTCACTATTTAGGGGTATACTATGATATTTTTTAGTAAATATATCATCATATTCTTAAAAATATAAATATATTCAATATTTATATTTTCCCATCCATTTTAGAAAAATACCCCTCGTGAATACGTAGTTAGAACCATATAATGGAAGTGATTTCCATTGAAAATTCATTTTAATCCTCAAATCTATATCTAACTATAAGTTGATTTAGAATAACATATAAGACTTTCCATCCTCATAAATTCATATGGGATATATATAATAAGATCTAATCCACGCCCAATATCACATAAAATTCAACTATAAATAAAATAACAATATTTTCAATAATCATATTCCCATAATATTTTGTCGGAGAGGAGTTATGGACTATATATGTTGTCATTATCTCATTAAGCGGAATCACGACTTACATAACATCTAATTGTTGAGGCGGTGATGTGATAATATTAAATATTAATATTATATAAAATATTGGGGAGAAGATAAATCATACAAAACATTTTCATCAATAAAATGGATGATAAGTGTACATTTCACCCCTTTGATCTTGTAACCCACTTCAGTAGTTGTGATTTCATAAGAATTCCCATTTTCCTTTTACTTCCAAGGTTGTTAAGGCTTATTATCCTCATTATCCCTTGGATTATGGAAATGATTCACATAATTTCCAAATTCCTTTTATTTTAATCACTTATGTTTTGTAGGATCATTAGTTTAAATATTATTAACCTATATTTCATTAAATAGCTTATTCATGTCCTCTCTATAATCAGAAGCCCAATTATTAGGCCTCCCATACATGAAAAATCTTTTTATTACTTTCAATTAGTCACATGAGTGTTTCTTCCCATAGTTTAGGTATGTTGTTAGTTGAAACCTCTTCCCAACCTGTGTTATAATATTGGAGTTCCCGTGATAATTTTTATTCCTTTTTTTATCACTAGAACAATTAGAATAAGATTTTATATCTTGAATTTCCAACCTAAGTGCACATCAAACAATCTATTAGTAACTTTGATAGTATCTTGTGGATAATTCAAAAAAATTGTTTCAATACACTAACTAAGAAATCAATATTTCTTTCTGAATTGATAATAAAACCATAAGCATGACATGAAAGTCTTATAAAGTTTTATTTATAGGAACTAATGGATTCATCTTCCTCTAAATTCAGTTATTAAAGGTCCCTCTATATTTTAGTATAAAAAATCTAGGAAATTTAATTATTGATAAATACCCTCTTAAACTCCTAAAATTATATGGTGATTATTTATTATTATTTCCTCATTTTCTCGATAAGATTTCACCATTTATAGGCTATATATTCTATATAATAGACTTCAAAAACAAATTTCTCTTGGTCTGAGCACTAGATAATGAAAAATATAATTTCCATTGCATTAATACATTTATCAGAAATTGGTGAATTGAAAGGCCCACAAATTGAAGGTGGCATTTACTGCATAAAATACTCAATAGAATATTACTCCTTCATTTGTTGATTCATAATTTCAATTGGATTTGTTTCATAATAAATTTCTTGAATCATTACAAAAATGTTTTATTTTCCATATCAAATACCATTTTTTCTCATGGTGAGAGTAATTTGATTGTCCTTCGTATTCATTTCAAAGATGATTCCTCTGGGTTACATCCATTTACTAACACCAAAATGGATAAGATTAGTGTTTCAGCTGTAATAATCAGAGTTAGGAGTTATATAATAAGATTAAAATCATGAGATATCCAAAATTATGACACATTTTCACTAACCCATACAACATAATAATCAACCCAATTGTTTTTACCAAATTTTTCTAATCCTACTCACTAAAATGAACTAAACCCAACTCTGATGTCAACTATAACAAAATAATAATTTATTATATAAATATTACATCTTTATAGATCCATATTCAATACATATCACAATAATACATTCCTGAGGATAGTAAATGGTTAGTGTATTTTAAGAGTAGATACAAAAAAACTTGTTTTCATGAAATATCTTTAATATATCTAAGATTATTATTAACATATAGTACCATTAGAGTATTTTAATACTTAATATTATTCTTTATAAGATGGGTAATTTGGAGACATAATAATGGGTGAGATCATATGATCATAAATGGTTTACATGGGATATATTATATAATGATCATATGTGAGCATAATATAGGCACAAATGTATAATAACATGATCCTAACTTTTGAAAATAATACAAATAAGTTGAGATAAGAAATAATGAGTCGTGGAATAAGGCTTTTAGACCAAAAATATATATTTTTATAACCATGAATCCAAAATCATGATCCATGAATAATAATTTTAAAATATATCGTAGGATTGTGGCATAATAATAAACTTAATAAATCATATAATTTTGAACATGTATAAACACAAACAGGTCCCATAATCATATAAATGAAATGTAATCAGGTACATATATAAAATTTATAAACATGAAATCATTTCCATGCATAAATTTATTAACAAGTAATAATATGAACATGTCCATGCTTAATGATGTAAATAGGACATCGAGTTTCTGTATATTATAGTTATCTCATGAGATATAAAGATTTTACAAATTCATTGAAATGATATATAATTTTTTTCCCATATATTAACAAATTAAAACCATTCATAAGTGTTCCACATGATTATAAAAAAATCATCATAGAATTACCCATGTAAATGAAATAGGTTTCGTAAATACATCATCATAACTTAATTAATCTGAGGGAAAGAAATTGGGGTGGTAGAATCATCCTTAAAACATTATCATAATAAGACATTTAGAGAAATATAGTTCATGGTATCATAATAAAATATACCCATTAATGTATTTTAGTACTTAAAGAATGTTTACATAAATAAAAAATATATTTAAAATATTATTTGAACAATTATTTAAAAACAGGGATAATATTATTTTATTTCGGTATATTTTAAAAACTAAATATTCAAAAAATATTGAGAAAAATATTTCAGGTAAAAATAATAACTTAAAATTAGAAATAAATATTCTATGTAACAATTGGTCATGATTGTGGGAAAATTAATTCAGGTCATATACATTAAAAAGAATATTAATTTCACACTTTTTTTAAAAGTCAAAAAAAGTAATAAATAAATTATTTGAAAATATAAATTCTAATTATTTATAAATATGTAGATGTTAGTGGAAATATTATTTACCAAAAAAATTTATACTTAAAAATTTTCCTAAAATATTTTTAAGAACATATAACATGGAAGAAGAAGCTTGACGAACAAAGAGGAAATAAGGTCAGTTTTTATGAAAAAGATATTAGTCATATTAAGCAGCAAATAATTTAAAATGTTAATAATAATTAAAAATTATTTTAATAAGAATATTATAATAAAATAAATTTATTTTAATGGATAAGGATCATCTAATGTCCTTTAATTGAAATTTAACATAGACAATCTTGAAAAGAAATGATATTGTAACATAAACCCTTACCTCAGGTCGTTTATTTCGTCAAATGAATTCAAAACTCATTTATAATAAATATAGATTTATTATAAATCTATTTTGAAACCATATTAATATAAATAATACTATATATCATTCCCTTATAATTTCCAGTTTTTATTTTATTAATAATTCTTCATTAAAATGAATAATTTGGTGAAAATGGTTTTTTAAAACATGTTTCAATGTGATGCTTCTGATCCTAACACTATGTTCATGGTTTTATTATATATAGAATTTTAATAATTTAATAAGTTACATATTTATTCGTTATATGCACTTTTATGATCATTTATATA
Organism: Viscum album; assembly: GCA_963277665.1. Lineage (NCBI taxonomy): Eukaryota > Viridiplantae > Streptophyta > Magnoliopsida > Santalales > Viscaceae > Viscum > Viscum album. The sequence continues at coordinate 1,525,303,068 of OY728133.1, read as the reverse complement.
AATTGGTGATGAAAAATTAATTACATTACTTCAGGGTGGTGGTAGTTCAAATATACACACTTGTGATGTTTTCACTTTTTGATAAATAGAATATAAGAAAGGTATATATTAATTGAACTTTTAAAATCAAAATTATATCCGAAATATCATATATACTCATTAAATATATCATTATTACCATCCCAATAAATATTAAATAAAAAATGATTAGCATCACTTCATGGAAGTGGTAGTCCATAAGTACGCATGAGCGACCTTATCATTTTCCAGCAGAAGGGAAAGATATATAAAATGTATATAAAATTAAAATAAAAACATATAATTATAGTAAATATACAAATTTAATCATTTTAATATGTTTATAGGAAATTTTGAGTAGGTTTATGAAAACTAAACATGAAAACTTTGGTAAGAATATATACTGATTATGCAGGTATATTCATTTTAAAAGAACCATAAGGCTTATTTTATGGGTATTTTGGGAAGAAAAAACCTCAAGATCATGTCCATGGATTATTTTAGAGAATTTGGTAATTTCATTTTCAAGATAAGAGGCACAATGGGTGTTGAGAAGAAAGGATATGAGGTCCCCTTTTACAAGTGTGGGGAGTGGAATACATATAATTATTAAGAATATTAAAATATATAGTCAATATAATGGGAAATTAGCTCCTAATTAGCTAAAAATGTAATATGGAATAATATTATATTTAAATATATTCATAAAATAGTATTTATATAATTTCTTATGTCAATTTAATACTTATCTATTTAGTTTAACCACTCTTTAACACATTTAACCTTTCTTTAGTGATGTGCTTTTATCTCGGTTGCAATTCATAATGACTAAAAATGAAATTGAAATTATTGATAAATTTGGAAATAATTATTCCAAATACTGAAACCATTTTATGATATTTAATTTAAATAAGTGTAATAAATTTATTTTTAAAGAAGTTCAAAAAACATAATGAAAACCATTTTTCGAAAAATGAATTTATAAGAATAGAACTAAATTTATTATAATTCCATTCCTAGGAAAAACCATTATATGAATGTTAAGAGATTTTATTGAATATATTATCTACATAGTTAATTAAAATCATTCATTCATTGTGATTTATTTAATTTATTAAGATAAAAACAAATCACATCCATAAATACAGTTTATCAACAAAACATCTCCTTTTACCTTCAAATGATTCTATTTTCATTTCAAATTAATTTTATATATGTGTAAGAAATAATTTTCCATAAGTTGAATAATATGAATTTATTTTTAAATAAAACTTATATGACACAAAAATCCCATTAAAATAATTTAAAACAATTCTACAGGATCAATAGTATTTCCAAATTGATTTTAAAACTAATTTTAGCATTTATATCTCATTTTAATATAACAAAAAGTTATTAATATTTTAATTTATAAGAATTAATCACATATTTTCATGTTTTAATACAAAATCAAGATATCAGAAACATATAATTTAATAAAAACATATTTTAAAATTATAGGGTGTTATAATAACAATGCATACAACCTTGTTCCTATTTACAATAGTGGACTATAATGCCACATTCCTTACACAGGTGAAAAAATTATTTTTTTTATTATTCTGTTAAATTATATAAATCACCACTTTTAATTTGTTGAAACATGTAATAAATATTACCTTCTTCTTCTTGTAATATTTATATCCAACTATTCTTCTTCTTCCTGTAAAATGTTTTTAGCACAAAACCTTCTCTTCTTCTTCTTTTTTACAGTTCACTAGAACAACCAAAAATGGGCCTCTCTTACCTATTACTTATTCTTAATGTTCTTATCTAGTGTATAAAAACTACACTAGTTCTCCCTTATTGGATTCAACTCACAGAGTGTATGAAGAAAACAATTGATTATGATCTTCTTCTTCTTGACACTAGGATATTCTTTCACGAATAATAGTTTCAAACCTCTTTTCTTTAACCCCAAATTATTATTCATCAATATATAGTTTATATTTTTATGTGTTTTTTCATTTTTATATATTATTTATATCATTAAAACATTTTTGTAATATTCAAACTTCAAGAATCCAAAAATATTGGAATTTAAGCTTCCTGAAATATCATTCCACCTTCTCCATTCCTTATTTTGAATTACCATGATTTTTTCTAATTTGAAATACCTGAAATAATAATTATTTAATTTATAGATCATCTTATTTTAATATAAATTAATAATCAATTAAATTATTTTCCATTATATTATGAGATAGGGTAATTCATTCACCTTTTCCATTTAATTCATTTCACAAAATTTGTTTCTTAATCGAGAGCACAAATCATGGTCTCATTAAGGTATCTTCAAATATCACATAACTCAAAAAAATTAAGTATCATCCTTAAAATATTTATAATATTATTTTTTTCATATTCAAATAAATTTAAACTTCATTCATGTTAGAAGACTTGATCATGGAATATTCTTCCTAATGTAAACCTCATTCTTTCTCTTTCTTCATCAGCATAGTGACCTGTATGCATATGCATGAATCACTTATTGAGGTTTCATTATCCATTATTTATTCTAATAATATAATGATATTATAACATCTCATGATGTTAATATTCATTTGATTTTAGTACACTTGTCATCATATTAGTCAAATATTCCACTCTTCGTTATTTTCCCTTAATATTGATTATCCCTACATTGATCAATATCATACTTTCAACGCTAACAAACAATTTCATTATTCTATATAATTATTATATTTTTAAATAATTATAATAAATAAATCATGATTTAAATATCAATAAATAAGATACCATTTTGTGTCAGTCAAACTAACATTTCTCCTCAGATAATAAAATCTAGAAACTGGTATACTTTCACTTGGTACATATGTGAAATTCCCTTATGTGAATTTATATTTTCATGTGTGGGTTATGTTATATATCATATAGATATGATTTTATACTCTCTTACAGTAACCTAAACACCTACTTGAATCTCGAACATGATTTGAATTATCTTATGTGGTTCATTTTTCTATGTCGGTCTGCCAGCGCCACATGAATTTCAACTACATGACATAGTTATAAAGATTGACCACATTGATTATTCACCAATATGAAAAATTACATATAAAAATTCATATAAGATGATATATTCATCCCTGTATATTCTCATATATAATAAAACATTCAGCTCTTTGTATTTTTATATATACTAGAATTTTGTTATGTTAATATTCATAATTCTAGACATCAATCAAACAGACTCAACTTATTTTTATCCAACTTATATGCCTTAAAACACTTAAATGATTCTAAACAATGTTGTAGACAATTATCCTTAATCCATAAAGGCATTTATTTAATTCTACTGAAGAACATCTCAACAAGTTCACATGGATTCATCATAGAGATAAACTCTATTTGTAACTCCATACATATTCAAATATTATTTTTTTATTCAATATTAAATATATCTTAAATTTTCAAAAAAGTTATGAACTCCATTTTTCAATATAATAGTAAACATCAACTACAACTTCAAATATGTTTCTTCCGATATTAAATAAATTAATATGATCGTATATAATTCGTAGAGTCTATTATTCAAGGATATTGGATTCTTTATCATTCATAATAAACAATTTATCATAACCATGTTTATTCAGCATCCAAGGTACATAATATTTATATAATATTGACATCTCATCATAGAAATTAGTTAAATAAAATAAAACACACATAAATTAGAGTGAAGAATGGAATTCTCCATATTCACATAAGAGACTTCCAATACATATAAAAACCCACATTATTGAATGTTATGTTATATATAATAATATCCATTGAGGTAAATAACTATATACATGATTTTGAATATGTAATTGGGTACATGGGTTAATGGGTGATGTAGCCAATCTGAAAAAGTACCTCACATAGCTGAAATTCAAGTAATTTAGGAAAATTGGTATAGCCTAAGTGACCAATATAAAAGAATTCAAGTCACGTGAAGGATTCACAGAGACATTTGGGATGGTGTAAAACAATATAGGGATGTTTCCAATTTATATTTGGTTAAACCCACATATGAAAAAATAAATTCATGTATGGGAATTTCATATATGTACTAGGTGAAATTCTATAGGTTTTTATATTTTGATATTTAAGGCGAACGATTATTTTTTGATGAAATTAAGTGTCTTATATTTTAGTGATATTTATATCATGATAGTATTGTTATGATGATTTTAAAATGAAAAAATAAAGCAGAATATTTGAATTGAAAATCAGATGTTCTAGGATGATATTGGTCAATGTAAGGATCATTAAAATACATAGAATATATAAATGATGATGATATTTGACTCTACCAAATCCAAACATAAATGAATTTTAACATCTTTAGATGTTATATTATGATTTTTGTAGTGTAATGAAGAATGGATAAGGTGACCTCATGAAAGAATACATACATATGTGAATAGGCTACTACATTGATTAATAAATAGAAGGAAGGAGGGTTATTATATGAGGAAGATACTATCTTGGTTTCTTTTATGTGAGATACACAGATACATTAAGAAAAACAAGTTATTTATAATTGATTAATAAGTAGACTTTGTGGAATGAATTAAATGAAAAATTGGATGATATTTCTATATATCACAAAAGAAAATGAAAGAAGGTGACTAAGACTAAAAGGATTTTAATATAAGAATATTTTGAAATAGAATACTGAAGATTATGGATATTATGATGTGTAATGTTGTGTTGTTCTGGTTTGTTTATGTTTTGTCTATGTATGCATGTTGTACGTTGGGGTACCGGTCCCCTTTAACCCGGCTTTAGAAAATGAAAAAAAAAATGATTTGCAGGTAAGATAAAAGGCTATTATAAGTCATCTAAATATACCCAATAATTTGATAAATAATAAAGTTGGATTAAAGAATATATATTCGAAATAGTGATTCATGAAAGAATATATATAGGTGTCTAGAATAAAAATATCAGACTCAATTGTAATCATAATACATTCTATGAGCTAAATCAAAAAAGGGAGAACCAGTGCATGTTTTATGAACTAAATAAGAATAAAAAGTATAAATAAGTGGGATGATAGATCCATTGTAAAAATTTTGAGTATACCAAAGAAAACAAGAAGATTTTAGAGTTTAACAAGTATTTATTTTATAGGAATAAAAATAATATTTGTCAAAGTTGGATATAATGTTCGTAGGAAGAAAAAGTTCTTGTGCATTCTAGGTTGCATATATTAATAATATGTCTTATATCAAGTAAAAAGGTAATGTGAACAATGGGATAATATTTCTATCAAATATGTAGGGAAAGATACATTCTTGACTACTATGTGAAGAGAAAAATGATTATGTGCACTAATATGTATAAAAGGTAAGAATAATAGGAGTTACTTTCATGTTATTGTGTAAGTAAGAGAAGAGGAAGAATTCAATGAAAAATTATAAAATTCAATAGAAATCCCAACTGGTGGAGGAATTCTTGGTGATGAAATGATATTGAATAAATTGAATAATTTCAATATAGGTAGTATAAAGATCCAGTTGAAGGTACATGTGGACCAATATATCATTAGTCTAGGGAATAAAGATTATTTTATGCCCCCTTTGAAAGTATAGGGAATCACACATCAGTTAAAAATTACTATTTGAAAAAACCACTATAATTTTTACCTTAATATCATGGAAACATGTGTACTGGTCATCAACACGCATGTTACAGACTTTTCAATATCATTTAAAGGTAAAATATATATATATTTTATTCACTTTTTGTGTGCACTGAAAAACATTGGATAAGTAACAGAATAAGGGAATGAATATCTTAAGTGGTCAAATATTAATTTTTAAAGAACTGTGATAACACTAATTTACAACCCCCTAGTTTCCATATATCCCAAGTGTTCCTAATAATTAGTATCATATTATAGGTTCAACTCTATTTGTATTCACTATTTAAAATTAGATTATCATTCTTTTACGAAGAATTATGTTTATTTTTTGTGAATATTAATTTTATTTATGTTATAATTTATTCTCTGACAAGACAATGATGTATATTATAAATAGGGATAATAGTAAGTTGAGAAAGTTATCCCTCTTTATTAAAGAAGAATAATTTTCAGTTTCCATATTCCATAAAAATAAATATTATTGTTTTGTCTTGTAAGATAAAGAACATGTAGTTAATCCCACCATTAATAATATTTAAAATAGTTCTACCTAAAACTATTTAAATGATCATGTGTTTTATGAAAATTCATGCACAAACATTCCTTAATAAAAATAATAGAGAATTAGTGGCGATGATGATCTATCTATAATTTATCAGTAAATATCAGCTACTAAACTAAAATATATTTTCTTTTATTCCCAAATAAATTGTCTATTTTTCTTGTGGGATTTTTGAAATCATGAAGTAATAGATCACCCAACTTGAAGGTGAAATAAATAATATATAGAGGTATTTCAAGAAAGGGTTCTGTAAGGAATAAATCTATCCAAGTAGGTCTGGGTCACAGGAATAATAAACTTATAGCATGAAATAAGTTCCTCAAAATTTTAAAATAAATGTCTTAAAGAAGTTAAAGATAATCAAGGTAAAAAGGAATATTGAATAGAATATACATGCAGTTGAATAAAATATTAAAAATAGTATATATGTCAAGAATACGTAGGTGTAGATAAAATCAAAGAAGATTAAGGATCCTAGAAATTTTTAATAAGAAATGACTGGAATCCATAAAATATGGATTAAAAATATAAATAATATTTGTGAAGAGATAATGTTATTGATTGAATATTAAAATAATTTTCATAGTATAAAATTTATATACCTAGAAATAAAAATGACCAATTTAGAGAAGAAACATACTAAGTTTTCACAACCAAAGAAGGAAGGAGTATATTTTCTCACACAATGCACTATAGTGAAATATAATGATAAAAGGCATCTAAATTTTGAAAAATTTATTATTACATCATTTGAATATCTCTCATAAGTACTTTTGGTGAAAAAGATACATCCATGTTAATATATAATAATTTTTCAAAATTTATCTTTATGAATATTGTATAATTATTAATAAATTATGTATAAGTGTGGATGATGAAAATTGGTATGAATCCTTCCACCATATATATGGTTTATAGAAGAGGTATAATGGAAGATAAATCTAAAATTTCATCACATCCATTAATAAAATAAGTCCAAAAATATTTTGATCACAGATATGGGTAGAATACAGTTGAAGTGAAAAAATTAAGATATATAGGATCTTGTTATTCTTGTAACTGATTCAAGAACTATAAATTGTATTTATAGTACAATTATCTAATTTCTAAATCATAAATAAAAACTATTATAGAATAATAATAGAGAATAAGCAACATAAAATTATAAAAATTAGTTTTTTTACTTGAAATAAATTTGATATACTTGAATATGTTTGTGATGATTATTATAATGTTGGTCACAGAATTGGTACATGTCCATATATGGATGTACCAAATACTAATGGATAAAATTTTCCACATAAATTGGTAAATAGAAATAAAAAAACATGGTACAAAAGGAAAAAAATTAACTTATAATTCTTCCAAAAAAATCAGATAAAGATTCAGTTTCATTAGAAAACACGTAGAATGAAAAACAAGTATAATTAAAGTCCAAGATAATAAAATAGAGTAAAACTTATATAAGATATTGTGTGAAAAATTAACACATAATAGACCATGTAAGACATCAAAACATACTATAAAAACACATAATTATATTCTTGTAATCTGGATATCTCATTTGCAGAAGGATAAAATGATGGAAAGGTCCAAGAGAAGGTTTATTCTAAAGTAAATGATAATATTCCACATGAAGATCTGGAATTTCATGAGAGGTTATCAAAAAATTCAATAATTATGATAAATAAGTATTGTGTGTGATGTGAAACATGGCTAGAAACACTCTGAGATATTGTTCTACAATAATTATATCATAAGTAGAGTTCGTAAAAAAGATAAAAGTTTCACTAGGTGATAAAAGTTCCATAAAGAGACTTACTAAGACAAATTTTACACAAAAATAAATTAAATAAGTAGTGAGATCAATACTTACAATAGTCAAAACAAATTTAAAAAACATATGTGTTATCATATAGAGTAGAGTAACTTCATTGAGAAAATAATCTCAATATTTCTATTCACATTGTGGATAAATGAGATCGACCTTATTCCCTATTATTTGTGTTTTTTATTTGTTCTTATAATTCATAGAATTTAAGTTAAAGAAATCTCTCAGGGGTAAAATATGATAAATTGAGTCTGTTGTCATAGATTGGATAGATTGAATAAGAAGTAACCAAGTAGGAATAATCTCACATTTGGCATTGATTGAAGTATTTCATTATTTTTAAAGATGTTGAAGTAGTCAAAACTGTACTGCCGCATGAATAGGTATATGGAAGTGTCCCATTGAGTGGGATATGAGTAGAGAATAAGAATAAGCTACCATATTTTATATTTCATATAAATATGAGTTGTTTGTTAATGTTCTTGAAAGATTTTGATTGAAAAGTTAAGCCTTTTAATTTTATCATCCTTGGAATCATAAATAAAATAATAAATATGATGGTGGAAAAATTGATTTAAATTAATGAAATTAAATTGAAAAATTAAAGAAGATTCATATTTTTTCCTATAACATCAATCATTATTTGTTCTTTAATATATATGATTATTATATTGAAGTCAGTGAAAGGATTTCATGTTTTTTATTTTGATGAAAAACTTGTATTGAAATTGGAATGTGTTGTATATATTTCAACCTAGAAATAGATAAGTATTTCTAATAAAGGTAAAGTTCTCTCATTTTGGTTGATAATTGGAATCAAGATCAACTAATAATGGAAATATTTTTATCAATATCACCCCTCCATTTTTCTAAAAAGGGAATGGATTAAGTAGACTTATAGTGTAATAGTAAATGAAATATTGTTTTAGTTTTAATTGATACAATACTCTCTAATAAATTTTAATTTATTTTCAATAAGGGTTAAAGAAAATAAAATGAAATATTGATGAGAATGTTGGAGAGAAGTTAGTGGATTAAAGAGAACATATTTATATGTCATCTCATGTAGGTATTGAATCTCACACCATGAATCAAATTCAAATTTTTGATCACCTTGTTGTGACACTTTTAAACCATTCTTCATATATTATTTAAATAAAATTCATTACTTTAGTGAATCGAATGATATTTATTTTAACTAGTATTTGATTTTATTCTATTGAAATTTGAGGATTTGAGTCACTTATTTTTTACATTATTGATAAAATTTATTGATTATAAAATAAAAATTTTATACGAATACTTTTACTTTTGGAAAAATTTACATTTAATCATTATGATCCTATTTTTTATATGAAATACCTTGTTACGTAACCATGATACTATCCATTTTTCCCTATATATCATGTTATAGTAAGTGCAATGCATGATATAGTTAAAATTAAGTGTGGGGGATCTGTCTTTTGAAGAGATTTATCTTTTTATATTTATTTTGGAGGAAAATAAAATGCTTACTAATTTAGTTTACTCATAAAAAAATAAAATGTTATTGATAAAATCTATGCCTTACTGGATCATTCCAAGAGTAGAAATTGTTAATTATGGGAATAAGTTTTCTAGTTTTTTGTTGTTGTAAATTCAAAGAGAAACTAGTTTTGTGATGATGAAAACCTATAATGTAATTTGAATGAAGGTTTGGAAGTCACATAGTCCATTTTAAACATAAAATATACCTCAATACCTTAAAACATGAAATATGGATAGGTTTTATAAAATTAAAAGGAAAAAAATGTAATGGTAATTGATTAGAATTATTTATATTCATGGAATAATTAATTAGATGAATTATTCAATAAGTTTCCAAGAATTTTGGATAATATTTTCTTTATTGGGGAGTAAGGAGGAGAACCATTCTTGATTTTAAATTATATTCATTCATTTTTTTATTTATATTAGACTTAATCCCTCCAAATATGACCATAATATATTTTACACTTGAAACCTACCAAACATCATCCATTAAAAAACCTAATAAGTAATTGATATTAACATAATTCATTGACTCACATTGAGGTGATATTTAATAACTTATCAAGATTATGGTGACCCTTGCATTATTTTGGATGATAAAAGAAATTCAATTTCGATTTCTGTTGTGTAGGAAACTTCTTGTGAGGTAAGTGTTTTATGAAAATGGGATAGTAAATAAAGGGGTAAGAGATTAAATGAACTAAATGTGGAGTTAAAAATACTAGAAATTGATGAGGAGTGATAATTTTAGTTCATTATTATTAAAATAGTGGATCTCATGGACACCTGTCTTGAAATTTCGATGGTTTAGATCTTAATTCCTTTATATCCAGAAGTCAATGTCTTAAGTGTGGGGTAATTGATTGAGCTTGAATTATTAATACTTTTACCCTAAATTTTAGTGAATTAATCCCCACTATTTTAAAATTCTTAAAGTATTTTCATTAGTTTTTTAATCCAATGAATGCATTTGAGTTAATTTTTAAAATGGATTAATTCATGATCTTTAGATGTTTTTATCAGTTTTTTAAATTATAAAAATAAAGCCTACATTTTTTAATGTCTTTATAATTTCCCTAGTTTTCTATAGTCTATTTCTGAAATATCAAACAATATTAGGATGAAATGAATAATTCTATAAATTATGTAGATTTATGTATGGGAATTTGAATATTTTTCCATCTACGTATGCGAATTACCCTAATGAGGGAATTATATGTATGAAAATTATTCACATTTGGGAATTCTAATACACTATAAACTAAAAATTAAAGGAATTATTCCTTTTATAATCCCAGTATGATGTCCTCTCCTCTACCATTGTATCATCACAAAATGACCCCATGGTCATTGAATGACCTTTTCCCAGATGGGGAACTCACCTCTTCTTAGGTTTCATCATAGCATGACCCTTTCATCCTTTCACTATGATCCTTCCCTCACTGGGCATCACAAAACACCATAAACACCAACCATTAGTATGATATTACATAGAATTCCCCCCTCCAAATATCCAACCCACCCTTTCCACTATTAATAGACAAAATATATATAAACAAGGAAAATACATGTTGTTTGGAAAAATTTAAATGGATCAATATCTTAATAATTTATTGGATTTTATAAATTATTCCTTATAAAAACCATTTATTATAGGAATTTTATTTTTAAAAAAATAGGGTATAAATACTAAAATGTGAATATGAAAATATTCTCTAAATGTATTTAATGAGGGGTAAACACTAACTTTTTTTCTCTCAAATGGGATCGCTGAAAGGGGGAGATCACAAATTCTTATAAAGTTTGATTTTAAGGTGAAAAAATAATTTTTTTATCAAAGTGAGAAGATCCTAAATATATGTTGTTATATATTTTATAGTGCGAGAGAAATAAATTGATTGCGAGCATGAATATGGGGAAGCGTTTAAGTAATTAAATTTTCATTTAACTGTAGCTTCTCATAATGATCATGGCTCATATGGTCATAGAGTGAATGATTTGTGAATCATTTAATACATTATAAATAATATTCTAAAAATCATGAGCATGTCTATGAAAGGTGTTTGAGATGGTAGTGAATTTTTTAGAGTTAATTGTATGCATACTCAAAGGTGGGTATTTTTTAAAACAATCTTATAAGTGTTTATGGATTTTTTTTGTCAATAAATATTGATTTAAATCCTCTAAAAGGATTACATTTTGATATAGTAATAATCATATGATATTTTCATATGTTTGGGGTATTTTTAATGTATTATTAGTTAGATAACAAAAAGCCATTTTGTAGTGAAGGATTTTATATTTTGGTTTCATTCCATATTTTGAAAAAGTATTTAGTGCCCAAGTGGTGGTTTTTTAAGAAGTGTTTATTTTACCTAATATCCACCATGAATTAAAAATATGTGATAATTTATCTAATGGTTATTATATGAGATTTAAAATGTGAATATAGAGAAAAAACATGTTTTAATGTACCATCATGGATGAATTATTATTTTTAAAGTTCTTGTTTGAAATAGTTTATAATAGAAAAATAGCCGTAGTAGGAGGATGTTTTGTTTGAAAATGGGGATGATATTTTAATTTCAAGTATTTTGTTGATAATGGTTATAACTTAAGAATTTTTAACTCATTATTTCCCCTAAATATCAAAACAACATTATGATTATCATCATAGTCATGAAAAAATGAGGAAGAGTATAAGGGTTCAACATAGATGTAATCATTTTCCCCATTGAAACTTCCATTAAAAAACACACCATGGTCTTTAAGAAACCATGTTGTGGTGCATGATATATAGTAATTTCAATAAAAAAATTGAAATAATTTTATAGATAATAAGATATAAAAATCATGTCTTTTAGAGTAAAAGGTTTTAATGAAAAAACATATCATGGTTCCACATCTCATACCATGGTTTTTTGGATTTTTTTAAACTTTTTTAGATTTGAACGTCTGTTTAGATGTAGAGATATGTGGGTTTTTATGTGAAGTGATTCACTTATATTATCAAGTAATTTTTGGATCGTTTTTAATAAAATTAATTTATGGACTAATGATATGATTTTGTTTTTATATATAACATGTCTCTTCAACAAGATAAAAAATATTAAAAATAATGTGAGAGATAAAGATATGGGAAAAATGAGTAGTGATTTGTTGAAAAAACATATTTTCATAAAAATTTAGGATATTTTTATTTCATTGGCATGCCTATACAAATTATAATAAAGAGGATAATTGGATCATCAACATGATGAATATGAATATTATTTATACACTAATAAAGGTTTTATTATTCTTATCTTTGATTTATAATGATCAAAATTGTGTACTTGATTGATAATGAGTCATTAATTTATAAGTGAGTAATTAGATTTTGAGTGTGAGTGCTTACTAAACAAGAGAGATGATGAGTTCACTCAAAATCCTTTAAAAGTATAATTCTTAGTTGTATTTGTATATGAATACATCATTATTTTATACTCCTTGAACATATCCCAGTACATGTGGACCAAATAAAAAACTTCAAAATTCATATTATTTTATGTTATCCTATAAAACTCTGAAAATTATAACAAGTATTTGGAACCAATGAGAAAAACAACACCTGATGTCACTAAAAGAACTCCAGAACAGATATCTGGATTCTCTATACCAAATCTCCCCATATCCAAATAAGAACTTCTAGAATAAAATGAACTAAAAGAATAAATAAATAAAACAAAACAATAACACAATGAAATTATTGGGTTTGGACTTAGTCCTACTCCATGATAGATACATCACAAACTTTTAATTAAAATAAAAACCCATTGATTTATAATATCCCTAAATACTGAATCTCTACTTAAAAAATTAGACAAGATTACAACTCAATATTCATTTAAACAAGTGTCTCTATCCAGACTTTTAAAGATGATTCTTGACAGTCATTCTAGTTCCACTACCATGTGATATTTTTTGAAGAACCTCTACTCAATAAAGGAACCCATTAACATCCCTTGATTTATAGCACTGCAACATGTAACTTTCAATGAATAGTTAATTCTTTAAAAACTCAAATGTGGTCTTCCTCCATGAATTTGAGAATGTCCCATGACACCTCCTGGATCTAAAATTCTATAATTATGGTTCTAATACTATACTACCATCTCTATATGGTTTTATAAGTTAGTAATAGGTTCACTCATTCCAGAATACCTAGATTAGGTTGAGGTGGTGGAAATTAATTTTTTCAATCCAATGATAATTGGATCAGTGAGATAAATGGTTGAGGTGGTTGATCCAAATAATATATTTAATCAAGAATACCTAGAATGAGTTGGTGGTTCAAAGATAGTTTGTGAGGAACTAAAGATCATGAACCAGATCCTAAGGCTAGTTAGGGAACCCTAAATTCAAATGAGTGTCTTGGTGAGGATTTCATGAATTTAAAGAGAAATATTGGTTTAAAAATACAGTTGGTGATAACTCATTCAATAGGATGAATCCACGTTCTAAGAAGAACAAGGAAATGGACAACAATTATCCTGAACTTTTCTCTGGAAATATTAAATCATCATGTGATAAGTTTGGTAAGGATTTTCAAGAAGAATTAGATGAATCTTGTTTTAGGAATTTTCATCTTCATTTAGAAGAACAAGATAAAATGTTGTAGGTGAGTAATACTTGGGTCCTCAAAAGTGAGCCTTGCCTATGGTTCATTAGAAAACTCTATGTGATTTTTCTATAATTTTTTCTTGTGGAATTATTCATTTATTAATTTGTAATAATCTATAATTTTTTAATTTTAATTTTTTATAAAAAATTTAGTTTTGAAATCAATTAATTTTCTTGGAAATACTAGTATGATTAAAATGTTGAGAACTTTTTATAGGTATCTTGTTTTGGTTCTTGTCGAATATAATGTTGAAAACTAATCAATAACATTGAATTCCTCCATAATATAAATCTTGATCTTGATATTAGATATATAACTAATGAGGTTTGTTGAAGAATTTCTTGTTTATTATATTCAGGTTAATATAGGTGTGTTTTTGAATTCTTTCAAGAATAAATTTTGATCGATATTAGGTTAAAATAAATATCATGCTTGGTTTAGTTTCAGTTAGTGATTTTATTAGTGCAATTTTTTGGCATACAAAAATATTTTTTTTAATGATAAAGAGGCTAAAATCCATTGTAATGGTTCTTACTAACTAAATCATTGTATGTATTGATGAGTTTGATAAGAAGAATGATATAAATTATTTAATGCATGAATTCATGGAGTAGATAACCATGATACTTTATTAAGTTTGTATCTATTCATATTTAAATTATTAAATTTTTTGATCATGATTATCTTAGTGTGTCTATATTGGATCTAATTTTATTAGTTTCATGTTATTTCTTAGTGTAGTTTAACAATGTTTAATGTAGGTTTGTTTATGTTTAAGATTTATAGGTGATAATCTAGTTGGTCTGATTTTCTACATAATCATCCAATAATGATAAGTATTTAGTATGTGTGTCTCAATAAGGAGTTATTCAAATGAGTTTTTAGTGGTATATATAGTTTTTCCAGTGACTTTCCTCCATGGTGATTTTCTTATAATAGATATATGACACCCCAAACATTTTATGGTATGTTTCCCTTAAATACATTATATTCATTAAATAGCCTATATTTCATAAATCACTGAGTTTTTTTTTAAACAACACTTGGTTATTTAGAATATAGTCATAACCTATCCATTAAACTTAAATTTTCCACTTCTGTGGTTTGAATTTTGAAAAACGGACATACACAGTTGCGATCAGGGTGATATTTGGAGTCTGATAGAATCAACTTAATTTTTTATGAATAATAACTCACCCTTATGAATAGTAACTTACCCTTATGAATAGTAACTTACACTTATGAATAGTACTATGACCCTTATGAATGGAAACATTACCCAGGAAAGTATAAATAAATTTTGGCGCCTTCAAAATGAAGATGAATATTTTAAGTGTTGGTATTTTTTGATTAAATAATGATTTTAATTAAAAATTAAATTTCTCATATTAAAACATTTATTTTTGAAAAATGGAGTTCATTTTGGTATTCTACACATTTAAAAATTAATAGGGTGAATTTTTGGTATTTTTTTGAAATACTTGAATTTTTGGTGAATAGTAAAATACATTAATTTTCCCTATAAATACATTATAATTTAAATTTACTATTCATAGCATCATGAGTGATATAAGCACCCAAATCTAGAAGTCATAATAAATTATTACTATTTTAGATCATGGAATCCTCACTATTTCTTTTCTTGTGGAGAAATAATAAATTAATGAATATAATATTAAGAAAACCCTCATCCCCTCTGCTATATAAAATACCCCTCACCCTATCTTCCTCCCACACAACTAAAGATTTATGTATTGCCTAAATTATACTAAAATATATCCCTAATATCCTCCTCACTTCCAATACATTTTTTTCTCCCCAAATGGCCAAAAACAAAT
This sequence comes from Viscum album, assembly GCA_963277665.1. Classification (NCBI taxonomy): domain Eukaryota; kingdom Viridiplantae; phylum Streptophyta; class Magnoliopsida; order Santalales; family Viscaceae; genus Viscum; species Viscum album. Next base: position 1,525,286,931 of record OY728133.1, on the reverse strand, counting down.
GCCTTAAGTAGATTCTCAAGGAGGAGTACTCAAGAGGTGAACCTCTCTACGCTTTTCTTTCAAGTTCCTTTACAAGTTCCATTATTTTGTTTCTATCTCATCACCTCCCCAAATCCAAATGACATGATAATTCTAGTACCTTACGTGGAATTTAATCTTAATATTCTAATGTAATATTTCATCATCATCTCTCTTTTCCCCCACCTCTTACAGTAAAAATAATGATAGCATCTAAGATGTGTTAATTTATCACATTTAAGGACGGCGAGTTTTCAATTTCTATTACTATCTTTAAGAATGGCCATTAAACCTTTTTAATGGTTGAAACAGATCATAATATATTTATTTTACCTTATGAAATGATTTGTAAACCTTACACACCCATAATATAAAATAATAATACAAAACAAGTTCATTATGCACAAAACCACCAAGTTAATCCAAGTGTGTATCATTAACTTTTAACTAATGAGTCATCATCATGGTATATATTCCAAAATCATTATAAGATCAATTATATCTATATGATTTAACTAATAATATATATTAACAATTTCAAATGTTTAACCACATTTCAAATGAACTTCCATTCATAAATATAAGTAAACTGATCATGAAAATCAAGGAAGAAAATGCTTCGAAAACAATAAAATTAAACCACTTAAACCCATAAAAAAGGAAATTAATGAACCTAATAAGGTTATAAAAAATAAATTACATGTAGATGATGTTCTGTACATACTAATTAATTAATAAAAACTTGATTATTTAGGTCTTTAAGATCAAATGAAGAACACATTCAGGTATAAGGTATGGGGTTTCTTATATCACTTTTAATTCAATGATATTTCCATTTTTCGCCACTTATTTCTTGCATATGGTGTATTTTATACTTCCATTTGATATATATTATCATGATTCTAATTATATTAATTTTATTATATGATTCATTTGTTGGTTATTAATTTTTGGGTATATGTTTCAATTGATTACAATGTGCTAAGGGACTTTGTCTTAATTTCCATTTCATTGAGACCTACTTGGTATTGTGCACCTAATCTTTATTATGTGGTGTATACACTTCCCATTTGAGATCATTTTTATTTTTAAATTTTAAATATATTATATATCCATATTTAGGTTTCATAGATATTAGTATTTTCTAAAGTCGTTTACCCTTTTACATATGGTGTTTATTTGGAATGTTGTTTTAACTATGGAAATATTGATGAATTGGTATCCTCTACTATATACAGATATTGAGAAGTTAGATTTTACTTGTATTAAATATATTTATAATGAATTATTTGGACATTCAGCAATATTCGGGCCCACAATATCCCCTTTATGAATCTACTGGTCTCATGAGACAAATCAGTTGGTGACAAACCCTTTGAGTTTGTTTCCAAAAAACAAATGGGTTTCTACCCACAGACTTAAACTATTTCGATGATATAGTGGTATCATGTGACAGATACATGACTTCCAATTAATAATCATTTTTTTTATTCATTTTCAATTATTATCCAGAATTTTTTCACTATGACAAAATCTATGGATGCAGTTTCATTCTCAATTTATTAATGGTATCTGTTTTTCATTTATTCACCATGCCATTTTGACTTTGCCAATTTTTTTATGATTCAATTATTGTTTATTCATGTTTCGGCTATTTTTATCCCTTACTGAGCATTTGATCTCACCCCTTCCATTTTCTTACCTTCAACAAGTTATGATAAGGAGACCATTTATTGAGTTCTCATGGATTTAGTGTATTAGTTTTTGTTATGTATTGTATTTTGTTACCTTCCCAATGTAATATGAATTACAACTATGTATATAGTTTCTTCAAGACTACTAATATTATCATTCCTTTTGGATTTCATTCCTTTTAATCATGTCAATGTAATAATTAATGGTCCGGCTTTGGGATTTTGGGGTCGGGGTGTTACAGGATCCCACTTAACCATAGCGTGGTTATTTTGAAAATTAAAAAAATATTTGAAGGATAAAGTAACTTATTTTAGAAATATTTTAACATAGATAGAAAATTGGTTTTACACAGCCAAGCCTAACAATCCCCCCCTTAAATTTAATTTTAATAGATTCATCATGAAGTCTATCTAGGTCACTTACGTAACATCATTTGGTTTTTTATTCCTTCTATTATGGAATTGTGTTCCCCCAGTAATCTTAAAGCTTCCTAAACCTCACTAAGGCATGATGTAACACCCCACACCCAAATTCCAATCCACAATTCCATAATACTAGTTTTTTATATGGCCTTTGGCACATATCCCCAAATTCCAGAGAATGTTTACATGAGTGTAACACAATAGAATAACAATAAGAATAAATAATGGAAGTAGTATAACCATCAAAAAATATATGACAGTAATACGTGAATATATAAACTATTATAGAATCGAACTCATATAAAAATTATGATGATGATACATGTCTATAAAAGGTAATAAAAATAGGTATACATGGAAATTATGAAAAACAAATATCAAAATACCAACAAGACCAAAAATCGTTATCTCTTGATTTCATAACAAGCCTTATCTTGGTATCTTGCTCCCCTGATCCAATGTATGGTACAATTCAAGCATAAAACTATGGGTTCATTCCCCATTTCCTACCTACATTCATATAGTCTGTTCAGGAACCAAACGGCTGGCTGAATAGGGTGTGAGAGAAAATCATGGTAAGTAACCACCAAATATTCTAAAAAATTTCATGTATTTTCAATAAAACAAACTAAATTTGAGTCAAATATATAACATTTATAGAAGTACTGAAAGTAAAGTGCCCATGGAAAAAATTAAAACAACATGAAATCGTGTATAGCCATTGAAGGATCTCTAAAAAAGTTTCATGATCCAACCACAAGGTATAAGTAAGGTAAAAAAGGAAGTAAAAACCACATCCACATCTTGTAAAATATATCTCATATAACCCCTAACCTTTTCATATAATCTGTAATACCATATCAATAACGATCGATCCATATAACCAAAATTGTTATAAAAGCCACAATTGTTCCTTATAACCAAGCATATGACATTCACCATAGTTACACTATATAATCATGTTTCAGACCCCTCAGGACTAGATCCAAGGTATAGTGGACCAAGGCATCCTCATTGAGTCCCAAGAGAATCTCAATGGAAACTCGATTAAGCTTGAGTTGGGGTCCACGGAGCATTTCAACTAACCATGTCCAATATGAGCCCAATACATAGTGGATCTAGGGGGTAGCAAGGTCTAAGGTATCCCATTGAATCAAGACCCAAGGAGAAACCTATATCCCAGGCATCCACTACCACATTCACGACCCATAGTGAATATTTTTATGGAATATAATAGAATAAATATCTAAGGTTCACCAACCAAGGAATACACTTCCACTCAATTCATCACATTTCATTCATCAATTCATAAGAATTAAGAATCTATGAGTTTAACCAATCACATAGAAAGTTAACTCATTAAAATTTCTAGCTCATATAACAATTTCACATAAACCATTTAATAAAGAAACTGTATAAAAAGGATGAAAACCATCTCATACTCAATAAATTTAGTTCAATTAATTTATTAACAGGATCCTTCTAACTAGGAAAGCACTAAATCATAGAATTAGTTGTTTAACAAAGGCATAGGAATAGGCATTTTAGATGGAACACCCTATGGGTAGCCTTCGATAGGAGAAATAGCCTCTAAAAAATATCAAGGGAACTAAAGGAGATCACTAATATGTTCTATTTCATTTAATTAAACTATTTAATTAATTATTTGGTATGTATCGGAATGTTTGGTTGGTGGAATAATGGAAACTAGAATAATAAATAACTAAAAAAATCATAAAAGTACAGAACACCTACCATATTCCCATAGTAGAGTTCTCATCTAGTATTAGCTTCCGATTCATCATAGATCAGGAGAAAAGTGAATAATTGACAACGAAAATGGAAATAGGAAAAATTATATTGCAACAAAATAGTGCATCTAATACCAAGAATAATGAAGAATGGAACAAAATTAATCGAGTAATCACCGATGCAGATCCAATGAGATTATCATATCTTAATTTTGAGATCATACAAAGAAATTGTAGCAAACCCTATCTTTTGGATTCAAGAGGAGCTCTTAATTATCACTGATTTCCAATATAAGGGGAGTAGGAAAATAGGTTGTTGTTATAAGATTAATAAAGGGAAATTTTTTAATTTCACCCAAAATATTAGGCTACATAGTTGGACCACATGATTTCCCAAACCATTCACAAACTATGTGCCCACTACTATAAAAATGGGAACCTCACACGGTCTCTACAGGAGGTTTTACTAACTATGAGAACACTATATAAAAAACCTCTATCAAAAACTGAAAGTTCTTATATGGTAATGTGTACCCATTCTCATGGTTTACTCGAACCATGCGACATGTACCACCCCACTATATAGCCTTGCACTGTTAGTAGAAACCATGTGACCTTCCCTATACATATTCTAATAACCATGTGACTTATCCTATTTTCCCAAAAAGCTGGGTTCTGAGCTCCAAACAAGACCCATACACCCCTAAAAAACCATAACCTCAATGGGAATTCACATTAGGCCATTAAAAAAGCATTGAAAAAATTAAAAGGATTTGTACCTCATATAAAACCAAGTATCTTACAATTTTCCCCCCATTAAATCAATTTTTTCCCAAATTTACTTCTCAAGGGTGGTCAAGATTCATCTAAGAATAACTATGTCCACTGAGCATGTACTCCAGCCTCCTACTCCCAAGTCTTATCTTGTAAACAAATTTCCTACCATAGTATCCATTCTAGTAGAATTGACCTTCCTTAGAGAACCTAAATTCTCCTATCAATGATATGAATTGAATGCTCCTCAAAGGATTAAACTACCTGTAACTCAACCTCCTTGAGCTAAAATGAATGAGACATATCTAAATGATAACGAAACATATACTATACACGGAAGACATAGTGCATGGACTGGTACCTCTAAGGTAACTACAAATGATAGGCTACCTTTCCATCTCTCTCCAGAATTTAAAATAACCCAACATATTGTGGTGAATTCTTACCTTTTCTCATAATTTGTCTATGTCCCAACCTCAGTGAGACACACAAAAAGACCTAATCCCCATCTTCAAAATCTAGATGTCATCTATCATGATTATAATAAGATTTATGTCAATAATTTGGTGTATCCATCTACTTCCGGATCAACTAGACCTACTCAGAATTCTCCTTCATGAGATATTGAACCTTTAAAGTGGTCTCACCTACTTCTAACCAGCATAGGGGCGATCAGGATGGCCAGGAATACAAATCCTCATAAGGTTCCATATGTATAGTCTTCTGATAAATTTTATTGTAGGAAAACTCAATCATGGGAATATGCCTCTCCTAAGATCTTCCAAAATCTAGGGCACATATTGACCACATGTCCCCAAATACTTGTATCATGTGCTATGAGTTTCCATCAGTTTGAGGGTGGTATGTTTTGCTCAAAAGCACCTATATACCCATTGACCTCTATAAACTCTACCTAAAACCATACATAAATACTGAGTTCTTATCCAAAACAATAGTGTTTGGGGCCCTATGATTTCATACTATCTCATGGATACATAACCTCCCAATCTCATCAACATTGAAGGTATCCTTGATCTGGAGGAAATTAGAAACCTTTATGATCCTATCAACAACAAACCACATAGAATATCTACCTCAAGGCAAACTTGGAAAACTAGTCATGAAATATATTATGACATCATCCCATTTCAACTCAGGAATATGTAACTACATTAAAATTACATTCGGTAACTGATGTTTGGACTTCACCTACTGACAGGAGAAACACCTCGTAAAAAACATCTAACTCATGTTTCATACAAGTCAATTGGTACTAACAGTATAATTCATGGTATATCTTGGTAACATCATAGTGAATTTCCGAAAATGAGGCATGAAACTCATGTATCAGCTCCTCACATATTTCCACTGTAACCCATAAATTGTAATGGATATATAGGATCTCATCATCTCCTATATTTCAACTATGAGGTGGGTCCTCACCTTCCACACTCTCCTATAGGAATAAGCCCTCAGAATCATATAGCTTCCACATTCTAACTCTATCTATTATGGTAGCGGTCATAACTAAGGATGAAATATAGGGTTTCCCTTGACTCTCATGAACCTGCAAGTGAATCTCAGATAAAAAAATCCATAAGTTTACACTCACTACTTGCCTCATGAACTGGTGCATATGAGTCCTCTTTCTCAGTGCATTGGCCATTAGCCCTCAAAGGCATGTAGGAAAGATCTAAGTCAGGATATTGTAAGTACTCGACCCACCCTCACTACCTCATATTTAGATCACAATATTTAAATATGTACTTGAGGATTTTTGGTCCACGTACACCACAAAATGTTATCTCATTAAGTCATGTCACTAATAATATAAAGCATGAACAATCATAGCTAACTCAAGATCGTATGTCGGGTAATTCCTCTCATGTGGTCTCAGCTGCTAATAACCATACACCATGAATCTATCTCACTACATTAGAACTACTCCCCACCTAATACCTAATTCATCACAATACATAGTGTAGATTCTTACCTTCTCTAGAAGAATCAGGAGAATCACTGAATCCAATCTCCCTTTCATCTATTGAAAGGATATCTCGTATTTATCTGACCATAAAAACTTCATGCCATTCTTAGTTAATCCAGTCAAGGGTGCAGCTAAGCAGGAAAAGTCCTATATTAAATTCCTTTAATTCCTAGTTATCCCTAATAAAATCCAAATGTCAAAGTATTTCATGGGTTATTCCAAAGAAACTATAGTTATCACCTTATCAGGTTCAATTGATAATCATCTATCTGAGAGGATATGACTTTGGAAGTGAATTTTTTCTATCCAAAAGTGGAACTTTTTCAGCTTAGCATAAAAATGATGATATCTTAGTGTATCAAAAATGAATTAAATATGTTTTTCAAATTCATATAGATTGTGAAATTACACAAAGATATATTCGAGTAAAACCACCATAAAAATTAGATAAGGATGTATAACTCTATTTAATAGAACCATGAAAATTGTTGGCATGTTTGTGAGTCTGAATGGAAAAACCAAATACTCGTATAGACTATACCTACTACGAAAAGATACATGAGGTATGTATTTAGGTAAAAAACACATGGTGATATTCATACCTCAAATAAATTTTAGAGAATACTCTTACTCATCAAAGATGGTCAAAATGACCATCTATTCATGGTAAGGGATACCACTTCCTAACCATAAATTGTTTTAATTTCTAATAATCCATACATAGATTAAGGGTATCATCCTCCTTTTCTACAAAAGGACTGGCGAATCCCATAAATATTTATTGGTTAAGATAAAATATGTGGCCTCTAAATATTATAGCTTCCTCTTGAGCTCCTATAACTCCATCATAGTCATACTATAAGGAGGAATAGATATTAGTGAAGTTCCTGGAACTATATTAATGGAGAACTCCACCAAAAGAGGTAACCAATAAAAATTACTAAGGAAACAACCCTAAAATGATCAAGAACTAGAGGAAAGTCCCCCTAATGCACTCATTGATCATAAAGATACAAACTAGAAATATAGGCTGTCATCCCGCCCATCCCATGATGTTGTGGTCCATCTCCTCTTTCCCAGACATCCCATTATCCCTTGTGATTATAAACTACACCTTATGGTTATGTTAACTTCACCCCTAGTAATAGTAGTATATATAGGATCGATAAGGTAATATCCATTCCATCCTGAGTATGAGGTCAAACCTAGTCATATTGAGGAAAAAAAGATTCTAGATGAAGGGACACCCTAAAAAATCAAGGGGGGATCACATTACTAACAAACATCCTCCATTTTGATCCCTAATAGAGATTCTAGTATCATAACTCCCTTATAAAACTAAACCACAAGCCCAAAAATTTCCACTATAGTTAAAGATATGGAAATATATGATGCACCCATGTCAAAAAGAGTTGTTACAAGATTAGAGGAGACTAATATTATACCTTTCACCATAGATGGTATGGAACCAAGATCCTTAGGTGCAGGATGTAGAGAATAAATATTTCTTAAACTACGGCCCTCTTACACAACCTCACTACCCAAATTAGCCCCACTCTATTGTCTTGGTACAACTGGTTCTTAGCTTCCTCGGCTAAGACCACCACTACCACATCCTAAATGATAGTTACTACTAATTATCCCTACCAATCTTAGATCTAGGAATCCTAATATTGAACCTGGTGTCAGAGATAACCTCCTAGCACTAACTACTAGAGAGAAATTTTTTCAAAAAAGTAGAACGTAGAGCATCCTGCTGTAATCTTATCACTTGAATGGGTCATGATCACATTGATTCCTCATGTTTCCCCATATGTCTCACTAATAAAAGAAAACCACAATACCATAACTTGTATCCTAGGTAATACTCATCTCATGGGAAGCATAAAAATGGCACTTTTTGGCCTAAAGATGTTGAACTAATGGGTTGCAATACTGCACTACTCTGATATGTGCCCCCAACTTTCCTCAGGTTCCGCACTTTAATTAGTTCCTGATTCACAACTTTAGTAATTTAGGTCAATTTAAACATGTTTACATGAGAAAGAATGGAATTTCGGAGACCTTCCTCAAAGCGTCTTTCCCCTGATTACACATCATCAAGGTACATCGGTGAAAAACACTCTAGCTCTGTAAAGTGTGTTGAGTACTCCATAACTTTCATAGCACCCTACTCAAGATGCATAAACTCACAATAACACTCTTCCCTCATAGTCTTGGGGTAAAATTAGTCATATAAACTAGTGTGGAAATCATCCCAAACCATATCTCATAGCTCGTCATCCTAGTTCAAGACATCATGTCAACTCTTTGATGCTCCACATGGCATATAAGTTGTGACATTCACTCTCCTCTCAGAAGAGGTCTCCAAATTATTGAATATCGATAGCATAGTATTAAGCCTCATATCAGTAGCTAATCTACTTCTTTTAACCAAAAATGTGGGAGGATGATTCTTTTAAAACACATGCATTAGTTTATCTATAAATAAGGTAGGTTGTGGTGATCCCTGAAATATTTTCATGATGAATATAAATCACTTGTGAAATTGTGCATCAGCATATATGTTTAGTAAAATAGATAGTTTCATAGCTAAAACTATAGTATTATCCACTAGTATCCAATGGACTACCACCTTTTGAGCATGATAATTTCAACCCTCCTAGCATACATCTAGAAGTCGTCGTGGTGGAATGCCTCTACAATGCCAAACACACACCTCTGAAAAGAACAATATCAAAGTTTGAAGCTCCAAAGTTTATAATGGGTCAAAAAATTCCTATAACTAGGTCATACCACATATATTTCTCCTAAATTTTGGACTGTAAAAAGAACAACCATAAAAGTCACTAGTGACCCTGCCTCTTTCCCACTCAAAAGTGGGTCTAGGTCGAGTTCTCTATATATCACGTTCAATTTTCCATTTCATTTCCATATTCATTTCATATTTCATTTTAATGGTTGAACAAAATGGCATGTAACTTTTGATCCATATGATTCCATACTTCTCATGAATCAAAATATGGATTCCACCTAATCCAAAACATAACATGATTTATTCTATGAAACTCATGGTCCATTACTCAACATGCCACAATTGGCTATTTAGGGTGTCTATTGTAGCCTAATCAGGAAATCACTACATAGGTTACTATAGGAACTCTGAATACTATCCTTGTTTCTCAATTCCATGCATAGAATTATATCACAATAGTAGGTATATCTATCATGGAACCTATCAAAACATCATGAAAAGAGGAAGTCCATCCTATATGGCATGGAATAATACATGGAATATTATTTCTAAAAAGTTATTAAAATGATGCATGAGATGGAATACCCTCATCTCATCAAGTTTCAAAAATATATATACCATAATCATATCAGTAATAACATCCTAATTCAAGCGTATCACCGAACAGTTGAAACAAATCTATTGTAATAGGAAAATCCGTAAGACAAAAATTTCCATTTGTGGAAATTTGGATCTTTCATATACATGGGTTAGATACACCTTGGCACATATCATTACAAAATTCCAATACCTTCCTATCCTTCATTATAATCACTAAATAATAAACCATAAAAACAAATATTTGATGGGATTATGTAATATCATGGGCCCAGATTCTACTCAACAGTTCCCCTAGCCTTGTTGGCTACATAGCCTCAAGCGCATCACCCCAAACTCCAGAGGCTGCCGAGTAGAAGTGAGGGTTTGGGGTGTGTCCATGAGAAGATTATTCCAAAATTACCATAGTGTAACATAGCAGAATAACAATAACAATCAATATCATATGTAGTATAATAGTCAGAAAAAAATATAATAGCAATATAGAAATATATAAACTATGTAATAAGGGAACTCATATACAAATGATGAGGATACATGTCTCTACAAATAATAAAAAATAAGTATATAATGAAAGTGTACATTACATATATAAAAATTCCAAAAATAACTATCACTTGATAGCATCACGAGCCTCAGCTCGGTCCTATAAACCCCTACATCTAAGTATGGAAAAACATCTAGCATCAAACTATAGGATTTTCTCCTGGTCCCTACCTACATTCATATAGTCTTTCCAGGTACCGAACGGTGGTATGAATAGGGTGTGAGTTACAATCCAAGTAGGAAACCTTCCAAATGTCTATAAAAATTCATGGATGTGTAACATAACAAGATAAATAAGAGTGTAATATGTAACATGTATGGAATTACTGAGAGTAAAGTGCCCATGAAAAAAATTAAACCAGTAAGAAATCTCGTATATCTATTCAAGGATCCCTGAAAAACAAGTGTCATACTCTTATCATAAGGCATCAGTAAGGTAAAAAGGAAGTAAAGGCCTTATCCATACCGTATATAAGATATCTCATATAACCCATAGCCTTTCCATACAACCTATAATACCATATAAATCATGGTTGAGCTGTATAACCAGATGTTTTAGAAAAACTAAGGTCTTGTTGTATAACAAAGCATATCAAATTCACTAAATATGTTCCATATAATTAAGTTTCAAACCCCTATGGGTCGGATCCAAGTTATAGTGGACCATGGAATCCTCTTCAGGTCCCAAGAGTATCTCGATGAAAAATTAGTTAGGCATGATTTGGGTTCCAAGGAGAATGTATACTAACTATGAATACTATGAGCCCAAGACAAACCATATCCAAGGGGTAGCAAGGCCCAAGGAATCTCATGGAATAAATACCCAAGGATAAATATCTCTCCAAGGTGTCCACTACCACATTCAAGACCCATAGGATAAATGTTTAAGGAATTTAAGGGAATCAATATCAATGGTTTACTAACCCATACATCCCCTAATATTAAATTCATCACATTTCATTCATTAATTCACAAGCATATGTAATCTATGATTTTACACACTCATGTATTAATTAAACTAATGAGTTCTTCCAACTCATGTAACAATTTCACATAAACCATCTAATCAAGAAACAACATGTAAAGGAGTAAAACCATCTCCTACTCAAGAAATTATATTCAATTAATTTATTAATATGATTCCTATAACTAGGAAATCACTGACTCATCCCATGTATTGTTTAAGAAAGGCATAGGCATTTGAATTTTACATGGAACGACCCATGGGTGGCTATGGTTGGGGAAAAACCTATACACATCTTAAGGGAACTAAAGGTCATCCCCAAAATGTTCCATTTCATTTAATTAAATTATTAAATATGTTTTTGGTTCCACTCCATAAATTATGGAATGAGGCACAATGTAAACTAGCTTAATAAAACACCAAACCAAATGGGAAGAGTACAGACCACCAACCATAGGTTTTTAGTAGAGTGGTCATCCAGTATCAGTTTATGATCTAACTCAGATAGGGATAAAATGAAGAATAGATGAAGAACCTAGAAATAGGGAAAATTATATTACACTTAAATAGTGAAGTTCATACCAAGAATAATGAATAAAAAACAGAAGGAATCGATTACTCACTGATGTGGATCCAAAAATATGATCAGTGCTCAATTATGAGATCAGACAGAGAAATAGTAGAAAATCCTACCCTTTTGCTTCAAGAGGATCTCAAAAATATCAACTCCATCCGATGTGAAAGAAGTGCGAAAATTGGTTTTGAGTTATAAGATTAATTAAGGAGAGTTTTAAAATTTCACCCAAAATTATGGGCTTCATGTTTTGGTGGCAATTGTCCAAATCGTACACCAACTATACACCCACTACTATAAGTAGGGTCACCACACACAATCTCTATGCATGGTTTGACTAACCCAATGAAATTAGTGAAAAACAGATCTTTCAAAAACATTAGGTTCCTTACATGAGTGTGGTCCTCCATTCACATAGTTTCCTCAAGCCGTACAGCCTATAGTGCCCCACTATCCATCCTCACACGGTTATTAGTAACCATGCAACCTACCCCACATGGTTTCTTCTAAATGTGTGGAATGCCCTGTTTTCCCAAATATTTGGGTTCCAGGCTTCAAACAATCCCTAAACACCCCCCAAAACCTTCACATCCACAAAGGGTATTCATATTAGGTTGTAAATAATCATTTCAAACAAAAAAATGGATATATACCTCATATGAAAACCTATGATCTTACATGGTACACCACCCTATATTTTCATAGAATAAAATCATTATTAACATTTTATTGGATTATGACATCCATAAAAAATTCAAATCTCCTACACTTTATCCTCTAAAAACTTCAAGATAAAGTGATACATTTTCTGAATAAACTATTTAATAAGTGAAATATCATATTCCTAGAAATCTGAATTTCACTTTTACTATTAGATAGAAACACTTAATAATCCTTCATTCTCCAAAGATCATCCGAAAGCCTTGTCAACTAAATCCACTCCATTCCAACTTTTATTATTTCATTGTACTCTTCGTTTGTTATTGAAAGTGGAACCATAAGTTGAATTATGTACGTTCAACTCATATTATTTCTTATAAAATTAAATATATAGCTAGTGGTACTTATATAAGTGTTTTTATCTCCTCCAAATATCATATCCGCAGACCCCTACAACAGCTCATCCATTTTGAAATAGAGTAATATATATATCGAACATTTGAGATGCTAGAGTGTCTACTTCACTGATTCCCAATGTTCCCTTCTAATAATTTCAATTAATTTTTTAGATACTACCACTATTTTTTCAGTGTAAAACCTCATAAAAACATTATAATACACCATGATTCGAAACATTGATGCATATAGAATCACTTTATTCATTCATGGTGACTTCCCATTCCTCAATATGATATGTCCATCCTTGGTAGTGGTTACAGGCTTAGATTCACTAACTATTAATCATTAAAACACTTTCTTTATGTAATATAATATTTATTGAAAAATGGTTCAAGACATTAGATCCTAAAAAATACCCAACATCCATTTTACAAACCATGATCTTTCATATCAAATCTTCTAAACAATTCAGATTCTATCCCCTCTAACCAATCTATTCTCAGTCCTACAAGAAGAATTTCATCCACATAAAGAATAATTATGATGAATATTCCATCACTAAACAAAAATTATTAACAAAAATTATCTATATTTCTCTAGGAGGATGTGTTTTTTACATTAACATATTAAACTTTCTATTCTAATATCAAGGCCCCGCTTTCCACCCATTCAAACTTAATTTGAGTGAACACACCAAACATTCATTAAATTTTTATACAAAACCCCCATATTTTTACTTGTGGGTTTTGTGGGATCATCATATGATCAATATACTAGATGAAACCCAAATATGTGTCTAATATATAATTAAAAAAACTACGATGTAATATAAAGACAATAAATATAAATAAACATACCTCGCATTCTAAACACTTAATCAATGTTGATCTTTGATGGAGTTTTCTTGATAGGGACCAATGAGGGATAACTAAATTATTCTCTTGGTCATAGGTGGTACAAAAACCACTGGGATCATAATACTCTATGAGAGGAACCACAAAATCTAATAGCGTACTAGAACCTTCTCTTTCAACATAAAATGAGTTCCCTTTATAAAGTGAGATCTTCAATTGTATCTTGTTTAAAACACACACACCCTAATAAGAGGATAAAATCCTTTATATACTCCCCCTTAATTCAGTGAAAGAGGAAGAGCATTGGATTCCAACACATGGAATCCATCATTTATTACCCATAAGACATTGTTGTTAGAGTTTAGATCATTTTATAATTTAATGTGAATAGGAATTCCATAAATGAATCAACCCATTGATTTATAACCAAATAAATTCCACTTAGAAGACATTGTAGTGTCTACACACTCACATCCCATATTTTAGGCCCATAATACACTATAATATTGAAAGATAGTGTAATCTGCATGCTTATTATGATATTTATATATAATAATTTTTTATATTAATCCCATATATTTCATAGGCTATGGCTATGGGTATGTCATAAAGTATGATATTCCCTATTTTAGGGTATATCCAACAATATTATAATTTCACTATTATCCCATAAGTACTTTATGAAGAACATCAAAAATCTTTTTGAATATGTCTAAACTCTTTTAAATATAGTTTATCAAACTCCATTTATTTTAGTTCAAACATTTTTTCTATGATTTAATCCATATCCTAAGGCCCAACTATGTTACCCTACAAGGATTTTTAGAATTGAAAATAAATATTAAGTCTTGATTACATATATGTAATAAAAGATTATACTATTCCAAAACATATGTGTTTCTCATTCTATAAAGTGGTCTAGTGTGATCTTAGTTGAACATACTCATATTCCCAACATTTCTATCATAATATATATCATATACCTCATATATATAGATATATAATCCCTTTTTACATTTCATCAAGTGACTAATAGACATGGAACATGTCAATATAGTATAGTTAAATAGATATATTCAATATTCTATAAAAAATATGGTCCAAGTTGATGAATACATCACATGTCATTCTTCTTGTATAAGATCACATCAAATGTCCCTCATCCAAGTAGCTGAGCACATAACATGTCACTTACCTAAGAATGGCCATACATTTTCCCATTCTAACTCAATAAAGAGCCCAATTATCTTTACATAACTATATTAGTGGAAAAATACCACCTTTTTTGATCTCCAACCAACATCAAGATAAACAATATTCCCAATAAGCCCCTGATTAGCTCAGCCTCAAGGATTGTGTAAGAAATTCATCAATATATAATGTTTCTCATGATTGGAATCCCATCAAACATAGTATTTAGAATTCATAGCAAGAATACACCCCTATGTATACCAATTCTTATATAACATTCCACATGATAAACATCGGTGGTTTAATAAAAATAATAGGTCTTAACTTATTATCTCAAGATTTGTATACTTTATACAATTATTTATCTCAATTTAAAGATTATAATCTTATTAATATTAACTTATCATCACATCCCATAATACTCCATGATGATCATAAATTAGTGAAAACTCAAATTTATACTTTGAGTGGATATTATCATTCCACTTTTCATGTAATATAAGTGCAGAACACATGAATGAATGATAAAAAATATTTCCTTTATTATAAATACTTTTTACCACCATTACATCTAATAACTCATTTAACTTATACCATGAGATTCAACATGACCCTCTTTATTTTCCTATTTAAATGGTTTTTAAAATGGATTTTTTATGATCTTCTCTATAACCATGCAACGAATATTTACATCACCCCTCTCCATGTTCTCTCAAATGAGATAGTGCTTGCGAAGGATATTTCATGTCTTTAAGTGAGATAGGAGATCCTAGGCCTAAGATATTTATCTATTGTTATCATAGTAAATATTGATTACTACCTCAAGGCTAGGAACCACCCCATGTTTATAAATTAATTTTTTATCTAAATAACCTCATTCATAGAATTTGATACAATTATATATTGTAAATCTACTATAAAGTCCACTATGATGTATTTTTTGGAACTCTTCCTACTGATTACTCTAATATTTAGGAAAAACAAAAAAAATATTGAGATATTATATAATCTTTGTTATATTTAAAACTATAATATTTGTAACCCATTATAGTGAGATCATCCTCTGATCCAGAGACCAATAATATATCCTTACTTATTTTGTACTTAAGAATTTTTTTGACAGTAAGTTAGTGACTCTCATAGAGATTAGACAGGTATCTACTTGTAATGATCAAAGAATAAGTGACATCAAGTTGAATTTGAAACATGGAATGCATGATTCATCCTATAGTTGATGCATAAGGGATCATATAAATTATTTCTAGATCTTTAGAATGATGTCTAATCCTCCTATTATTTGTTCCATGAAACAAAGGTGAAGACACATTTTTGGAGTTCTCAAGGATAAATCTCTTTATCACTATACCAATATATGTGTTCTAAATTTTTCGAGGAATCCTATCAGATATAACTCTATAAATCATCATACCGGGTATGTGGGCTACTTAACCCATTTATTTAATCAAGAATCATTTTTTGAACCACATATTAATCAAGTGTGATGTAAGAACATTATTTTCAATAAAAAATATATAATTAAAATTTAATAATATAAATTATACCATATTCCAACTAATTTTATTGTATACACAAAAATAATCCATGTTTTTAATGAAACCAACCCCTTATGCCATCATAAACCTGGATATTATAACTTTGAAACGTTTTATTTAATACACAAATGGATCATTGGAACTTTCAGACCATTGTAGACTCATTTTAACTTCAAAATATTTAGGTTGTATCTTATACACATCCTCAAATAAATTCCCATTAAGGAATGTATCTTTGGAATATATTTCATATAACTCATAATCTTAATGATCTTCTATAGAAATACATATTTTATTGGACTTTATCATCATAAATGGTGAAAATATCTCATTATAGTGAATACCATGAATTTTTTTGTTAACATTTTCTACCAAGATTTATTTATATTTAGACACTCTAATATGCATGTTAGTTTTATTTTGAAACCGTCACTTTTACCTTATTGGTCATGAACCTTCAGTTGAATCTACTAAGTTCCAAACATGGTTATTGTATAAGGTGTCCATCTCAAATTTCATGGATTTTATCCATCTTTAATCATCATAACTTTTAATTTATTCTTGGTAGGTAGTTGGTTCATCACCTATAAACATTAATTTATCATAATTTTCCACAATAAATCCATATATCTCAATATCCAGATAAATCATACCAATAATTTAAGGTTCTCTACCTCAAAACATCAACACTAGAACATAATTGTTGGGTAGTTTTCCACCAACATGGACTCTTATTGTTTTTATATATCTACTTATGAGGAATATATTCAAATAAAATTTTATCATTATCATAAAATCTTAATTATTCATCGGTATCTTCTCCATCATCACAGATTCAATGTATCTCAATGGTTGGGTAGTTTTCCACCTCTAGTGACTCTTTTTGACAGATATGCACTTGTGTGGGATCTCCTTTCCACAACCCATACCATCATTATGAAACCACATCTACATGTCACAAAACATGATATAAAAACAAAAAAAACCACTTCATAACAAATATATAGCTATATAATAACTTTATCACTGATATTATTATCATTGGGATTTGTAAATGGAATGAGACACCCACTATCCATTATTATCCACATAAACATCAATAAAACATACCAAAAATGGGCTCTGACCCACACCATCAATTTTTTCACCCACCTCATATAATAACACATACAAGGCTTAGGTGGAATAAAAAACATCAAGTGGATATGACACACTCCCACTTTGTTCAACCATAACAAAGATCATGGGTAGTTAATCCCCACATCTTTAACATCCCTCATATCATGCACCTAAACTAATTAAAAAAAGAATTCACTAACAATATAGCTTCATCAATTCACAAAACAAACATAGTATCTATATACCACATCCTTTTAGATACACTATTATACCCCCATAAAATTGATATTTCATAATTCATATATCTTTATGGCCTCATGTATATATAGTATAACCTATGTACTAAAGTGGCATAACCCATGTAAAACTACACCACCACCATGAAACTCACTAAAAAAAATTAATCTTCTATATAATGTTTAAAAGGCTTATGAATATGTGGAATAGTCTATTTATAACTCACTACCACATTTCAAAATATTATACTAACACATTGGAAAAGGTATAGAAATTTGAAATGCCTCTATAACAATTTGGCATGACCCACATTCCTATTTGGCATGACCTATTCCAAAGTTCATAAAATCAATGAACTTTATTCATAGGGTATTATCCATAAAATATCATTTATATATTCTAATTTCCACCATTTAAACGTACCAATATTTTCATAAGTTAATCATGAATAAAATTTTCCACCAATTTTAATATTAAAATTTATGATAATAATTTTCCAATTCCATGTTTCATAATTCTTCCACACAATATCACAATCTAGAGTTAATCTACCACAAATAATAAAGAAAAAAATTCTATAAAAATAAAATATTTTTTCACATTATTTATCATATTCCATTTCCAATACCTATCTATTTTCCACTATCATCAACTATATCACAATTTATAATTATTTTAAAAATTCATATCAAATATTTATTCCATTAATCTCATACTCAATGGTACATATTTTAATTTACCATCATAATAATTATCTCAAGCTATCATGAATTATTAACCCATCATGGAATAATAAAATCATAGTAGATTGTAAAAATCTATATGCTACTATAAATTTTTCTTTTATAACATCCCTATGTTTTGAAATTGAATAACATGGATTCCATGAAATATAAACCTAAAATGAAAAATGATTTATTTCATTATGGTAAAATATCATAATATAAAAATTAACTAATATTAATAAATAAAAACAAACATATAGTTAATATAATTATGTAAACTATAATATGATTAATAAACATAATTAAATTAAACTACTACATGTTTTAAATTTTCTTCCTCATAGTTTCCCATTAGAGTTATACAGTTGTGTATAATTTTTTAAATGATGAAAAAAATTTGAATTGTTGTAATAATTTATAATAATAAAATAGGATAATTGTTTTTATAGAAGTATATAAGTAAATATGTAGGAATTAATAGGTTAATGATAACATTATATGGTTGTTGGTTATATATAGTAATTGAGTATACATATAATCAAATTGTATATTACATTTATTATAATTACCATGTAATCCTAATATAAAAGTGGTCAATATGTTACATATAATACATTTTACATGTGTAAATAAATAATTAATGTCATGAAATAATTAATTACTAGTACAATTTAAAAATATAATAATTCATTAAATAATAAAAAAAATTATTTTTAAAAAATATTTTTGTTGTATATTATGTGCTCTTATTTAAAAGTAAAATTTATTATATTTTGAGTTTGGATTTAGTAAACTAGATTATAATTTAGAATTAGGAAGTCGATATTTTCTGAGAGGGTATATATTTGCTTTTAGAAAAAATAATAATAATTACTATAATAAATAATTAAATATAGAAAAATAATATAAAACAATTTAAATATTCCATGATATAATTTTTCAATTAATGAATCAGTATTTATATACTCTAATAGATCTTTGTTATGTGTGGAAGTAAATATTTTTACTCCAAAAAATATTTCATCAATTGACTCACCTAACTCTCATGTGAGTCCAAATTTTTCCTTCACCTACCTCAACTTTAAAAATAAATATCCCCCATTTTCATCTATAAATATGACCATTTGTAATTATTTATACCAATTCAAGGTGATTGATGTTTTAATTTATTTTATTTTAGTGTATTTTTGTAGTTTTGTCCAATTGAGGGGTCGGTAGGTGGTCTCTGTGCTTATTGAGAAGAGGTTAGGACTAAACAATTTTCTATAGTCCCACCAACTAGACAATTAAAAATCACCATGTATATTATGGTCTATCATGGTACCTGGGAATTCTAACTAGACCCATAAAATAGCTAGTGGTGTCCAGTTTCTATCCAATTGTTCCCTTGGGAAAAATTATTATTAAGGTTCATTTTGTAATTTCACCCAAAACTCTTATTACACCTCCCACTCCTCTTCCCCAATTCATTGCATGATTTTCCATTAGAGGAGTATTCATTGGGAATGATTTGGATTTACTCAGCTCATCTCTTCACTAATTTCAATGTCATTTTTTTTGTATTCCTCTAAGTAAATTTAACATTGTTCTAGATTTGAAGACCTATTTCTAATCGATTCTTTTGTTTAACCAAAATGATTCGAATTTGGGTATAGTTTTAGGGTTTTCTTGTTGGGATTATTGTAGATGATGATTCTTGGTGGTTTATTATTTCCACACCTAAGTTAGGAAATGTAACACCCCATGCTTCCACCGTACGTTTTCCTTTGAATAATGTAACAGCTTGCATTATACACAACTTTGAGATTCTAACACACCCCGACTAATCAAACTAACCGTTATGAATAGTAATACCCACTTTTTGAAATTTTATAAATTTTATATTTCAAAATTGACTTCATTTTTGTATTCATAATATCTAAATTATCTTAGGTTGAATTTTTGGTATTTTTCTGAAAACTTTCAATTTTTGATGAATAGTGAAAAACACTGAGTTATAGTTTAAAACCAAAATTTTATTTAAATAATTATTTATTTTATTTAAATTTATTTCAGGTCAAAATATATACATAATACCTATATAAGTTTAATGTAATTTATTTCATTCATTTTATAATAATTTTATATATATATAAACTTTAGTGAACTTTTTAACTGTCTTTTACCCACCTCCTAGGAGTATTTGCAAATTTGAATAAAACATAATTCTACCGCTTCTTTGAATTTTTTTTCAAAAATATGAGAGACACAGTTGATATCAATAAGTAAAATGTGGTTCAATAAGATAAAAATAATTTTTGGTGAATAGTTACTTTTGACTTTTATTTACCACGGTTAAAGGTAAATAGGATAATTAAGGGTAAAAATGATATTATTATTATTACCCTAACACATGTCCTAATTCTATTGGATAAGTGTAATTCGACCAAAAACAACCATATTAATAAAATATGATCCTTCAGATCCACATGGATTAGATTAGGACATTTATTATTATTTAATTCAAAGAAGAGTTAAAAGTGTTAAATTCAAAGCTTAATAACTAAACGATTTTTAATATAGGGTTATACATAAGATAAATTTGATTATAAATATTCATTAGAAATATAAAAATATTTCATACATAATCGTATTTTATTTATATTTTTTATAACTTAAATAATTTAATTTATTTATGACACAATGATGATGTAGTAATTAACTAATTAATGAAATATTAAAATATTTGATATTATAAATATCCAAATAAATGTAATTTGAGAATTTTTATGAATTATAATAATTTTTTATGTTAATATTACATGTTAGGATTGGTTATAGGAATTTCTTTTGAAGTAATAATGCTTTTATGAATCTAGAAAAAACAAAATACCAAATATTGTCAAAATTGACCTAAATGAGTTTTTAAAATAAATATTATATTATTAATTGATATTCTATTTTTAAAAATCTAAGGTTCAGAAAAAAGGATTATATAATGATATTTGTATAATTAATGAACCACTTGGGGTTCATTTGTAATTATATATTAAGTTTATTAACCATATAATATAAAAATACAAAGAGACATGGTAAATGTTAACCTATTTAACTAAGAGTTAAATCTAAAACATAAGGTTAATATAGTGACCCAAACCTGTCTAAAACCTACTGGTTGAGTGGTTTTAGACCCATTACCACCTTATCCTTTAAATAATTCATTTTTGAGCCATTAGAAACTGAAAATTATTTTATTATAAAATAATAGTTCTATCTTTTCCTAAGGTGCCTCTCACCCCTCTTATAAAAGGGAACTCCCACTTCTCTGTAAGTCACACCAAAAATGCCATTTGGTTCGGCCAAACCCTACCCAAATACCCTATAAACTGTCCTCCATTCATCCTAGTGGCCTTACTTTAGTCATAAATCCAACTTCAAGAGCCCTTTTGACCAAATCAAAAAAAAGAACCCGAAGAAGAGGTAAATATTTCATCACCACTTTCAAGTTCCATTCTTCTTACACTTCCTTTTTCTTTTTTGTTTCCATTATAAAATAATAAATCCAATATATTATGTATAATTTGATGTTATTATAAATATGGTACAACCATATTCATTATTCTATCCATCCTTTGAATGACATGTCACCATACGTGCGTACATACAGCTTACCGTCTCCACGTCGTGGTGTAATTGTTATTCAATTCATTATTTTTTGGATGGGTAAAATAATGTTGTTTAATTGATGTAAATAATAAATATAACATGATAATTATTCTGTATATATGATATACCATTAAATTATATATTATTTTAATATCAAAATAATGATATTGTCGCTCGTACGTACGTACGGATTACCGTCTCCACAAACGCGATGAGATTCATTCTCCATCGTATCCATTCAAGACTAATTTTCATTTGATGATTAAAGATAATGTGTAAAGACTTAATATCATTCCGAATATAAATAAGATACATCCTATCCATAACAAATATTACTTACGTAACAAATCATATAAAGGAAAACGAATCAGTTAACACCCAAATGGACGATAATACTAAGATATTATTGACAAAGCAATATTAAAAGATCATATATGATATCACATTAATGTATATTATTCTTTTATAATTTAATAAAAATTATTTCACCATTATATAGTAGGTTAACATACCCTCAAACAAGGAAAAGTACAATGTAAGGGGTTTCTTATCTCACTTATAATTCTGTGAGATTTCCATTATTCGCCACATATTTATTGCATGTTGTGTATTGTGTACTAACATTTGATATATATTATCATTATTATATTTATATTCATGGTATTATGTGATTAATTTGGTGGTTATTAACTTTTTTTCATACGAATCGATTGATTACAACGAAGTAAGGGGTTTTCATCTCACTTTTATTCCCATGAGATTCATGTTATATCTGTCACTGTTATCTTTTGTGTGGTGTATGTACTACCCATGATTGTATTTTTTTTTAATATAATTTAATTTATGCATATTTACATTATCATTGTATTATCCTTCTTTCATGGGGTTTATTTTTCATAAGTTACCAAATTGGTAAGGGAATTTCAAATTTCAATTTCCACTCATTTAACTTTACGCAGACTTCATTGATTATTTTACTCCATGATTATGTGTGGAATCACTATTTATTTTTTTTTGTAGTAATTTACACTCCCCTTTTGTGGATATACTTTTTATAAACATAATAACCCCTTGATAAATTCTTAATTCGTCGATATGAACTTGATAAGAGTAATTTTCACTCAATCTTCATTTATTGAGTTAAACATCCAATTAATTGGTGTTGTTTTTACAAGCATATGTGTGAATGTCCTCTGATTGATTTACACTGAATATTCAAACATATTGAGTGTATTTATATTTTTCACACATAATTATTTCATTGATTTATCCTTAACCTAAGGATATGGTCTTTATAATAGATCTCATTTCAATTTACATTCCATTGAGACTTCTTTGTTGTTATACGCCAATTCACTTTTATATGGTTTATATAATGTACTTTGACATAGTATATCATGAATCCCTTTATTCCCATGATATTATAAAGTTTTTATTACCTCAATAATTTTATCCAAGTGTCTCTCTTTTGGTTAGTAACTCTAACTAAAATATCATTTTTAAATGTTTTAATGATTTATTCTTCTAAATATTTCTCATTAATGCCCATGTTTTAAAAATGGTTTTAAGGATATATTTATATGGACATTAATTCTATAAAATTAAAATTCCTTTTAAATGATTAAAAGTGGTATGGGACACTTTGATTCAAAAATCTATTTTTAAAAGGCTTCTTGAAAAATATTCTGACTTTTAAATGATTTCAAGAAAAAGGGTGATATTTATATCAAATAGTTTTGATGATTATATTAATCTATGAAAATATCCTTAATTATTATTGATTGAGGTTAATCTGTTATAATACAATCTTCTATATTGTATTGAATGAGTTATGTTTGACTGTGGATGTGCTATTTTTACACCATTCGTGGTTTGTGGATAAAGTATTGACATTTTGTATGCTAGTTTTAATAAGAATGTTTATGTTATGTTTCAAATTTTCATATGAGGAACGCATTGGACTTAGTAAGTGACGGGTGGAGCCTGCTATAGTTCCTCGATTCATTGGTAGGTCTCATGAGATAACCTAGTGTCTTGGCACAAGGCCTTGACAAAATCTTATTTTTAGTCTTGGCACAAGGCCTTGACTATGTGGTTATGTAGTCTAGCATTATGAATTCCATCATTATGAAAGTGGCTATTGATATTGCATGTGATTATTCGACTAGTAGAATATCCATGTTAATAATTAAATGGAATTATTTGATTTTTATATTTTCCATATTATTCTGAAGTTCAAGTTTAATAGGTTTTTGTTTTAGTTTTATGCATTGCCTTAAAGTTTTATGATTATTTATGAAATTTTTCACTACATTATTATCCTTACTGAGAATCTGAACTCACCCATTTCTATGTTTTATTTTTTCCAGGTTACGAAGAATTATATTATGACTAACCTGTAGGGATGGTCTATGGGATCTCAGTTTTGTCTATAGAAACAATTTTTTTGTAGTTTTCCATTTTACGATGTAATGTTAACCTTATGAATGTATCTAGTAATTCCAAGGATACTAAACTAATTAGTATTTTGAGAATTGATCTTTTGCGATCATGCCAATGATACGTAATAATGCACTGAATCTGGTCTTTTGGGGTCGGGGTGTTACAGTTGGTATCAGAGGAATTTTAGTACAAACCTTGGAAACTAGATTTAGATAAACTCTGAGTAGAGCACATTATCCTAAGATAGACATTGAATATTAGTATAGAAGAAATTCCTAGAATTTTGCTACTGTAGAGATTTTGTTAGTTTTCCAAGAAATACATCCCTATCTGGATATGAGCAGGTAGAGGTGGCTCTGGAATAGATGTACCTAGCGGTAAAACCGGAAAACACTGCTTTGAGCTAGACTCAAACGGGAACGTGCATGACAACGGGCCTTTCTGCACTCTTGGCAACAACACTCCTGGGGGATATTCTTAGGATAATTTACATTTTCATTACAAACCGATTTGAAGGATTTTAATATAATATGAGAATAAATGACCTTGGTTAATCCTAAGGCATTTCAAATTAAAAATATAGTGTCATGATATTATCTAAATGATTTTATGACTATTGTTACTCACACAATGCTTTCTTGTTTTAGTCAATGGAAGGATTCCAAGGAATTCATTTTAACTTTGAGAATGATGTACAAGGTGGCAACGGTGGTGGAAATGAGCAACAAAATGGAATGTTGATAGGCGTAAAAGATATATTGTTCATTCCAAATCAGTTTTCCAGAAATATGATCAATAATATATATATTAACCAACTCCTAGACACAATAATGAAGAGAATGGTTTTGAATAATAAGAGCTCCAGTAGTGGAGACCATGGAGAAAAGAATCTTTAATTTCCATCATGTATGAAATTTGGAAGGAGACACCCAGGAAAGTGTCTCAATGGAACAAATAAATGCTTTATGTGTTGGAAAGAAGGACATAAAGTAAAGAATTGTCAAGGAAAAATAAATAGTGCTATGGAAGAAAATAAAAATGGTCCCAAGAATCCATTTACAGTTATTTTCCATAAATGTAAGATACCTAGCCTTTTCCCGAGTGAATACCCTATTCTATAGGATATTTTCTTGGTCAAAGAAGAAGCTATGTAGAAATAAATGGTTGGAGAAATGTTTACAAGTATTAGTGCTCCTTGTTGATGGGATTACTTTGGAATAATTTTCTCTTGTATTTGAAACCCTGCATTTGTCATGTGAAAATGATATTTGAGGAAGAATTATCTTTTATCTTGTGGATATAGTTATAAATAACCATTTGGTTTTATATGACCATTGAGTTTGAGACAATTACAAGTTATTATATTTTGGTATGAAAATGCAAGGTATGAGAAAACATATGTGGTTAAATTATTTTATGGTTATTTTGAGGAATTTATCTCATTTTGGTAATGTTATCAAATATAGTTTTTGAAAACACACAGACCATGTGACAACCTATCGCATCGGACAAAGCTGTGGGAATCGAACCCACAACCAGAGTACGATTGGGATTTATCACCTACCACTGGACTACGTGAAGTCCCTGGTTAGTGTGACTAATTATTTTTAGTTAAATTATTTTATTGATCAATAATAATTTGATTTAGTATCTTATGTCTTATCAAATGAATACACTTAGTATAGAAAAATGATTTGGTGATTAAGTTATAAATGTTATTTTGGAAGACGTTTTCTCTGTTGGGAACACTATATGACTAAGGAAAATAGAATACTACGGGATTTCATTTGAGGAGTAATGGTGGATTTTTATCTATTTTTTTATTGTGTATTTATAGTGATTTGTGTTATTTATGGAAATGATTGACCTATAATAGAGAATATGTTATTAGGTTAATTACTTTTAAGTATGTGACTTTAAGAGTAGTCGATGTCATTTGGAGATACAATTTAACATGGAAGACTATATAACCAAATTCTTCTAAGATTTAGGTTTCAATATTAGTTTGGATTATATTGAATGATTTTAAGGACAATTTTTTATTGAATGGTATTTATTTAACTTTGGGGTATTGTTGGTTCAATTTTAGAAATTAAGATTAGTGTTTCTTTCTCTAAAGGAATAACCTTTTGTGGGATCATATGATCTTGTACTAACCATTTTGGTTCTTATTAATCTCTAAATACAAGGTAAATATATAATTTATCCTTTGTGTATCATGTGATTCTCTATAAGTTGATTCTATCTCTTACGGTGTGACCAAGTCATCTTGAATACTCATCGTTTGAAAAAAAAATGAGTTAGTGGTAGAAATTTATTAAATAATAAAACTCTACTTAAAAAAGTAAGTATATATCTTTATGTTCTTAGTCAATATCATAAATAAATTCCACATATTTATGATATTTAACTTAAAACAAAAACAACAAATGTTGTCTGTTTACTTTTCCTACTAGGAAACTAATGATCGTTTGTCCCATCACAAGTTTGTGTTTTTCTTGTTGTTAGCTTTCTCCTGATCATGTTTTCTATCCCTCTCCATCAGAACTTGAAAGTTATTTTATCTTCCATATCCATTTTTTCCTCTATGGAATCCTAGTATGGTTTATCTTGGGTTTCCTTTGTACTTATCTTTCTTTCTTTTAAAGTGATAGTTTTATTGACTCTTTTTCTGATGTGGGACTTTCAATTATGTTCCCAAGCCCAATTTTAAAAATTGTGAGGATGCAATTTCCAAAAGGGGGGAAGAATGTGACACCCCAATCTTCCACGATACATTTTCCTTTGAATAACTTAATAGATAGCATCGTACGCAACTTCGAGATTTTATGTCACGCCCCAGCTTCCGAGGACCCGGAGCCGGTGCCATACAGAGGATCGAATTCGGTTCAGTCTCTGAGAAACCAGCTACATCTGAATACTTCTTTAGTAAAAACCCATACCTGAAAATTTTTAAATGAAAACATGGGGTTAGGATACAAATTCCTAGTAAGGGGTTTAAAAATAACATACAACACTCAAAATAACTTTTGTAATCATTATTTAACAAATTCCACAAAACATTTTCATAAAAGAGTTGTAACACAAACATTATACCATGACAACTATTCAAAGAGATATAAGTGCACAATTTAAAACATGCTAACATTAACATAGTTAAATTAATGCAATGCTCATTCAGGATAACAATCAAAAGACATTTTATGTTGAAATTAAATTACAATATTAATAACTTAGTGTAAATCATGATCAGAGCTGCGCTTTAAAAAGTAACTTCAAATTTCATCCTTTACATTTGTAAAACATACACTAGACATTAAAACTCTGAATAATGAATAATAATATGCCATACCTAAACTTCCTCTAGATCTCATAAACATAAGTTATTTAACAAGGAATATTTTACTAGTCAAATAATCCACTGGCTACATAGTCATAATGAGGAAAATTCATATGTCGGACTGTGTCAAGGCCTCGGCCAAGACGTCTAATGATTAGAGCCTTGGCCCGAAATCCATAACTCATAAATGGGAAAGGCCTTGGCCAATTCCACTTCTAGTTGTCTCATGAGACCTACTGATGCATCGAGGGGCTATATCGGACCCCACCCGTCACATAATAAGTCCAATGCATTCCCCATAACTCTAAATAAAAGTTCACATTCCACATTGATTTATTAAATTACATATCACATATCAAACCAAGTGTAAAAATTACTCAGTTTCTTATTTCACCATACATTCTATTCAAGGTTTCCCACACCACCTTGAACAATTAAATCCATAAACTCAGAATAGGACATATAAGTTTATTATTACAATCATCTATTTTTAAGAATATGTAGTGAGTCTGACACAAAACAATGAATTATGTGGTCAAGTCATTAATTAGTACATAAATTAAGAGTACCAGTGATGTCAACTAACACAAAAGAAATACCTTTTTGATCGCTTAAAATGACAAAGTCCATAACAATATTAATCAATAACATTCATGATTTAGTAAATAGATAAACTTAATATAATAAATAAAGAGGTAAACTTATCATTTCATGCGGTTTACTAAACTTCAATCATTTGTTTTAATTAAGCCTTTGTTTACTAAATTAAATGTCAAAACAGAAATATATAATACTGAACCTTTTAACATTATCATTTTCTATAAAGGGTGAAGAGTAATGAGTTCCTATGAACATGAAGCCACAAGCTTCCAATATCTATATTCATGAACAAACCACGTTAAAAGAAAGAATTTGGGAAAACCATGATTAGGGTTTCACGTTGTGTAGATATTCATCCAATGGGGCATGCATAAAAGTAGTGATTGGTCAAGCCAAAAACATTTGAATCGTATGTTTAGTTATTCTTTTTCAAACCATGTGACTTTATAAATAAAAATAGGAATCAAAGTTGACATACGTACACACGTACCCACATACCTGATTACACGCCACATGTTTATGCAAGGTTCCCATTCGAAATTAGCTTGACACTTGTAATTTAATTATAACATGGATTTAATTATTAGGGTGTAGATATTGGATTGTTTTAAAATCCGAAAATATTTTATGTGTGCTCATACATGATTAGGTGTAAATCATTTCCTACACAAAGTGACTCCATATATATTAATCCTTTGTCATCTCACAATTCAAATCTTAACAAATCCTTAATCTGGGATTATGAATTTCATGAAAATCAAAGAGTCGTGTATTTTATACTTATATATTTTCATATACATATATGTATATATATATACTCGAAAAAAAATAGTAAAATACGGATGATTTGAATAGGTACAATAAGCCCTTCACAACAATAAGATATTTGTAGAATTATTGTTTAAATCAAGAAGTTATATCATATATATAAATTGGATTATAAAGATATGGTTTTACACACACAAGCACATATATATAACAATATATATTTATATATGTTCACTAAAAATGATAAAGTCTTATAAAAATCTTATTTATACTATTTATATCTATATTTATAAGAACATAGATGATTAGATATAAAATCTTTCCTTCACATGTTTATATGTATATACATTTTTTTATACGGCTTAAAACTGAAAGAAAGACAAGGCTAATCCCTTACCCAGCTTGAGGAGAAGTAGGAGCTCGAGAAGGATGGAGAACTCGGGGTACATGTTGAGGTCCACTAATGTCTTGGGTGCAAGGAGCCAGGAGGGTTCCTCGGTTGATTCGGGTGTTTTTATATAATTGAACCCATACATTATATATATATATATATATATATATATAACTCACATGGGATCTGAGGAAAACTTGACTTATAAAAATACCAGGGGAAAAGACCTCTGTGGAAACCATGACAGTTGAGGGTCTGGTGGCTAAATGAGTGATGAAAAACTGGTGCAAAAATAGGAGTAGGGTACTGGTGCGGCGCAGGCCGCCGGCGGAAGAAGACAGCACCGCTGGAGAAGATCGGGAGAAAAATGGGCGGTCCAGATCAGATCTGGATGAAATTAAGGGCTGGGATGCATCCATGGTATTTAAAGATATTGAACGGCTCATATTAGGTCTAGATCTGATCGGACGACCTAAGATCGAAGCAGTGTTTTTAAAAAAAATGAATGGTCACGATTAGATCGTGCCAGATTGGATGGATCTTTAAAATCTAATGATGTGTCGTGGCAACTAAAGATCGAACACGGGGTCAATTTTGACAGCCCAGATCACGCGATAAGAGATCCAATGGCCACGATTGCATTTCACCCGAAAATTTGCTTCCCACATCGAATCGGTGGGGCGCTTCGATCTTTCTTATAAGCCTGATCCTCCCATTCCATAATCATAAAATACACAACACACACATAGGGGGCCTTACACACGGGCTCCCGCTCCCCTGCAGGCCATGGCCTACCCACTGCTCACCACGGCCTTGCGCCCGTGCTGTGCGCACACATGCACTCCCACGCTCCCGTTGCGCCCCTCGGGAGACCTATGCCCGAGCTCGGGCTGGCCCAGGCCTAGGCTAAGAGCTAGGCTCAACCACCATGTGTGTGTTACCTCCCTCGGCCCAGCCATAAAAGGGATGGCCCTAGAGGGAAAAAAAATTATATAACCTAACCTTTTAAAAAAATGAAGTTTTAAGGGATAATAATAGCATATTGAAATTTTCCTTTTTATACATATCTTTATGTGAACATTATAAGGTTAACGTTTACAAATTAACCTTTGTCCTAAAAGTATTTTTTTTCCTAAGGTTGTCTATAAATACTAATCCTTTAATATAAAAAGTAACGAATCGAATGATAATTCTTATACCAGTGTTGTAGTGGTCCATACTTAGTTTAATTTAAAATATAATTCAATTAACATGAATTTAAACATAGTTTAAGACATTAAATTAAAATATTTACAACACATTTTAATTAATTATATCATGTTTTTAATTCCTTATTACATTAAAAAAACACAAACGTATAATTCAAAACATTCCTTTATGGCCTTTTTATAGATCATGGTTAGGATTAGTTTTATAATTTTTCAATTTATAACCTAATTACATGGTGGACTAGAATATATTTATAAATTTTTATTTAATTTCCCAATGAGGCCAACGGCTATATTTATAGACGTTAGAGTTCCATGGTTTCCCAAGGAAACGGTCACATTAGTGTGTTATAAATCCAATACTTACGGTGTCCTAACACTCAAGTTGATTGAAGAAGATGGTTCATGTCATACCCTTCGTACTTAGTGTGGTTGTGGTGTCTTCAGCCATTCTTATTTTCATTATGACGAATTCTAAGGATCCATATTATTTCCTTGGGGTTCTCATTGTTTTATGTTGTCTCCCTATAATTCTGATAGGGTTCTTAATAGGTATTTTTGGTTAGCATGATTTCCCATTTGATCTCGATGTATTGAAAACATGAAGGTGTTTTTATATGAATAAACCTACTTGCATCCATTTTGTGTGCTTATTCCATTGCATCATATTATTATTTTTCCATAAGAGATATGTTTTGTTCGGGTAATAAAAAAATGAAAACATAGAAATTACCATTACATGAAACACAAGTTCTTAGGGTGTCACATTATTCCCCCCCATGAAGAATTGTGCCCTTGCAATTCCTTTTGTATTACAACAAAATAAATTCTCTGATGTCTTACCACCATCCCCATCTTAGAGGGTCCTCGAGTGCGTTCAACGGTAAATCCAAATGGGTGCTCAACTCCTTATGTTCTCTGATCCAGACACACCTCAGATAGAAGGGGTTTAACTCTTGCATCGAAGACTTAGGCTTCCAGTGGAAAGCACGAACGGTAGAAATTTTAGAAATATCTGAATGAAACAACTCACGAAGAACCCTCCTAACAATGTCTCGATCGAGAAAATTTAAGTCATAGACATTGTAGTAAAGGATAAAACAGAGAATTTGGTACATGTAAGCTGCACAAATATTTTCCTCCAAATTTTCCTTTTGGAACCTTACTCTGGCCATGTAGTTCCGACCTAGGATGAAGCATAAGAAAAGCCCTTCGTGGTATTTTTCTCTTCGCCTATACTCAGCCAGTTGTGTTGTGGCTATGTGGTAGTAAATGGAAGAATTCCCTTGACAGGTGCGGATAATGTCTGGACTATTTGTCACTTCATATAGATGTTTGCACATTTTTTGAAGGTTTCCAAGTGGTAGGTATTCCTCTTCACCGGTTTTGATCACAATGATCTGCAAAACCTCCACAGGGAGAGACATTATATGGGTTTCTCCTTCCATATAAAAATTTATTATGGAACTTTACTTAGTAATACTCATTCAATAGGTATATCCAATGAAAGGTTGATAAAAGAAATTACAGTAGGTTATATTCTTATACAATCTCTAGTACATAAAATAAATCAGGGCTAATAGTTTCCCCACTTCCCTAATACATGAATCCCCAGTTCAAGTTCAAAATTCTCGATCTCCCAAAACCATATGCAACCTGAGTAATCAAGTTCAATATCATAGGAGCACTTATGGTATCTTCATATTCTGACAAAAGGGTTGTATAACTGAGAGAAATCATTATACACTTGATGTTTGTACAACCATCGGGTGGATTCATATTCAAGAACTTCAAAATCCATCACTTGACCATAATGGCCATTGGACAGAACTTGGCACATAAATGTTTCACGGAGGTCTCCCACTACTGCATCTTCTTGGAAGGTCATAAGGGATTGGATTCCCTCTGCTGTAGTGAAGCATCTAAAGAGTCCCTCATAATATTTTCCCTGTCGCTCGTAAGATTGACATTGGGCTTCCATCATAAAGATGAAATCCAAGCCCGCTCCCCAGTGAAGTCGAAGTATTCGGGGAGAATTGGATATATCATAAAGATGTTTACAGGTCATATGAATATGAGAAAATTTTATATAATTTTCATGACTGTCTATTGAAATTACGGTTTCTAGGGCTTTATTGGGAAGGGACAGAAGGTTAATACCTTCATTTACCATATGTAAATTATGAAAACAATGTTCTTAGTATTGCTCAAGTAAGTTTTTATTGTTTAGTTCTGGTTTTCTAGAGTCATCTGAACTGAATCCTCTAATACCAACTGTCACGCCCTAGCTTCCGAGGACCCAGAGTTGGTGCCATATAGAGGATAGAATTTGGTTCAGGCTCTAAGAAACTAGCTACATCTGAATGATTCTTTAGTAAAAACCCATACCTGAAAATTTTTGAACAAAAACGTCGGGTGAGAATAAGAATTCCCAGTAAGGGGTTTAAAAATAACATAAAACACTCAAAATAACTTTTGAAATCATTCTTTATAAAATTACACAAAACATTTTCTTAAAAGTGTTATAACACAAACATTATACCATGACAACTGTTCAAGGAGATATAAGTGCACAATTTAAAACATGCTAACATTAACATAGTTCAATTAAGGCAATTCTCATTCAGTATAACAAAGAAAATATATTTTATGTTGAAATTAAAGTACAAGATTAATTACTAAGTGTAAAGCATGATCAGAGCTACGCTTTAAAAAGTAACTTCAAATTTCATCCTTCACATTTCTGAAACATACATTGTCCATTAAAACTCTGAATATTGCATAATAATATGACATACCTAAACTTCCTATGTTTATTATAAACATAATTTATTTAACCAGGAATATTCTACTAGTCAAATAATCCACTGGTTACATAGTCATAATGAGGAAAATGCATATGCCGGACTGTGTCAATGCCTTATCCAAGACGTCTAATGATTAAGGCCTTGGCCCAAAATCCATAACTCATAAATGGGAAAGGCCTTGGCCAATTACACTAATAGTTGTCTCATGAGACCTACCAATGCATCGAGGGGTATAGCGGGCCCCACCCATTACATAATAAGTCCAATTAATTCCCCATACCTCTAAATCAAAGTGCACATTCTACTTTGATTTATTAAATTACATATCACATATCAAACCAATTGTACAAATTACTTGGTTTCTTATTTCACCTTACATTCTATTCAAGGTGTCCCACACCACCTTGAACAATTAAATCCATAAACTCAGAATAGGACATATAATTTTATTATTAAAATCTTCCATTTTTAAGCATATATAGTGAGTATGACCCAAAACAATGAATTACGTGGTCAAGTTATTAATTAGTACATAAATTAAGAGTACCTGTGATGTCAACTAACACACAAGAAATACCATTTTGATCACTTAAAATGACAAAGTCCATAACCATATTAATCAAGAACATTCATGATTAAATAAAAAGATAAACTTAATAAATAAATAAATAGGTAAACTTATCATTTCATGCGGTTTACTAAACTTCAATCATTTGTTTTAATTAAGCCTTTGTTTACTACATTAAATGTCAAAACACAAAAGTATAAGACTCAACCTTTTAACATTATCATTTTCTATAAAGGGTGAAGAGTAATGAGTTCCTATGGACATTAATCCACACGCTTCCAATATCTATATTCATGAACTAAGCACATTAAAAGAAAGAATTTTGGAAAACCATTATTAGGGTTTCACATTGTGTAGATATTCATCCAATGGGGAATGCATAAAAGTAGTGATTGGTCATGCCAAAAAACATTTGAATTGTATATTTAGTTCTTCTTTTTTAAACCATGGAACTTTATAAATAAAAATAGGAATCAGAGTTGACATATGTACACACATACCCACATACCCTATTACACACCACATGTTTATGAAATGTTCCCATTCGAAATTAGCTTGACACTTCTAATTTGATTATAACATGGATTTAATTATTAGGGTGAAAAAATTGGATTGTTTTAAAATCCTCAAATATTTAATGTGTGCTCATACATGATTAGGTGTAAATACTTTCCTACACAAAGTGACTCCATATATTTTAATCCTTTGTCATCTCACAATTCAAATCTTAACAAATCCTTAATCTGGGCTTATGATTTTAATGCAAATCAAAGATTTGTGTATTTTATACTTATATATTTTCATATACATATATGTATATATATATATACTCAAAAAAAACTTAGTAAAACAAGGATTATTTGAAGAGGTACAATAAGACCTTCACAATAATAAGATATTTGGAGAATTATCATTTAAATCAACAAGTTATATCATATATATAAATTGGATTAAAAAGATATGGTTTTACACACACAAGAACATATATATATTACTATATATATTTATATATGTTCAAGAAAAATGAAAAAATCCTCTAAAAACCTTATTTATACTATATATATTCATATTTATAAGAACATAGATGATTAGATATAAAATCTTTCCTTCCCACGTTTATATGTATATACATTTTTTTATACGGCTTAAAACTGAAAGAAAGACAAGGATAATCGGTTACCCAACATGAGGAGAAGTAGGAGACTGAGAAGGATGGAGAACTTGGGGTACACGTTGAGGTCTGCTGAAGTCTTGGGTGCAAGGAGCTGGGAGGGTTCCTTGGTTGCTTCGGGTGTTTTTATATAATTGAACCCATATATTATTTTTTTTATACAACTCTCATGGGATCTGAGGCCAACTTGACTTATAAAAATACCATGGAAAAAGAACTCTGTGGAAACCATGAGAGTGGAGGGTCCAGTGGCTAAATGAGTGAAGAAAACCTACTGCAAAAAGGGGAGTAGGGTACTGGTGTGGCGCACGCCGCAGGAGGAAGAAGACAGCGTCGCTGGAGAAGATCAAGAGAAAAATGGGTGGTCCAGAGAAGATCTGGCTTGAATTTAAGGGATGGGATGCGTCTATGGTATTTAAATATATTGAACGGCTCGGATTAGGTAGGGATATGATCGAACAACCTGAGATCGAAGTAGCGTTTTTAAAAAAAAATGAATGGTCATGATTGGATCGCGCCAGATCAGACGGATCTCAAAAATCTGATGATGTGTCGTGGCTACTGAAGGTCGAATGTGGGGTCGATTTTGACAGCCCATATCGCGCGATAAGCGATCCAATGGCCATGATTGCATTTTGCTCGAAAATTCTCTTCCCACATCGAATCGGTGGGGCGCGCCAGGCTTCCTTATAAGCCCGAGCCTCCCATACCATAATCAGAAAACACACAACATACACATAGGGCGCCTTACACACGGGCTCCCACTCCCCTTCAAGCCTTGGCCTACCCTCTACTCACCGCAGCCTTGCGCTTGCGTTGCGCACACACATGTGCTCCCACACTCCCACTGCACCCCTTGGGAGACCTATGCCGGAGATCGGGCTGGCCCAGGCATGGGATGAGGGCTAGGCTCATCCACCCTGTGTGTGCTGCCTCCCTCAGCCCAGCTATAAAAGAGTTGGCCCAAGTGGGTCCAAATTTTTATATAACCTAACCTTTTAAAAAAATGAAGTTTTAAGGGATAAAAATACCATATTGAAATTTTTTTTTATACATGGCTTTATGTAAACATTATAAGGTTAAAGTTTACAAATTAACCTTTGTCCTAAAAGTATTTTTTTCCTAAGGTTGTCTATAAATACTAATCCTATAGTATAAAAAGTTACAAATTGAATTATAATTATTATACCAGTGTTGTAGTTGTCCATACTTAGTTTAGTTTAAAATATAATTCAATTAACAAGAATTTAAACATAGTTTAAGACAATAAATGAAAATATTTAAAACACATTTGAATTAATTACATCATGTTTTTAATTCCTTATTATATTACAAAAACACCAATGTATAATTCAAAACATTCCTCTATGCCCTTTTTAGAGATCATGGTTAGGAGTAGTTTTATAATTTTTCAATTTATAACCTAATTACATGGTGGACTAGAATATATTTATAAATTTTCATTTAATTGTCCAACGAGGCCAATGGATATATTTATATATGTTAGAGTTCCATGGTTTACCAAGGAAATGATCACATTAGTGTCTTATAAATCCAAGATTTAGGGTGTCCTAACACTCAAGTTGATTGAAGAAGAGGGTTCACGTCATACCTTTGGTACTTAGTGT
Source organism: Viscum album (assembly GCA_963277665.1). Taxonomy (NCBI): domain Eukaryota; kingdom Viridiplantae; phylum Streptophyta; class Magnoliopsida; order Santalales; family Viscaceae; genus Viscum; species Viscum album. Next base: position 1,525,249,542 of record OY728133.1, on the reverse strand, counting down.
GGTTGCGGTAGCTTCAGCCATTCTTATGTTCATTATGACGAATTCTAAGTATCCATATTATTTCTTTGGGGTTCTAATTGTTTTAAGTTGTCTCCCTGTAATTCCGATAGGTTTCTTAATAGGTATTTTTGGTCAGCATGATTTCTTGTTTGATCTCGGTGCATTGCAAACACGATGGTGTTTGCATCCATTTTGTTTTCTTATCCCATAGAATCATATTATTATTTTTCCATAAGTTATATGTTTTGTTCGGGTAATAGAAAACATAAAAACATAAAAATTACCATTACATGAAACACAAGTTCTTGGGGGTGTCACATTCTAACACACCCCGACCAATCAAACTAGCTGTTATGAATAGTAATACCCACTTTTTTAAATTTTATAAATTTTATCTTTAAAAATGGACTACATTCTTGGATTCATAATATCGAAATTAGATTAGGGTGAATTTTTGGTATTTTTCTGAAAACATTCAATTTTTGATGAATAGTGAAAAACCCTGAGTTATAGTTTAAAATCGAATTTTTATCTCAATAATTATTTATTTTATTTACATTTATTTTAGGTCAAAATAGATACATAATACCTCTATAATTTCAATTTAATTCATTTGATTTAGTTTATAATAATTTTATATATATAAAAGTTTTATTGAACATTTTAACCGTCTTTTACCTACCTCCTAAGAGCATTTGAAAATTTGAATAATACTTAATTTTACTGCTTCTGTGAATTGAATTTCAAAAATCTGAGAGACACAGTTGATATTAGTAAGTAAAATTTAGTTTAATAAGATAAAAATAATTTTTGGTGAATAGTAACTTTTTACTTTTATTTACCACGGTTAAAAGTAAATAGGGTAATTATGGGTAAAATTGATATTATTATTACCCTAAAACATGTCCTAATTCTATTCTATTAGTTTAATTCGACCAAAAAAACCTTAGGAATAAAATATGATCCTTTAGGTCCACTTGGATTAGATTTGGGCATTTATTATTATTTAATTCAAAGAAGAGTTAAAAGTGTTAAATTCAAAGCTTAATAACTAATCAATTTTTAATATAGGGTTATACATAAGATAAATTTGATTATAAATATTCATTATAAAGATAAAAAAATTCATACATAATATTATGTTATTTATATTTTTTAGACCTTAAATAATTTAATTTATTTATGACACAATGATGATGCAGTAATTACCTAATTATTAAAATATTAAAATATTTGATATTATAAATATCCAAATAAATGTAATTTTAGACTTTTTATGAATTTAACTAATTTTATAGGTTAATATGGCATGTTAGGGTTGGTTAAATGATTTTTTTTTGAAGTAATAATGTTGTTATGAATTTAGCAAAAACAAAATACCAAATAGTATCAAAATTGACATAAAAGAGTTTTTAAAACAAATATTATATTATTAATTGATATTCTATTCCTAAACATCTAAGGTTTAGCCAAAAGACTTATATAATGGTAGGTGTATAATTAATTAACCACTTGGGGTTTTCTTGGAAGTATATAGTATGTTTATTAACTATATAATATAAAAATACAAAGAGATATGGTAAATGTCAAACTATTAAACAAAGAGTTAAATCTAAAAAATTAGCTTAATATAGTGACACAAACTAGTCAAAAACCTATTAGTTGAGTGATTTCAGACCCATACCCACATTATCCTTTAAATAATTCATTTACGAGACATTAGAAATCGAAAATGATTTTATTATAAAATAATATTTCTAGCTTTTCCTAAGGTGCCCCTCACCCCTCTTATAAAAGGGCACTCCCCCTTATCTCTAATTCACACCTTCAGTGCCATTTGGTTCGGCCAAACCCTATCCAAATACCCTTTAAACTTTCCTCCATTTATCCTATAGGCCTTACTTTAGTCATAAAGCCAACCTAAGGAGCCCTTTTGATCAAATCAAAAGGAAGAACCTGTAGAAGAGGTAAATATTTCATCACCTCTTTCATGTTCCTTTCTTCTTCCACTTCCTTTTTCTTTGTTGTTTCCATTATAAAATAATAACTCCAGTATCTTCTATATACTATGATGTTATTATAAATATGGTACGACCATATTCATTATTCTATCCATCCTTTGAATGACATGTCACCATACATGCGTACGTACTGCTTACCGTCTCCATGTCGTGGTGTAATTGTTATTCAATACATTATTTTTTTTGGATGGGTACAATAATGATGTGTAATTGATGTAAATAATTAATATAACATGATAATTATTCTGTATATATTATATACCATTCAATTTTATGTTATTTTAATATCAAAAAAATGATATTCTCGCTCGTGCGTACGTAAGGATTACCGTCTCCACGAACGTGATGAGATTCATTCCCCATCGTATCCATTCAAGACTAATTTTCATTATGGGGTTAAAAATAATGTTTAAAGACTTAATATCATTCTGAATATGAATAAGATACATCCTATCCATAACAAAAATTACTTACGTAACAAAGCATATAAAGGAAAACGAATCAATTAACACCCGAAAGGATGATAATACTAAGATATTATTGAAAAAGCAATGTTAAAAGATCATATATGATATCATATTAATGTATATTATTATTTTATAATTTAATAACAATTATTTCACCATTATACTGGAGGTTAACTTACCCTCGAACTAGGAAAATTATATTGTAAGGGGTTTCTTATCTCACTTATAATTCTGTGAGATTTCCATTATTTGCCACATATTTATTGCATGTGGTGTATTATGTACTACAATTTGATATATATTATCATTATTCTATTTATATTCATGGTATTTTGTGATTAATTTTGTGGTTATTAACTTTTTTTCATATGAATCGATTGATTACAATGAATTAAGGGGTTTTCATCTCACTTTTATTCCCCTAAGATTCATGCTATATTTGCCACTATTACCTTTTGTGTGGTGTATGTACTACCCATGATTGTATTGTTTTTGTAATATACTTTAATTTATGGTTATTTACATCATCATTGGATAATCCTTATTTCATGGGGTGTATGTTTCATAAGTTACCAAATCGGTAAGGGAATTTCAAATTTCAATTTCCCCTCATTGGACTTTAAGCATACTTCATTGATTATTTTACTCCATGATTATGTGGGGAATCACTATTTATTTTTTGTGTAGTAATTTACACTCTCCTTTATATGGATATAATTTTGATAAACATAATCACTCCATTGATAAATTCTCAAGTCATTGATATGAACTTGATAAGATTAATTTGAACTCAATCTCTATTTATTAAGTTAAACATCCAATTCATAGGTGTTGTTTTTACAAGAATCTGTGTGAATGACCTCTGATTGATTTACACTGAATATCCAATCATATTGAGTGTATTTATATTTTTCACACATAATTATTTCATTGATTTATCCTTAACCTAAGGATACGGTCTTTATAATATATTTCATCTCAATTTACATTCCATTGAGACTGCTTTGTTTTTATACCCCAATTCACTTTTATATGGTGTATATAATTTACTTTGACATAGTATATCATGAATCTCTTTATTCCCATGATATTATAATGTTTTTATTACCTCAATTATTTGTATTCAAGTGTCTCTTATTTGGTTAGGAACTCTTACTAAAATATCATTTTTAAATGTCTTAAAGATTTATTCTTATAAATTTTTCTCATTAATTCCCATGTATTAAAAATGGTTTTAAGGATTTATATATATGGAAATTAATGTTTTAAAATTAAAATTCATTTTAAATGTTTCAAAGTGGTATGGTACACCTTGATTCAAATATCTATTTTTAAATAGCTTCTTGAAAAATAGTGTGACTTTTAAATGATTTCATGAAAAGGGGGGATATTTCTCTCAAATAGTTTTGATGATTATTTTCATCTATGTCAATATCCTTCATTAATCTCGATTGAGGATAATCTGTTACAATAAAATCTTCTATATTGTATTAATTGAGTTATTTTTGACTGTGGATGTGCTATTTTTATACCATTTATGGTTTGTGGATAAAGTATTGACATTTCATTTGCTAGTTTTAATATGAATGTTTATGTTATGTTTCAAATTTTCATATAAGTAATGCATTGGACTTAGTAAGTGACAGGTGGAGCCCACTATAGCTCCTCGATGCATCGGTAGGTATCATGAGACAAACTAGTGTCTTGGCACAAATACTTGATAAAATCTTATTTGTAGTCTTGGCACAAGGCATTGACTATGTGGTTATGCAATCTGGAATTATGAATTCCATCATTATGAAAGTGGCTATTGATATTGCATGTGATTATTCAACTAGTAGAATATTCATTTGAATAAGTAAATGGAATTATTTGATTTTTATCTTTTCCATATTATTTAGAATTTAAATTTTATTAGGATTTTGTTTTAGTTTTATACATTGCCTTAAATGTTTATGCTTATTTATGAAATTTTCTGTTGTATTGTTATCCTTACTTAGCATCTGAGCTCACTCCTTTCTATGTTTTTTTCCCAGGTTGTGAAGAAGTATATTATGAATGACCTACATGGATAGTCTATGGGATCTCAGTGTTGTCTATGGAAACAATGTTGTTGTAGTTTTCCATTTTATGCTGTAATGTAAACCTTATGAATGTATCATGTACTTCCAAGGCTACTAAACTAATCATTTTTTCAAGACTTGATCTTTTGCGATCATGCCAATGATACGTAATAATGCACTGACTCTGGGCTTCTGGGGTCAGGGTGTTACAGTAAATCCATTATAACTCAGTGGAATTTGTATAAATATCCATATATTATTTTGTATGTGGGATCATGTGTATCCCATGAGACCTTCACCTATAGTATAAAAACATCTGGTTAGGTATATATGGGAATAGTATACCCTTTAGAGGGGGAGCATTGTGTTAGTTCTTAGTTGTAATGGTAATTCCATAATTAATTGTGGATGACATAGGGGATGTTCACTTGAAAACATTGACCTCGAGGGATCAATTTAGGGTAAGTTCTTTATGATTTTTATTGGATTGTTGATGGATGAGATATAATAGTGATTACCTTGATTTTTGATATTTTTATTGATTCATATTGATATTTTTACACTTTTTTCTTATGATTACCTAACAATAACCTTTAAAAAGGGTCAGTTTAATGTAGTGACCTCCCAAGAACCTTTGAGATGGGTTGTTTTGATATGTTTTACCAACCAAGTACCATCATGATAGATTTTAATTTAATAGATTTACCTCCCTAGTTTCCTTTGGATGGGTCGTGGTGTGGTTGAGACCATTACTTATGGGATAGGTGTAGTCCATGGGTTATGCTCTACTATATCAATTCTGTTGAACCTTCCTTTTTGTATGGATCCTAAGTAAGTAGGGTTGTGGTTCATAGAAGATTGTGTAGATGCCAAAAAATGCTCAAGGGATGAAGGAGGTTTTGGCGCCACAAATCGAAGGCATATTTGGACCATGTGATCCATTCTGGGGGGCCCGGAGGAGCCATGTGAAAAAAAATTCAATGGTATGCTAAAAAATCTCTCTCGTGTGGAAAACTGCGGGATCTGCGAAAGGTTATTGCATGGGGGTGGAAATTTTCACGCAGCCACCCCGTGCGGTTGAACTTCCGCAATGCTGACGTCGGCGAGCAATATTTTATGAGAGCCTATTTTCGGTGTGGATCCGGTGACCTCAAGAGCTTATAAATAGAAGTTCTCCCATTCTACTTATAACAGTGGAATAATCTGAACCGTCTCTCCTGTAAAAAATTCCCCTCACGTGTGCAAAATATGGCTCTCAAGTACGAGATTTTTCACGCTAGGTTGTCACGGGGTCCGCCTCCGCACGAGACCCCTCTAGCTTAACCCGCGTCCAAATCCCTTTATGTCCCCTCCATTTCATGAAATCCCTTCCATTTGTGTACATCCCTTCCAAATTCACCTAAAACGTGCCAATTACGCGCCTCTCGGAGTCCTTTTGCATAATACCTTGTGATTGCGCGCAACCCCATTCCTTGCGCGCAATCCTTTCCAATTGTTTGCAACCCATCCTCCTTGCGTGCAATCACTTCTAGTTGTGTGAAAAACCTCCACTCCACTTTACACACCAATCTCCCTCGATTTCGCATCAACCTGGTCTTTTCCACACAATCGTACCTATTGCATGCCAATTGCGCGCAAACCTCCATGATTGCGTGCAATCCCCTAGGACCCCTCATGCCAACTTTTTTCCCACTACTGCTCCATTTGTGTGCAACTAATCCTCTTAGGGTGTTCTCTCTTTCATGTGTTCGACATTCCTCTTCCGAACATCACTTCTGAGTACCTCTTATGCCCTAAACATCTCTGCCACACACCATTTTCTCATACAACCCTCTAGGATCATACAAAGTAACTTCAAAGTCCCATGGGCAGTATTACACATTGTTTTGTTTCACCCCATGCTTCTTCTCATAGGCATACTAATGAATATTGCTTCTTCGCATATCCACGCTAACGTGGACACCCAATGGGATCACCTTTCGACACCCCCCAGTCACAGCGTTACTTGTCCCTTCTCTTCACCAAGGTGCAGAGGGTACCGGTTTTGTAAGTCCTATGGGTGTGGAGTGAACTGGTCTTTTCCAAGCTGCAAAACGTTAAACTTCCAAGCACCATCGTCCTCAGCACATGATGTTAAACTATGACCCCACCCTGCACATCATACGTGAGGCACCCCGGCTCGGACATTCTTTATGCCCGCCTGTCTCAACAAGAGTGAATTCTTCCTCACGTGGAATGGGATCCTTTTTCTAAGGGGTGCATGTCCATGGGGAAGGGTGTCCATATTGGTGTAAGAACCTAGCCTTTATTGCGGAAGTTAGTACCCCTACTCCTCCTTTCTTTTTCGGTACTAAAGGACGGTAAGGGGAATAGTATGGTACGGTGCTCCTCCTCTCATCTGTGTCAAGTCCCTCTCCTGTTGGGCTTTGTCACCATCGGGCTTCCACCTTGGAGTAATTCCCAATCTCCATCTTTGGGCAGCTAATCATGCGTAATCCCATGTTTCCTCTTTGGACCACTAACCATGCGTAATCCCCCACTCCATGTCCCACGGATGCACCTTTCATGAAATGGTCGCCAGGTCTCTGTTGCCTCCTGTTTCTCACACGGATCATGACTCACGTGGGATTAGAGTAAACATCGACCATGAAATCCATTCTCACAGGCCACGTAGAGTATAAGCCCTACACCACCATCCTGAAATACGTGGACTTTGATCTTTTCCAAGGAAAGGTACGTAGGAAGCCACCCTGAGGTTCAAACCCAACCCCCAGTCATTCTGATCACTTTCACGTTAGTGCACCAATTCCCCCATCTGAACTATGAGGTCTTTGATCCTTGTCTCCTATGCGAGGTATGTAGGAACCCTCCCTGAGGTTCAATCCCACCACACATTGGTCCTGACCATCTTCACATCAGTTCACCAAACTCATCACAAACTACGAGGCCTTTGATTCTTTTCTCCTAGATAAGATATGTAGGTAGCCTCCCTAAGGTTCAATCCCAACACCCGGTCATTCCAACCTCCTTCACGTAGGTTCACCAACACCCCAGGCATCCTAGAGCGTAATTCCCACAACCATACCTGAACTAAGCGGTCTCTGATCCTTTCCAAGTCAAGGTACGTAGGAATCCTCTACGAGGTTCAATCCATCCATCTATTAGGGCCCCAGGTCCTCATTCACGTTGGTTTACCTTCGTCTCACATGATGTTAAACTATAAACCCCACACAATTGTATGATGTTGTGTCCCCCAGTCAGTGGTAAGCTGTTGTGTCCCTCAATCAGTAGTAAGACATTGTATCCTGATCAGCGGTAAGTCATTGCATCCCATACTCAGTGTCAAGTCGTTGTAATCCCATTCATTGGGAACCACATATTTGGTTCTTCCTAGTGGCGTTAGACCAACCCGGGCTGCTAACCATACGTAAGCCCCATACACACCATCGGGTTATAGACCTATGTGTACACCCCAATTCAAGCTCATTGCCTGACCTTTCCTTCGAGCCTATGTGTCTCGGGAAGGTCATGCCCCGACCTAGAGGTTTCACTTCCTCTGAGTCCCATCCATGTGTCCATTCTCACGGACCGCCTCCTTAGGAATCCCATCCCCCTCCTGAACTACGCAGACATTGATTCCCTACCATGGGGATACGTAAGAAGTCTCCCTGAGACTCAATCCCAACATTACCATCATCCTCACGGTGGTTCTATCCCATTCACCACCCATTTCACTCAGCACTCCATCACCCATCTTGATTCCTACCTGGGCTGCCACATCCCGGTGAGGTCATTACAATCCACCTACATCAGTGTGTCCTCCAGGGGTTACACTCATATGATCCACTCTAGTCAGTGTTCTGATCAGTTTGATCAGTCTATGGTAGACTTTAAACTTGTGGCATACCCCGTGTTAAACATGGAAAGCTGAGAAAAACCATAGAGACATTCCTATAGCATATAATTCCTCGCATTTTATGTGGGATGTCTCGAGATTCCGAACCCTTGAGAATCCCTATAATAAGGGACATAATATAGATGCGACAGTGTTTGTTGCATCCAAACACACCAGGGATTTCCAACCTGACTACTCCCCTGATGGAAGGTTGTTGCCCTGACTTGAACCCTTGGAATGTCCTGATAGAAGCAGCATAATTAACCAGTGTCCATGAAGATATGGAACTGGGAAGAGTTTCAAGAACAACATATTAAGTCTATAAGGGAGACTTGGACTAGGTAACGAGTTCCGAGGAGGAATCCATGAAAATAAGAGCCGACATCCCATCATCCCATTTCGATCAAGGAGAAAATGTCCCTGAATAAGCGATGGATGTCTCCCGCCTTTGTAAATCATGAATGTGAGGTAACAAAACTGTGCCTTTCATCCTCAAAAAATATGGACGCGCGCGCCCTGGTGAAAGCATCGAAAATAGAAATGGAGAACCCGACGTGAATGTTCTTCTCCTCAATATGGAGATTAGTAGCGTTAGATAAATCAGTGGATTAGCATGTCACCAGATCCAGATATCTGGCATTGGGTCCCGCTAATCAAATAGCAGGACTGGCGTGAAACTCACCATAAGTTGGGGCAGTAGAACATTGGACGTCCCAGTATGTGATGTTGTCAGCATGGATTTATATTACCAGCCATGGAAGACAGGATGTCATTAGGACACTGTTCATCGATTTCCTTTTTCTTTCAGCATTGATAAGTTAATATTCCTGCACTCAGAAACCAAGCTGCTACACCCGAAACTCAGTCACCGCCTACCCACTGATGCAGGGGTAGGGCTAGTGTCAACATTGCAGTCCATCACAGTTCTTCCTCTTCTACAATGGCCTTTACACCCATGCCCCATCTCCCCATCCGAGTTCATCCAATGAAAGGTAATCAATGACCTCGTATGCCGGTACAAGGAGGAGTGAATTATTCTGACTCAGGATATGGCCTGCCTGAATTTAGTGACATCTTCACCTCATCGTCAACACCGCCCCCAAGGACCACGCAGGGAGCCATTTCTCTCCACCCCAACAAATAACTGTTTTGGGAGCTTGTCCCTGGAACGCTTCGAAAACTCCCTTCCCTATGCCGATGAGGTAGGGGATGTCAGAGCCAGCCTGGTTAGAGTCCCATTTTAGGGGCTCCCAGTGAGGGCCCCCACCCAGCCGTGTCAACGCTGCTGCCCTGTCTTACAAGAAAAGGAGCAGGTAATCTATGCACCCACACCACCAGCTTTGATCCATCTAACCCAACGCCAATGTTGGGCACAGACCAAAGAGGATGCCCGCTAGCGACTATTGTGGCCCGAGCCACTGTTGACGCATACCACCCACTCCCTGTGTATGAGGAATAGGGACATTAATATTCCCGACCTAGATCGAGGCCCCAAACGCCCCATGGGAAGGCTGGGTTGACTCTCTTGGTCATCGGCACAGGCAGTGGCCACCACGGACTAACCCGTGGCAACAACACCCAGTGCAGAGGTCCTCCCCACACTACTACTATAGAGAACATGGATCTTCTCCACTTCCAATCTTATCATGGAGGTCTACCCCATGAACCCTTCAGTCTAAAGGAGGGTCCTCCCCACAGCAGTGATGCTCAGCACGGAAGTCTCTTTCGTGCCCACTACACTAGATATGGAGTCATTCCTCCTGCCACAGACCGCAGGTATGGCGACGTTGCACATCTGATCACACTTCAACATGGGGACCCTCCCCGTGTCCTCTCAGTAGCGGGTGAAGGTCCTCATCACCTCATCCACCAGAGGGGTGAAGGCCAGCCTCGCTTCAGTAGCACCCAACATGGAGGTCCTACCCATGTTCAGCTAGACCAGTATGAGTTCCCTCCTCATACTGATTTCACCAAGGGGGAATAGGCATGGAGGTCCTCCCCATGCTCCTATAAGTTTCATCAGAGGTATTTCCCACTCCAGAGCTACCCATGGAGGTCCTCCCCATGTCCCATTTGTTATATGTCACAGTGCTCCTCGCACCCCAGCTTTCTCAAGTGGAAACTCTCTCCGCCACAGCACCAGTATGACTGAAGGACCTCGTGTCAGAAATCTACCCTTTCCAGAAGAGAAATCCAGGGGTAGGAATGTGGGCCATCACTACCATAAGAAGGATTCATGGAAGGTCTGGATAGAGATAAAACTAGTATGATTCTCAGACTCCAAAGTGGAATACGACTCAGTGCGGGAACCCTCCCCTCGCTCATCTGAGTCAAGGGCTAGGCCACGAATGAGGTGCATCAGCCTAGTACTCCCGAAATGATAGGTACATTGGATTCCCACCTCCCTTCACAGGTATATCCAAAAGGATGAAAATTTGGCAATCCCACAGGTTACGGTCGTGCAATCACCACCATCGTCACTAGAATCATTCTCTACCTCGACTAGAGATCACGGAGTGCTGTTCTGGGGACCAATGGTGGGAGAATAGTAGTGCGGCCTATCACTAATAGCCCTAGCCCATGTGCCAGGAAATGCAGCTGTCATCCCGTCTTATCATGATGTAGTAGCCAGGTCGCTACACTCTTCAGAGGACAGCCTGAGATTTGGTGACCAGTCTGCTCGTTCACTGTATTCCCCACCGGCCAGCCTGTTGTCCCAGCGGTCTGTCTCAGTACCACTCCCTGTTCCTCAGCTGCCTCTGGTTGATGAGTGGGGTAATTAAGGTCTAGAACCTAAATCTGAGCCAATGATATTATGGAATATCCTCACAGCAGACCACTTCCTCGAGATGTTCTGGCTCATGGCAGCGTCGAATTTCTACGTGTCAAAATCCCTCACTCTAGAGGAAGTTGAGTGTTTCTGCCAAACCCTCTGGGTGATTCACTTCTTCATTCATTATCAGTGATTGGTTTATCCTAGGATATAAGACCATTTTGAAGACATTGGTGAGAAATGTTGTCTAGTTGATTTGGCCGCACTCCCCATGGCCCAGCGCCCCGAGTCACCAGGCCTTCGTAGGGCCCTCCAACAGCAATGCGTTTGGAGTTTCAAGGTAATCTTCAAGATTATCAAGGAGGCTTCCCCCCACGTACAAATCCCTGGTTGGGGGAAATATGCTCCTCTACTCTTCAGTCCTATCCAATGGTAGCCCGACTCACCAGGCGATATTGAGGACATGCCCCCAGGAAGGGTCACGGTCAACATGGCCGACGTAGTGGATGAGGAGGATGAGCTAGTGATACTTAATGGGGAATTACCCCCCCCCCCCAAGGGTGTCCCACCACTGTTGTATCCATCAGGAAGAGTTACTCACCAATAGAGGAATCTGCTAGGTCTCTCTACGCCCACCGAGGCATTGGTCCTTATCCAAAATCACTGCAAGGTTAAAGAGCACCTTAGAGCTGCCAAACACTCCAACCCATCTGCCTCAGTGTAGAAGATAGAGGAGGAACCTAAGAAGGTCGCGTTTCACCAAAATCTTTCCGAACAAAAGAAGTTGGTCGATGACCTCCTAGTTGAACGCACTACAAAGTGATGGCCAGACTACGGCAATCCTATACCAGGGTAGCAGGGGCAGGAACAACTTCCCCTTGGAGAGCTTCCTCCATGTGACCCTAACCATCTTGCCCCCACAGATAGGGTTGAGGCCGGAACTTATAGCAAGAGGGTGCGATATGTCTTTCCAAACCCTCTAGAGTGGCGCAGAAATCCAAGGAACCCAGCTCAGGTTCCCCCAGCTGCCCCGCAGGTTGCTCCCCCAGCCACTCCACGAGCTGCCGAACCACCTTACCATGTTGAATAACCCTCCAATGCACTCATGATCAAGGAACCCTATCAAGACAAGGACCCCTTCCCAGATGATCTAATAGCGGCACTCATTTCCTGCCTTGAGGTGTTGGAAATACGACAAATGGAACTCCCACCTGATGGCAAGCCATATCTAGCATGGGTGGATGATATGCCAGCACCTCCAGGTTTCTATAATCCCACCTTTTCCCATTTAAATGGGACAGGGGACCTGCCACGGCATCTGGCCCACTTCACCTCAAGGTGTGGGCCCATGTTAGTGACTCCAGCACAGCAGGAGGCTGCCAAGCTCTGATTTTTTGTGTAGAAATTGGAGGGGCCTATGTTTTTTTGGTACTACCAGCTCCCCATCAGATTAGTGAAAAGTTGGGAGGACCTCTGTAGGCAATTCCTCTACCATTTCAGCTCCACCACATGAAAAACTAGCATCACATTCCTCTTCAAGTGAAAGAAGAGGCCTGATGAGTGTGTCGTCGACTTTATTTCCCGGTGGAAAGGACTCACGTGTTCCTTTAACAAGCCATTGACTCAGAATAAATTATTGACGATGTTCATAGGTAACTTCAAGATAGAATTGGTTCCCTATCTGATCACCCAGAACTACCCTGGAGGATTCTGAGACTTATCTGATAAAGCCTAGTGCTTGGAAGAAGCCCTGCAACAAACCGTCTAGGCACGTCTGTTGCCCCCTCTAATTCCCACAAGGAGGGATGTCCAAGCCAAGACCACCACAGTGGCCCAAATAGAGGCCCCCAAACAGCTAGAATTATTACCAGTGGAGCCACCTCCACAACATTGTAGAGTCCCGCCACCACAGGTGCAACCTCCAGCCCAGAAGCGGCCCCCTCCGAACTGGCAGGTGCCCCCGGGCAATGCGTAGCCACCACCTAGGTGAGACAATCAGGATCCTCCTCCCCAAAAGGCTCCTCCAGCCCCTCTTCAAGGCCAATATCTAAGCCCCCCCCCCCTTTATAGAAATAAGAAACTGGACCTACTCATTCAACGGTAATCAAGTTCCTGGCTATTTCTAAAGTGCCTTTGAGTAGGGGATTGTGTGTTTTTCTAAGTGTAGAAGGCCATAAGAGGTGAAACTCATTGATCGCCCCAACTACTACCCCTATCACTAGATCTGGGGTAACACTCTCAAGAAGTGTTATCTGTTCAAATACTGGCTTCAAGACAAGGTCGATAACAACATAGTCAGGTTGGGCCCTTCCCCAGCACAAGTGGCATGCGTCATCGTAAGGCCAGACCATAGCAGCAACAGTGAGGGCGAGTGGCAGTAGGTTTCTAACCATGGGTCCCAGAAGTATGATGACTGGATGGATCAAAAAATGGTCTCTCATTCCCATGGTATAATCTGTGCATGCCTAAATTGGCTAGAGAATTTAGAAGTTGCGGCCACCACTGTTACATCATCATCTTAGTCAGCCTCTTCCTAGAAGAGAAAACACTGGTGGCGTAAGGAAAGAAATGTGACCTCCAATTCCATCATTGTCCCATACTCTCAGTGACTTCATGCCCCCATAGATGGGGATTCCTCCCAGGATCTACCCAGTAGTGGATGACTCTTCAAGTGACAGTCAAGGGTACGCTTTGGTTAACACCGTAGAGATTGTAAACCCCTGCATGACTCCAAAAGATGGGGTGCACTAGGATAATCACCCCAATGTCCCTAGCTGACGCCAGCATCGGTGGAGTTGAGGTTATATGGGTCATTGAGGCACATCAGTTTGCACCTCCAGCTAGGATGTGCATGCCACTGATACCAAACAGCAGACTCAGCGCATAGCTCATAATGCACAGCCTCCTCTTCGGGTGTCATCAGGCCCACCTCCACCGTCGTTTGTGCTACTTGATCAGGTAGAGCCACTCAGACCTCGTCTTGATCAGCCACACCCCATTGTGGACTGCTCTCATCTAGGTAGGCCCCATTTAGTAGTAACTCTACATGCTTTGACTAGTGAGTAGAGGGACATTCCCACCACCAGTCAGTTGTTAGTCCTGCCGGCAGGGCCCGCCATGCCTCCGGTCATAGAGCAACCTCTTAAAAGCAGAAGTTCATGTCTGGCATGGAAGTATGTTGTTCTCAAGCATCTTTCTAGTATTCTATCAAAGCTTTCCATCCTTGAGGACCTTTTCCTGTCAAAAGATATTTGTGAGGCCCTCACTAAGGCTTTAAGAAGCCCCCTCTAGTTTGATATGGAGGTAGCAGCTTTAGATTCCTTTCATGTTGAAGCAATAGAAAATTATGAATTCCATGACATTATATCATTATACGAAGAATATTAAGGTTCTCCCATATAGGGGAACATTCACCCACTGTACATCACCGACCAATTCAATGGCATGGAAGTTCGCCGCTGCCTTGTTGACACAGGCTCCGAGATCAACCTTATCCCAACATGGACATTGCAGAAATTGGGGTTGTCCGAGGAAGACTTTTCTCCCTCTGAACTGAAAATACAAGGTTATGATAGGACAGATCAGACCCCAGTTGACAAGATCTATTTGAAGACCCAGTTCGGTGGCCTAGTTTCCAATACTGATTTTATGGATGTCTCACAAGACACCGCGTACAATGCATTAATGGGATGACCATGGCTCCACCTGCACGTGGCGGTTCCCTCGTCGTATCACCAGTGCCTCAAGTACTCCTTCAATGGTCGAGTGGGAATGCTCCAAGGTGACGTGTCTACTTTTTCATCTTGTGAATCCCGCTACCTATATTCCGACTATTACAAGATCAAGGACAAGAATATTTTAAGCCAATGAGATCGATCATGTCGTGGTTTCAATCGACCCCTGGGTAGGTTTGGATGACGCATACGTCTTCCCGATACATCGATTGGAGGCCACGACCCTCGATATAGGGAAATGTTTTGTTGTTTCTAGTACAGGGGGGAAGCATATTCTCAGGTCCAAGCGACGTTGGGAGATCACTTTATATTCTTATACAAATCAAGACTCGGTGATCCTGGATTGCCCTATTCCCATAAGGTATCGAGATGTCTGCCCCATGGCAATGTCGATACGTCACACTTTCCTATTTCACCAGGCTGGAATCAACCATCTCAAGACGACGTGCCAATATTGATTTGATATTATCAAGTGTGGCCCCTTGGGCCGAAGACCAAATGGGATCGGGTCGACAACCTTCATTTTTATGGTTTCAGCAATACTGGAATCTCACAATGCGGTGACCACTACTAATCAGGCTAGTACCAATCCCCCGTCGGAATATTCTGACTCGGAAAAAGCTCCTCTCACTGGGTATCCCTCCTCTGCAAGTAAAGAAAATAATTTAGAGGATGATCCCCCTACCTTTGAAGAGTTCGTATCCACCATGATCGATGAACTGGTACAGGTGAACCTCAATAGGGAGGTAGACCCAAGACCCACGTTGATTAGTGCCACCATGTCCCTCTAGGAGTATCAATGGTACATAGACTTCCTGAAACAACATCATGATGTATTCTCCTGGAGCTATGATGAGATGCCAGGACTAGATCCTCAAGTAGTCGTCCCCCACCTCGGTCTCCCGAAAAATCATCTCAGGTTTAAGCAGCCTCCTAGAAAGATGCACCCTTATCATGGTGTCATGGTCGAGGATAAAGTCGATAACCTCATCAGATCCAATTTCATTAAGGAGGTCCAGTACCCCAAATGTCTAGCCAATATTGTGCCAGTCGGGAAGATGAATGGATATATGAGAGTCTGAATTGACTTCTGGGATCTCAACTATCACTGTCTGAAGGACAATTTTCCCCTTCTTGTGATGGATTTCCTGATTAACGCTACATCTAGATTCCAAACCCTCTCCTTCATGGATGGGTACTCCGGGTACAACCAGATTTGAATGGCCCCTGAGGATGGGGAGTCCACGGCCTTCAGGGTGCCACAAGGTATGTTTTGTTACCATGTCATGCCCTTCAGCTTAAAGAATGAAGGTTCCACCTATCAGTGGACCATGAATAGCATATTCAAGCTAATCCTTAGGACATTGGTGGAATTCTATGTGGATTATTTGGTCATCAAATCTCTCCATCGCCGGGACCATCTCAAGGACCTTGAGAAAGTTTTCACCTTCATCTGTTCTCGCCACCTGAAGATAAAACCATTGAAATGTACCTTTAGGGTCACCTATGGGAAGTTCCTCGGCTTTGTTTTTAGGTACCAAGGTATCGAGATTGACCCTGAGAAGATCTAGTCCATCAACCATATGTCTCCCCTGAGCAACATTCAGGAACTTCGGGGCTTCCAAGTCCACTTGGCCTACATACGCTGATTAATAACCAATCTGGATAGAAATTTTAATCCCTTTTCTTGTCTCATGAAGAAAGTAACCACCTAAAAATGGGACGAAGAGTGTCAGGCCATGTTCAAGGAAATCAACCAATATTTTCTCCAGCCCCCAGTCTTGATGACACCCATCTCCGGAAAACCAATGGTCCAATATGTGACCACCATAGAATGATCTCTCGGCACCCTTCTTTCCCATAAGAATAATGAGGGGATAGAGAACATCCTTTAATACCTCAACAAAATGCTCCTCGATACAGAGACCAGATACTCTGCCATCGAGAAGAGCTACCTTGCACTGGTATTCATAGTACAGAAATTGTGACACTACTTGCACCACCACGAAGTACAGCTATTGTCTCCGGAAGACCCACTGAAGTACATTCTGAACAACCCCATCGTGACAGGACATCTAGATTAGTGGATGGTGATTCTTTAGTATTTCTATATCAGGTTTGTCCTTAAAAAAGATATTAAAGGGCAAGAATTGGTAGACTTCCTTACTTCCCATCCAGCTCATGCTGACCAGTCATTGGATCTCAATTTTAATGATGAGGAAATCCTCTCAATAGATCATGTCATCACATGTTGGCAAATGCATTTAGATGGTGCTTCCCAGAGTCCCACTGGTAGGAGGCTCAATGACCCCAGGCTCAAAAGGGTAGGCTTGGGTATCATCTTTATTACCCAGGAAAAATCCATTTTTCCGTACTCATTCCTGTTGTCATAAGGTTTCACCAACAATGAGTTATAGTATCAAGATCTTATCCCTGGACTTGAGCTGGCCCTCGAGATTGATGTGACCTATTTTCATGTGAATGGGGATTCCGAACTAGTCATCAAGCATATCACCGTTGACTAGGTCGTCAGAAAACTGGAGCTCGTACCATTGTTGGAGCGCACTCTCCAGCTAATGTCCCAGTTCCCATCTCGGCTGGAATTTATTCATGTACCTCGATCTCAGAATGGTCGAGCTGACACCCTGGCTGGCCTGGCTGAATATTTTGCAAAACCTGAGTAGGATGATCTAATTATCCATGAGGCACATCGAAGATTCATTGATCGCATCCCCCTAGGTGACGACGACGGCCTATAGATGATCCATCTTACCACCGGATCCTCCACATCAGGACCCCCAGGTCCCTCAGATGCAGTGGTTGAAGTTAATTCCGACTAGAGAGCCCCTGTTGTCAAGTATCTCCAAAATGGTTAACTCCCAGCTGATTGGGTTGAGCGCAAGCGAATCTGATGTCACGCACTGCAGTTTACCCTCCAGAGTGGTCCCACTTTTGAACATATCCTCTTCAAGCGTGGGTTTGACGTTTTTCTCCTCCGTTGCATCCAAGGAGTCGAGATTTCTCAAGTCATGCAAGAGGTTCACACAGTTCCTATGGTGCCCATCAGACTGGGCCAAAACCGGCTCACCAGATCCAGAGATTGGGGTACTTTTGGCCCTCTATGATTCATGACTACGTCAAATTTGCCAAAAGGTGTCATACGGGTCAAGTTCATGCCAACTTCATGAATTGACCACTGGAGCCTCTCCACACTACCAAGTACTCTTGGCCCTTTGCAGTCTGGGGATTGGATGTAGTGGGACCATATCCGCCGGTGATAGCTTTCCAGTGTTGGTTCATCCTGACCACTACGGATTTTTTTCCAAGTGGGTAGAGGCAGTTCCACTCAAGGAGGTCAAAGACTATTCTATCATTGACTTCATGAGCTGCAATATCATCTACCGCTTCGGAGTCCCTCATGTTGTCCTCACCGATAACGGCACCAACTTCTGTGAAGTTGAGTTAAATAAGTTGTACGCCCAGTAAAACATCTTCTCTAACCATACCTCCCACTATCATGCATAAGAAAATTGGAAGATTGATGTTTTCAACAAGACCCTCTCTAACATTTTGTTAAAAATGGTTGGTCAGAACAAGAAGATTTCTCCAGTCAAACTTCCCAACACCCTATGGGATTATCATACAATGACTTGTAATTCCACACAGGTGACCTTATATTCCCTGTTATATGGAACAGAAGCTGTCCTGCTTATCGAGATTTAGTTTCCTTAGTTATGCACAACGGTCTACGACCAGTAGGTGCTAGATAAGGTAACTGAAAGTCATCAGGATAAATTGGAAGCACTTGATGAGAATAGGCTTCATGCCCTGCACAACTTGGAAAGACACCAGAACAAGATGGCCAGATCCTTCAACAAGAAGGTCTGCCTCCACTCTTTCCTGCAAGGTGATATGGTATTTTCCCTCAGGACGCCAATTATACCTGGTAGGAAACCACCAAAGTTGGAGACCAAATGGGAATTACCTTTCATTGTTCACAAGGTTCACCCTAATGGTGCGTACTCACTAGTGACCATGGATGGTGAGCGTACAAATCCTCCCACCAATGTCAAGTTTCTCAAGCAATACTTTTCTGGATCCCACTGGTCTTGTATGACCCTAAACTGCTAGGTCTAGCATTATCGTAAACAACCTGGTCCTACATGACTTTAAACATAAAAATCTCCCGCAGGATGTTAAACTTTATGGCATCCTGCAAGACATTAAGCTGCACCCTTAGAACTACGTGTGGATTGATTCCCATCCTTATGGGATATGTAGGAATTCTCAGATGCTCATCCTTGAGTCCAGCCCCAGACTCTTCTCTTCAACTGTCCCCCTGGGTATAGTTCTCTTGGAGGGTCCTTTCATGGTATAGTGTAGTCTTCTTTAGCCCCACTCATGTTATGATTATGGTGGTTGCACCAGGTGCCCCCTCCCTGTTCTTCTATCCTCCGACGTCCTCACCAAACGATGCTAAAACTGCATGGCCTTCAAGAACTACGTACGGCTTGGTTCCCATTCTCATGGGATACATAGGAGCACTTAGACATTTTGTCTGTTGGCCTATCCCAAACTCTAGACTCTCCCCTCGAGACAAATCATATGGCATGGCGCAGGCTTTTTCCCTAATCCACATTGAGTTTATCATAGTCCCATTGTGTGACCCATTCCCCAGAGACTTCCACCTCTTTCACCATCCTACTTTATGTTGAAATGTACAAGTACACTTATGCTTCACTCACACTCTTTTCTTGGGACTCCATTATCTTTCATATCTGAGAGGAGCCCCGAATGGCATAGATGATCGGCCCAAGGGCCCTTATACCATCTCAAGACAATGTCCTCAAGGATTTCAAACAAAAAGTTGATACAAGTCCCACATTGAAAATACAGTCAGCGATCGATCCTCATTTGTTGTTCCCATTCCAGGTCACACGATATGGACGATGTGTTTTGAACATGGTCAACAACTATCCTTTGTCACTATCGCCACCCCCATAAGTCTCAAATAGTGAGGTTAGTGGTTCATCCTGCCTGGTCGTACCGTCAAGATGTTGTCTCCCCCAGCTGATGCCAACTATATGAACCTTATATAATGGGGAGATCCAAGTCCTACTCCTTATTTCCCACACCGAGCATTGATCACGTGGGATTAGGAGCTATGAGGAGGTAGCACCCGCATAAGAGGTCATATGACAACAGTTGGCTGGAATGTCCAACCTCAGGTCCCTCGGCCTTCTCAGGTCTATTGCCCAAGTGCTCACTTGGGGTTGTACATTGTGGTATGTGATTATTTCCTCATTCACATTGAGTTACTGGTCATGTTTTACACCCCCCCCCCCCCTCGTTGGGGTATCCTACCCCTATCTTTGTCTCCTCTAGAACTAAATATGGCTTGATTCCCATCCTTATGAGACATGTAGGACCTCCCAGACGTTTAGTCTTTAGGTCCAGCCTCATCTTGGCCCCTTGGCCTGCATTCCCCCAGGGAGAGGAGTATATGGTGTGGTATGGGATTATGTCCTCATTCACATCGAGTCTTGTAACAACCACGCCATTTACCTCCTTCTCCTGATAGTTCTCCATCCCCTTGTTCTATACTCATCTTTTCAAACCATCCACTCTCAAGATGAGCCCCTAGATACTCTTCAATGATTCACCAATGTTCCCAAGGGCACTCTGGTTTAGCACCTAGAATGTCAGATTCTACCCGGACATGCTTTCACCCATTTCTCAGGCTTCATGTTCCCCTTCATTAGGGCTTCCATCACCTTTCACATCTAAAGGGACCCCTGAATGGCATGGATGCTCAGCCCAAGGTCCCTCCTACCATTATGGGCCAAATTTCATAAGGGTTTCGAGCAAAAAATGATACAAGTCCTGCGTTTTTGAATTTGTTCAGCGGTCGACGCTCGTCTGTTGTTCCCATCTCAGGTCATACGATATGGATGTTGTGTTTCAAACACGGTCAACAGTTATACTCTATCATCACGCCAACCCCATTAACCCCAAAATTTTGGTTACATGAATCATATCCTTCTCCCACTCATCATTTCCATGTATAACTTTGAAACTCTTGGTACTATTCCTCAGTGCGCATCTGCACATTAGGAGGAAAAAGACACGATAAGGCAATCATTCGGGGCTCCGCACCAATTTCCCCTTTGCATGTATTTCAAATATTTCAAATACCTTATCTTCCCTTGTCTCCTACACCGAGTTCGACTCACATAGGCTTAGGGATTAGATTAACGTCCTCACTTACTTGGAATAGTCCCGCTTTTCCATGGTCCAAGTTATAAGTCCTTAAACTATGATCTTTTCATATTTCCCCTTTGTAAGAACTACGTACGGCTTGATTCCCATCCTCATGGGATACTTAGGATCACCTGAACATCTCATTTTTGGGTCCATCTCAACTAAGAGTTAGCCTCTCCTATCCCATTTCCCCTAATATTTTATGGTCCCTTCGGGCTGAGGTTTCTTTCTTGGAATCGCGCATGGTGTGATATGGACATTGTCCTCATTCACGTTAGGTATTCTTTATCTCACCATGCACATTCCCCCTTTATCCTTGTCTCTACTACGTCTATACCACACGATGTTGGTATGCATGGTTGGTCCCATCACATGACCCTAAACTATGACAATATTTTCATGGCCGCACGATAAAAAATGACACTACATTGTGATGTCCTTGCTCTAGGTACATAATGTTTGGTATCGGTCACACACCATACCATTTTTCAACACCTTCACATGGCTTCATTTTTGTGGCGATGCCTGGAAATTATATCCTAGTTCCATCGATTTACAAAAAAAAACACACTCATTCATCCTAAAGGACAAACAAGATCTATCAAATAATGCTTCTTTTGGTGCAGGGGACAGACCCGTACAACCTTATTTTCCCTAGCACCGGTATCTTACCATGCCATTCTTAGAACTATGTGCGGCTAGATCCCCATTCTCATGGGGTACGTAGGAATTTCCATGCACATTTTCTTGGGCCCAGCCTAACTTTCATTTTTAGTCCCTCGACCTGAAACCTTCCCCATGAAGCGCACGGTGATCCGGACCAGGTCCTCATTCACATCGGGTCTTGTAATTACATCATCGTGTGTCTCTTATTTCCTACAATCCATAGTCCAAGATCTATGACCATAAACTAAGACCACTCCAAGTTCTTACTACAAGACATTAAACTGCACGACATCTTCCAGAACTATGTATGGCTTGATTCAAATCCTCATGGGATATGTAGGAACACCCAGGCATTTTTGTCTCCGGGTCCAGCCACAGGAATCTACAAATCATGTCCCTTCTTTTTCGGCCCCTTGGACCGAAATTATTTGGGAACATGTGGTGTGGCGAGTACCTCTTAGTTTCTTGTTCACTTAGGGGTTTTCAATAGTCGCACCATGTGTTTCCCACATCTTTTCCTAGCATGGTCTGAGTTCTATAACCCAAAACTAAGATCTCCCCATGGGAACTACGCATCAAATTTGGAAATTTTTCCACCTTATATGCATTCCATTAAATCAATCACCCATTAATGGTCCACCCTATGACCTTAAGCTGAAAGCGTGCGACCCCAGGACCCTTGTCCTTGGGAAGGGACTAGACTCCCTCTATCTGATATGTCTTAATATCGTACTCAGATGAGTGTTGACAAAGAGCCCGAAGTGTGGAATTTTCATGGGGACATTCCCCTCATTCCATGTCAAAGATTTGTGAGCCTGTTATTTGTATCCTCATACTCTTCCACATCCAAAGGTACCACCTTCATAGCCTGGTCTAATGCCACCTCAGCTCACCTACCATTTCAGGCCAATGTCCCTAAAGATCTCAGATGACATTTGTAATAGGTCATGTGTTTCAAACATGGTCAGTGGTCGACCCTTATTTGTCTGTCACCATTCCAGGATAATGTGATAGGGATACTATGTTTCATAAATGGTCAATAGCTTTCCCCTATCATCATACCACCATCATTTTGGTTCATATCTCGAGCATCATGATTCACACGTTTCCACTTCCTTATATTCAAGTTTAATTCTGATATACTCAGCTTTACTTCTTCACACATATTGGAGAATTAAATTGGTGGTTCAGCATCATTGGGACGTCATTCACCTAGTGTCCCATCATCCCTAACATGCGCCTCCCAATGCTAGCAAAGTCCCATCACTATTTCTTATTTCCCACATCGATCACGACTCACGTTGTCTTAGGAGTTCTGGTAGGACATGTAATGGCACAGCCATGCCACACGTAGTTTTCCTCATCCCGCATGACATTAAACTACTCTATTAGAACTATGCATGGATTGATTCCCATCTTCATGGGGTACATAGGAACGCCTGACCACTTTGCTTTGGGCTCAGACTAATTTTCACTTTGGGTGCCTTGATCTGAAGAGCTTCCCCTGAGGATACGTGGTGTGATCTGGACTCTAATTCCTCATTCACATCGGGTTTATATCTACCGCACCACATAATACCTTCTGGAGATATTCCCTTTCACTCCACGTCCTATCGTATGACGTTAAACTGCATGAGTGCATAGGTCCTCAACCCTTGACACTAAAATGTGGTTCTACCCTGAACAAGTTCAGGATTCCCCATGATAACATTGGGATGTGATAGTTTCCTCGTTAGAGAGGTCCTGTTAGGAAGTATGTTTGATCCCTGATCAGACAGATATCCCCACCTAATGTGTTTCCACCACAGTGGCATAATTTCAAGAGTGTTGGACTCCAATTGAACAACTCATCGCTCCACTCTCCACACTTTTTGTTACCTTTATTCAGACCCTCGTCCTCTTTCACATCTAAGGGAACCCCCTAATAGTATGGATGCACAGACTATGGCTCGCCTACTATCCTGGAATAATGTTCTGGAAGACTAATGGATGACATTTCGAGTCAGGCCCCATGTTTCGATCATAGTTAGCAGTCGGCCCTCATTTGTTATCTCCATTTCAAGCTAACACAATAAGGATACTGTGTTTCGAACATATTCATCAGTCATTCTTAATTTTCATTTCATCACTACAGTGTTTCAAATCTTGGGTGTTGTGATTCACACCTTCCATTCCCCCCTGTTTGGATTTATTCCAGCACCTCTGGCATTACCCCGTTCATGCACAAGAGCACATCAGGAAGATGGTAATTCCACTGTTCTGAGATCTTCATTCTCCAGTCAGGTCTCTCTCTTCTCTTTCCAGGAATCTAGATTGGTTGTTTAAACCTCGGGTTCCTGAAGCTTGGTTGGCACTCCTACATTCAAGCGAAGTAATAGTGTGAACATCCCTTGTTTCTCACATCTGGTACGACCCATGTGATCTTATGAGTGGATTTCTATTTATATCGAGATTGTGGTTGGAAGATGTTAAACCAAATGAACAAGTAAAAAAATCTATCCATACATGTAGTTCAGAATAAGAGGCAGTAAGGAGAAATGAATTTATGAGTTCGGCCAAAATAAGGCCCTTAAGGATTAGCATCTTGAATGGATCATTCTAACACCGCTACCTTTTCGCTTGTGGCCTCCAGGATTGCTTCATGTCTCCTAAGGGTCCTATATTCATCATCGACCACAGAGCGTAGTGCACTGGCCCTAGCCTGTGCTTGTTCCTATCCACTTTGAAGTTCAGTCATTTGGTGAACCGCATCCACTAGCTGCTCTTGGGCATCGGCCAGCTAAGCCCTCAATTTCCCCACAAGCTCAGAACAGTTGGCGATGAATACCTCCTTTTCTTTCACCTATTATTCAAGGTGTCAGACCTCTTGTTCTGCCTTAATGAACACTTGGGTACTCCCCGACTCCTTCTGACACCAGGAAATGTCGGAGCAATGGATCCTCTCATGCATCTTCTCAGCCATGTAGTCACAGACTGTCGAATGGAGATGATGAGCATCCACCCCTCCAGCACAGAGAAAGCGCATCCAGGTGTATAGAAAAGCAATCCATTTTAACCATTCTTCCTGAGACTGATTGAAAAAGCCCTTAATACACTTCCACCCTTTGTGCCACGTCATCCTTCTCTCCTAGGTTGTCTCTGAGTCAGAATCATCTATCTCCTCAGGATCTTCAGGTCGATAGTCGGGTAAAGCAGCCAAGAGACCGATAGAAGGGTCTTCTTTGGGGAATCCCCCAAAGTGGTTAGGCTCTTTAATGTCTGGGAGACCTTCCTCTCTTGCCTCATCCTCATTATCTTCTTCTCCAACTTCCGACCCCTCCCCAACATTGGTATCACTAATATCAACAGCTCTTTTCTCACCTAGTGTTGGGGCTGGCTTGGTTTGGGAAGTGTGCCATGAATGGGACAGCATGTTGGCCATTGAATGAAATGCAGATGACCTAGATTTAACATCCTGAAGATCCTCCAAGGTTGTGATTATAGCATAAACAATGAACACCATGATCAATTTAGTTCTCCGAAGGAAAATATCGGTGTTGAAATAATGAACTTACAAGAGCCCAAACCATCAGCCTCTGGTGTTCTAGCTTCTACAGGAGCTGTCATTGTAGGGGATCCCTTAGCACTCATCAGCTCAATAATGGGTATATTCCCCCCCCCCAACTTTTTCTATTGGAGCCTCCCCCCCCCCCCCTTCGGATGGAGACTCTTGGTCGGCACCAATATGCCCCTGAACAGGATAAGGAGATATGATTGAGGGTTACAAAAAAATGAAGGGGGAAAGGATATATATGGGCTGAGACATACCTCAAGTAGCTCAGTTATATCTATATCAGACCCAATAATCTCTCCACTCTCCCAAATACTCCCTCAGTGGGCCACCCCCTGAGACTCTCCACCTTCAAGCTCCTCTTCTCCTTCACCCCCTCCTTCCCCTTCTCCTTCTGCCTCCTCCTCTTTCATCTCACTACCCTTCAACTCCTCATCAATATCGTCATCCTCGAACAACATCTTTTTTGGATCATGCCCCTGGCTGAGAATTACCTTCACCAGGAGGGATGGTTCCTCATGCCGACCTCACTGGCGTGCATACACATCCATGGCTATCAAGTATGTGTGCTGATGATGGAATCTCACCATGTCGTCAATACGAATGAGATCAACCTCTGGAAACCGGAGTCCATCTCATATTATCTTTTTCCAAAGGGCTTTGTCACCCATCGACTATTGTAGGTTCATTCAGGCCGACCTCAAAGCTGGGAAGATTGTGTCATCGGAAGGTTAGAGAAGGTACCTTATATACTTCTCGTGAAGTTCCCTGGCCGCTCTGTGAGCTCCTCTCCCCCTAGGAGACGAGGGAATGGTCACACTGTTCAACGTCCCCGCTACTGAAGTCCCAGCCTATGTAGGCCCAGTTTCCTGACAAGCTTCCTCCCCCCCTCCCCCAACAGCACCATGTCTGCTCTCTAGTCGCCCAGGTTCTACACTAGCTACCTTGAGTTGCCGAACTCGCTTCCACAAAATTACCTCAGGGTATGTTATGGCCCAATGTTTGGCATATTCTTTTGAGAGTCCAGTGTCAAATCCGATGAGGTAAAGGTAATGATGTCTCCAGAGCCATGGGTCATGAACATCAGCCACATTTGGCAGAGAACGCAGGGATTCCTTTCCTCACAGACATCTGTGTACACTTTTTTTAGCATCCACTAGAGGCACCAAAACTGCCTAGTGAATCTTGATGGCACGTAGGGCTCACAAAAAATCTTCCCATCAATCAGGACCACAAGTAACCCACATTTGATGCTCTGGAAGTATTCACTTTTCTCTAGTGAGCCTTGACTATTGTCTATCATTTGGCCAGTCGGAGTGGGGAATGGGATAAAAGTGAAATTGGCATGATTGCTGATTCTGATCTTTACTCCCTCCTCATTGAGCGTCAATGGCATAACCCCAGCAATATTCATCAAGGAAGGTCGCAGGCCATTACCCGGAGTATGAATGGCATTTGGAAAGGTATATCCACCACAATGAGCCATGATCCAGCCATGAAAGATCTGAAAGGGACCACAGATCATCCTCAGTGATCCCCTTCTCGAAATGTGCCCCATAATGGAATACAAACAGGCTAACACGGGGACCCCCATATTGAACCTCTAATTCGCAGGCATGATGCCAGCCATTACTAATGTCACTGGACGAACTCCCATCCTTGTGTCCCTTACTGGTAGGAGCCACCCGCTCAGGAAGGTTGTGAGAAATCCGATGTACCGGACATTCATATCCTAACTCTCATTTACACTGAAGTTGAATGATTGATATTCCCCCAGCTCCAGGATCCTCCAATATGATTTTCTTCTACTCCTATGTGTCGCAGTCAGACACCTTCTTCCTCGCCCCCAGCATCTTGACTTTCGGATCACTTTGCAGGAACAAGCTGAACCATTTTTGATAGGTGATGTCCTTCAAAAATTCCTTGACCCCCAACATCTTCTTATCCAGCTCTAATAGATTCCATGTTAGCATATCAGTTTGTGATCTATCCCCCCATACATTCCTCATTGGGACGAATTCATCGTAATGGTGCCCATCCAAAGGGATACCCCCGATCCAATGAACATCCCAAAGACTGATATCAACTTCTCCATGGTGAAGATGGAAGGTATTTCTATTGGGGGACCATTGGGTAAACAGCTCTAGCCCGAGCTCATGCTGACGGTAGAAATGAAACTGCGACGTCCACACTGCCTCGAACAAATTGATGTTCCATAGTTCGGCCCCAAACTGGTCACACGTCTGGTGTACCCAATACACCCAGGCCCATTCACTCATGAAATTGCCTCCAAAGCGTAGGTCTCAATCCTGCAGCCAGCTCTTGGTTTCTTCGGTAACACTCTTATGGAAGGTACTTGTGTAATGGGCTAGATAATCCTCCGCAACTGGGTCACCTCCCAAAATGGTTCTGGTCCTAGGGTTCAGGACGTAAACATCCATATGCCTAGTTTCTCTAGCAGGATGGCCATTGTTAGTGATATTATATCGAGGGAGGTCATCCTTGTGGGTCACCCATGACTGCGGTGTGTTGACTTCAAATCCCAGCATAGGTACCTCCTCCAGGATACCGAAGTCCCATATTGGCTGGTTGTCAAATAGTGCATACTCCATCTGGGCTGGGGTCAACATGTTGAAGAGAGTATGGTTGCTGGATACGATCCTTCGGGCACCATAAACCTCAGGGTTGGAAACCATCTAAGCCCTTCGAGCAGCGAATGCGACTTCTCCCTTAGCATCAGCCCGATTGGAGGCCATCTTCTTCTGGTGAGGTCTCAAGGAGTCAGTGTGAAATTTTAGTCGTCAGCGCAAAATTCAGGAATTAGCGTGAAAAAAACCAGGTCTGCACATAAAACGACAGCTAAAATCCAGGAATTCTGTGCAAAAGAAATGATTTTTCATGAAAGAAAGGGGAATTTTTTCGTGTGCGAGAGATTAGGACTTTTCGTGCGAGAAAATTTTGTATGGCTGAGGGACCCGTGATGGTTTTTATAGGCGCGCAGGGTTTTCACGCATGCGCGAAAGGTGGATTTTGTGCCACTTCTCAATTTTTCACGCAACTAAATTTTTGGGAGTGCATGAATCCCAGGGAGTTCTATATCTCGGTGTTTCCCTCAGAATCCGACCTTTTCATTCCATTGTCGATCCGATTCTGAGGGGGTCATTTGCAGATACCAGAAAATGATCAAGGGGTGAAGGAGGTTTTGGTGCGACAATGAAAAGGCATATTTGGACCCACTGATCCATTCTAGGGGGCTCAAAGGGGCCGCACGAAAAAAAAATCAATGGTGCATGAAAAAAATCTCTCTCGCGTGGAAACCTGTGGGATCTACGAAAGCTTTTTGCGTGGGCATAGAAATTTGAGTGCAGCCACCCCGCATGGTTGAACTTCTGTGCTACCGACGCCGGCACACAATATTTCACGCGAGCCAGTTTTCCGCATGGATCCGGCGACCGTGACCTCCTATAAATAGAAGTTCACACCTTCAAATTCTGACGGCGGAAGAATCTGAACCATCTATTCTATGAAAAATTCCCTTCTCACATGCACAAAAGATGGCTCTTAGGTATGAGATCTTTCGTGCCAGGATGCCCTGGGGTCTGACTCCACGCGAGACCCCTCTAGATTAACCGCATCCAAATCCCTTAATGTCCCATCCCCTTCATGAAATCCATTTCATTTGCATGTATCCCTTCCAAATTCGCACAAAACTGGCCAATTGCATGCCTCTCGGAGTCCTTGCACACAATCCCTTGTGATTGCATGCAACCCAATTCCTTGCACACAATCCTTTCCAATTGCGTTCAATCCCATGTGATTGCATGAAAAACCTCCACTCCACTTTACACACCAATCTCCCTCATTTTTGTGTCAACCTAGCCTTTTCTGTGCAATCATACCTATTGTGCGCCAATTGCATGCAAACCTCCACGATTACGTGCAATCCCCTAGGACCCCTCACCCTGGACTTTTTCCCACTACTGCTCCAATTTTGCGCAACCCATCCTCCTGGGGCATGCTCTATCACATGTGTTCAATGTCCCTCTTCTGGACATCACTTCTGAGTTCCTCTTATGCCCTAAACATCTCTATCACACACCCTTTTCTTGTATGACCCTCTACGATCATACAAAGTAACTTCAAAGTCCCTTGGGCATTATTTCACATTGTGTTTATTCACCTCGTGATTCTTCGCAAAGGCACACTAACGACTATTACTTCTTCACATGGCCATGCTAATGTGGACCCACAATGGGATCACCTTTCCACACCCCCATTCACGGCGTTTTCTATCCCTTCTCTTCATCAAGGTGCAGAGGGTACCGGTTCTGTAAGTCCTAGGGGTGCGGATAAAACCGGTCTCATCAGATCTGCAGGACATTAAACTGCCAAGCACCATCATCCTCATCACATGACATTAAACTGTGACCCCACCCCGCGCATCATATGGGAGGCACCCCAGCTTGGAAATTCTTTTCGCCTACCCATCTCAACGGGAGTGAAATCTTCCTCATGTGGAATGAGATCCTCTTTGCTGAGGCGGCGCCTGTCCGCAGGGAAGGGTGACCATATTAATGTAAGACACCATCCTTTCTTGCAGGAGGTAGTACCCCTACTCCTCCTTTATTTTCTGGTACCAAAGGCTAGAAAAGGTTGTGGTGCGGAACAACTCTCCTCGTCTCATTCATGCCAAGTCCCTCTCCCACTGGGCTTTATCACCATCGGGCTTCTACCCTGGAGTAAGTCCCAATATCTATCTTTAGGCGGCTAATCATGTGTAATACTCTATTTCTTATTTGGGCCACTAACCACACGTAATCCCCACTCCACTTCCCATGGACGCACCTTTCGTGGTGTGATCGTCAGGTCTCTGCTGCCTCTTGTTTCTCACACCGAGCATGAATCACGTGGGTTTAGAGTAAGCATCGACCGTGAAATCCATTCTCACGGGCCACCTAGAGTGTAAGCCCCACACCACCATCCTAAACTACGTGGACATTGATCTTTTCCAAGGCAAGGTATGTAGGAATCCTCCCTGAGGTTTAAGCCCAACAACTGGTCGTTCCGAACCCTTTCACATTGGTGCACCAATGCCCCCATCGGAACTACGAGGTCTTTGATCCTTTTCTCCAAGGTGAGGTACGTAGGAAGCCTCCATAAGGTTCAATCCCACCACCCATTGGTCCCGACCATCTTCATGTCAGTTCACCAAACCCATCATGAACTACGAGGCCTTTGATCCTTGTCTTCTATATAAGGTTCGTAGGAAGCCTCCCTAAGGTTCAAGCCCAACACCCGATCATTCCGACCTCCTTCACGTCGGTTCACCAACACCCCATGCATCCTAGAGAAAAATCCCAACAACCATACCTAAAATACGTGGTCTTTGATCCTTTCCAAGGCAAGGTACATACGAAGCCTCCACAAGGTTCAAGACCACCATCTATCAGGGCCCCAGGTCCTCCTTCACATCGGTTCACCTTCATCTCGTATGACGTTAAACTATAAACCCCACACAGTGGTAAGTCGTTGTGTCCCCCAGTCAGTGGCAAGTCGTTGTGTCCCTCAATCAGCAGTAAGCCATTGTATCCCGATCAGTAGTAAGTTGTTGTGTTCCTTACTCAGCAGCAAGTCGTTGTAATACCATTCACTGGGACCCACATGTTTGGTCTGTCCTAGTGGCGTTAGAATAACTCAGGCTGCTATCCACACGTAAGCCCCATACACATCTTCGGGTTGTTTTCCTATGTTTACACCCCAATTCAAGCTCAACGCCTAACCTTACCCTCGAGAATATGTGTCTTAGGAAGGTCATGCCCCGACCCAGAGGTTCCACTTCCTCCGGGTCCCATCCACGCATCCATTCTCATGGACCGCCTCTTTAGTCATCCCATCGCCCTCCTAAACTATGCAGACTTTGATTCCCTACCACAGGGATATGTAAGAAGTCTCCCTGAGACTCAATCCCAACATTAGCATCATCCTCACAGTGGTTCCATCCCATTCACCACCCATTTCACTCAGCACCCCATCACCCATCTTGATTCTTACCCAGGTCGCCACATCCTGGTGAGGATATGTCAATCCACATACATCAATGTGTACTCTAGGGGTTACACTCGTCTGATCTACTATAGTCAGTGTTATGATCAGTCTTATCTGTCTACACTAGACGTTAAACTTGAGGCATACCCTGTGCTAAACATGGGTAGCTGAGGAAAACCTCAGAGACATGCCTATGGAATATAATTCCTCACATTCAACGTGGGATGCCTTGGGCTTCCATGCCCTCGAGAATCCCTATAATAAGGGACAGAAGACAACTGCGAATGTGTTCCAGCGTCCAGACATGCCAGTGATGTCCAATGTGACTACCCCCCTAACTGAAGGTTACTACCCTGAATTGAACCCTTAGAATGTCTTGACAGAAGCAGCGTAATTAACCGGCATCCATGAAGATATGGAATTGAGAAGAGTTTCACGAACAATGTATTAAATTTATAAGGAAGACCCGGACTAGGTAACGATCTCAAAGGAGGAATCCACATAAGAGCCAATATCCCATCATTTCATTTCGATCAAGGATGAAACGTCCCTGAATAAGCGGCAGATGTCACCCACCTTTGGGAAGCGGGAATGCGGGGAAACAAAACTGCTCCTTTCATCCTCAAACAAGATGGACGCACGTGCCCTGGAAAAAGGGTCAGAAACAGATTAGTTAGAACATGATGACCCAATGGTGTCGTGAGATGATTATTTATTAATTTTCTATTGATGAATCCATATTTATACACTTTATACATTTATGTTAAGGACTCAACAGTGGTGTCCTACTCAGATTATTCTCACACCCTATATGTGAATCTTGATACATGTGTACAATTTTTGATCAGGGGCCCAAACAAGGGTAAGGAACCTATGACATATTTTTTAATAGGTTTTTCTAGATGGAGATAGAGGAAATATTGGTACATACTCTGTGAAATTTTATGGTGATTTCACTTTTATCATTTTGGTCCTTTCTTCCTTTTGTAAATGTATCCATCACTTGTGAGGATCCCTGTTTTCAGTATTTATGACTCTGGATATTTTACACCATATCTATATAGAATGATATGTTGATATCATTGTTTCTATTTGATGATTTATTTCCCATTTTAATTAATTATTCCTTTATATATTACTTATCATGTTTTCTCTACTCTGATATTAACTATATACTGAGGGAATAGTCTCCCCATGTGTTACTTAAGCCCTCACCACTAGTTGGAAACCTATTACATATGGGGAGGCTTGTGTGAGGATAAGATTCACCTCGACCTAGACCATGTGATTTAGGTTGGGATGTAACAAATGGTATCATAGGTACTTTTTTCTTTCTTTGAGTTACTTTCTAGTGTTTTGTGGAATAAATCTAGGTGTGATGATATATAATTAATTTCACCTGATCTTGATAGTAATTTTTTTATTATATGATTTTGACTAATGTGTGGGTACCATAATGTGGGCCTATGCATTTTGTAAGTCCTAAGTAGGTTATGCCTAATGGTTGTGGGTAACTCTATGGTCTGTTCCCTAACACTTCTATGGGTCCTTGTGTGAATTATAACAATTCAATTGCTTTAATATTTGATATGTTGAAGGTGATAAGATATTGTTTTGATGTTTTAGATAATGTCGCCTCATTGGCATCTTGTAGTTATTTATAGGGACCTATGTGAGTACACTTCTAAAGTATGTAATGTCCCTATTATACCATTGGGTATTCATGAGTTACATGTTAAGGATTCCTTATATACCATTCATGTGTTTCTTGTGGAAGATACCCTTTAGTTAGGTGTGTTCTACATCATATGGGTTGGGTGGTGGTTACCACTGGGGATGGTCATCCATGGTAAATCTAAATCAAGACTTATATCTATAGTACCCTATAGAATTATAGGGTGTGGGAGGTCCCCAATATGTATAATATTGGATTGAGATCATCAAGAGGATATTTGGCTTGGTGGAGACATTGTCTGATAATCGAGTGAAGTTAGTGACTTTTATATTGTAAGAACCAACTAATAAGTGGTGGGGTGTGATGATCCAAGCGGATACATGAGGATTTGATGTTGGAAGATTTTAAGGACCTATTTTTTAGGAGTTCTTTAATAACCCCTTCAGGTCAGATATAGATCGGTATCATAGGAAACTTCAATAGGGGATGAACACAGTGGTCGAGTATGTGATAATTTTTGCTTGTTGATTTGTTTCACTCTATTTTGGGCTTGTATTAAGGCTCCAAAGTCTAGGAAATTTTAGATTTATATTTATATGTAGGTGAGTCATCAGTTTAATATATTTTACATGACCTTGTATTTTGATGTGATTTTAAAGTCTCTTACCATAAAAAATTTCTTGGATGGGGACAAAATATTTGGTGCTCCTCCCTCTTTCAGTAGAGGTTTTTTAGTCGTATAAGAGCTCCTTACAATAGTATGAAGAGTATATATCTGATGATATGTGTCATGAATGTGAGATATAGTTATGGTAAGATAGGGGTTCATTTATTACATATTAAAAAAGCAATCATCTTTTATGATTTCAGTGTGAGAAGCTAGGGTATTAACACAATTCATGTTCTAGTAAACTGATGGAGTGCCATTTTTTGGTAGGATGGGGAATCTCCAATTTTTTATTCATGTTTTCCTTGGACTAGTGGGAGAATATGTTTAGGTAATACTCAATAATAGATGGATTTAATAGGAGGACCTCAATTGGATAGTCATGATTCATTAGGGATATCATATTGGGGACCAAGCCAGTGACCACAAGAGTGGTAGTTATAGGTTACGGGGGGTTCAATCCCACTGATGAGCCAAGGATCATTGGGTAATGGTTGTTAATTTCAGGCTAGAAGTGTGAGTGCATCATAATTGGTTACCAAAGATGTAAGGGAGGGATCTTCAATATTAATAGCTATGGTTATGGTTTCCTTGAAACTTTCAGTATATTTATTTGATAATGGAACTTCCCATTCCATTGTTTCTTCTCAAGTTGTCTCACGTTTGGGGTTTCTAGTTGATTTGTCCACAATTTTTTTGACATGATACACCTCATGGAAAAAGGGATGGATCATGTGTGGTGGTGTATTGAATGTGTTTTAATTGTCTGAGACATGGTATTTTGTGGGATTTATTAATACATATTATGGTGAGCTTAAACATCATATTTGGGATGGGATGGTTGATGAATTTTTGCGCTCAAATAGATTATTATTGGATGAGGGTGTTTTTTACCTCCACTAAGAGAGAAGAGTATATTAATACTAGGGATTATAATTTAGTGGTAAGAAGAGTAAGATTTGACCTTAGCCAAATTAGGGCCATTATATCATTAGTTGTGGGTTTGGTTCATGAAGCAGACTACGTGATAGGTCCATCCATTTTTCCTCTAGTGGTGGATATTTAACAATATGTTTTTCTAAATTATTTATATATACTTCCTCATAAGAGGGTTATTGAGTGTGATATTGATCTCAGGGTAGGTGTGGGGATAATATTGATTCCCCCATATTGTATAACACCAAATGAAATGAGATTACTTAAGGTAAAATTTGATGACCAATATGTGAATGGATTTATTCTCCCTATCAAATATCATTGGGGTAATCTATTTTTATTCAATAAGAAGTCATATAAAATCCATTTATTGTGTATGTAACACCAAAAACTGAACTAAAATATGGTGAAAACCCAATATAGGTTGTCTAGGAATGGTGATCTAATTGATCAATTTAGGGTATTTATGTGGTTCTCCCAGATTGGATTATGATCAGGGTATCACCAATTATGTTTCAGGGATAATGATGTTCTAAATATGGATTTAAATAGAAGTAATAGAATATATGAGTATATCATGATGTAATTTTGGAAAAAAATGCACTAATAGTGTTCATGGATCTCATGAGCCTGATTTTTAACCCTTACCTAGACTCTTTTTTCATGTTATTCAATGAGTATATTCTTGTCTTCTCATGGACCTAAGAGAAGCATACTAGGAACCTTGAGATCATTTTTATTCCACTCAAATCATATCATATTTATAATAAGTTATTTTAGTGTTATTTTGGATCAAGGAGGTACATTTTCTTTGGCATACAGTTTCTGATTTGGGAATTTCTATCAATCCAGAAAATATAGAGGCTATTATGTCTTTTAATTGTCCAAGGAATGTGTTCGTGATCTAGAGATTTTTCAGAATAGCCTATTATTATTGGTAGTTCATTTAGAAATTTCCCTATTTGGTAGAAACTATGGTACAGTATACTAGGAAAGGGTTCATATTTGAGTGGAATAGAAGGTGTGAAGAGGTCTTTCAAGATTTAAATATGAATTTGATATCCACTCTGATTCTTATAAACCCATGTATTTGGTATATGGTTTATAATAATGCTTTGGGGGTTGGTCTTGAGGTTTTCTTAATGCATGGTGAGGAAGTAGTCATGTTGGGGTCACATCATATATTACACCATAGGTTGAAATACCCTACTCATGACTAGGATTTAGCTGTTATGGTTCATACTCTGAAGTTTTGACACGATTATCTCTTCAGTGAGATAATTTTCATCTACACTAGCTATAAAAGCTTATGATACATATTTTCTTAGCAAGACCCAAAATTGTGTGAGAAATAATGGGTTTAGTACTTGTGTAATTTCAATATCATTATGGTGTATACCCTGATAAATGGGAATGTTTTCAAATATTTCTTCAGTATGAAATCATAGGAACTGGGGATGTGGATATTAAATGAAGTGTGTAAGATCAGAATTCTATTGAAGGATTCATATATGGATATTTTAGAGGATTGAAAAGTGATGTTTTATGATATGTTGGATATTTCATCCACCATGGTAGACTGGTTCGTGTTCATCCAAGAATCTAATCTAGATTTTTAGATGATATGAGAGATATTTGTGGGAGATGAACTTTTTCTAGGATAGTCTATGGATGGGAATTAAATACTTCATGTGTGTGGAAGGGTTTTCATCCCCACATCCATGAGAGAAAAATTGATGATATAATCTCATGATTTGTTATGGGTGGTTCAACCTTGATCTTCCAAGATATACATTGATTTTAACTGCTAATTCTAGTGTCCAATCATTAATAAGGACATAGTGGGGTCCATTTCTTATTGCCTTGCCTATAAGATAGTGTAGGTAGAGAACCATCGACCAAATGACTTGTTTTACCCTCTTCCATTAAAGGTGTAAAAATGGGATGAGTTGATGATGGACTTTATTACAGGGTTACCCATGACTCTAAAGAAGCAAGATGTCATGTGCGTGGATTTAGATCATGTGATGAAGGTTTTATATTTGTTTCCCATTTGAGAGACACATGCTATGAGTAAACTAGAAAGTATTTATGTGTAAGACATATTGTGGTTTAAATATGTTTCTAAGAGCATCGCATTAGATTTGTATTCTCATTTCACATCATGATTTTCAAAAGTCCTATAAAAGGTACTTGGAACATATCAAAAGATATGAACATCATATCACCTATAGGCATACAGACATTCTAGGAGGACAATTTTAATTATATAAGTTACACATAGATTGTGTGATATTGATTTTGGTGGGTAATGGGTTGACCACGTATCATTGGTAGTGC
Source organism: Viscum album (assembly GCA_963277665.1). NCBI lineage: Eukaryota > Viridiplantae > Streptophyta > Magnoliopsida > Santalales > Viscaceae > Viscum > Viscum album. Next base: position 1,525,212,449 of record OY728133.1, on the reverse strand, counting down.
TCACATACAATAATATTTTTTAATATCTAATTCATATGGTACCTTTTGAGTCCATATATGGAAAACCATGTCGATCACAATTTTGTTCGAATTTGATTGGGGGGTAAATAGTGATTAGACTGAGCTTATTACAAGAGACTTCTAATTAGGTCTGGTTGATTTAGAAATTATTGGTTACCATCTATAGAAGGAAACATTCATATTCCAACCAGAGGTGATGACCCTTATATTTCACCATGGGAGATCAGGTATTATTGTAGGTGTCACCTTGGCTAGGGAATCAACTTTTTAGTAAATGGAGAAAGCTACCACCACTTTTTGTTAGTTAATTAAAGATTTTATAATGATTTGGGATAGTGGATTATAGATTGGATCTCCCTCCATGACATAAAGGTATTCATGATGGGTTTTATGTGTCATAGCTTCATAAGTATGATCCAAATGTTGTGCACATAGATTATTGTGAAGATGTCAAGTTAGAGGTGGATACATCATAAAAGGAACATATAGTATGGATTGTGGAACAAAACAAGAAGGTGCTGCATGGGAAGATAATGCCTCTTTTTTAGTCGTTATAACATAATGGTAAAATCAAATAGGGGATGTGGGAGCAAAAATTTGATGTCTGGGATAATTGATCATAGTTATTTGGTCAATACCCCTATGTGAACTTCATTGGGTAAAGAATACCTTAGATATGGATTTTGTAATTCCCCAAGATAAATAAAGGTGTTTTGTTTTTTAATTTGTTTTATTTTAGTGTATTTTAGTTGTTTTTGTCCTATTGAGGGGCTTAGAGGATTTTCTAGAGATCGTTGAGGAGAGGATAGGACTACAACAATATACTTCTGGTCCACATGATAGCTAGTCTATGACTACCAACTAATTGGTGATCTGTTCAAGGGCCTAAGAATTCTTCCTAAACCTATAGGATAGTGAGTGATGTCTAGTGGCTAGACAATGGGGTCCTGGATATATTTTTTGGTTAAGGTTTGTTTTTTAATTTCACTCAAAACTCCTATTAGACCTCCCCCACCCCTCTTCCATGATTCCATACATGATTTTTCAGTGGGGGGGGGCTTATTTGGGGAGGATTTTCCCCTCCAAACCTCATTTATTCATTTATTTAAATGTTGATCATTATGGTGGATTCCTCAAGGTAAATCTAACTGTATTCTAACTTCAAATATATTTCTCATTATTTTCTTTTTTTGTGACCATGATGCTTAAATTTTGGGGAATTTTTTAAGGTTTTGTTTTTTTTGGGTTATTGTGGAAAATGATTTTTTGTGCTTTAGTCTCACCATGCCTAAGGTAGTAAATCCCATACCATTTTATGGTATTTACATAAAGATTCATATACCGTTTTGTATGTGGTTGTGTGTATAACCTATGAGACCTCCCCCTATTGTATAAAATAATCTAGTTAGGTTTGTAATGGTGTATTGAAACCTTCATAGGGAGAGAGTCAATTTAGTTCTTGGTTGGAGTCATAATTTCACCCTAGATTATGGATGAAGTGGGTGTTGTCCACTTAGGAAATTTGACCTCAGGGGAGTTATTCAGGCTCAGTTCAGGCTAGTTTATCTTAAATAGATGATGGATGAAATGGAATTCTATTTCCCATAATTTTGATATTGTTTTTTATGAATATTGATATTTTATGCTTGTTTATTATGATGACCTCCCAATAAAATTTTAGATGGGTTAGTGTGATGCGGTAACCACCAAATAACTTTTTGGATGGGTTTGTGTGAAATGTTAGACCACCCAAGAATCATCGAGATTAGTAAAAATTTTTTAGATTAACCTCCATATTTTCCTCAGAATGGGTCATGGTGTGGTTAATGGAGTGAAATGTAGGATAGTCATGGTTTGTGGGTTATAATTAGCTATGGTGGTTCTTATATACCTTATTTCTGGCATGGAGCTGAAGTAGTTAGGGTCATGGTTCATGGTGTATTGGTCAACGTACAATAACCTAGCATGGTTATTAGTTGATTATATATTTATTTTCTATAGATGAACCTTCCTTTATACACATACTACATTTATGTTAGGTTGCTTTTTTGGTGTCTTACTGAGTTCATTCTCAAACCATACATAGGTATCTAGATGTGTGTACAAACATTATGATCAATGACTCAACCTAGGGAAAGGGGGTATGATAGATTTTTAGGTAAGTGTTCATGGGTGTGGATAGAAAAAATATCATGACATACTCTGGGACCATTTTTAGTAATTCATATTGTATCATTTTGCTACTTTTTTATATTTTTATATTGATCCATAACTTGTAATGATCCATATTTAATACTTTGTATGAATCTGTATATTGTATGCCATCTTTTCATAGCATGATATGTTTATTTTTTTTATTTCCATTTATTGATCCATTTTCCATGTTTGTTTATTTTTCCATTATTTATTGATTCATTTGTATCCTATACTCTAATATTCACTAGATTATAAGGTTATAGTCTCCCAATGTGTTTTATTTAGGTCCTCATCACTAGTTGGTAGACTCTTACATATGAGGATGTGTGCATGAGGTTATGTACCTCCTCATGTCAGATTGGGTGATTCAGTTTGGGTTGTTCCACCTTCCTCCAGCCATTCTAAGTCAATAAATTTTTATTCCTTTATTTACCCAATTTTTTTATCCTATTATCCTTCAACATGTTTTAGATACCTATTCAAAGGAAGAAGTCATGAGGTCTTCAAAATAATTAAGTACATTCAGTGAGGAATTTATCTCTTCAAAGTTTGTACCACCTTATTTATTTTCTATTTCATTTTTTATTTTTCTATATTTTATTGAGGATATCACGGACTTGGGAAGAGGATTGGTCGAAATTTTGGTCCATGAGGTTTTGACTAGAGGATGGTTTTTGTATCCAGACTGGCAGCGGTTGTACATGTCTTGGAATGCGAGTACCATGGTACGTTCTTGGGAAGATAGGCTTTCATATTGGGGTACTCAGGCTAATGGGCATGTATTTTTGGATGGGGATGTCACTCCCGCTATCTTTTGGTTGGTGTTTGTGTTCCACTTTTTGTTTGATGGTGGCTCATGCACCATATGTCATTTGTTATTGTTTGTCTGAATTTTATTTTCCTAAATAATTTTTTAGGATCGAGCATGCTTAGATCCTAAGCCTTCATGGTAAAAGTTAAATTAATATACTTATATAATAAGGGTATATCGATGAAATATAAGTGTGGATATAATCCATATTATTTATAGAACATTCATGTTTGGGTAGATTCATCCACCCACATAAATGATGATATGATACTTTCTTTATTTTAAATAATAGTGGGTTAAAAATATAAATAATTAATATTTATATATATTGTGAATTAAAGTTACACTCAAATGAATATCAGTTATAGAGTTACACTTTATTATTGAAAAAATAAACTAAAATGATAACGTTTTGGATTTCTTCTTTGTGTACGATACTCATAATATCCATGAAATGAATGTAGTATTTCTCTTGGTTTTATACTTTATGGTTTTTTGATTTTGGATGTCTTTGGGGTGAATTTAAAGATGTTTTGTGAGAATGGAGAAGGAATTTAGCTTAAAGTTCCTCTAGTAGATGAGATCACATCGAGAAGGGTAGTGTTGTCTTATGATTTAGTTAGCAGGAAGAGTTATAGAAGGGGTTGTCTTGGTTATTTCATGGATTATGGATTATGTTTTGGGGATCATTATTTTAATTTCATTATTAAGGTGTGAGAATTTAGTGAACCTATAAATGCTTGGGGTAGGTTTGTTGTATCTTGTCTTAATTAGTTTCATCATGAATATATGCTTTCTTACATTACATTTTAGCCTTAATTTTTCAATTTCACTCTTCTATATATGATTTTGTCATTATTGTCTTCATTTCATTATAGTTTTTTCTTGAGGTGATCAGGTTTGAGGGAGAAGATTGGGGTTTCATTCTTGATTCTCATGTATTAAATTATTGCAATATGGTAATGCATATTGCATCATTACCTTCCTTATTTATGTTGATTTGAACTAATGTTGACCCCTAAAACCTAGGGAGATTATTCCATGTATCATGGGTTTGTCTTTAGTTTCTCTATTACACCATGAATCATGTTTTGATTTGTGTATTTCAAAATTTTTAATATAAATTAGAGATTATTATCAAATCCTGTACATTCATTCATTACTACCCCAACCCAATGAATCATTTAAATCAAGTTGGGTTCTCTTTGATTTTCTCTTGGCATATTTCTATCATTTTTTTATCATGGTCCATTCCTTATTTTATGGTGTTCTCTTCTCTTCCTTTATCTCCTATTTTTCTCTCTTATATTATATCCTTTCCTCGTTATCCTTTATTGTAAGGTCATTAAAGGGTATATGTATTCAGTTTAACACTTTTTGGTTAATGTCTTGATGGATATTGATGTATCATTTTTTTCTGAGGTTTCTCTTGGGAGTCCTTGATGGTGTGATGATCCTTTTCTTCTCCATCTTATGTATAAATCATTGAATATTTAGTTGGGTTATGGTAATTGAAATATATATTATATTATTTCATTATAAATTAATAATTATCATTACCATGTTTTTAATTGGTAAATCGTTGAAATTAACCTAAGAAAATAATGTGTTGAAATAATGAAATTTAAATAGGAGATATAATTTTCATTTTCATTATGTTTCAATGTTGTTTTTTAAGGATTTATTTTTAGAGTGGCTGATAAGTATTTTTTTATATCATTTTTTTATTTTTAGTATTCTTCATCATATATATAATCGGTTAGGTCAAATAATGGTAGTAATGAAAATGGTGATATGAAAATATGGAATCAAATTCTTTATATTGTTTACGAATTGATTTTTTTATAGTTATTTATTTTAGAATAATTATAAGTAAATGATGTATTTTTTTCATCATGGTTTTTTATTCTTTTTTATAGTTTTAGTAGTTTTAAATAAAATTATTGAGAAATTGTGATGATGTGTTTTTGTTGTGGAATTATCTTTAGGGAGATGATGTGGTATTGAGTGAATGATGTTGTTGAAGAGGTGGACATGATATTGTAGTTATTATCAGGTTGATGTTTTGTTATGTCATAGTTTCCTAGTTTATAGGATAGTGGATGAGTGAAATGATTACTTGAAATTTGAAATAGTTTAAATGGTTTAGTGTGTGTTGGAAATAATAAATGAATTGATGGATGTTAATATGTGCTAAATATAATTATTAATGTTGAGAAAGTAGTGTTTTCATGACCCGAACCTACTGGTCTCGAGCCGCAACTACCCCAAGACTGCCTCCATAGGCCAGGGGCTGGCGAAAAGCGCTGAAGGCATAACAATCTTGGGGATGCCTTTGCCTAAGAACCTGCACACACACATATCCCACTCAATGCAGAAGTTCAAAGTAAAAAAGGAAACCAAAGTAAAAACCACTATAACCCAACCACAGTCATGCATCAACCTCTAAATAGTACAAGTAAAGTGCTGAAAAGTACTGACAAGATACTGAACAGAAAAAGGGGAAAAACATGTGCCCAACTAGAAAGGTTCCATAACCCGACAATAGGTAAATGAAAGTAAACAGCTGGAGAGTCTCACACCTGAAAATCCTACTATGACTACTGAACATAGCCCAAGCTCATGTGTCCTCTATGATCCTCCGTAGTCTCGATCGACCTATCCATCGTCTTCAGGGGCACACCAAGTGTGGGAAAACACCAAGAAGGGGTGAGTATAAAGATACTCAGTAGGATGCCCCAAAATATTAAGGGAGAAACAAAGGAGATACTAAAACGGTGAGCATTATACAGAACCAAGAACAGTGTAAGAGTGCAATAGAGAGAGTGCAGCTCAACCCAATGAAAGAAAATAAATAGACTCATCCAATCCAAGAGGAGATAGACATGGAAATCACGTGGCATACCCCGCGTGTTTTCACCTCTCCTAGAAGTAAAGTGACTGAACCCAAGGATTGGGAACAAAAGTAGAGTGTATATATATATATGTGCTAAAAAAGAAACCCGAATGAGTGTGTAAGGGGATCTCTGTCTCCAAGCTCAGCCCAGGAAAAGTCTCCAACAATTCTAAGGGTATCCATCACTGATGCCCAATAATCTTGCACGTCAAGCGGCCTCATCGCTAAACCGTACAACCAAGGGTATTACTCCGTAAATCACGGAGAAAAGTAAATAACTAGCCTCATATAAAGGGATAAGTCTGAAAAAAGTCATCGGGTAACCCACTACCCAGCCCAGCTAGAGGGTAAACCCCAAGAGGTCATCGGATAACCCACTGCCTAACCTCGCTGGAGGGTAAACCCTAAGGTCAATGGGTAACCCACTGCCCATCCTCGTTGGAGGGTAAACCCTAAGGTCACTGGGTAACCCACTACCCAGCCTCACTGGAGGGTAAACCCTAAGGTCCAAAGGTAACCAACTACCCAGCCTCACTGGAGGTTAAACCCTATGGTCAATGGGTAACCCATTGCCCATCCTCGCTGGAGGGTAAACCCTAAGGTCAACAGGTAAACCACTGCCCAACCTCGCTGGAGGGTAAACCCTAAGTTAAATGGGTAACCCACTACCCAGCCCCGCTATAGGGTAAACCCAGAACTGGTCAGATAACTCTGCACTGCTCGTGCCATCACTGGGTGTCACTAACACCGCTATCGTGCGTAGGTTTGGAGTGCGTCAAAGTAACCTCCAACCAATGCCCTTTCATGTTTCCACATTTAATGAGATCTTGAAAAAGGCATTGCATGCCCAAAAAATTACATTTTTGCAATCCTTGCAGAAAAACACATGAGATAGACTACTTACTCGCTGGAAACAGACTTCCGACGAAAAATTTATTCAACACCACTTTATGCCCATACGACGTCTTGTGGGGCCCACACCTCAATCCCGAAAAATGTCGGGTGAACTACCCCAACGCAATGCTCTCATAAAAAACATGCCAAAATGACTATTCATACACCCCAAATGGACGTCTAATGAAAAAGTCACAGTACGCTGCACACAGCTTAAAAGACAACTCATGGGGCCCACGCCTCAACACCAGCTTCAATGCCTGAAACCACCACGATCAACTTCGCCTTGATGTCAGGGTCACAACGCTACTGACGACGCCTAAAATAGACTTCGGATGCAGAAGCTGCAACTCCCCATATTATGAAAGCGGGGCCCGTTAGGACCCACACCTCAACCCCGAAACACGTCACACAGATCATACCATTGTGTTCCTTGCAGATAACCATGCGGCGTAGGATATTCATTTTCCCCAAACAGACTTATGAAGCATAAGTCGTAAAAACGCAGCATACGTCCGAAAGACGCCTCTTGGGGCCCACACCTCGGGCCCGAATTTAGGTGGGTGGATTGCGCCATCGCAATCCCCTCAGAAGAACACTCAGAAATGAGTACTCAAACACCCCAAACGAATATCAGGTAAAAAACTGGTGTTTCACCATAAAACGTGTAAACCAGGCCCTGCAAGGCCCGCACCTTATCTCCAACCTGAACGCTTTGGAAAATGCCCTAAAAAGTCTGCAAGAGGACTGGGGTCACGTTTCTGCTGACAACGAATTAATCGGACATCCCAAGAAGGAGTAATGTCTGATGAAAGAATAAATAAATAATTAATTAATTAATTAATTAATTAATCACATTAAGAGTTTAGTGCCACCGAGAAATGAAACCAAACCTCAATGTTTTCGAACCAACTTTGGAAGGACCGTCTCAACTCCAGAACCATAGTTCCTCTGACGGCACGTCAAAGGGACTTCCAGCTCACGAAGTACATACGTTTTGAGCTTTAATACTAATTTGATATTATTAAATTAAAGCATTATGGGTTACCCACCTTCGGGCACAAAACCCAAAATCCTTGAAACCCACTTCAAATAGTCCGCCTTGCTGACACAAACCCACAGTCGTAGATGGCACGTCAAACGGATGCGCCGTTTAGAAGTTACGACCCCCCGAACGCAAGGGGCCCAACCGGGACGGTTCACCCTGGCTGGCCCGGTCTAAACCTTCGGCCCGCGACCCAACCACGGGTCCGGACCAACTCACCATGGCCCACTCCAGCAACACCAGACCCCCTCGGGCCCGGTTCATCAAGAATACCGGCCCTTTGGCCGGTCTTCGTCACCCAGGAGGACCCGCAATGTGTGGATCCTTGTCTTCTCTGCACACCCGCGGTCAGCGCCTAGGGCGCCCCCCTTGCCGAGCGTGATGGGCCACCGCCGGACGCCTGCGCCTCTACCTCCCACAGTGCACCGCCACACTACCCTGGCTACACATCGCGCCGCTCCTCCGGTCGCGCACCACCCACTCAACGCCACCCACGCCGCCTGGTCCTCCGCGCTCCACCTTCCCGGGCTTCACCACCCACACGAACACGCCTTGGTTCTCCTTGGTGCACCGACCGAATTTGTCAGTGCTCCACCACTCAACCATGCCCCAGCCTGCCACTTCTAGCTGAATTTTTCGGCTGACACCCTTCATCCGCACCAGCGACACCCGACACTGCCACCTCATCCGAAACCCCGACCGAACCTCACCTGAGCACTGTGCTCCCGGCCGCACCCGCTGCCTAACACCTGAACCCCACTGCGCCACCCCGACCTCCAGCCACCGCCCTTTCTAGATCTGGGGCTTCCGACGGCCGCCGCCACCACTCCGGTGGCCCGATTTCAAAACCGAATGCGGGTTCGGGATCCTCGGGATGAGGCCTTCACAGCGCCTGCCCTCAATCATTGATCCAACAAGATTTGTGCATCTAAAAATTGGGACGAAGAGCACCCAAGAATGATATTTAGAACAGGGCTCAGACAATGGTTGTGTTCATTAGGTCGTCGTCTAAATTCCAAAGTTATAGAATTAAAATGAAAAATACTCTAGAAATTGATGAAGGGCAGATAACCAACAAAAATCCTACCTCAAATCGGTTGTGCGTCGTTAGCGGCATGTCCACGACGCTCCTTCTTGGATCCGCCAAGGTTTCGACGTTGGTCTCTCCTCGATTCAGTGAATAATGGTGAAGAACGCCGAAGAAAAAGAGAGAGAGAAGAAGAAGAAGAGAGAGAGAGAGAGAGAATAAGAAGAAGAAGAAGAATGGGTTCTCCCCCTTATCTCAAGCGAGTTTATAAAAACTCGCTGAAACACCACCCACGGTCGTGGATTCCAAAACCTCCACGCCTACTTATTTTATATTATGCCTAGGAAAAACACCCCATCTTGAACTCAATAGAAGTCTTGTATTTCAATTCTAATACTTCTTTTGAAAGTTATTTGAAGAGAACGGTAGTGTTAAAAATCACGAAGTCAATATTTTAAAATGACAATTTTTCCCTTGGGTGACATCTCTCACAGTAGGCCCGCGCCCACATCTTTTACATCCTTCCTAGGGTAAATGGAATGCTCTGGATGCAACCGTGCCCTGGTATTTCCAATCTGAGCTACCATTTAGGAGGAAACACAACCCCACCACATACATAGTATAAAAACACTTAATATTTTTATAAAATTTATTCTGGGCACATCGGGTCTCTGAATCACACGCCGTCTCATCTTCTAGCTCTAGAAATATATGTAGAAATATTCCAAAGTCTTACAGGGGAAAAAATGGGTCTCTACATCATTCTCTCCTTCAATATTTCCATCCCCAAAAAGAAAAACTAGAAAAAACAACTCAGGATATAGAGCTCACACCTAGCCCTCGATCTCCCAAGAAAACTTGCACAACACCATGCTGTCACAACACACAAACCACAGGGATGGTTCGTACTCATAAGGTCTTCTAATTTCTATGAAATGCATAGGAACACGCACGCACCTCATTAGTTGCGACACGTGGAAGACGTCGTGCACCCACTCCTACTATTGGGAGGGTAGTGCAAGATGGTAGGCAACCTCTCAATCGCTTGCACGATTCCCGAATGTCCCAAAGAAACTCGGGGGACTTCTCTGGCTAAACACATACTTTCCACATCATGACCAAAATCACGATTTGTTCCTAGAACATGGTCTCGTGATTACCTCCTTCAGAATACCCATCTGGTGAAACAACCAAGGATATCTGGTCACACAAGTTTTCACAATCGGTGCATCACAACTGAGGCTCCTTGCTAAGGGAACTTTCTATAACACTACCATTTTCCCGAAACATGGACTAACTCAATATCATAGTCTTGCGAAAATTTCAACCATCACTGTCGTCTCAAGTTCAAGTCTCTCTGGGGGAGGACGCACCTGAGAAATGGGTTGTCTGAGCAAACCACAAAGCGATCTCCCATAAGATAGAATCTCCATATTCTCAGGGCAAAGACTACCACTATCAGCATCACATAGTGAAACATGCAGCTCTGCTTATAGGGTGTCCATCACCTCGACCTATACTTGATTGCGGTATCATGATTGACGTTGAGCACGCAAGGTACCAATGAACAGGGAAGGCAAGCAAACTCATCCAACTGCTAGAGGCTAGACACGAAAAGCACATGGCATACCCCACGTGTATTTTCCCCTCTTGGAAGGAGAGTAATCCCCAAAATAGGAACCCTAGCAAACCCACTAGTGGAACCTCAAGTAAAGGGAGGTCAAGCAAAAAATCCCCACTAGAAAACCCAAAACCTACTCTGACACTCCACCGCACAACCCTGCCATGAATGCACATGTTAGAGGGACTCATCCACCGCACCTCAATACTATTCACTTTGGGTGGTACTGAATCTCCCTCATGGTTTTGATCGCATCACAAAAATGCATCTCAGTGGACGAAGAACCCCTCTTTCTCATGCATTCAAAGCAACATCAGACAACACCAACACATGGTTACACTGATGCCTTGCGTCACCCTTGGTAACCCCTCGAACAAAGAGTTAGATGAAAAGAGTACCTCACACAATGTCTAACAAGTTCTACTGAGAAAAGTAGAAAAATACATAGATCATACCTCTTATCATCTCATGAATTACAAGATTGTAGACATCCATAGCACACAGCCGCCTACGACCCCGTCTGTCAGTTCCTTGAGCCCGACATGGCCCGCTTAGTGGTGGTGGAAGGACCTTGAAATGCCATCCGCCAACCACAGTTCTTTCTGATCTTCTGCCAACACCACCTCCCTAGGGACCACCCTATCCTCGCCTGGGATTTCTCTTGATCACGACACTGCCTCTGTCGTGGCGGTGCATCTACCAACTATCTGGAAAACTCAGCACATTTGTCTGAGTATTCTCACGCCATGTGACCTCACACATCACAACCATAGCACTAGTCCTCCCTGGGCTGTATCGGTGCTCTACATTGTCCCCGACCATGTTCCCAAGTCTCATCAAGGGGAGACCCCCGGCATTGAGGCCCTTCCAATTGACATCCCTCTAACAGAAATTTCTCTGTCACCAGTGCCTGCTCCAGCACCTTGAGATGGGTGTGGATGCACAAGGGCACTACGCTAGCATGAATCTCCTCTATAGAGACCTCACTCAAACTTATGTGTTTGGAAGTTTCAATCATGGAACACATACAAAGAGTACCAAGTAAGGTCTATGAACCTAGTTTCATACTCAGCCACTACCATCACTCCCTGCTAAAACTCCAGCAGCTCCTGAAACTGTAAAAATCATAAGTAAGAGGGGTAGTACTCCTCACAAAATAGCTACTAGAAGTCATCACATGAGAGTACCAACTCATCGTGCATCAGAGTAACCCTATATCTACTAACGCCAAACTTCTTGGTGGAAATAGACTGGCTGTAAAAGCCACCATCAACTTGTCAGTGACTGAACAAGCCTGAAGAGGTGAACCACCGACTCCAGCCAACCCTTCACTGTCTGAGGGTATGGCTCACCGTGGAACATCAGCGGTCTCTGACACTGGAAATCACGTAGTGTGCCCAGCATGTGCTCATCATCAGCCTTCACTACCGATACTATCTGCTACTCCACAGGTATAGGTGAGACTGCATGTCCTCCTGGAGAAAGGGTAATCATATGATGGATCTTGAACTAAGGCCTTGTCGCTCACAGAGTCGTTGTCACAGACTGGAGCTAGTATCATGGCTGGCTATCATCGCAGAGACATCTAGAATGAGATCAAGGAGTACTGTGGTCAAATGATCATATATATATCAACAACGATGGGAAGCTGACTCAAGAAGGGCATCCAAATACTCAATCCTATATGATGCATGAACAAAATTCCCTACAACAAGTGTCTCAGTGTGCCGAGTCGACAAGAAGGTTATCAGGGTCCTCATGAATGGATATGTCGGCCACTACACCATCACTGGACTCCCTGTCCTGAGAGATGCTCTCAAGACACGTTGACACTATTTCCCCAAAACTAAACCAATTCCTTTTTAGGGACGTCCGAACAATGCCCCAAGGAACGAACCACCTCTGATACCACTTTGTCACAACCTGAACCTACCAGTCTCGATCCGAAACTACCCCAAGCCCAACTCCATAGGCCAGGTGCTGGAAACAAGTGACGAAGGCGTAACAATATCAGGGAGGCCTTTTCCTAAGAACCTGCACACACACACAGCCCACTCAATACAAAAGTGCAAATTAAAAAAGGAAACGAAAGTACAAACAACTATAACCCAACCACAGTAATGCATCAACCTCTAAATAGTACAAGTAAAGTGCTGAAAAGTACTGACAAGATACTGAACAGAAAAAGGGGAAAAACATGCTCCCAATTAGAAAGGTGTCACAACACAACAACAGGTAAACGAAAGTAAACAGCTGGCAAGTCTCACACCTGAAAATACTACTACGACTACAGAATGTAGCCCAAGATTCTGTGTCCTATACGCTCCTCCTTAGTCTTGATCGACCTATCTATCATCTGCAAGGGCACACCAAGTGTGGGCAAAGCCTAAGAAGGGGTGATTATAAATATACTCAGTAGGATTCCCCGAAATCTCAAGGGAGGAACAAAGGAGGTACTAAAATGGTGAGCAGTGGACAGAACGAAGAACAGTGTAAGAGTACAATAGAGAGAGTGTAGCTCAACCCAAGGAAAGAAAAGAAATAGACTCGTCTAATCCAAGAGGAGCTAGACATGGAAATCACGTGGCACACCTCACACATCTTCGCCCTTCCTAGAAGGAGTGTAACTGAACCCAATGAGTGGGAACAAAATTAGGGTGTATATATATATATATGTGCTCAACAAGAAACCTGAACGAGTGTGTAAGGGGATCTCCGTCTCCAAGATCAGCCCAGGAAGAGTCACCAATAGTTATAAGGGTAGCCATCACTAATTCCCAACAATCCTGCACGTCAAGAGGCCTCATCACTAAACCGTACAACCAAGGGTCCTGCTCCGGTAATCACGGAGAAAATTCACTAACTAGCCTCATACAAAGGGCTAAGTCTGAAAGAAGTCATCGGGTAACCCACTGCCCAGCCCAGCTAGAGGGTAAACCCCAAGAGGTCGTCGAGTAATCCACTGCCCAGCCTCACTGGAGGGTAAACCCTAAGGTCAATGGGTAACCCACTGCCCAGCCTCGCTGGAGGTTAAACCCTATGGTCAATGGGTAACCCACTACCCAGCCTCACTGGAGGGTAAACCCTAAGTTCAATGGGTAACCCACTATCCAGCCTCACTAGAGGGTAAACCCTAAGGTCAACAGGTAACCCACTGCCCAACCTCGCTAGAGGGTAAACCCTAAGTTCAATGGGTAACCCACTGCCCAGCCTTGCTGGAGGGTAAACCCTAAGGTTAACGTGTAACCCACTACCCAGCCCCGCTGGAGGGTAAACCCGGAATTGGTATGATAAATCCCCATTTCTCATGCCATCACTAGGTGTCACTAACACCACTACTATGCATAGGTTTGGAGTGCATCAAAGGAACCTCCGACCAACTCACTTTCATGTTTTCACATTTAATGAGATCTCAAAAGAGGCACCGCATGCCCAAAAAGATTAAACTGTTTTAATCCTCGTAGAAAAACACACGAGATAGAATACTTACTCATTGGAAATAGACTCCCGAAAAAAAGTTATTCATCCCCGCTTTATGCCAATACGAAGTCTCGTGGGGCCTGCACCTCGGTCCCGAAAAATGTCGGGCAAACTACACCAACGTGATGCTCTCAGAAAAAAAACATGCCAAAATGACTATTAATATGCCCCAAATGGACGTCTGATAAAAAAGCCGCAGTACGCTGCACACATCTTAAAAGACGGCTCAGGGGGACCACACATCAACTCTGGCTTCAACACCTAAAACCACCCTGGTCAACTTTGCCTCAATGCCAGGGTCACAATGCCGCTGACGGAACCTAAAACGGACTCCGGATGCAGAAGCTGCAACACCCCGCATTATGCAAGCGAGGCCCTGTGGGGCCCACATCTCGACCTCGAAACACGTCACGCAGATCCTACCATCGCGTTCCTTGCAGATAACCACGCAGCATAGGCTATTCATCTGACCTGAGTGGACTTATTAAGTATAAGTCATAAAAATACAGCATAGTTCCAAAATCCGCCTCGTGGGACCCACGCCTTGGGCCCAAATTTATGCGGGTGGATTGTTCCATTGTAATCCCCTCAGAAGAACACTCAGAAACAAGTAATCAGACACCCCAAACGAATGTTAGGTGAAAAAAGTAGTGTTTCACCGTAAAACGTGTGAACCAGGCCCTGTGGGGCTTGCACCTTGTCTCCAACCCAAACGCTTCCTAAAATTCCCCAAAACTTCCACACGAGGACTGGGGTCATGCTGCTGCTGACGATGCATCAATCGGACATCCCAAGCAGGAGTTAGGTTTGAAGCAAGAATAATTAATTAATTAATTAATTAATTAATTAAATGCATTAAGAGTTTCATGCCACCGAGCAACGAAACCAAACAGCAAAGGTTCCAAACCAAATTTAGAAGGACTGTCTCAACTCCAGGGCCACAGCGCCTCTGACGGCACGTCAAACGGACACCCGGATCATGAAGTATGTCTGTCACGAGCTTTAATAATAATTAGATATTATTAAATTAAAGTGTTCTGGGTAACCCGCCTTCAGGCGCAGAACATAAAATCCACAAAACCCAACTCAAATAGTCTTCTTTGTTGACACGAACCCACATCCTTAGATGGCGCATCAAACAGATGCACCGTTTAGAAGTTACGGCCCCCCGAACGCAAGGGGCCCAACTAGCCCGGTTCACCGTGGCCAGCCCGTTCTGAACCGCCAGCCTGTGGCCCAGCCACGGGTTCGGCCCGACTCACCGTGGCCCGCCAGCCACGGCCCGCTCTAGCAACTCCAGACCCCCTCGAGTTCGGTTCTTCAAGTAGACTGGCCCTTTTCCTGGTCTTCGTCGCCTAGAAGGACCCGCAAAGCGTGAGTCCTTGTCTTCTCCGCACACTCAAGGCCAGCGCCTCGGGTGCCCCCCCTACCAAGCGCAACCGGCCCCCGCCGGACGCCGGCGCCTCCGCCTCCTGCAGCGCATCGCCGCGCTGCCCTGGATACACATTGTGCCGCTCCCCAGCCGCACACCGCCAACTCGACGCCACTCGCACTGCCTGGTCCTCCACGCTCCGCTATCCCGGGCTTCACCACCCATACGAACCCGCATCGGTGCTTCGTGGTGCACCGACCGAAGTCATCGGTGCTCCACCGCTCGACCGTGCCCCAACCTGCCACTTTCAGCTGAAGTCGCCAGCTGACACCCTCCATCCACATCAGCAACACCTGACACTGCCACCTCATCTGAACCCCCGACTGAACCTCACCTGAGCACTGCGCTCCTGGACTCACCCACTACCTAATGCCCGAACCCTGTTGTGCCACCCCGACCTCCGGCCACCACCCTTGCCAGAGCCATGGCTTCCGACAGCCGCCGCCACCGCTTTGTTTGGCCGATTTCAAAACCAAATGTGGGTTCGGGATCCTCGAGATGAGGCCTTTGCAGCACCTGCCCCTGATCGTCGATCTGACAAGATTTGCGCATCCAAAAATTGTGACAAAGAACACCCAAGAACGAGATTTAGAACGGGGCTTAGACGATGGTCTTGTTCATTCGGTCATCATCCCAATTCCAAAATTATATAATTAAAATGAAAAAAACAAAAAAAAACTCCAGGAATTGACGAAGGGGAGGATAACCAACAAAAATACTACCTCAAATCGGTCGTGCGTCATTGGCGGCATGTCCACGACGCTCCTGCTTCGATCCGCTAAGGTTCCGACGGAGGTCGCTCCTCGATTTGGTGAAGAACGGTGAAGAACACCAAAAAATAGATAGAGAGAGAGAGAGAAGAAGAAGAAGAAGAAGAATGGGTTCTCCCCCATATCTCAAGAAAATTTATGAAAACTCGCTAAAATGGCACCCACGGTCGCGGATTCCAAAACCTCCGCGCCTGCTTATTTTATATCGCGCCGAGGAAAAACGCCCCATCTCGAACTCAATGGGAGTCTCGGATTTCCATTCTAAGACTTTTTTTAAATTTATTTTAAAAGAACGTCAGTGTTAAAAATCACTAAGTCGTTATTTCAAAATGATGATTTTTCCCCTGGGTGACATCTCTCACAGTAGGCCCATAACCGCAACTTTTACACCCCTCCTAGGGTAAACGGCATGCTCCGGACACAACCGTGCCCTCAGATTTCTAATCCAGGATATCATTTAGGATGAAACACAACCCCACCACGTGAATAGTATAAAAACACTTAATAGTTTTATAAAATTTATTCTGGTCACACCAGTCCTCAAAATCGCATGCCATCTCAGTTCCTAGCTCTGGAAATATATGTAGAAATATTCCAAAGTCTTACAGGGAAAAAATCGTGTCTCTACAAGTGGTTATATGAAATTATAAATTCCAAAAATTTATATGGAATAATGAATGTAATGTGGATGGTAAATTCTAATATTGTTAATAATGAAGTGAGAATTGAATGTATAAAAATTTAATAAATGATTAAATATAATGTTCTTGATGATTTAATAATGTTAAAGTAAAAATGATATATAAAATGGGATTAATATATTTTTTTTGTGAAATACTGGTGATTTGGTATAGTGGTGGAGTAGGTTCATGATGTTCCTAGAGGTTGAAGGGATATTGATGTTCAATGATGATATATTGTGGATATAATGTCATGTTATAAGTATTTGACCTTAGTTTGGGTAATTTCCCTATTATATTTTCATTATACTTTATTTTATTTCTTACACACAACCACCCTAGTCTGGTAATATAATCAGCACCCACATGATGTCTTGGGTTTTTCATATATTCCTTAACATCCAACATAGATATGATATGGATATTATATTACTATCCCTTCCCCGCTCTCACTTTTAGACATAGTACATGATATGATGGCTTGAGTTTATATGGTTATGATGTGGGTATATATTTGGTTTGTACATGGAATGAGGATGTAATAAGTTTTATATCATACACGATTGTGTACTCTATCATTAGGTGTTATGTGGATGGGGTTGTGATGTGGTTTTGATATAAAGTATATGGTTATGGATATGTGGTTGTTTTGGTGATGTGGAAATGTATTTGTGTGTTATGTAGTGATGTGATTTATAGATAGTATGAGAGAACCAAGTGTTTTGTCATTGGGATGTGGGAGAAACTATTTTAATGGGGAAGGGGATGTTGGGTACTTTTATTATATACTTTCAAGATATTATATTACTTTACTTACATGAGGATTTTGATGAGTGATATTTGGTGTGGATAGAGATTTTTTTAACTTTTTTTGTTAATGGGTTAGTTACACTATCTATTTACTAAGGCATTTATTAGTATCTTCTATATTTTAATTAGAGTTTTTTGTGTGTATAATACATAGTAAGATTGTGTGATTACCCATATATATATTTTAAATTTTAAATTTTTATAGGATATATGTTTTTGATAGGTCTGGACTTCACTACATCATGATACGAATTTGGTTTGTGTTTATGGAGTTGTTGTCATGGGAGTCATCTCATAGTTTTTATTTTGGATATTTTATATTATTTATGACATTAAATTAATTTTTCTTGTTAGATAGGGTGATTTATGGGTATTATATTATGTCTTTAGTATTTATGAGGGTAATTCCTTCCATATTGTTTTCTACCCTCAGTTCTAGTTATAAATCCATGGCCAATTGAAGGAAGACTTCAAGAGTCACAATAGACTTTTATGCCATCTCAAGAAGGGTTCTAATAAGGAAAGGTCATGAAAGAGTGGTATCATAGCTTTGGTTAAGAGTTAAGATAAGTCATGGAGCTAGGAATTGGTGAGGATTATGTTGTGTTAGTAGGGAAATGACATCTATCAAAGAAATTATGTGATATATGTAAGGGATATTGGAAGGGACACTAGAAATTAGGGGCCTATTTGATCATATTCAAGGACCTTAAGATTATTATACATCCTTATTATCCTGGTAAATCATATTCAATAGGGTGGGTTGATTGGTGTTTTTAAATCATATTAATTTTTGTTATTACATGTAATATGTATCCCAATAGTTATAAGTTCCAAACTATCATAATAAGAAATAAAAATAAATACATCATAAATAAGAAACTAAGAAGTTCACACTTAACTGAGACAAATAAACCAAATTAAATGATAGAAAACATAGAATGAAATAATTAAATTGAATTTAAAATAAAATAATTAAAACTAAATTAAAATACATTAGTAAAGGATATAATAGTTTTAATCAAAGGAACACTTCTCATTTAACCCAAATAGGTAGGAGGATTAATACCTAGATCCAAAGGAACAAAGTTACAAAACTTTGGAACTTCCTTGATCTGAAATATCATAAGTGAAAGTCCTAACTGTGGACTTATTTAGTAGAAATTGGTAGCAACAAGAAATATCATTGAGATCCCCTTTAATAAAATAAATATTAGAAATTTATATACCTAGACATATTCAAACTAAAAATTTGGAAGAATTTATTCATATCCCTAGAATCACCACAATCACATGAGACTATAAAAAAACAATTAAAATATAAAACATAAATCATTTTCAATGATAATATCATAATGAAAATATCTACAAGAACTCTAAAAAACACATAAAAATAGAAATATTCAAGAACTAAGATGGTTCATAGCTCATAAAGATAGATATATTAGTGTATAATCATCCACTATTTCTTGAATCCTCAATATTATAGTTATAATTATTTTGTGTAACTAAATCATAAGATAAACTACATAATCTTTGAGTATATTTTTCACATATAAAAATACTAGTTCTTACATGATATACTTCTCTAGATAGTTCATGTGGCTTCATGATATTCTGGATGATTACAGTTTCAAATCAACTCATTCAAAATATGTAATTTGGAAGTTAAAACTGTAAAAAAACTAAAAAAACTTTTTGAAATACGATTAAAACAAATAGTGTGTTTTGATTCATTAAAATAGTTGATCTAAAAAAATTAAATTTAGGAAATTAAAACAATAGTCTCCCCATTTTTGATAATCACAAAACACAAAAACTGTATAAAATAACATGAAATAAAGTAAAATAAATTATTCTTATGAAAATATTACTCCCCCTTAGAAATGAAATGAATGTTGGAAAGGTTTATCCCTTACTAAATCAATAGAATCAAACAAAAATTTCACTTCCTTTAAAACTATTTATCACCCTTTCTACCCTTTTTCCCCTTCTACTTTCTACCCCTTTGGGATTATTAAAAACAATACTAGGATAATTATTAAAGAGTAAAAGAATAAGGTAATATAAGAAGAGTAAATAACTCTATGTAATAATGAGGTTCCATATATGAATAACCAAATTTTCATGCATTTTATAAAGATAACTTCAAATATTGAGATTAACAATAAACTAAATATTGTTAATAATAGATATAAAATACTATGAATTATAAGATAATGACTCAAAAAATAAAATTTTTATATAAAAAATAAGACCATAGTGAGAGGGTATTCATTAGAATCAATGTAAGATAAGAAAATGAATAAATTTTAAATTTTAAATTTCAGTTGCCATTTTATACATCTAGTAATATTCTTTAGACGGTGTAGTTTTGAAAGATTTTCATGTTGAAATGCACAAAAATAAGGACATTTATTTGAATAATTTCCCCTAAATCATAGCATGTGATGTGAAGGTGATGCATATCATAGATTATGATATGTACATATATTAAGAGTAATCATGATTCCATGTAAGCCTCTATCATAGTATGTTATGGACATAAAATTTGATATGTGAGTGCATAGTAACTACAAAATCTTCCATATGATTTCAATCAGTTATAAAATAATGGTTTGAATAATTTATGGAATTAAAATTCACATAAAAAATTCAAATGATCTAAAATCCAACATGCATGCATTATGGTTAATGCATGATGGTTGTCATATAATGACAAACGATGCTATAATTCCTCCATTGAATGAAGAGAGATGATATAAAGTGATAAAATTCCATTGTTGGATGTGTGTGGAACTCATAATCTATGGATGAAGGTCTCTTAATTCTATTTATCATTTTATCTATACTAAGAAGGTGATAGCACAATGTTGTAGATTATGGGATCCTCTTGTTTCAAATGAATATTCTATTGGTTATGGTCATCCATGTGGAGGGAAGAGACAAATGGATATTTGTAGGTTATTGTGATCAATACAACTCCTGTGAGTTATTCAGAAATGGAGCTTATTTCATTTTATTACTTCTATTATTTTATGTATTCATTTTATATGTTGGTTATATTGATGATAGATTCAGTGTTATAATGGGTTTTTTCATTACATTTATCATATGATGATCTCTCTAAACCCAACAGGGGTATAAAATCCACATTCATCAATGAATTTTCATTTTATTTGACTGATTTTCTAAAGAACATGCATATTGTAATCTTCTTGTGCCTATATCAGAGCATATGATATAGCATGGTTTAATATCAGTAATTGTATAATCAGATTTATTGGCCTAAAATTATGTTATAAGATAATATAATATATGTTTCTAGTCATAGTGTATGACTGTGGTTTATTATAAGGTATGATACACTAAAAAATCATGGCTTTTTTCATCATAAGATATAATAAAAGTTATATCATAAGATATGACTGAATCTTAAGTTGTATGAAAATAGATCATTGAGTCATAGTTATGATATAGTATATATCATCAAAGATGATTGGATCATACTTAATAAATTACCCATATATAAGGTTTTTTCCTTTGTGTAATTAAAAACCCTTACATATGGGTTACTCTATGTGAATTTTATTTATACAAGAGATTCTATTATGTATGGGATAACAAATACATATGAGTGTTTCCCATTTTCATAAGAGTAAAAAAATTATGTAAGGGTTTTTATTTAGTAATTTTATATAAGTGTTACCCCATACATAAGGGTTTACCCTTTACTTTGGAATTTAAATATAAGTGCCTTTGATTATAAAATCATGTATTACAATTGATAATGTCCCATTATCAATCACAAAATATTATTTAATCCCAGAAATGATGGAAATTAATTTTTATCTTGATTTGTTTAAAGTTTATAATTTTTTATAAAATAAAATATTTTAATGTTATAAATATGATTCTTTAATGCATAAATTTAATATTAAATGTACATATTAATATATCATGTTTGGAAAAAAATGTTGCCTTATTGATTTATTCATTTTGAATATTATTTTTTTATAAAAGGTTTATGAAATGTAATTATTATATATGAATTAATTTATTTTTTTAATTACTTTTTATGAACATTCATGCCATGAATTACATTCTAGGTATGACAACACATGATTTGGTTTTCATCAACCCTATCCTCAGCATGTAATTAAAATTATTAGATTGAATTTAATTATTGAATATATTTTATACATATATGGTTTTAGATTTATGATGAATGAGAATCTCACTTGAGTAAATTATCCTTTGGTAGTGGGACTTTAGGCTAGACATCTCATTGGCTTGGAGGCTTTTTCCTTATTCTATAGAATATGGGGGTTATCTATTTGTGGCTTCGGGCTTACTCATGTGGGGATTATCAATTCCATATAATTCTAAATATTTTACTAAAAAATAAATTTACCCAATAAATAAGAAAATTTTGATATATGTGAATATTTTTTATTCTCTTTTTGGGTGAGTAATAAAAACAATTGGTTCTTTAAATATTTACACATAAATATAATTTGAATATATCAATTTTTGGGGATGGAATAGGTATTCCAAACCTAAATTGATAAAATCATGAATAAATAAAGTAATAAAAATGAGATAATAAATTTTTTAGGTGATGAAATAATTATGAATTTAATATCCCTCTGATGTATATTAAATTTTTGATATTTTGAATGAAAATCCCCAAAATACTATGTGTGAGATTATTTCCAAAGTATCACTTATCATTAAATTGATTATTCATTATGTTTGACCCTAATATTTATGTTCTCTGTAATAATCTTTTGTAATTAAATAAAGAAATAGGGTGACCTTAACCACTAGGTTCCTTATTCTTTGAATGTTTTTTAGGATACACTTAGCTAAGAAACCCTAATTATTATAATAATAGAGGAATAAAGTTAAGTGAATCCATATGATGAATTTGGTTAATTATTTATCCATCCATCTATCCAAGAATCATGTATGATATGATTGATAGTAGGTTTATACTATATATAGTCATGGATTATTTATGTGATAATTGGTGTAAGTCATGATGAAATATGGGTTTTGATTACTAAATTGATATGATGTATGGGGTCATCATTTTTAGTGGAATTATTTCCATTAGAATTATTTGATAGAAAGATATAAAACATGATACTCACCCATAGATATGTGTCTTTTTCAAATTATGGCATACATCAAGTTTATCATTTTGAGATTTTTTTATTGTTATTACCTACAGAATAATTATATATTAGTATCTAAGGTTGAGAAGTGTTTTTAAATAAAATAATTTTGAGCATATGAATATGAATGTTATAGAGGTGAATTTATTTGAATCTGACTCATGAGTATTAGATATTGGGTTTGCATCACACATGTTTACTTATAATAATAGACTCAAAGATATGATTGAATTGAAAAAGGGTGATGTAGGTTTATGTGTTTGCATTTAATTAAGTGTTCTTGCATTGGAAGTTAACAACTATGATCTAAGTCTATCTAGTCAATTGGTTATAGAATTGTGAAAATATAAATAGGTTCCCATAATAAATATAAATTAGATTTATGCATCTTATTTGGACAATAAGTGATTTTCATTCATTGTTAAGAATAATAGTTATTATATATATATGAATGAAATACTTTATGGAATCATGAAAATGTTAAATGTTTTATAAATTATGACTGTAAATTAATATTTTATTATTTTTAGGCACTTTTAATTAAAAAGTGAGAAACATCACAATACCAAATCACAAAACATCATGTACTAAAATAAATAGTCGAATTGTTAAAATAAAGTTTGATCCTATTAGAAGCATAATATTTATAAAAGTTCCATTAAAGACAAATAACATTTGTTTCTAGGTAATCCTTGATCAGATCTTCGAACCAATAGGCCATCATGTACCACATTTGAATGAGATCCTCCTCATTTATCTTCCTTTCATTGAATCCTATTATTAGTATAAGGTATTTATTATTGATCTATTCACAATTATCCTTATTTGTGTCTATGAGAAATAATATCTCATATATTTGATCAGCATCCTCATTAGGTGTCTTTATCATAAATTCCAACTCCAACATTTATTCCTTTGAGTGGTAGATAAGCTCCCATGCTGAAAATTTATGTGATTCCTCTTTTCCTACCTCTCTGTACAAGTTTTCCATCCTTGAAAGAGCCTCATGAAAATACCATCAACTACAGAGTCACGCTAAATCCTATTGGGATCTCCCATCATTCCATTTTATTTATCATGTTACATAATAACTCCACATTCAGGTTCCTTATCCTTATATATAGAGACATAGTCCATCTCATTGGTCTTTAATTTTGAGGAAGATATTATCTCCATGGGTTTAAAAAATTAAGAATAATCCTTCCACCCTTTTCAATTCATCCCCTTAGATAGAATGAAAATCCTTGAGTCCCTAGTTCCCTTCCTCCACTTCTTATATTGAGCCACCCTCCCTAGGTGCCTGACACACAACTTTAGGAATAATTCCACTACTAGACCGCATATCCCTAGAATAGGATCCCAAATTCAATTTCTTTTTTGGATAGGATCCAAAGTAGTAGTAAAATTCACCTCCTGGGTTTCCACTAGCATGTAAGGAGCATAAAAACTTGGTTGTGGACCAACCAGTTCATTCCTTATATGCTTGAATATGTCAGTCGCCTTCGATTCATCAATTTTGGGTCTCAGATCTCACTAAGAAAAATGGTTTAGGACAAATCTACAATGACCATCCTTGTTCATTGTTGGGGAAGTGTCCTTATCCTAGATGATCGGTTGTTGAGTAATTGAATCCAGAACCACAAACCCCTTATTCCAACCTCAATGACAATTTGAATTATGGTGACTCATACGATTATAGAAAAGACAATAATCCAACAAAGATTTGAACACCACTGATTATTTGCATCTAAACCCTCCCCCCCCCCCCAAAAAAAATCAACCCAAATTCACTCAAATGATAGTTTTGATACATTGAACTCAACCTATAAGTGGGGGAAATCGAATGAGAGATGGAATTTGTTCTACTATCCATACATAGGAATCATCTAACCAGATTTATAAAAATAAAAATAACTGTAATATTTTTAAAGTGTAAATGTTTCTTAGTAAAAAATACCCATAGATCCGTTTAAGGAGTGTCTCATTTCATATGTAAGTAATAATACCACCAGAATATGAATAATTGACTCCCATTTCAGCTACATAGATCACTAGACCATGATCAAATCAAGTCCTCTGTTCAACTAAACTGGACCATAAAGTGTTTCTTATCCTGAAGACCTGCAACTGTATAACCCTACAAACCCTAGGATCCATAGAAAACCCTGATAAAAGTTGAAATTGATGGCTGAGGATATCTAAAATTATCCACCAAATTTAGATAGTTTTTTCCAAAACTCACTCCTCCTAGAATAAATTAATTCATGTGTTTAAGATGAGGAATTGTAATTTCTTAAACATGGATTAATTGATGATGAATTAGTGTAACATTCTTATTTGGTTTTGGGAATATTTCTTGGAAACTATTTCTTTCTTACTTAATAAAGTTCTGTCTAAAGTGTTCATAAAGATAAGATATGAAATATGGAATTAAAAACATCCCAATATATATTTAATGAGGATTTAGGGTTGTAAATCATAACTAAGAATTTTTTATTTTAGAAGAATCATCAGTAAATAATAATCTAAATTGATAGTGGTATATTAATATTATAATATTATTAAACACAAATCTTGTGTATCCTAGTGTAGTGTTTTTTATGAGGAGAAAAAAACTAAAGTGTTGTTGGGAAGAAATTTAAACTTGTAAAATTCCTAGAAAAATAAATAAAAAGTGTTCTTAATATGGAATTTTAATCATTTATACAACGAATTATGGGAGAATAACTGATTAATGATATATAATAGTCTCAAGGGTGTGATAGGAATCATCAGGATCCTGAGATATTTTGGTTTCTTATGTAAAATTATGATAAGGTAATGTTTATAAGTGATGAACCTATAACGTACAGAGAGGCCACTGAGAGTTTTTATTTTGATAAATGGTTAAGTGATATATAATCTAAAATAGACTCCATGTACACTAAAAAATTTTGGAACTTGGTGGATACACCTAAAGTGGTGAGACCCATAGGGTGAAAGTTTGTTTTCTATATGAATATTGACATGGATTGTAGAGTGTATACCTTTAAATAATGTCTAGTGGAAAAGGGTTGAAAAAAATCATGGTATTGACTATGAATATACCTTTTCACCCGTTTTGATCATAAATTACATTATAATATTTCATTCCATAACAGATCATTTTCATTATATGATATATCAAATATGTCTAAAAACAATATTCCTTAATTTTATTTTAGTCAAGGATGTTTATAGGACACACTCCATAGTTTTTTAATTTCTAAATGATCTTTATAAGTTCTTTAGGTTGTAGTGTCCCATTAATAGATTGAATAAATCCTCTTGAAATTGGAATAGAGATCTTAATTATGCAATCAAAGAGTTTGGATTCATCAAGAATTCATCTGATTTTTGTTTATACAGGTGTATCTGTGGGAGTGTGGTGATATTTTTAGTATTTTATATACTTTTTATTAAAAATGAAGTCATAAATTTACACTCTAAATGAATCAGAATTTTTTCTATGTCTACAGAGGTCCATCTTTTCCTGATAATCAAGTGGATAGCTAATTACAAATTCTATCTCGTTAGGACATGTATTTATATTACTATAAAATTCAGAAAACAAGTAGTGAAGGTGGGGGTTCTGATCCTTTTTGTAGTCACTCATATTATAAATATTTGGTTAATAAAATTTTTCTCAATGAAATGCTTTAGTTAATTATTCATCATACTAGGTGTTAATATATATAGATATATATCTAAGTATTTAATTGGACAAAGAACACATTTATTGGTAAATTAGTATATCATTTTAGCATGTAGAACTCAAAAGGGGGGATTTACGAGTGTTGCATGGAATGAGTCATGGGAGGATTCAAAATCCTAATAAAGAGTTATAAAGGATGGATATAATAATTGTATTTATCTTCCATAGGATCTATCATGTATTTCTTGTTTTTTACTCGAACCAATGTCACTTATGATTTGATAATTACAAGTAGCTACCATTATAATCCCTATGAGAGTTACTAGATTGTTATAAAGAACATACTTAAGTACTTTAAAATTATTAAGTGTATGTTTTTGTTTCATAGAGAATATGATGAGCTCAATATAAAAGTTTAAATATAAAAAAGATGACATGGAATCTCAATTTGGTTTCATGTTTATATTAAATGATGGAGTTATCAATTGGTGGAATTCTAAATAATCTACTGTAGCAGACTCGATAACAAATCTAAAGTATATCACTATATCAATTGTTGTGATGGAATGTATTTATCTTATGAATTTAATCACTAATATTAGGGATATTCCTATCATTGAGGGAGTATTCAATCTTTAAATTGATAGCAATGGAGTTATTTTTCAGGATAAGGAACCTCTATCTCACCAAATGACCAAAGAAATCCTTCATAAGTTCCATGTAATTTCATAGATCATTCTAATGTGTGATTTAATGATATTTTAGTGTAATACATAGTATAATCTAGTGGATCCTTTTATTAAACTATTATAATAGAGAAAACAAGAGGTTAATGTTGAATCTCTTGGTATAAGATACATGATATATTTGATGTAATCATTTCAAAATGTATCTTGATATTATAATATGTTGAATCTCTATTTATCATTAATTCATGTGTTTTATGATTTATATTACATGAATAGTGGAATAATAATATCTCCTATAAGTAGTACTTTGATTTTTCCCTAATTTATGACCATGAAAGAGTAATATGGGTTGTGATGATATGTTAAGATTAACATGGGTAAAGTCTTATAATTGATAAAAAATAATTTTTTCTGATATATGAATAACAAACTCATGATATAATAAGTCAATTATTATTATTTATATTGACTTGAAAATGTATATAGCATGGAATTTCATAAGTTCATTGATAAAATTAGGGGTTTTTACTTATTATGAATTACCTTTACCTATTTTTAGTGAGATACATATACTGAGAACCTTCATACTTTGATTCCTTTATTATACAAGCCTTGAAGATTAGTTATTTAGGAGGTGTTTGGGTATGCCTCTAATCATTCCCCTAGTTATATATCAACCAAGATGGGAATTTTCCACTCTTATGATGAGAAAATACATATAGGACCTTGATCGAATTAGCCTAGGGAAATTCTAGTTTATTCCTGGTTGATCGATATGGGATCTGATCAGCTACTTGGATGAGGCACATGTGATGCTCTTATCTACTATATCAATGAAATGTGATTGATTTAATCAATTAGGGTAGTATTTTTTATAGAACCATGAATATGTTAGTTATATTATACTAAACCTAAATATTCAATCTCTAGTGGTAAATCAATGTCATAAATTAAGGGATTATATAGGTATACATGCGATGTATATGATATATCTTTTGGTGAACATGTTCATATGGAGATATGAATATTTTTTATCAATATCACACTAGATCCCTTAATTTCTTGAGTATAAAAAATGTTTATATAAAGGATTATTTTTTCTTAGATCTTTGAAATCAGGATTTTATAGTTGTTTTTAAAAATACAAAGGCAATTAGGGTCACACTGTTATGTCTTAGAATAAGGATAAAATTTTAGTCAAAATATTTTTTCTGAAATAGATTTTGATAAATCATATATAAAAGAGTTTAGATGTGTTCACAAAGTATTGTAGAGTTTTTTGATGAATTAATTAATGGGTTTTAATATAAGTTGTATATTATTGTAAATGCATTAAAATATGGATATTTTATTTTATGACATCTCTTAAATCATAGATTGTGATATTATTGTGATTCATATCACATATTGTGATATGTCAATATCATAAAAAGAATAGAGATACCAATGTCAGTCTCTATCAGAGTGTATAATATGGATTGCGATATGGGATGTAAGTTCATGGATAAATCCATGTATTCTATATGTTTTAATTCAGTTTTTAATTAATAATTTGAATTATTTATGGAATGATAACTAATTTAAAACATTCAAATGATCTAAACTCCAATGGGAATATGTTATGGTTAATGCATAATAGTTATCAAGTGATGATAGTAGATGTTATACTCCCTTAACTAAATGAATAGATCTTATATAAATGGATATTATCCCACTATTGGGTGTGTGTGACACTCATAATCCATAACCAAAACTCACTTCATCTTGGTTCTCCTTTTTTCTTCATTGAGAATGTTCTAGCACACTATAAGATATCATGGGGTCATATTGTTATGAACAAGGATTCTAGTGATTGGTTTCATCCCTATATAGGAAAGAATAAAAAACTATTTTTATGTTATTATGATCAATATAACTTCTTAGTTTTTTTTGAACATGGATATTTTTAAATTTGAACTTGTTATTTTATATTATTTATTTTACTTATTGTTTATGTTGACGATAGATCAAGAATTATAATGGGTTTATTCTACTGCATCATCTTATAATGATCCTAATAAATCCATAAATAAAATATATATCCAATAAAATATATTTAAATATCTTCAATAATACATGTAGTACATGCACCATAAATTGGAAAAGTTCTTTATAAAAAATAATGTTCTCCCCCTTCCTCAAGGAGTTTTTCAATATCAATATAATAGTAAATAAGAAATATAAGGTGATCACTTAACAATAATTATACCTTTCTTTTGTTTAATGTATTAGAATATTTTAGAATAAAAGGTTTCTAAAAATATATAATCAAGATGATTTTAAATTATAATAAATTAGAGAACAATATCTCATATTTGTGTGATAAAAGAGTCATCAATGAAAAAGGATATGAAAGACAGAAATATAGAAAGATATTATATGTACTTTATTATTCTATTGATTAGTTCTTTCAAGACCACATATAAAAAGAAAAAAATTACCCACATCTAAGTGTGGTGGTATAAAAAATGTAAATTTATTAGTCTAATTCTATTCTACATTAATTTTACAAATAATTCTTCGTGAACTATATTACAAAAACAATATTTGTAAGAAATAACTTCAAAAAAAATGAGTAGTGCCAAAAAAAATTGTCATTTTTACTCACATTCCTTCCTAAAACAAAATAAAAATTTTGGTAAAGAAAATATATTGGGTCCAAAAATATTAGAAAACATTACATTCTGAACCCACATATTTCAAATTATTTTATATTTAATAGTTTCTAGTTATTTTTGAAATGTATAACCTATATGTTTCAAATTATTAAACCTTATTCAGGGAGAATTGATTCTTCTAGGGACCTCCCATTTGACATTTTGTGAAAAAGGGTGAAGTCTTTAAAACAAAATAGTTTCTTTAGAAATGTGACCTACGAAAATATTCATAACCAACTCAAAAATATGTTGTCAATGGTTTCAACTATTCCAAAATATTATTAAAATTCTCCCTTTTAGAAGTAAAATTAAAAATAAACTCAGGATTTTCAACATTAGATTTTTATTTTACAACATTATTCTGATAATTAGATATTGAAATAGAAATATTTTTGACATTTAAATCGAAAGTAAGTTTTTAAAAACTTGAATTATAGTTATAAATATATACCTTTTTCTTATCATAGTGTTTCATTAAATTTTTATATTTTTCTCTAGGTCAGTCACATATTAAGATATTTCTTCAAACAACGGAGTATCATCTTCTCCATATAGAGAATAAGGGTAGGAATAATCTAGAGAAAAATTTGTAATTGAACTAATAATTATCTTGGATATAAAGATCTATTTTTTCTAAGGAACTGTGGAATGGAATGAAGTGATCTTCCCCCTCTCAAAAAATTGAAATAAATTTCAAAATATAGATTTTCACTTATACTTTTTGAAGATTCCTTTGCATCCCTTATCCCAGAATTATTATATATATCACTTTTATTATTTGATTAATCTTTCCATAAATTAAACTTCCTAAAAATCCTATTTATATCTAATGGAAGTTGAGAAAAATTACCTTCACTAAGTTTTATATTTCAACCATCTAAACCATGTTCATAAAAAATATTTAATGTACATCAGTTAGAGTAAGATTCTCTAAAATTTGTATAATAAAACAAAAATTAGTTCTTCTACTTCTCTTTCACCACATATTTCATAAGTTAATTATAATTTTATACTTGATTTGTGATGATTTCATCTAGACTCATATTTTTAAAATGTTTTGTGGCATCAATCGTTGTTCTTTTAGACTCTCTCTCTTTATCCTTCGGTTTTTTAAGAAAATATTATTCACTAGTTATTTATCAATAATATTCTCATCACCAAGTGTTTTTATCCCATTAACCCATATTTATAAATCATTTATTTATTTTAGAAATCGATTCTCATATAATAAACTCAAATTTGTGGTAAAAAACTCTAAATTTCACTCTTTGGGTCTCTAAAATGTAAAAAGTTCAAAGGTATGTTATCTCTATATTTCTCCAAATAAAAATTCCTATTTTATGGGAATATTATAGATATATATATTCAATGTCATCAAGAATAATAGAGTTTACTATAATTTATAGTTCACTTTTTATTTAGTTTATCCCTCTTGAGTAAAGTATTGTATCTCCTCCTCATAAATCTTGTATTTACCAACAATAATGCAATGGTTATCAACTCCAATATTAATCACAAAGGTATTCATATATTCTCAATAATAATCATAATTATAGAAATAAAATATGGGAGTCCTATAAGGATTCTGATTCTCCAAAGTTCTCATTGGTAATTTTTCTACTATAGAAAATGAATCTTTTATCTTCTATATGTTAGTATAAGGAAAAAATTATATAACATTGGATGAAAAATGTTTTGTATCAGTATAGAAAAAGAGGATATGATAATAAATATTTTTTATTTAGTAATAAATTATATTATCTCTAATATTAAATGTTTTATATAAAATAATAAAATATATTGGCTCTAAAACCAAATGGTGTCCCATTAACGTATCTTTAATAGGGTGGTGAATTGGTATTTTTATAAACATAATTTTTTTTCCAATACAAGTAATTATTTTTTTGGAAGTTATAAATTATTAACTATCATAATGAAAACTAAAAAATACAATAGAAATAAGTAACTCATAAATTAATACCTGACTAAGGTAAATAAACCAAATAAAATGAGAATAAACACAAAATGAAACAATTAAATGAAATTTTGGATGAAAATTTATAAATTTTTTAAAAATGTATTATTAAAAAATATATTGCATCCAATCAATGGAAAACTTTATTTTTAAACTAATGTAGCTGTAGGATTAGTAACCAGATCCAAACGAGCTAAGTTTCAAAACACCATAACTCCCTTGATATAAAAAGATCAAAATCAAAATTCTTATCCCTATACACTAGTATAAATAGGACCTATACTAATGGTTTTGGCCAAACTGTTGGTATAGGTCACCTCTATAGACCTATCCCAACGGTTTTGGACAAAACTATTAGTATAGGTCACTTCTATGGACCTATACTAATGGTTTTGGACAAAACCATTGGTATATGTCCAATATAATGACCCTATTCCAACAATTTTGTCCAAACTGTTGGTATAGGGTGGACCTCTACCAATGGTTTGGCCAAACCATTGGTATAGATCAAAAAATCAAAGCACATATACCAACGGTTATAAAAACCGTTGGTATAGGTATATACATTCTTTTATGGAATCCTTCATTAAATAACATTAAATAAATCAAAATTTAAAATACTTATGAATATAAAAATATATATTTATTAAATTATATTAACAAAAGTCATGTTAGGTTAGTGGTTAGGTTGTTGGATTATAAACGGGAGGTGGTGGGATCAAAACTAAGCAAGGGTTTATTTTTTTGAATTACATATACCAACAGTTTTATGAAATTGTTGGTATTGGTTTTTCATATGACCTATACCAACGGTTTTTAAAACCATTGGTATAGTTCTATACAATGGTTTTCCCAGAATCGTTGGTATAGACATATCCCCATGCCAAACTAGCCAACAGTTCTCTAAAATGTTGGTATAGTATATACCAATTGTTTGGAGACCTATACCAATAGTTCCAAACTATTGGTATAGGGTATTTTTATATTAGTGAGACTTATTCAAAAGCCATTAGTAAAAATAAGATCTATCCCCAAGTTTTTCTTTCATCAATCAATCAAGAGAAATTCCTATCTTTGGACTTCTTTGAACTAAAAGTTTAGAATCATGGATTCTTATCATTGTAATATTTTTTATCACATATGATAAAAATAAAATAATGAAAACAGGATACATAGATCTTTTATGATAAAAGAACTCACTATCAAAAGCTCAAAGAACACTCTAAAAGACACATACATATTAAATCACTAAATAACATATATGGTACACATATTTTAAATAAAGGTTTATCATTGTGTAATTATTCATTGTTCTATAAATCTTTAATCTAATATTTATATGTTTGTAGTGTAACTAACTCACAATAGTAAACTTTAAGATATTTGTGTATATACGCCTATAAAAAACATAGAAATTATTACACAATATTTCAATTGAAGTGATTTGTGTTACTCTATTATGTTTCAAGATATTATGGTTTAGAATTATATTTTCTAGAATATGTGATTTGGATGCTAAAACTGAAATAAAAAAAGTAAACTTAAAAAATTTATAATAAGTAAAATTAATAAAATTATTTTTTCATTATTCCTAAAAAATAACATATCCAGAAGGATTAATTTTATGAAAATGAATTATGGATAATAAGTGAAATAATACATATTATAAGGTAGATACCTGGGTCTGACACATGAATCATGCTTTATTATTCTTCTATTTCAATTAGAAAAATGCTGGGAAATAAAAATGAATTAAGTTAAATGATCATAGTAAATTCCATATTCTTTCTCTTAGGAGTTCATATCACTTTTTTAGATATATCTTGTCAGATATAAACACCAATCCATAATAATTACACAATCTAATGTTTTTATTCAATAATTCACTTTCTTACATTTTTAATATCTTTCTAGTATAGAGTATTATATAATTAGATCATAACTCTTATATTACAAAGTGGGGAATACTATTGAGTATCTATTTTTACATAATAAAAAAATGAAACATGATTTACTTTTATGAAAGATCTTTATAACATTCAACTTGACTTCATATTTTTAATTATTAATCCTTAAACCCTATGAAAAAAATTTACAAATGTGGGGTGATCTCAAAAATATTGGTAAGGGACATAAAAGAAAGAAATTAGTTAGTCCACTTAAAAAAATGAGAGCCCATGATTTTTTTTACCTTTATCACAATATTATTTAGAAGTATAAAAAATTGTATCCACATGAATCACACAACCATATTTCTTAAATAAAACATTTAAAAAAACTTAGAAGAAAATATAAATAATTTCATAAACTTAGAGTATTGTATTTATAACTTGTGTTAAACTACTTTTAGAAATAACTAAATCCTAGTTAAACCAATAAGAGAGACTTTAATGGTTGGGTCTCCATTATTTCCTTTTAATAGAAGAAATATTAACCAATGTATTGGAGATATATAATAGGTCTCACCACTAGTAAAATAATACATTTTAGATTACTTGATTTCACATAAGTTATTTATAATCGATGTGAAGGAAAATTTACATGTTCGTTATTTTATAACTAATGTGAAAATTCATATAAGTATCCTATCAATTTCATTTATTTGATAAAATAAAATAACAATTATATTTTTCAAATCATTTATCAAATAAATAATGTGAAAAACCCATTTTTTCACATTGGTTATCAAATAACCAATGTAAAAAAATTAAGGATTTTATGAAATGTTGGGATGAGTCATTTTATGTTCATTAATTTTCATAGAATCCATTGGTTTTCTCTCTAAAAATAAATCCTAACGATTCTTTAAGAAATATATTGGCCTCAACTCTCTTTCAATTGGTATTAACCACCTTTATCTACCCTTAACCATTGTCAGCCACCAGTTTTACTCTCTCTGTACCATATTCATATGGGAATCATTGTATCAATAATCACCCTTTTGATATCAATTTTTAGTTTCTCTTTAATATTTCTATTTTTCTTTCTTATATTATATATTTATATTTGTATTCATAGTTCTGATTTTAAATTTGATTTTCCATTATTTAGCCTTATATTCTGAATTTTTATTTTAAGTTCTTATTATTAATTCATCTAGGTTATTTTTCAATTGATGAGTTTTTTTTATATTTATATTTGATTAGTTGATTATTTTATTTATTTTTGTTATAAATAATTTTTAATTACTTATTAATATGGGTCAATAGTGTGTTTTCTTCTGCATTGTGAATTGGTTTTTTGAGGTTAAAGTGGAATATAGTGTTTGAATACAATGTATTTATAATATATATTTAGGTGATAATGTTTATTTTATGATATGTTTTTATTTTTTCATGAAAGAGTGAAAATTAAATATGTTTAAAGAGATATTTTTATCAAATAAATTTCATTTCTTTTATTTTAAAAATAATTTATGATACTTTTTATTGTCATTTATAAAAGTAAATTTGAAATTAGATTTAAAAATATAATAACTTATTTTCAAATCATGATATTTTTTATAGGTAATAATGAGTTATATTTGGATTACTCCATTGTGATTAAGTTTTGAATATGACGAAGGTGTTGTTGGTTTTTGAAATTTGTAAAACAAGATGTTCCAAATAATTTCATTTTTTCCATGCTTGAAATGATTAAAATTAAAGAAGTTAAAAAGAATATAAATGAAAGAATATTTAATTTTTTATGGTCTTAATCTGATTTATAGACCTTGGATTTGGTATGGTGAAATTGGGTATATTTCTAGATATATTGATGATGATGACTTTTAAGATGATAATTCTGATAAAATTGAATAAATGATTCATGATATTGAATTAGAAAAAATTAGGAAATAACTAAAATTAATAATCTATATGGTGATGCTGAAAATACATTATATCCAGGTTGTATAGAATTTATTGTTTTATCAATGGTGTTAGGATGGATTAACTTAAAGGATAAAAATTGATAGAGTGCTGATAATTTTACAAATTTTCTATAGGTATTGAAAGACATACTTCCTAAAGACAATGATCTTCTATATTCACTCTATAATAAAAAAATATTATTCCCAATGGGTTTGGGGTACAAGAAGATGAATGTCTTCCCAAATGACTATGTTCAATATAGGAAGGAATAAAATAGTCTTTTAGAGTGTCAAAACTTTGGAGCATCATGGTATAAGTTGAAATAAAAAAATATAGGTCTATTTAGTAGTTACTGAGAATACTGCCAATAAAATTTGGTATCTTCATATAATTCCTCATTTTAAATTTTTATTTGAAAATTAAAAGTATACAAAAAAGGTTTAGATAGCATGTAGATGAGAAGATATCTAATGTAAAATTACATCATCTAGTTAATTTTTTATAGTGGAATAAACTTTATCAAAAAAATTTATATTTATAAATGAAGTTAGAAATATCATACTTGGATTGTGCATATATGGAATGAATATATATCAAATCCTTATTATAAAACATATTCCATGGCCTGTTTTATTGGTAATTTACAAATTATCATCCAAATTTTGTATGAAGTGGAAATTATCATGTTGGGTTAAATGACTTCTACACCAAAACATACTAGAAATGATATTGATGATTTCTTATCACCATTAATTGATTATTTGAAATATTTATCTGATGGGGGAATTAGAGTGTCAGATTCTTATAAAATAGAATATTTTCAACTGTATGAAATGATTATGTTCTCTATAAATGACTTCATAGAACGTGGAAATTTTTCTATATATAGTGTTAAGGGGCATAAATCTTGTCCAATTTATGAACAACATACTTCATATTATCAACCACAATATGTGATAAAAATAGTACATGTGGTTCATTGGAGGTTTTTTTAATAGATCACTCTTATTAAGGAGTAAAAAATGAATTCAATGGATCAAAATAATTTTATATTTGTCCAAAACATTTATCCACCAATCAGTATTTTGAGATGGTGAAAAAAAATGATTTCACATTGAGAAAGACACAAAAAATGAGTAATGATAGAAATATTTATAATGAATGGTCGATATTTATTGAGTTTATATATTGAATATGTCATGAGGTCAAAAATAACATTGATTTCATGTGTATGGAGTATAATATTTGTGAAAACTTAATTATTACATTGTTAGATATAAAAGGAAAGACTAAAATGTGTTTAATGCAAGATTAGACTAACTCTCAATGGGAATATGTTTAGAGTTAGTTCCTACTATTAATGAAAGATGTACATACCGACCTTTGACTTTTCATACATTGTCCAAGAGAGTTAAAATTTTATTTTTTTGGGACTCTATTTTATCAAAGT
The DNA here is from genome assembly GCA_963277665.1 of Viscum album. Classification (NCBI taxonomy): domain Eukaryota; kingdom Viridiplantae; phylum Streptophyta; class Magnoliopsida; order Santalales; family Viscaceae; genus Viscum; species Viscum album. The sequence continues at coordinate 1,525,175,252 of OY728133.1, read as the reverse complement.
TCCATGGGGTTATTCTAAAAATTTAAAAATATATATGTCACTAAATGATTTGAAGTTGATAGGTATGAAATCTCATGATTATCAAGTCATGATAAAACAAATCCTACCAGTGACATTGCATGGAATATTTACCATCCATATTAGAATGATTGTAATAAAGGTCTTTTATTTTTTTCAATTCAATTTGTAATAGTTTGATTGATTTTAATTCATCAAACATTTTTGAGAACGTTGTAGTTTCTATACTTTTTCAACTATAAATGTATTTTTCTCCGTATTTTTTTAGATTTTGTGGTGCATTTATTATTTCATTTTTTGTGAGAAATAAATTTTTTTAATAGATTTATATCTATGTTAGATATATCCTTTTTAATGTTATATGAATATATTTAAGGTATATGTTAAGAATCCATATCTACCTGAAGCCTCTGTTGTTGATAAATATATTTCTAAGAAGGTTTCATTATTTTGTACAAGCTAATTTTCTATAGTGGAGAAAATTGGTTTCCCTACATTTTTCCATCAATGGGTCGATTAAGAGTGAAAGGGGATCCTTGGATTTAAAGTAAAATCATTCATAGGTGAACAGAAAAAGTATATATATTTATATATCTTGAATAAAAAGATAATTCTCAACCATATATAACGTTTCATATTAATGGGTTAAAATAATGTCATTCAAATAATAAATACATGTTGATTTTGAATAATCATAACAAAAAATAAAAGGTTTAATGTAATTGTATATGGTAGATAGATGCATTAGAAACATTGATATGGTTAGCGGATAGTCAATATTTAAATTCAATGACATGGTTCAAGTATGAAATTAATGGATATACATTACAAATGAAATATTAGGATAATAGAAGTGAAGTTTAGAATAGTAGTGTATTAGTATTTATAGAAGAAATTCAATTTTTGAGTTCTAAATATAAAATCCCAATTTGTTTATCAAATATATATTATGAATTCATTAATGAAATACGGGAGGTTGATTACATTAAATTTGTAGTTCCAATGTCTAACTACATAAGGGTTATTAGTAAAAATGTTGTCAGACATGATGAATTTGGTATGACACTAAATAATCTAAATAGATTGGAATACACAATTGATCTGTTTATCAAGGAAAAACATGTACAAAATTTTATGGTCTTGATCCATCCAATATATAGTGGTCTATCATTTTACAAGGAAAAAAATAGTATATTGGTGTTGAAAAACATGTTGGCGATTCTGATTTATGTGATATCTCTACTTCCATAGAATGATTATTAGATAATATTGATGATCACATCATAAAAATGGCTTGTACTAAGTTGAATGGCCATGAGGAATGAATTTATAGAAAAATATTTTAGTTATTTCTTAATATTATAGGCAACACATATTTATTTCTTCTTAACTTTTTTAGATTTCATAATATATTCTATATATTAGTTTTATTTTTTATTAAAACACATATTATAACAAATAAATTAAATTGTTTATTTAAATTAGTTAGTTGTATTTATTTTATCCTTTCTTAACTTAAGTTTACCCTAACATATATTTTTTATTATTTTATTTTTATTGAAAAAATTTATTTTATTGTAATATATTAAATAAAAAATGTATAAAAGAGTATATTCAAAGAATATATTCAAAGAATATTTTTTTGGTGTAAAATTTTGGTTTAATACATTGGATCATTTTTACTGTTCATGCAACATTTTTTGAGTAACTCTACTCCAAAATGGTGTATTATATTTTTGATGATCTAATAAATATGATAAAGAGTTGTTTTTTTAATTTTTTTTTGTTTGTATCATTTTAAAATTTTTCCTAAAAATTTTTATATAACGGTTGGATTTTTTTAATAATTTTATATCATTTCATCTCTCTTTAATGAATTTAACATTTTTCAAAATACCTTAGAAAACATGATTAAAAATTTGTTTAGTTTAGTTTACTTTTTATTGGATCTATTTTAATTTTTCATTTAATTTTATAAGTAATAGTTGGGTGTGTATATTTTTGTACTAACTGTTTATTAATTTTATTTTAAGGATATTATAGATCAAAAATCTCATTCACCATAATATTCTAGTGATTATTATACATAAACTTTTGGGGGGGACTGTATATATGTTCCAACAAAGTATCATCCTCATCCTTCTATACTGGAAGTATCTACTTCCATAGGGGGAAGGGAAGACTTTTAGGGTTGTTCAATGTGGCATCACACATTTACTAAAATTATAATTTTCTTATAGATAAGACTAGAGGATACCAACTAAGTTTGATGATAATTATATTACTAAGGTTCTAAATTCAAAACAATTTAAGAATTTTATTACAGTTTAAGATCAATGAAATTTTAGAATTATTTTTTGGGAGAAGTACTAACAAGGAGACAATATCTAAATTATGGGATATAAGAACCATATTATTTATTAAATATTAATACATGATATATTACATAATATTATACTTAATACAACCTGGAATATTTAGAATTATAGTGTCTTTGTGAATTAGGTATATTACATAAAAACTTAAAACAGGGAATACATCATCTTTACTGATAAATTCCTTACAATGATCATAATATTCCATCAAACTTAAAACATAATGGGATAAACTGGTGGCATATATAAGAAACAGGTGATCTATAAATCCTAGTTTGGGAATAAACAAGGAATGTGGTAATGCATGTTATACCATAGGAATATCAATGAGGAATAAGATTATTGATAATCATAAACATGAATAATAAGACATGATATAGCATGATACCATAAAGGAAACATGGGTAATGTGGAAACAACTTAAAACACTACATAATTAATATAGATCAAGGCTAATTTCCAAGAAATCATGATAGAAAAATTCCTATTAAGGATTTAGGTTCAATACCTATCCCAACATGACATATCATGAGACGAAACATAACCCAATACATTGGAGTGCTATATAATTCAGGGTGAACCTATCACTTTCATTTCATTCTCAGGCTTAAGTGTTCCATATAGATCATACAACATGGATTCATTCATCGTTATATTTTATTCCATGATTAATGAGTTTAGAATACATTTATGTAATCCCCAAATCATAGAGGTAGAAGTTTATAAAGTAAAACACCCTGGATATGAAATGGGTATGGTATTAACTATACAATTGTTTTGGCATGGGGAATCATGGTGAAATTTCAGAACAATAACTGTACCACTTAAAAATTGATAAATTGGTTTAACGAGAATGAAACTGTTATATAAATATTTTTTGATAAAATGAAAAATAATAGGGACATAAAAATACATATCCCAACAATAAAAATTGGAAATATGAGGTATAATATAATAAATAAAATTTAATAAATTTCAGCATTTTAATGGGTGTACATAAAGTTTTATGGGAGGTATTAATGAAATTGAAGGGAGTATCTCATCATTTAAACATAAATTGGATAGTAATGGGAATATGTAATAATATATCCAAACATTATCAAATTGAATTTATGACCCATAACATAAAAAGTGGTTATTGAATTAAAAGGATGAGAGTAAAATCCCTTAATAAATTTCATCCTAGTAAGAGCTTAGGTAAGGGTCGGAATGAGAGAGTATAAATGGTATCTCATTCAAATAAAATAAAAAAGGAAATTAAAATAATTTTTTTAAATAAATGAAAATAAAATCAGTTTAAATTAAAGATAATAACTTCAAAGATGGTTCTTGAATTTAAAGGAGGATAGGAAGGTCTCTTTCCATGAAAGTGTTACTCAAAATGCTTCAAAGGAGCTTCTTGAGAGCTTGGGGGAACCATGGGAGGACTCTAGAGAATGGAGGGAAGAGTAAGGATGTGATCTATTGATTTTGAGTGAAGAAAAATGGGATCATTGGTGGGTTTATATAGGAAATCATTGGGGAATGCTTTATTATTTCTCAAACTATGGTTTTGGGCTATATATAATAAAATAAATAAAACCACAAACTTTACCATGTTTTTTTCCCATGATTCCCTCTAAATATGGGTGGTTCTCATTATTTTATAAGTCTAATAGACAAACCTAATAAAATAAGACCCTTACTAATGTAGAGGTGAATCATACTCTTAAAGAAATGATTTTGAAACCTTAAAATATATTATATGTTTTGAAGGATTCATAAAGGCTTTATAAAAATAATTAAATAAACTAAAAATTACATTATTTTAAAGTAAAAACAAATATTTACTCATGTATACCCTTTATAGTATTTTTTTATATCATATTTTTTTCATTATGATTTCATAATATAGACTGTATATTTATACTATATTTAAATATTACCCAAAAAAGCATATGTCTCAAAAAATTTATGAAAAATTCAACATTATATAATATCAATTTTCTAATTAAAAAATTAACATTCATTTTATTAAAATAATTTTCTAAATATTTTTATTTACAATTTTAAAATAAGAATCGGTATTTATTGATAAATTTTGGTTTATTTTATAATAAAAGTTTTACAACCCTTATAAAAATTACATTTGATTTCATAAAAATTATATTATCATTTATATCTAATAAAAATAATTTAATATTAATTTGTATTAAAATATTAATTATTTTAAAAAACCATTAATTCATCAAAATAAATTCCTTAATTGAATTTCATTATTACTCAAAAATATTATTTTTTATTATTATATCAAAATAAAAAAAACATTTCTAAAGAATCCATAATAGGATGAAAATTTATTCATCATTCTATACAAAAATAATGTACATACTCATAATTCTAGGGTCTTGATACATATCCCTTTAATACACTAGTAAAATCTCTAAGCGTAAGGTGTGTGATGGTGAGACTTTCATGGGGTGGTTTAGCATATATGGATTGGGTCTTGATCTCGGTGAGCTTGAAGTTCTCATGTAAATGGTTTTCCTCATGCTTAAGTTGTTGGATATTAGCTTGGGTTTAGTAAATTGAAAATCCCAGTGATGATATCTCCCTTATAATATCTGATAAATGGAATTCATAGGGTATGATCCTACTGGTTGAGCCCATCACTTCCTTTGTCTATATCAATTGGATTTTTAAAACCCTATATTTATATTAATCATGTGATCACTGTTTAATGACTATATTATCAATGGTAATGATAATTAATAGTCTTTTAAATCCAATTGTATATAATAAAATAAAATAAGTTCATGTGTTTTCTATAACCATATTACATAAAAAGACATTTAATTAAATCAAAAGGGGGATTTTATTTATCACAGTTCGAGTCATTACAATCACACACCCTATAGATATTTCACCCTTGAAATTTTCATTTACCACACTAAAACATATGAGTGTAACTTTGTTTCATCACTTCCTCTAATTCCCACATTGACTTTTAAAACTTGTAGTTTCTCCACATCACCTTGACCAGGTTCATTAGCTTATTTCATATAAAATTGTCTTTATGATCTAAGATCTTCACTAGATTCTCTTTAGATTATATTTAATTCTTTAATGGTAAAACCTATAGATTGAGTATGTGTAAGGGGTCTGGTATGTTCTTTATCAAAAAGGATACATGTAATACATCATGTACTTGGGGTAGGTTAGGTGGGAGTACGGGTCGATAGGTCACCACTCTGATGCGATCAACGGTCTTAAAGTGGCCAATGTATCTCTAACTAATCTTTCCCTTCTTCCCAAGTAAAATCACTTTATTCCATGAAGATATTCATATAAATACCATGTCTCCAACATCAAACTATAGGTTTTATCGAAATTTTTTTGCATAAATCTTTTTTCGACTCTAAGTAGCCTTAATGTACTACCTAATGGTCTTAACCTTTTCCAACATTTCCTCAACCATTTTAAAACCTATTAGTTTTTGTTCCCCATCTTCATCCCAACATTCAGGTGATCTATAAATATTCCAATAAAGGGATTCATGGGGATCTATTTTGATGATCAAGTGGAAATTGTGGTTGTAATATAACTTGATCATATGTAGATGTCGGTCCCATCTTCCTTTTAAGTCCATATAAATTGCTCGTAACATGTCCTACAGTGTTTGAATAATCTAATTTTATCTTCCATCAGTTTTAGAATGATAAGTTGTAATAAAGTCCATCTCATTATTTATAGAATTTAAATACTTTTTAAAAACATGGTGGTGAATCTTGGATCTCGATCAGATTCAATCAATAATGGTACTCCATGCATCCTTACCATTTATTTGATTTATATCCATGAAATTTGATTGAGTGAGAAATTATCTTGAATAATAATGAAGTGTGTAGTCTTTGTAAGATGATCCACAAAAACCCAGATATCATTGTCTCCTATGGATGTCTTTAGATGTCCAGTGACAAAGTCTATTATTATATTTTCCCATTTCTATATAGGTATGTGTAATGGTTGCATCATACTCTTATATTTTTTTTCTTTCCACCTTCACTTATTGACATAAAAAACATCTTGATATATATTCTGTGATCTCCTTCTTCATATTATCCCACCAATAGTTCTCTTAGAGATCTTGATACATATTTTTTACTCCCTATATGGATGGATAAGTTTGATCATTTTGAATCATTTATAATTTTCTTCCTTAATTTAGGATTTTATGGTATACATAGTTGTGACCCAAATATCACAATAACTTCTTCATTAAAAATTAACTCCAAGGATTCCAACTTTCTTATAGTTTCCAATTTCTTCTAAATTATCACATAATCTCTTTGATAATCCTCTAACTTTTACGAAAGGGATGGTTGATAAATCCTTTTTGAAAGGATTGATGATGTTCCTTCCTTTAGGATTCTCTTGTATATCCATTATAAATCTAATAATATAAGATCCCTCTCAATTATCATCAATGATATAATTGTTAGATTCTTTCTACTTAGTGTGTCATCCACTTTATCTACATTCACTGGATAGTAGTGAATTGAGTAGTTGTATTCCTTGATCATCTCTAACCATATTCATTGGTGAATATTCATCTCTTTCTATGTGAATATATATTTGAGTATTTTTTTGATCCGTATATATTTCACACTTATCCCCAAAGAGATAAGGCTTCTATATTTTTAAATTGAATATCAATGTAGCTAACTCTAGATTGTGTGTTGGGTAGTTATGTTCTTTAACTTCCAACTTCCTCGAATCACAGGCTATGACTTTTTCATTTTACATTAACACACAGCCCAATCCCTTATTTGAAGAATCATTGAATACTAAGAAAATATCTTCACTTGTGGTTTGTGTGAGAACAAGTGTAGTGATAAGGCTCCTTTTCATCTCCTTTAAGATATATTCAAATTCATCATTCAAAGAAAACTTTACTTCTTTCTAAGTTATCTTTGTTATAGGGTTTAAAAATCACAATAAATTTATCACAAATTGATGATAGTATCCATCTAATCCAAGGAAACTACGAATATCTATCAAAGATTTTTTCCTCGGTCATCCTTCAGTTGCTTCTATTTTTGAAGGGTCCATAGATATCTCATTTGTTATGATGATATATCCCAATAATGAGACTTCAATCAAAACTGACATTTTTTGTAAATTTCATAAATCTTATCCTTTCTCAGTGTCTTTTGAACAGTTCTCAGATACTCATCATGATCTTATTTTATTTTTAATAATATTATAATATCATCTATAAATACTTCAAAAAAAATTGTTGAGGTAATCTCTAAATACTATGTTCATTGAGTCCATGAATATTCCTAGAGAATTAGTGAGTTCGAATTGCATTAATATGAACTCATAGTGCTTGTAACTTGTATGGAAAGCAGTATTGGGGATATCATCCTTCTTCACCCTAAAAATTTATCAATTCATGAAAAATGATAATTTTTCTTTATCATGATCTTGTTGATCTTACAATAATCATAGAAAAGTTACATTTACCCATCCTTCATCTTGAAAAATATTTCTAGTGCACCCCATGTTAAAGCAATAAGGTTTATAAAACCTTTGTCTATATTCTCATGTATTTGTTTCTTTAGCTCCTCAAGTTACACAACAACCATTCTATGCGGATTATTGGTAAATGGAAACTCTCTAGGTATAATATTGATTGAAAAATTAACCTCTCATCTATAAGGAAGAGAAAGAAATTCCTCAGTAAACACATCAACATATTCCATCACAATATGCATGACTTTGAGGAAGACTCTTTCCTTAGATTCAATCATTTTAGTAAGATACACTTTCTCATAGGGTAATAATATCCATACTTGAGATGTTGGTGATAAAGAAGATTAATCCTCCTCCTTGTACTTGTACTGAATCGGGTTTCAGCTTTAAATACGGAGTGTGATTTCCTTATTAAATAAATTTATGTTGGATTTATATAGGGAAATTCAATTCATGCCTATAATTTCATCAAATTTCACTAAAGAGAGTACTAAAAGGTTCCCTTGGAAGTTCAACCCATAAATTTTGACAAGGGAGGAGTTATATAAATGGGATGAAATAATTACCCATTTCTATTTTCCCTAATAACTCTACTTCTATGATATGTGGTGGTGTTTGAATAGTTCTACTAAACATTTGTGATATGAAGGAATGTGTAGAACCAGAATAAAAAATTATGTTCACTATTCTTGAATAAATAACTAGCATACATATCCTCAATTCATTTTTGGGAGCCACATCGGTGGTTGTGATGGAAAAAACTCACCCTTGCTGCCTTGAACGTTATTGGTTGTCTCCAAAAACCCTTGTTTTTTGGAATTGGTTTGAAAATTTCATATTTTCCTTGTAATTTAATAAATGAACAATGTACTTGGGTGGACTATAGAATTCATTTCCTCCATATTATTTGTGTGTTTCTTTTGTTGGTAATCGCTATCTAGGTTCCCTTCCTTATTGCACCTAAATCATTTCCGCATCCCCCTTTGGAAATTTCCAAGGTGCGTCTTTCTAATCCTTTGACAAGTGAGATATTGAAATTTATTATAACTATTATATTTCCTCATCGGACCCCCGGAATTAAAATCCACTTTCTTCCTCTTATCCCCATGATTCCCTTAAGATTCACTGATCTACATTTCAACTTTAAGGGAGCATTATACAATTTCCTCATAGATATCAAAGTCACAGATCGCTAGGGATACTCATAGGATAGGTTTTATCTCACCAAAGAAGTTGTCGACCATGAATTCAAGGGTAATGACAAAGTTAGAGGTGTATCATACAAGTCTTATAAAGTTTTCCTCATACTCCCCAATAGATTCTTCATCTTTTTTCTTGAGGGTAAGGAATTCCCTTTCCATTTTAAGTTGGAGAGTGTGGGTAAAATAGTATCAAAAAAATTACAGAATTCCTTCCAACCCATTGCTTTGATCTCTTCCTCAGGATTCATATTCTTGATCAATCTCCACTACTGATCATCTCCTACCTTCATATGATAATCATCCAGTAGAACCTTCTCTTGATCAGTACATTGATGGATGGATAAGATATTATTATTGTTCCATGATTATGGTATTAGATGATCCATTGAAATTCAAAAGCCTTTATCATATAAAGGACTCAATCACAACTTGTTCTCTCTTAGAGGTATTTGGCTGATTCTCTTGATGTATGTTCATATTCAAAACCAGAGTTGGCTAAGAGAGTATCTTTATGAATTTTGTGATTCCTTCTCCCATTGGGTTGGGCATCTCATTGGGGAGGTCATCACATTTCCCTTCACATTGATTGTTTACCTGATTCTTGTAATTTTCAGCCATAGGATAGAATAAAAGTAAATCTAGGGATGATTATTTTTAAATTATTAAACACATAATAATGAATTTAATGACATTAAAGGGATGACTTATAATTTACATTTATTTCTTTAACTTATGAATTTCTAGTATTAAATATATATTATCCATGATCTATTATATAACATATATCCTTATGGACATTTTTTAATTTCCTTAATAATGGTTCGTAATGATATTTTTGATTTTATGATAGCATATCCAACAGAAGTGTCAAACATGGTGTGTAGTAAGGACTGTTTTCATTTACCGGGTTACTTCAAGTCTGGACCTTCACACCTTGTTTGATTTTTTACCCCTAGGTACATTTTTTCAAGAACTACGTCTACTGGTATTATCCATATAGGTAATTATTTTCTTGATAAACCACTTAATCAATACTTAAAAAAATTATGTTTTATTATACTTATTCTTATCCCAAAGTCCTTCTTTAGAGTTTTATAGTCCTAATCTCAAAAATAACTAAACCTTTCCTTTGATACTAAAAATGATACATGATTTGTTACATAAGATTAGACTTAATACTACTCGGATGATTGATAAATCTAGTGTCTTTAAAAATTAGGTGCATTACATAAGAACTTAAAATGAGGAATACATTATATTTATTGAAAACATCCTTAATGGGATCATAATATTATATCAAAAAAAATCATGGAATAACAAGGGGATATACATAAGAAAGAGGTGAGATATAAATCCCAATAAGGTAATAAACATGGAATGAGGTAATACATGTTATAAAATAGGCATATCAATGGGGAATAAAAGGATTGAGAATAATTAAAATGAATAATAGGACATGATATATCATGATAACATGAAGGCAGCATGGGAAATGTGTAAACTACTTAAAACATTGCATCATAAAAATCGGTCATGGATAACTGCCAATAAATTATGATAGAAAATGTACTATAAATGAATTTGGTTCACTCTTTATCCGAACATGACATCTCATGATAATAAAAATTACCGAATGCATTGGATATATATATAATTCTGTTCGCACCCATAACTTTCATTTAATTCTCATGCTCAAGTGTGCCATATATATCATACAGAATGGATTCATTAATCATAATATTTTATTCCATGATTAATGAGTGTGTAATAAATGAATTTATATCCCAAGTAAAATAGGTTTAAGTATATAAATTTTAAAACTATTGATAGGATATTGGGATGGTATTCACTACACAATTGTTTTGTCATGGAAAATCATGTTGAAATTTCAACAGCATAATGACTTCACTTAAAAATGCATTAAATGGGTTGTTGAGAGAAAAATGGTTCTATCATCATTTTTACATAAAATGGGAAATAATTGGGATATTGAAATATATATCCTAATAATACGAATTGTAAATATAATTCATAAGATAATAAAGAAAATTTAATAAAGATGATAATGAGAGGATACCTTACTAAATTTTGGCATGGTATCGGTTGTACATAATGCGAATGAGAGGATACCTTACTAAATTTTGGCATGGTAATAGTTGTACATAAAAGTTCATCGGAGTGAATAATGAAAGTTAAATGAGTCTATCATCTTTTATAAATCTATTAGATAGTGAGGAGGATTTGGAATAATATGTCCAAACATGATCAAACTAAATTTGAGAGGTATAACATAAAAATGGGTTCTTGAATAAAAAGGAGAGGAGTAAAATCACTTACTAAATTTTGACATAGTAACGACTAAGATAAGGGTAAAAACGAGAAAGAATAAATAGTATCTCATTACAATAAAATTTATTGGATATTAATGAGATTTTTATGAATAAAAATAAAACAAATTGAAATTAAAACGACAAATTTAAAAGATATTTTTAGAATTGAAAGGAGAGGAGGAAGGTCTTTTACCTTGAGAGTGTGACTCGAAATACATGAGAGGGGATTCTTGAGATATTGGAGAACCTTTAGAGGACTATAGAGTGGGGAGGGAATATTAAGGATGTGATCCATATATTTTTTGTGAAGAAAAATAGATGCATGTGTGGGTTTATATAGGAAATGAGTAGGGAATTTTTTTTTATTTCTCAAACAAAGGTTTGGACTCTATATAATAAAATAACAAAAATAACAAACCTTACCATGGTTTTTTCCCATGGTTTATACTGAAGACTATTGTTTTTCATTATTTTATAAGTCCAAGGTCTGAAAATAATAAAATAATACCCATTATGATACTGAGGTGAGTCGTACTCTTAAAGCAATGGTTTTTAAACCATAAAATATATTATAAGTTATGGAAGATTTGTAAAGGATTTAAAAAATTAATCAAATAAACTCAAAATCACATTATTTTAAATGAAAAACATATATATGTTCATGGATACCCTTTATAGTATTTATAATATAATTTTTTTCATTATTATTTCATTATACACACCATATATTTATACTATATTTAAATATTACCCAAAAAATTCACATGTCTCACAAAATTATGAAAAATTAACCATTGGATAATTTAGATGTTATTATTAAAAAATTAATATTAATTTTATCAAAATATTTTCCTAAATATGTTTATTTTAACTTTTAATATAATAATCAGTATTTATTGAGAAATGCTAGGTTTTTTGACATTAAGAGTTTTCGAACCCTTATAAAATTACATTTGACTTCATAAATATTATATGATAATTTATATTTACTAAAGATTATATAATAATTTTATTTTATTAAAATATTATTTATTTCAAAAATCCATTAATTCAACAAAATAAATTCCTTGATTGAATTTGAATATTACTCCTGGAAATCCTTTTTTTTATTTTCAATAGTCGGTTTAATGGGTTCCGGTGCCCGAGAATACAACCACAACATAAACCCAGAAACAGCAATCAACACACTAAAAACATCAGTAAAAATCATCAAATGCGTACTCTCTAAGAGTATGGTGCGTAATGGTGAGACTTTCATGGGGTGGTTCATCATACATGGTAGGGGTTGTGATCACGATGATCTCGAACCTCTCTCATAAATGGTTTTTCTCATGCTTAAGTTGATGGATCTCAACTTGGTCTAGGTCATGGGAAAATCCCAGTGATTTTATCTCCCTTTTAAGCTCCTATAAAGGGGATTCATAATGTACGATCCTCCTGATTGAGTCCAAAAATTCCTTTTTATTTGTGAATTATATTTTTTAAAACCATATATTTATACTAATCATGTGATCACTATCCAATGGTTATATTATTAATTGTAAGGATACTTAATGTTACTTTAAATACAATTGGATATAATAAAACAAAATAAGTTCATGTGTTTTCTATAACCATATTATATAATAATATGTTTAATTTAATCAAAAGAGAAATTTTATATATAATAGTTCAAGTTGTTATATGGGAGATAATTTTGGTAATCTCATTAATTATTTTTTTAATTTTCATGAAATGTTATTACTAATATAGTGGTTTCTCCTTCTTATCAGATGACATTTGATATACCTGATAATAGAAATGTTAATAAGAAATGATTAGCTTTTTCTCATAAGAGATGGATATATTTTATATAAACCCTCACATTATATTTAATTTTTGGTGATAAGAATCATCAAAATACATGCGATACATATCCATTTATAGATGAATATATATGGAAGTGGTTTGTTAAAAGTAGATGATAAGAATAGTTTTTAGTAAGTGACATGTTAGTTTTTATAGGTTTTTTAAAAATAATGTTCATATTAATTATTTTTTACTCATAATTTATAATAAAAGAGGAGATATCATCAGGAGATCAAATCCAAAAACATATACCCCCATACTTTATATCATGGAGGGTATATATAATTGGAAGAAAAAATGATAGCTGAAATTTTTCAAAAAACAAATAGTTGAGTTTTTAGGATTAGTTAAGGTTAACCCCCCCCCCAGCTAGACATGAAATATGGAAGAGGGTACAGATGAGAAAAAAGGGACAATATATTAATTAATAGTTGAGGGTTGCAATTGATAATATTTTAAGAATTCATTTAATTAATTTATTTTATTTAAATTAAACAATATCTTTATATATTTTGATTATAAGTATTCAGCCATAGACATGAAATAATCATAATTTTTAAGTCAAGAATTAATTTAATTACACTTGAGGATATTTTTATAATTATAGTTTTAGTTAATTAGGTCATAACTCGTACATTACAAAACCATATAATATAAAGTGGAAACATTCAATTATTGTCCATTTTTTATAATATAAAACATTTAAAATAAAGGATGATTTATTTTCATGGAAAATATTCATTAATTTAAACTTTACTTCTTACTTTTATCAACCCATCCTTAAATCCTATGAAAAACATTTAAAAACAAGGGATGAGAACAAAAAGATTAGTATGGAATATAGAAAAGAAAGAAAAATATTAGTCTAGTGAAAACATGAAAACTCATATAATATTTACCTTTATCATTAAGATTATTTGAGTGTATTAAATATAAAATTTTGGCATGAAAAACATAATCACTTTATTCTCAAAGAAATTATTGAAAAACGATAGAAAGAAAATAAAAACCAATCTTTATAACTTAGAGAATCAGATTCATAACCTGTTTTAAACTCATGTTGGAAGTAACTTGAGTCCAGTTAAATATTTAGGAGAAACTATTGGTAACTCCATCATTATTTCCTATTAAGATAATGAACATTGACAAATTACTTAGAGTGATATTTGGGTGCACCCATTATTTATTCTATAAGAGGCTCACCCAGATATATCTACATTTCCCCATCATATAAGTTGTAATGGGCCCACCTAGTGCTAACTTGGCACACCCATTTCTCATGTTTAATTATCAACTACCAAATTATGAATAAAAAAATTATTCTTTCAATTTTATGTCATAAAAATTTCTAAAAACTTTTTAAAAATCATAAAAATCACTTTTGGATATCAAAATACCCTTTTATTTTAAAGCCCCATTTTCAAAACAAAATGCTTTTTTAACCCCGTTTTCAATACCAAAATAATAAAAAAAGGAAAAGTTTCTTTATTTGAGAAAAAAATTAAACCTTCCAAATAATTCTAGAAAAAAATAATGGTCACAATGGTAGAAACTAAATTATCATCGTATAGAAAATTTCTTCTTTCATTTGTCAAAACGTTCCTTATAAAACACATAAAAAGATTATTTTTTGAAAAATATTGAAATAAATTAAAAGAGACATAAAATTTAAATTATAAAATATTTTATGTCTTTATAAAAACTTCTATGAAATCATTTTTATAAACATTTCCATAAAATAGAATGGGTCAGAAAGAAAACTTTAAAATATAATTTTTTTAAAGGTCCCTTAACACTTAGGAAATAATTGAATCATAAAACCCAAGAAGGAATAAAATTAATAAAAACTTTACATACCATGATAATATTTAAATTCATGATATTAAATATAAAATGGGATATATATGCACCTTGTATAGGAATATTAGTGCATAACATCAAAATATTTCTCAACAAAAGGAAAATGAGACGAAGTGCCTTTCCTTGATTATAACTTGTCACATGTGTCTTTTTTTCCTAAATAATAAATATATGTATGTTTTTTTGAAAAACTTTTTAAATTTTTTTATTACCTTTATTTTACTTATTACCGTGTTATATATAATTACATAACAAATTAAGTTTAAGTTGGATGTTCAATGATATATGGATTATGTGTCAAAAATGACTTGGGTTAGTTAACTATGGTCAAAGAGGTCATTTTTTAAATGCATCCAAAATAATAATAATATTTATTCATAAATTACACATTTAATACTAACTATTAAAGTTAGTTTTTTGAAATGAAGTACATTACTATCGTAGAGACAATAGGTTGTACGTATACATGAGTAAAATTTAAATTTTTTAATGATCATTGTGGAAAAGAGGTTAGCAATATTTTACATTTATAGAATGATAATAATATAGTATATACCATATTATTTCTTTAAATATACTTATATATATCATCCATGTGTTTTTATTATGAGAAGAGAGTCACATTTCTTTATAAAGGTAGTAGTCCACGCGTACACTAAATACGTTATCACATTTTTAGTGAGTGAAAAGGTAGAAAAGAAAATTATATATTTTATTTATATAATTATAAATATGTCATAAATATAAAAATTATGTAATTTATATCACATATATTCATTATTTTTAACCTTATTACCAGCCATGTAAAACTTTAGTGAAAAATGAATTGCATTGCTTCGCAAGGATATAGTCTGTCATACACATGAGTGACACTATCGTATCCCATATAGAATGGAATATAAAATGATTTATATTATATAATGAATTAAGTGGTATGGTTATGTTATAAATATCATATATATTCTTTGTATCTATCATCATACCAAACTATGAGAGGTGGTAATGAAAAAATAACAGACATTTGTTCATGAGACGGTTATCCACCATACACACGAATGATGATTTAGTAAACCATTTGATGGAAGAGGGAAATGATTTAGGTTATTAAATTAATATAACAACATATTTGTATATGTAGGATATTAAGGTTATTATATAATCAATTTTTAAAAAATTAATGGGTTTTAGGAAGAAATAAAATAAAAACACTCATTGGAGAATTTTGCCTCTTCTTTGGGTAACTCCTCTTCGTTTACACCAAAGGCCTTACTTGGATAGATTTATTCCCAAAATAGTGAATATAGGATTATTTATTTTGAAAATAATTGTCTAAACCAATATTATTTTAATGTTTTAATAGAATAGGATAGAGGTGGCCTTTCATAAGTGAGGTGAGTTTCACAGTTGTAATTTTTTAAAAAGATTCAATCACACCCTTTTTTTTATCATGACACAAGACTCAAAAGTGGCCATTATAGAACATTGAAGAGATAATGTCTAAATATTTCAATCCAAAGGGTGTTTTAAAAGTTTTAATGTCATTTATAACCCTTATATTCTTAGTTTAACACCCTCGTAAATCATTTTTTACCTTACCCATGGTAATTAATTTTTACTGTTTTCACTATTAATTTTAGTCAAAAGTTTTGTTAAACTTATTAGAATATATAAATTATGTGTAAAGACCCAGAATTTCCATGTAATTTTATTTAAATATAAGGGAATTTCACGAGTCTGCAAAAATTGACAGCGTGTGATTCCGAGTCCTGGAGTGCCCAAAATGAATTTATGAACTTTTTTTCAGGTACATTCAGTAAACGTATGAGTGGGTTTTTCTAAATTTTTAACTGGTGCTCGGAATTGAAATATGAGGACACCGTTGAACTCACAATGCTGGTATTCACTTAATGAGACCTTCACCTCGACCGTACTGGGTTGATAGTGAAAGATAGAATTTAGGTTTTTCTTGAATGAATAAAATAAAATAAAATGGTGTAACATTTTATTTTTATTTTATTTTGAAACCACCCATGTAGATATTTCACAGGTGGGGACCACCTAAACTAAAACATCCCATGAGAGGTTATGGAGGTGGGGACCATCGATCCAAACCTCCCATGAGAGGTTATGGTGGAGGGGACCACCTAAGGCTTAAAACCCCATGAACCCCTATAACTCCCTCATAATTGTAGGGAATCCTCTTAAAATTCCCCCACTTAAATGGATCCACCCCCTTTAATTTATTATGCCAACCTATGTAATTAATTAACCCAATCTGAAATTGTGCCAAAAATTAAAATTGGGGAAACACAACAGTTGGATATTTTTCATTTTGGGGGAAAGTATTGACAAAGGGGAGATCTCTTGGAGGCTTACACTTCTCCTTCGAAGAACTCCATCGAAGAACATTCTTTAGAAATCAAGGAAGAGGATGAAAAGTGAGCCCAACATCAAAGCGTGGTTTTAGAAGTGATGATTGTTGGCACTCTCTTCGCTTTCTTTGACTTCCTTCTCGTGCCAACATCAATGAACAATCCAAGGTAGGGGTTTACTTCTATATGATTATCACTTCCTATGTTCTCCCCTTATAATTATTTTGTGGGATTGGGATTAGTGATTGACAAGGGTTGTAGGGTGGTTGTTTGAAATTATTCTCTCTTTCTGTTCTTGATAATTCTTCATAATTCAAGAAGGGATTATAGTCGCTTTCTACCACTCTAATGCAGAGAGTTCGGCCCAAACAAACATGGCTCATCCTCTCTACAAACCTTGTGATTAATTGTTGATCGTGATGGAGGAATGGCTATGAACCATAGTAGGGCACGGGAATGACGGCAGACACCCCGTCGGCCATGATGAAGGCGATGGTGCAACGGTGCCACCTCGCGGCCACCGCTGCCCCGCGGCCTCCGTGCCCCGCATCCGAGCTTCCACCCTCCGTGGTCGAGGCACCGTCTGTAGACAAACCCCACGGTCTAGCCGCCGCCCCGTGTCTGGACTGCCTTCCACAGCCGAACTGCCCCGTGGCCAGGCCGCTGCCCTGCAGCTCCACCGTCCACGGCCCCAGGCCGAGCCGCCCCACACCCTCACGGCACCCCCGGATGAGCCGCCCTGCAGCCACTTCCCTCTTGGCTGAGCCACCCCAGGCCAGGCCAAGCCACCCCATACCCTTGTGGCACCCCCACGGTAGAGCCGTCATCTGCGGATGAACCGACCCGTGGCCTCCGTCGCCCCGTTGCCCACGCGGCCTCTACGGCCTCTCGTGACCCTCACGACCTTCCGGACTACCCAACGGGCCAGGCTTCACCATGGGCCAGGATTGACCCAAGGGGTCAGGCTAGGTCGATCCGAACTGGGTCAACCCATGTTAGGTTAGGTTGAGTCGGTCCGACCGGGTCGGACCAGACTCGGACCTGATACGAACCTGTACTTTACTTGGGCCATAACTTTGGCATCGAACGCCCGTTTGATGAAACGTCAGCGGCGCTAGAAATCTTGTATTGAGACGGTCCCTTTGAGTATACCCCACTAGAGATTTGGGTAAAGATGAGGTATAGTCCAGTTGGATTGAGCATGAATCCAACAGGGCCCCTGGGACTAAAAGTATAATAACTCATAGACCAGGCGTCTGATTGACGCGTCGTTTTTTGCGTTCAGACCCCTATGATATGGCATACCTTTGAGATACTTATTTTTTGGACTTCATAGCAGTGGGAGTATCAACCAGTGACTTGTGGATCAGATCCTCCTGGAGACGAGCAGGCTTAGTGCGGGAACCCATTAGCTGGCTGTGACGAGAAGTATGAAGAGAGATCCTGTGTGGGTCAGCTCCTAGCGGTCTTGTGTGGGTCAGATCCTAGCGATCTTGTGTGGTTCAGCTCCCAGTGATCCTATGTGGGTCATATCCTAGCGATCCTGTGTGGGTCAGATTCTTTACAAAGTAAGATGATTTAGTAGTTACGTCTAATCATCTCTACTAATGTACTCAAGTTATACCTGGTGTGAGCTGAGTTCGTACCTATATGGTACTTTTCTTTTTGGTAATACCTTGGTGGTATTCTTATATGCGGTGTACCTGTGTGCTACTTTACTTTGTGGTTTTCCTTCCTTTATGGATTTTGTGAGACCTTGAGGGTCTCGGGGTCCCTACTGAGTATCATTAAACTCACCTTTGCACGGGCTATGCCCGCACCTTGTTGTGTTTGGTGCCGAAAACAGACAGCGTTGATCAAGACTAAGAGTACCAGGACTGGATGGTTCCTAGGTGAGGAACTTGCAATGAGTGGTACATGGAGGAGACGAACAAATGTGGAGTGATGAGGAGGCGAACTGTAACTACCCTTCAGGTAGGAACCTCAGAGGATGACCCAGCAGTTGTCTTCCTTTTTTCTCCAGTTTACTTGTACTTTTAGTTTCTTTTAATTTCTAGTTGGGCTTGTATTCTGGACCCTTTTACTTACAGTACTCACTTTTTTTTCTATTCATTTTACCTATGTTTGTATCTTGTTGTGTGTTTGGTTGCGTGTGATTATGGGTTATAAAGGCAATGGCTTCAGAGTTTCAGGGATTACACCTTTTGGTGCTAGTCACCAGCCCCTAGCCTATGGAAGGAAGGCTTGGGCAGTCACGAAATGGGCCCCGAGGGACGGGTCGTGACAAATTGGTATCAGAGGAGTCGGTTCTACCATAGAACATAGAACTATTATATTTCTTTTTAACGGAAATAGTGTTAAGTGTGGTGAGTGTGGTTATCATTTTAGGGAATCCAGTGTTGGTGTGGTGGCTGACGTATCCATAAACCAGGACACTGACTTCTGATTTTCGACTTAGTGCACAAAAACACTGATTGCGTGTGTGTTTTCAAGAGTTTTCTTTGTGATATTTTTGAGTCAGCTCACCAGGTCTAACTTACTGATAGTGGTGCACCTGTTTATTTTCAGGATGCCTCCACACTGACAGCCAGCTAGGGTTCCGAGAGTAGCATTCACTGATAGCCCACCAAGCGATGAGGCCTCAGTGCAGGGCCCTCTTCCAGTATAGGAACCAGTGGAGGCACCAGCGGTATCATTACCCGTTTGGCCACCGATTCCACCGGCCCTAGTAGCAGATGGTGCATACCTCCTGAGAATGTTGCACGAGTTCTAGCGCTAGAGGCCACCCAAGATAAGGGGTGAGACGGACCCACTTGCATTTGAGGATTGGTTGGAGGCTATAGTGAGAGTCTTATGATTGGTAGGGACACCAGCTGATTTCAGGGTTATCCTTGACGCCAGCATTCTATAGGAAGTAGTAGGTAGATGGTGGAGCTTGATACTCCAAGTTCACGATGAGGTGACACTTATCTGGGAATACTTCGAGTGCCTGTTTCAGGAAAATTTTGTCCCAGTGACTCTTCTCAAAGTGCGCATTCAAGAGCTACTTCATCTGCAGCAGGGCAGCATGACTATGGCTTAGTACTCAGAAAGGTTCACTGACCTCTCACGTTACTCCACTAATATGGTTTGGGACCCATTCTCCAGGGCCCAGACCTTTGATTAGGGACTCAGGTGAGATATCAGGGCTTCGATGATCTCACTCAATATCCCAATGCAGGTGGGGGTGTTAGAGAGAGCCCTCTTAGTGGAGAGTTTCCTTGCTGAGCAGTCACCAGCAGTGAGACCCACTACCAGTCATCACATAGAGGAGTCTTCTACAGCTGGCAGAAAACAGATGGCATAGAGGTCCAAGAGGACTAGACCTATAGGTGGACAATCACAAGATTCAGGGTCGGTTGTACGAGTCACCCAAGGCAGAGATGTTCATGCCAAGAGAGGGCAGTGTTATGCAAGCGGCTGGCAGTGTTACGCTTTTGGCGGGCAGGGTCATGTGGCTCGTGACTGTCTGACCTGTCATATGGATGATCAGTATATGGTCGAAGGAATACCCTTGCAGAGATAGAGGTTTGACCTAGGAGGTCCGCAGAGAGCAGGCGAACATGGCAGAGGAGCTGGTCATGCAGCTGGAGATGGACGACGATTTGAGATGTTACCGCCACCACCACTAGGAGGCCGACACCAACCACAGGGAGCAAGTGGACAGGGGTGAGCTCAGCTCTAACTAGCTGAGGCCTATGATCATGGTTCTCCAGAGATGATATGAGGTATGTTCTATGTCTACTCCACCTTATATGAAGTACTTAGAGACACAGGTTCCAGTCATTCTTTTATTACCACTATTTTCATTCAGAGATTAGATATTCCAACGGAGCCATTGGATCGATACTTACATCTAGAGACTCACACGAGAGTGGATTCGACAATTACACACTAGTGTCGGCAGTGTGAGCTTACTCTATGAGGTAAGAGCTTCAGCTAGGATCACCTAGTAGCAGTGTAGAGGCCTTACGACGTCATCTTGGGTATGGACTGGTTATCAAAATTTCATGCTCATATTGACTATATTAGGGACAAAGTGTGGTTTGTTTGCACGTATGGGACTAGGTTTACCTTCACCGGTGAGAAGGGAGCCTTTTTAGCATAGGATGGACTTACCCAGAGGAGGGTGAAGCCAATTACAAATCAGTTGGTTAGCCTTACCCTCAGAGCAATTGATGTGGAGAGTCCAAGTTATCCTATAGTGGTGGACCAATATGCGGATTTCTTCCATGATGATGTTACAGGTCTACCTCCTTGCATGTAGGTGGACTTTTACATTGACTTGTACCCCGGGACGGCACCGATATCTATACCAGCGTATCGGATGGCTTCCACAGAGCTTCGTGAGATACAGGTATAGCTGGAGGACTTACAGGGAAAGGGATTCATTCAGCCCAGTGTTTCTCCTTGGGTAGCCCTGATTTTGTTCTTCAAGAAGGCAGATGGGAGCTTGAGACTTTTTGTTGACTACCAGCGCTTGAACTAGGTGACTATGAAGAACAAGTACCCACTCCCGAGGATTGACGACCTATTTGATCAGTTGAAGGGAGCACGGTGGTTCTCAAAGATAGGCCTCATATCAAGCTATCACCAGCTTAGAGTACGAGATGAGGATGTACAAAAGATGGCTTTCAGATGTTGGTACGACCACTACGAGTTCTTGGTTATGCCTTTCGGTGTGACTAACACTCCAGCAGTGTTCATAGGACTCATGAACAGGATCTTTCATCCATACCTTGATCTCTTTTAGTAGTATTCATCGACAACATTCTGATCTACTCAACTACTGAGAAGGATCATGGTTATGATTTGTGAGTAGTATTGGACACACTCCAAGAGAACCATATTTATTGTAAGCTCTCGAAGTGCTAGTTCTAGATCTAAGAGGTTCACTTTTTGGGACATGTCATATCATAGGTTGGAGTTTCAGTACATCCAGCAAAGATTGAGGTAGTAATTTCTTGGGAGCCACCCAGGAGTGTAATAGATGTACTGAGTTTTCTGGATTTGGCCAATTACTACCAGAGGTTTGTTCCAGATTTATCTAGAGTTGCAACACCTTTATCATCATTGATGAAGAAGGGGAAACCCTTCGTGTGGTCGGAGAGATGCCATTATAGTTTTCAAGAGTTGAGGTAGAGGCTAACTAGTGCCCCCATCTTGAGGCTTCCAGAGGAGGTCATAGGGTACGTAGTCTACTACGATGCATCAGGGACCGGACTCGGATGTGTCCTGATGTAGGAGTGATCGGTGATCTCATATGGTTTTTGACAGCTAAGACCGGATGAGCAGAACTATTCTACCCATGACCTGGAGTTATCAGCAGTGGTCTTCACCTTGAAGATGTGGCAACATTACTTGATGGGATAGTGTTTTACGCTCTACTCGGATCACAAGAGTCTCAGGTATATCTTCTCTCATAAGGACTTGAACCTGAGATAGCGACGTTGGCTTGAGTTCCTCTAGGACTATGACTTCGAGATAGTCTATACTCCTAGGAAGGGAAAAGTTGTAGCAGATTCACTTAGCAGGAGGTCTGGTATACAACTTCTAGGTGAGGAAATAGAGCAGTTGGCCGCTTTGCAGATATCCTTTGTGGATAGAGATGGAGTATATTTTCTTCAGTCTCTTATAGTCACTCCCCCACTTCTTCAACGAGTCAGGGAGGCGCAACATGGGGACGCTAACTGCGAGACATGACGTGCTCAGATATCCATAGGATAGGCACCTGATGGATTTTCTGAAGGTGGGGAGCTTGTCATCCTCTTCATAGGACATACTATGGTACCAGTGTCACTTCGGGAGGAAGTTTTGAGAGAATTACACACATCCCCTCTAGAGTTATATCCACGAGTGGCGAAGATGTACCAGGATCTTTGACGATAGCACTAGTGGTTAGGAATGAAGAAATTAGTAGTAGAGTTTGTCTCTCGATGCCTCACTTATCAGTAAGTGAAGGTAGATCATCAGGTACCAATAGGATTGGTTTAGCCTTTAGAGGTCCCAAATTGGAAGTGGGATGGGATATCCATGGACTTAGTGACATGAATCCCATGTACATCCAGAGGAGATGACTTGATTTGGGTGATCATCGACCAACTCACAAAGTTGGCCCACTTTTTACCGACTAGAGAGTAGTTTTTAGTAAAGATCTTAGGACGCCTCTATGTGTAGGAGATTGTGTGGCTACATGGAGTACCCTCGATGATTATCTTCGATCGTGATGTGCATTTTACGTCCCAGCTATGGAAGGGGTTGCAGGAGGCTTTCGGGATGCAGCTTCGTTTGAGCACTGCCTTCCATCCTTAGATGGATGGTCAGACCCTTGAGGACATTATATGTGATTATTTCCTCAATTTCGGTCACGGCTGGTAGGATCACTTGCTATTGGTGGAGTTTTCATACAAAAAAAGTCATCACTCCGCCAATGGGATGGCACCTTTCAAGGCCTTGTACGGGGGACCTTGCATATAACCTTTATGTTGGACTAACCCATGGGGAGTTAGAACTCGTGGGACCAGACATGATATGGGCTACCACAGAGAAGGTGCAAATCATCTAGGAGTGGATGAAGACTGCATAGAGTAGTCAGACGTCTTATTCCGATAGGATATGGAGAACTTTAAAGTTTGAGGATGGTGACCACGTCTTTCTACAGGTCTCACCTCGACAAGGTTTACAGAGATTTGGCCGAGGTGGAATGTTATCTCTAAGGTTCATCAGACCTTTTTAGGTCCTTAGTAGAGTTGGTGAGGTGGCTTACTGCTTAACCCTTCCACCTCTGTTGCACTAGGTACATGACGTCTTCCACGTATCCCAGCTGAGGATATATGTGCATGCCCCATCCCACGTCATCTACCACTGAGAGATGGACGTCGACGATGGGACAACTTTTATGAAGGTTCCAGTGTACATTGAGGATCGACAGGTGTGGGTCCTTCATGGGCAGTCGATACCTCTGGTGCATGTTTTTTGGCAGCACAGGAACCTCCAGGAGAGCACATGGGTGCGGGAGGCTCAGATTCGTGCTCAGTACCCCCACTTGTTTACCTAGTTTGAGTTGTGTCTTATGGGGACGTAGATCCCTGAGGTGGCAAGAATGTAAAGACCCGGAATTTCCATGTACATTTTTTTAAATATAAGGGAATTTTATGAGTCCGCAAAAATTAGAGGTGCATGATTCCGAGGCCTGGAGTGCCCAGAATGAATTGTTGAACTTTTATTCGGGTACGTTCAGTAAAATTACGAGCGGGTTTTTCTAACATTTGAATCGGTGCTCGGAATTGAAATATGAGGATGTTATTGAACTCGCAGTGCTGGTATTCTCTTAAGGAGACCTTCACCTCGACTTTAGTGAGTCGAGAGTGAAAGATAGAATTTGGTTTTTTTGTGAAGGAATAAAATAAAATAAAATGGTGTGACATTTTTGTTTTATTTTATTTTAAAACCACCTATGTGGATATTTCATAGGTGGGGACCACCTAAACTAAAACCTCCCATGAGAGGTTATGGAGTTGGGGACCACCGAGCCTAACCTCCCATGAGAGGTTATGGTGGTGGGGACCACTCAAGGCTTAAAACCCCTTGAACCCCTTGAAATCCCTCATAATTGTGGGGAAGCCTCTTAAACTTCCCTCACTTAAATGGTGCCACCCCCTTTAATTTATTATTCCAACCTATGTAATTAACTAACCCAATTTGAAATTGTGCCAAAAATTAAAATTGGGGAAACACAACAGTTGGCTATTTTTCATTTTGGGGGAAAGTATGGAAAAAGGGGAGAGCTCTTGGAGGCTTACACTTCTCCAACGAAGAACCCCATCGAAGAACTTTCTTTAGAAATCAAGGAAGAAGAAGACGAGCGAGCCCAACATCGAAGCGTGGTTTCAGAAGCGATGATCGTTGGCACTCTCTTCGCCTTCTTCGACTTCCTTCTTGTGCCAACGACAACAAACAATCCAAGGTAGGGGTTTACTTCTATATGATTATCACTTCCCATGTTCTCTCCTTCTAATTATTTTGTGGTATTTGTATTAGTAATTGATGAGGGTTGTAGGGTGGTTGTTTGAAATTCTTATCTCCTTCCGTTCTTGATAATTATTCATAATTTAAGAAGGAATTATACCCGCTCTCTACCGCTCTAATGTGGAGAGTGCGGGCCAAACAAACATGGCTTGTCCTCTCTGAAACCCTTGTGATTAATTTTTGATCGCAATGGAGGAATTTCTACGAACCACAGTGAGGCATGAGAATGGATATCGGCACCCCCTTCGGTCGTGACAAAGGCGACGGCGCAACGGTGCCACCCTGTGGCCACCGCTGCCCTGCGGCCTCCACGCTGTCCGCAGTCGGGCTACCGCCCCACAGTCGGGCCACCAGTTTTAGTGTTCTAGCCACCGTCCGTGGCCAAACCCCACGGCCAGACCACCGCCCCATGGCCAGGCCGCCATCCACGGCCGAACTTCCTCGTGGCCGAGCCGCCGCCCCACAGCTCCGCTGTCTGCGGCCTCACCGCGCCGCCCCGGGCTGGGTCGAGCCGTCCTGCACCCTCGTGTCACCCCCCATCTACGCCGCTCCACATCCTCTGCCCTTCTGGCCGAGTCTCCCCACGCCCCCGCGGAACCCCTACGGTCGAGCCGCCGTCCGCGGCCGAGCCAACCTGCGGCCTCCACCGCCCCGCGGCACCCGCAGCCTCCACGGCCTCTCACAGCCCTTGCGGCCTACCGAATGACCCAGCAGGCCAGAACGCACCATGGGCCGAGTCGATCAGAACCGAGTCAACCCAGGCCAGGTCGGGTCGGGTTGGTCCAACCGGTTCAGACGAGACCCGGACCAGATACGAACCTATACTTTACTTGGGCCATAACTTTGGCACCGGATGTCCATTTGACGAACCGTCAGCGGAGCTGGAAATCATGGAGCGAGACGGTCCCTTAGAGTATACCCCACTAGAGTTCTGTTTAACATTGAGGTATGTTCTGGTTGGATCGATCACGAATCCAACCTGGCCCCCGTGACTAAAAGGCTAATAACTCACAGACCGGGTGTCCAACTGACGCATCGTCTATTGCATTGAGACCCCTATGGCATGGAGGAACTTTGAGATACTTATTCATGGTACATTTTAGCAATTGTAGTATCGACCAGGGAATTGTGGAGTGGATCCTCCCTGAGAAATTTAGGATTAGTGTGGGAACCCAGTAGCTGGCTGTGACGAGAAGAATAAATAGCGACCCTGTGTGGGTCAGCTCCTAGAGATCCTGTGTGGGTCAGCTCCTAGAGATATTGTGTGGGTCAGCTCCTAGCAATCCTGTGTGGGTCATCTCCTAGGGATCTTGTGTTGTTCATCTTCTTGAAATCCTGTGTGGGTTAGCTCCTAGCGATCCTGTGTGGGTGAGCTCCTAGTGATCCTGTGTGGGTCAGCTCGTAGCGATCCTATGTGGGTCATCTCCTAGCGATCCTATGTGGGTTAGCTTCTTTACAGAGTAAGATGATTTAGTAGTTACATCTAATCGTCTCTACTACTGTACTTAAGTTATACCTAGTGTGATCTGAGTTCGTACCTATGTGGTACTTTCCTTTGTGGTAATACCTTGGTGGTATTCTTCTATGTGGTATACCTGTGTGGTACTTGCCTTTGTGGTTTTACTTCATTTGTGGATTTTGTGAGACCTTGAGGGTCTCTGGGTCCCTAATGAGTATCATTATACTCACCCCTACTTGGGCTATGCCCGTACCTTGTTGTATTTTGTGCAGACGATATACAGCGTTGATCGTGACTGAGAGTTCCTAGACTGGATGGTGCCTAGAGGAGGACCTTATAACGAGTCGGTACACGGAGGACATGGAAAAACATGGAGTACTGAGAAGGTGATTTGTACCTAACCTTTTGGTAGGAACCTCGGAGGATGACCCAGCAGATGTCTTCCTTTTTTCTCCAGTTTACTTGTACTTTTAGTTTCTTGTACTTTCCAGTTGGGCTTGTATTCTGGCCCCTTTTACTTATTGTACTTACTATATTTCCTATTCAGTTTACTTGTGTTCATATCTTGATGTGTGCTTTCTTTTGTGGGTTTATAGGTTATAAAGGCAATGCCTTCCCAGTTTTAGGGATTGCGCCTTTCGGTGCTACTCACAAGCCCCTGGCCAATAGAAGGCGGGCTTGGGGTAGTCAGAGCACGGGCCCCGGGGGACGGTTCATGACATTATGTCAATTTAAAATATGGAATCTATTTTTCCAAATTAAATTCACATATGTGGAAACTTTAATTTAAATTTAATCCAGCAGACGTGATGAAAAAGTGAGTTTTTTAGCAGAGTATTATTTTAGCAAATTGTGATTCTATATTAACTCTTTGACTAATACTAATCATTGAATGTAACTAAATTTATATTTACTAAAATAATATATATATATATATATATCATTTAAAACATTCCGCATTAGGGATTACTTTAATTAATTAAAATGGAGAAACATTATGCATTTAAAAACAGTTTTTAAGTAACCCTGTTTTTTAACCCAAAAACAATCTTACACTAAAAATGAAATAAAAAGATGATTAATGATTAAATAAGTGGATTAAATATAAAAAAAATTAATTATTTTACTTAATATAAATTCATAACATATGGGTACTTTTAAAATAATTAAATTATTGAAATGAAAATACTTTTTTACAAAATCCTCTATTTCACTATTCACTGGAAAATCAATATTATCAGAAAAATCCCAAAATTTATCCCAAATTAAATATTGATATTATAATTTAAAAAATTATATTAATATTTTAAAATTATAATTTTATAATTTATAAATTATTTTTTAGAATAAATCCTTATAATAAAATAGTTTAATTAAAACTATTTCTTTATTGATTTAAAAAAATTAATGAATATTTTTATGACTAATATAACTATCTAATTAATGTTAATAATCCTGAAAATGATTTATTATATCATTACCTAGGTTTTTATAATCTCTCATATTTTTTAAAATTGTGTCCTTACAATTTTATTCACTTATTAAGCAATTGGGTATATCTTTCCAACCATATGGGTTTAAATGAATAATTAACTTAGTGAATCACCTTATTAAGAAAAAATTTTATACACATTCAATAATATGAATAGGCTATTCTTTATAAGAATGGTTCTCTTCAAACTGAGCTACTTTTGAGCTCAAAACAAGATATGAATTTGTCATGTATTTCCTTAACATCAAGACATGAAAAAATTTGTGTACCTGGGATAAACTCAAAGGAAACCCCATTTAGTAGGAAATTGATCTGACTTTATCTATAATTTCCTATATTCCAATGAATCATGGACTTATATTACTTTTACTACCAAAATGAAAAAAAATCAATATAGAAACTTTGAGAAATGCATGATCTCCTACCTTGAAAGATATATCTTTCATCTGGTTATCCACATAACATTTCTTCCTGCTCTGAGGTATCCTCATATGTTTCTGAATCAAATGTACCTTCTCTTAAATTTCCTCTAAAAACTCTATTCACATCATATTCCTTTCTCTTACATAATACAAAAATTCATGTTTTTTACACCGCCTTCCATATAGTGCCTAAAATGGTGCAATATGTATACTGGAATGAAAAATATAAGTACAAGAAAACTCAACCAAATAATGATGTTGATAAAAAATTCATTAGTAATTAATTAAATATTAACAAATAATATCTTACATGATCTAAATCATCTACTTATATTTTCCATCATATTGAGGATGAAAAGATGTTTTGAAATTAAATTTAGTACCCAATAACTTTTGAAGTCATTTCAAAAAAATTAGATGTAAACCTGGTATCATGTTATAATAAAATCATGATATTAACTCTATGTTACCTGACTATATCCTTTAGATATAGTTTATAAAGCTGAAATAACGATATTTTATCTCAAATGGGAAGGAAATGGCCATATTTAGTTAGTCTTTCAATAATAACCCAAATTTCATTATTACCTAGGGAATTTATTTGAAATCATACCATGAAATCCATTTATATTTTTCCCAATTCCACTCTGGAACTACCAAAGGTTTAAGGACCCCCTTTGTTAATTGTTATTCTGATTTAACCTACTGATAATTCAAACACTTAATGCTAAAGTCATAAATATCTCTTTTAATAAAAATCTACTCAAGGTTCAATGGAAAATATATGTACTTTAACTTATCAATATCTCTTTTCATTCCATCCCATTAATAATACTTCTCGTAGTCTTTTTACATCTTAGTGATACCCAGATGAATGGAAAATAGATAATTATGAGCTTCACTCAACAAATATTTCCTCAAATTGGAATCACAAGGGACACATAATCTTTTTTCAAATCATAAAACACGTTCTTTGTCAATATCAAAATCATGAAACTTACTCTTATTAATGGATTCTACCTTTTCCTAAAAATATTTATCCTTATTCTGTGATTTTTTAATACTTTATGAAAAAATTAAATATTCTAGAAGCCTAATAAAAATATATTATTCCCCTTCATCCACAAAATTTATGGAAAAAACTATGAAAATATTAACCAAAGGTTGAGGTTCAAAATTTAACATTATTAATATGGCATTATTTTTTTAACTTAAAGCATTGTACAAATTGTTCTCTTTTTCAAGATTATAATGAATTGTGCAATAATATTTCTTGATCAGTTCTATCCATCTTCTCTATCTCACGTTTAATTATTTCTTAGTGAATATATACTTTAAACTTTTTTATCGGTAAATATTTTTTACTTTACTCAATACAAATTATACCAAAACAATATTGAATAAAACCCATATTAACTGATTCAAAATCATTTATAGGGTAAATTTACTCATGTGGTTTTTACTAATATAAAGAATATGAAATTACCTGATCATTCTATATTAGGAAAAAACAAATTCCTTTAAATGAATCATCCTTGTAGATGAAAAATTCTCCATTTCTAGAAGTGATACAAAAAACTGAAGCATTTACCAATCTTCTTTTTAGTTCCTAAAGAAATCATCAATATCTTTTGCCTAGACGATTTTATCTCCTTTAATAAATAACATAGTTTTTGGTATATACAAATGAGAAAAAAAAATCAACAAACCATCAATAGTAACCCACAAATCCAAGAAAAATATGAATATCTATGATATTTACGGATATTTTCCATTCATGAACAACATTTTTTAGCAGGGTCAATAGTTATTCCATATTTAGAAACAATATATCCTAGAAAATAAATTTATTACAACCAAAATTCACACTTACTAAATTTCCCATATAGTTTCATTTATTTTAAGGTTTGGAAAAAAAATTAGGTGTCTTTCATATTCCTCCTAAATTTTAGAATATATCAAAATTTCATAAATAAACCCTACCAAAAAGATTTCCAATAACTCATGAAAAATCTATTCATAAGGTCCATAAATACAATACGTTCTTTAGACAACCCAAACTTCATAACCAAAAACTCATAATGTGAATATCTAGTCCAAATTGTAGTCTTAAGAATGTCTTATTCCATAACTTTCAACTGAAGTTACCCTAACCTCAAATCAACCTTTTGAAAAATATTGATCTCCCAGGATATGATCAAACAAATCATTAATATGAGGAAAATTATTCTTGTTTTTAACAATGATGTTATCCAAATCTCTACAGTCAATGTAAATTCTCCTTGATCTATCATTATTTTTAACAAAAAAATGGATTACCCAATGGTGAAGTGCTTGGTCGAATGAAACATTTCTTTAATAAATCCTGGATTTTTTTTTCAATTATATAAGTTTCACTTGAACCTTTTGATAAGGGGTTTAGAAATAGTGTTAGAATTAGGTACTAAGTCAATAGTAAATTCAACCTCTAGATCAAGAATAACACTGGGAAAATCATTATGAAATGCATCCATTAATTCATTTACTACTGTTATATCATTAATTTTAGTAGTTTCTTTATTTTAAATAATATGATCTAGGTAACTTTAACTCCCACATTTAATAAATTCATCATCTTCTTCATAACCTATCAAAGGCATTAAATCATTGAAAAAAAATTATTATCTCTACAATATATATTAACATGATAAACTGAAATCCAATACATACCAAGAACGATGCCAAATTTCACTATGGCCAATTCAATAAGATTTTTAGGAAATACCATCCTAATTATAACAATATGAAGATTATTATAAAACATGTTTTCTTATCCAAAAGGTTTTTCTTACTTTCATGAGGTGATATTCATAATTTACAAGAAAAGTTCATAGAAATTAAAGAATGGGAATATCCAGAGTTAAATAGGGTATTTAAATAATTTTAATAAACCAATAAAATACCTATAAATACTTTATTTTATAGCATAACATCAACTATAGTATTAGAAAATGAAATTGCTACACCTTTCTATTTGTGGTCATGATTAATTTCATCATGTTCAAACAATTTCAAACACATATTAGCATAATGAACAAAATCATTGTAACTAAATTACCTCAGTATCATATGGATATTAGTTACCCCATTATTTGGTTGTTCGAGACTCTATTATAAACAATCATGGGACCTATGACCAAACTAACCACACTGGAAATGCATCATATATCCTATCAAAAATTCCATGAAATTTCATTTTCTATAATTGGAACATTTTGGGGGCTCACACCTATACTTCATAACTTGTTGTTTCTCCATTTTCTACCGTATTGACCATTTCTTATTCTTATCATTTTGAGGATCATACATTTCATCAAAAATCATCTCAGTATTATCAATACAATGAACCACTTTCTCATAACATTTGAATTCTCATGCAACAATGCTCTTAATAAATTTGGTTTCAACCTTGAATAAAATCTATTAATTTTAGTATCAGTGTCTGGAATAAAATTCAATACATATCTATCTAATCTTATTAAGTTTTATTCATATATATCTATATCATTTTTATCATTTTTACTAATTTCTTGGAATTGTTTTCAATATATATTAAAAAAATTAGGGAAATATTTATCAAAGAAAATATCCTTCAATGATTCCCATTCTATGGAATCAATATCATCTTTATCTATGATATTATTAACTAAATACCACCTTCAATCAGCTTCACCTTCAAAAATATAAGTGGAAAGAGTTACATTTTATGTTCAGAATATCCCACGATAACAAATATCTTCTCCAAGTAATAAATCCATCCTTTGGCTTCAAAAGGGTCATATGATCCACAGAATGATTGGAAATGTCTCCTTGTGAAATGATCCATGTTAGACATGTTCATTCATGGTATATGGAGTTTCTCTATAGCATGGATACCACCACCATTTATAGCTTGTGTCAACTAATCCATCCCCACAATAAACTATTCTATTTTGATTCCAACCATCTCAAAATGTTGATTATAAATGATATTTTACATTTTATGCCTTCCCACTATAGCTTCATTGTTTTCTCTATGAAAACCCATTATAAACCAAACTTTTTTAGATAAAGAAACATTCTAATCTTTAAATTTTATATAATTTTAAATTAACCATTAGGTAAAATCTTTCAAGGTTGTGCTACTAAACTTATTGAAACCCCTAAAGTTGGCTAAACCATCCTATGATACAAATTATAAGTACTCAGACTTAAACATTACATAAAAAATTTAATTTAAGAATTCATTCTATTATGTTTGGGGATATTTTATTTTTAAAAAATCTAGAGAATTATATCATAAATCATACATTATAAAACCATGTAATACAATGTAGAAAACTAAAATTAGTATCCATATTTTCCATAATATAAAAATTTTAAAATAATGCATGAAATATTTTCATGTAAAATCTTTATTACATTTAAATAGACTTATTACTTTACATTATCCATATTTAAATCATTTTAAAGACATTTAAAAATGTGGAATGATCGTAAAAATCTCAATAAGGGATATAAAAATAAATAAAACTATTAGTCTAGTGAAAAACATGCATATTCATATAACATTTAAATTTGCCTTAATGATTATTTGAGTGTATTAATTAAATAATTTTCACATGAAAAACATAAGCACCTTTTTATCAAATTAAGCCTTAAATGAACCATAGCTATTAATTAAAAACCATTCTTAGTAATATAGAGAATCACATTCATAACTAGTTTTAAACCCATGTTAGATAATAACTAGATCCCAATTAAATTCATAGGAGAAACGCTTTAGTTACTCCATCCTTATTTCCTTTTAAGACCAGGAATTTTACCCAATTCATTGGAGTGATATATGGGAAAACCCATTATTAAGCTATAACAAGCTCACTCGGTGTTATCTTGACCACCCCATTCTATAGGTTGTAATAGGATCACCTGGTATTATATGGGTACGCCCATTTCTCATATATAATTGCAAAGTACCATATCAAGAATAAAAATTTTAATCTTACACTTTTATAGCATAAAATTTTTAAAAAATATTTTAAACTTGTAACAAATAACTTTCAGATATCAAAATATCCTTTTCTATTAAAAAATGATTTTAAAAAAATTCCATTTTCTTTTGAAAACCCATATTCAATACCAAAATACCCAAAAAAGGGTAAATAGTGTTTATTTTAAGAAAACATGGAATATTTGAAAATAATATATAAATCAAATAATGTTTATGGTGGAAAAAAGTCATCATCTCTATATAGAATAATCGTTTTTCATTTTTCAAAATGTTCCGTATAAAACACGTTAAAAGATTAATTTTTGAAATACATTTAAATAAATTAAAACATGAATAAAATTTACATTATAAAATATTTTATTTTCATATAAAAACATTCATAAAATAATTTTAAAAATATGTACATGGAATAAAATTTCATAAAGAAAAATTTAAAAGAAGATTTTTTTAAAGGTCCCTTATCACTTGGGAAATACATGGACCATAAGTCCCATGAAATAATAACATTAATATAAACATTAAATACCATAATAACAAATAAAATTATTATATTAAATGTATAATGGGATGTATATACACCACATAAAATAATATATGGGCATAACATCAAAATATGCCTCAATGAAAGGAAATTTAGATGAAGTCCCTTACCTTGAGTCTGAATTTCCACATGTGTATTTATCTTCATGAATAATAAAATTATTCTAGTTATTTAATTCTTGAGAACCTTATTCATGATTATTATTATCTTTTTATAACTTACTTGTAAAGACCAGGAAATTTCAAAGAAAATTTTTTCTTAAATTTCTTGTAATTTTATGAGTCTGCAGTTTCTGACAGTGCTTGATTCTGATGCCCGGTGTGCCCAGAATCAATTTCTGAAGTTTTGTTTGGGTATGTTTAATAAACTTATGTGTGGGTTTCTCTATATTTTGAACTGGTGCTCGGAATTGATATCTGAGGACATTTATGAACTCGCAGTGCTGGTATTCGCTTAAGGGGAACTTTACCACAGTTGTGTTTTATACAGGATGGAATTTATAATTTGGGGTCACTAATTAAAATTAGAAATTAAATAAAAATGAGTGTGAAACACAATTTTATTTGAAAGGTGGTTAAAGTCTCTAGGTGGAGGTTAGGGGTGGGGCCCACCACACCCTAACCTCCCTTGGGAGGATATAACTAGGGGTGCGGCCCACACGAACCCAAACCCCACAACTCTCTTTAAACCCCCTTTGTAACTCTTGGACTCTCCTTAGTATTAATGAGGCCACCACCCTTTATTTAATTAGAGTGAACTATCCACCTTTCCCATGTCATTTAGTATGCCAACCAACTCATTAATGAATTGAACTTATTCAATTAAATTAATTATATATTTTCAATTTTAAAAAAATGTTATCAAAAATAAACTAATAGGAGAGCCTATTATTTTAGTGGGGTGGTGGAACTTTGAGAAGGATTTGGGAGAAACTTTTGGCGGAATATTATTCTCTCGACGAAGAACGCCGTTCTTCAATGAAGAACGCTCCACGTCTCGAAGAACATGAAGCAACTCCTTCTACCTTCTTCAACCGGGGAAAGAACATGAGGCTATGCCCATGAGGAATGCACGTTATCCTTCCTCTTCCTCTACGTCAAGGGAGAAGATGCAGTCCGTGAAGAACGTCGCCAACAACAACGCTTCCTCCTCGGACGCACCCCGACGTCAACGAATCGACGCTTTCATCAACGAACGAACTTTGAATCGAGGTAGGGGTTTTGTATAATTTTAAATGAATAAAATTATACCCTCATTCTTGATGTATGATTTGGTTAATCTTTTCCCTTTTGTTATTTCCTAACACGGAGGGCATGGGCAGAACGAACACGGCCTAACGACCCTCTGTTGATTCTTGTTTGCATTAACGATGGAGGTGGAGCTGGTAGGGCGCGGTGTTGTCGCACCGCGCTGGATAAAGGAGGTCACGGCCATGCAAGCTATGGCGGTCAGAAGAGGCGATGGCGACCGGAGTCGGCAACGACCGGAGGCGGCGATGACCGGAGGCAGCAGCCGTGCGCTAGCATGTGGGGGATAACCGCGGCCCGCATCCACAGGCCACTCGGGCTGAAGAACTGGTCGGCTACTACCCGTCGGGATGGTGAACTGCGGCACCCACAGGAGCCCCATGGAGGAGATGTGTCCCGCAACCGTAGGCCGCTTAGGCTAAGTGAACCGACCGGCTACGGCCGGCCGGGCAGAACAATCGTGGCGCCCACAGGCGCGGCGCGGTGGGGGAAACGTGGCCCGAAACCATGGTCCGCTCACCGGAAAACCAGCCGGCCACCTACTAGATAGGCTGAAGACCCGCGGTGCTGCTTGGCACCGTGTGGGAAGGACAACGGCCCGCTGTGTGGGCGGGGAGAGGCGGTGCCGCCGGGCGAACCAGACCCGCATGCTCCGCGGGCCGGGTCCGCGGGTGGGTCACGCCACACCGAGCTGGGCCGACCCTCCATCCGAGTCGGACCCACCAAACTGGGTTGGGCCAACCCCCAGCTGGGTCGGACCCGCCGAGCCAGGTCGGACCGACCCGCCAGCCCACTGGGCTTGACAGGTTGGGCCCATTTTTCTTAAACGTGAATAACTTCTAAATCGCATGTCCGATCGACGCGCCGTCTGTAGAACTGGGACCCTTGCTATGAGGCGATCCTTTTGTGATACTCTAATTGAGTTTTGGATGAATTTGTAAAACAAACAAGTTTGGATCGAGTATAAATACAACTGGGCCCCATGAATTGAAAAGCCAATAACTCTCAGACCGGGCATCTGATTGACGCGCCGTCTATCGCGTTGGGTTCCTTTTGTTGAGATGGAACTTCGGGATACATAAACTCAGGACTTTGTGATAGTTTATGTAACAAAACCTTTGCTCGAGGAGAAGACCCTCTCGGAATCCAGTGTGCTGTGTGCAGGAACCCTAGAGCTGGCTGCGTCTGTGACAATGACTACCGTACTGGAATCCTATGTGGGTTCGATGATAATGAAAACTATACCGGAATCCTATGTGGGTTCAATATTTCTGACAAAGTAGCTGGTCCTATATCCTGTGTGGGTCTGATAGCTTAGATGAACCAGTGACTACATCTTATCATCTCTATTACTCTATAATAGCTGGCATGTATCTTGTGTGGGTCTGACAGCTTAGACGAGATAGATGGCTTGTATCATGTGTGGGTCCGATAGCTTAGACGAGATAGTTGGCTTGTATCCTGTGTGAGTCTGACAGCTTAGCTGGTCCTGTATTCTATGTGGGTCTGATATCTTAGATGATCTAGTGGATCCATCTGATCATATTTATCTCTCTACTATTGTGGAATAACTGTGTGAGCTGATACATGTCTTTCAACTATTATCATCATGGTGATTGACTTTACTTCCTTTGTGGAATTGGTTTGTTCTTGGGATCGAGAGTTGGAGCCGGACTGTGACTGGTAACTTAGGTATATGTATGGGCATATACCTAAGTAGGGTTGGTTGATACTTCATGATTGTATATTTCTTCTATGGTTTATCTTTCGTGGATTCTGGGAGACCTTTGGGGGTCTCAGGGTTTCTACTGAGTATCGTTATACTCACCCATGCACAATTTATGCCCGCACTTTGTTGTGTTGGTTTCACATGACAAACAGCACTGATCTAGGTAGAGAGTTGTATAACTGGATGGTACCTAGAGGTAGACCACTTGGCGAGACGTACAAGGAGCGGACGGACAGACCTGGGGTGCTGAGGAGGCCATCTGTACCCACCCTTTAGGTGGGATTCCTAGAGGATGACACAATGGTTGTTGTTTTACCTTTCGGTAGTTGTACTACCCTTTCAATTGTATGTACTTTACTGTTGGGCTGGTATTTCTGGCCCCTTTCCTTTCAACACTTTCTTTTTTTTACAGTTTTACTTAGTTTTTACTTCCAGTTGTGTACACTATTGTTTTTGTATATTTTTTAAAGGCAATTTCTTCCCTTTTATCGTGATTACACCTTTGGGGCTAGTCGCCATCCCCAAGCCTATGGAATGCGGGCTTGGGGTAGTCACGGCACGGGCCCCGAGGACAGGTCGTGACAAATTGTTATCATAGGAGTCGGTTCTACCACAGAACACCGGAATCTGATCATTATTTTCTATGAATAAATAGTGTTAAGAGTATTGAGTGTGGATTTCAGTCTATGGAGTCCAGTGTTGGTGTGTCGGCTGACGTATCCATACACCAGGACCCTAACCTCTGATTTCTGACTCAGTGCATGAAAACACTGATTGCATGTGAGTTTCATTAGAAAAAGTTTTCTTTTGTGATTACTTTGTGTCAGCTCACCAAGTATATTTTTTTAATAGTGGTGCACCTGTTTTTTTTAGGATGGACCCATAATGGTATCCATATAGGGTTCTGAGTTACGTGTGAGATGGTAGCCCATCGAGCGATGAGGCCTTGGTGTAGGGCCCCATCACAGTGGAGGCACCAGCGGTACCACTACCCGCAAGGCCACCGAAACCACTAGCTCCAGCAGAAGAGAGTGCACGCTTCTTGAGTGTGTTGCATGAGTTCCAGCGACAGAGGCCTCCCAGATTTCGGGGAGAGATGGATCCACAGGCATCTGAGGATTGGCTGGAGGCTATCGTGAGAGTTTTCATATTTTTAGGGACACTAGGAGACCTTTTGGTGATCCTTGTCGTGAGTCTCTTGCATGCAGTAGCAGGTAGATGGTGGAGCCTGATGCTCCAGGTTCATGACGAGGCATCACTACTTTGGGCAGACTTCAAGAGCATGTTCCAGGTGGAGTTTGTTCCAGCCACCCTTCGTACGGTGTGGATTCAGGAGTTACTTCATCTACAGTAGGGCAGCATGACAGTAGCTCAGTACTCAGTGAGGTTCATCGACCTCTCACGCTACTCCACAGATATGGTACGAGACTCGTTATTCAGGGCCCAGACCTTCGAGTAGCGAATCAGGCATGAGATTAGGGCCTCAATGATTCCTCTCAGCATTCCAACGCAGGAGGGGGTACTGGAGAAATCCCTTATAGTGGAGAGCCTTCTCACTAATCATTCACCAGTAGCGAGACCTACAACAGAGCGGCACGTAGAGGATTCTTTTGCATCCGGTAGTGGACAGATGTCGTAGAGGTCTATGTGGACCAGGCCATCAGGTGGGAGATCTCAGGATACAGGCTTGGTGGTGCGGGGCACACAAGATAGAGTCATCTATACGAGGAGCAGGCAGTGTTATGCATGTGACGGGCAGGCCCAACCCGCAATGCCGATGAGAATCAGACAGTAGAAGGACCTTCTAGGCAGAAGAAAAGGATCAACCGTGGTGGTCCGCTGGAAGCAGGCAGACGTGGAAGAGGAGCTGGCTGAGCAGCGGGTGGTGGACGACGTTTCAAGGCTCTACCACCACCACCACCAGGAGGTCCACCCCGACCACAGGGAGCTGGAAGACAGAGGTGGGCTTAGCTCCAGGCAGTCGAGACCTACAACCATGGTGCACCTAAGATGATTCAAGGTACTATCTGTGTCTACTCCACCCTTGCTGCAGTACTTATAGACACAGGTGCGAGTCATTCCTTTGTTGAAATTGCCCTTGTTCGGAGCTCGGAGATTCCGATGGATCCATTGGCTCAATCCTTACAGCTAGAGACTCTTATGAGAGAAGACTCGACGATTACGCACTGGTGCCGGCAGTGTGATATTACTCTAGGAGGCGAGAGATTCGACTGGGATCTTCTTGTAGCGGCGTCGAGGCCTTACCACATCATCTTGGGTATGTACTGGTTATCCACAGTTCATGCTCAGATTGACTGTATTAGGCACAAAGTGCAGTGTATCCACACGGATGGGACCAGGTTCACCTTCAACGGTGAGAAGGGAGCCTTAGCAGCGTAGGATGGAATTACGCAGAGGAGGGGGTAACCAATTACACGTCAGTTGGATAGTCTCATCTTCGGAGCTTTTGATGTGTGGAGTCTGAGTTTTCCTGTTGTGGTGGATCAGTACGAGGATGTTTTCCCTAATGACGTTCTAGGACTACCTCCTCGTAGAGAGGTAGACTTCTACATTGACATGTACCCCAAGATAGAACCGATATCTACTCCAGCATATCGGATGGATCCCGCTGAGCTTCATGAGCTGTGGGTACAGCTAGAGGACTTGCAGGGGAAGGGATTTATCCGACCTAGTGTTTCACCATGGGCATCTCCGATTTTGTTCCCCAAGAAGGCATATGGGAGCTTGCAACTTTGTGTCGACTACTGTCGCCTGAATCAGGTGACCGTGAAGAACAAGTACCCACTCTCGAGAATTGACAACCTCTTTTATCAACTTAAGGGAGCACGATGGTTCTTGAAGATAGACCTCAGGTCAGGCTATCACCAGCTCATATTTCGAGACGAGGATGTACAGAAGACGGCCTTCAGGTGTCGTTATGGCCACTACGAGTTCTTGGTTATGCCCTTCGGTGTAACCAATTCTCTAGAAGTGTTCATGAGTCTCATTAATAGGATCTTCTAGCCTTACCTTGACCTCTTTGTCGTAGTCTTCATCGATGACAAACTGATTTACTCGACTACTGAGGAGGAGCATGCCTACCATTTGTGGGTGGTACTGGATACACTCTGAGAGCACCAGCTTTAGGGTAAACTCTTGAAGTGCCAGTTCTGGATTAGAGAGGTTCACTTCTTGAGACACATCATATCGGAGGCTAGAGTTTCAGTGGATCCAGTGAATATCAAGACAGTACTTTCTTGGGAGCCACCCAGGAGTGTGACGGAGGTGCGGAGTTTTCTGGGAATGGCTGGGTACTATTGGAGATTTGTGTCAGACTTCTCCAGATTTGCATCACCGATTTCATCATTGAAGAAGAAGGGAAAACCCTTTTTATAATCAGAGAGACACTATCAGATCTTTTAAGATATGAGGCAGAGATTGACCAGTGCACCCATCTTGAGGCTTCCGGAGGAGGGCATTGGGTACATAGTTTACTGCGATGCATCCGGGACCGAACTTGGGTGTGTCCTAATGTAGGAGCGAGAAGTTATTGCGTATGGTTCATGGAAGTTGAGACAGCATGAGCATAACTATGCTACCCATGACTTGGAGTTAGCAGTAGTAGTATTCTCCTTGAAGATGTGGCAGCACTATCTGATGGTCGAATGTTTTACAGTCTACACTGACCACCAGAGTATCAGGTATATCTTCTCGCAGAAGGACCTGAACTTGAGACAGCGACGATGTCTCGAGTTCCTCTAGGACTATGACTTTGAGATAGTCTATACTCCTGGGAAGGGGAATGTTGTAGCAGATTCTCTCAACATGATATCAGGAAATAATCTGCTAGGAGAGGCGACAGAGCAGCTGGCCGCATTGCAGATATACTTTATGGATAGAGATGGAGCATCCTTTCTTGAATCTATCATAGTCACTCCTCCACTTCTTCAACGAGTCAGAGAGGCATATCATGGGGAAGTTGACTGTGAGATGCGACATGCTCATATATCCTCAGGGCAGGCACTTGATGGATTTTATGAAGGTGGGGAGCACATCATCCTCTTTAGGGGATGTACCATGGTACCAGTTTCAATATAGGAGGAGGTGTTTAGGGAGTTCCACACTTCCCCTCTAGTGGTACATCCAGGAGTGGCGAAGATGTATCAGGACCTCAGATGACAACACTGGTGGTCGGGTATGAAGAAGGCGGTAGCAGATTTTATCTCACGATGCCTCACTTGTCAGTAAGTGAAGGCAGAGCACCAAGTTCTAGCAGGCTAGGTTCATCACTTAGAGGTCCCAGAGTGGAAGTGGAATGGGATATCCATGGATTACGTGATGAGACTTCCACGTACATCTAGAGGGAACGACTCTATCTGGGTGATTGTCGGCCGACTCACCAAGTCAGCCCACTTCCTACCGATCAGAGAGAAGGGCTCAGTATAAAGCTTGGGATGCCTCTACGTTCAAGAGATCGTACAGCTTCATGGTGTGACATTGACTATCGTTTCTGATCAAGATGCTTGTTTCACTTCCCGGCTTTGGAAGGGGTTATAGGAGGCTTTTGGGATGCAGCTTCACTTGAGCACCACCTTTTATCCTTGGACGGATGGTCAGACTGAGAGGGCCATTCAAACTCTTGAGGACATGCTCCGTGCATGTGTCCCTAACTTTGGTCACATCTGGGAGGATCACTTACCCTTGGTGGAGTTTGCGTACAACAATAGCTACCACTCCACCATCAGGATGGACCCTTATGAGGCATTGTACGTCTGACCTTGCAGATCACCTCTGTGATGGACTGACCCAGGGGAGTCAGCACTTGTGGGACTAGAGATGGTTCGGGCTACAATGGAGAAGGTACATATCATCCAAGAGCGAATGAAGACTGTACATAGAAGATAGAAGTCCTATGCTGATAGAAGATGGAGACCACTAGAGTTTGAGGATGGAGACCACGTCTTTCTATGAGTCTCACCTCGACGAGGTCTATGGAGATTTGGTCGCAGCAGCAAGTTATCTCCACAATTTATCGGGTCATTCCAGGTCCTCAGCAGAGTAGGTGAGGTGGCTTACCGCCTGGCCCTTCCACCTCAGTTG
This sequence comes from Viscum album, assembly GCA_963277665.1. NCBI lineage: Eukaryota > Viridiplantae > Streptophyta > Magnoliopsida > Santalales > Viscaceae > Viscum > Viscum album. Next base: position 1,525,132,644 of record OY728133.1, on the reverse strand, counting down.
AACTGGGTGCACGACGTTTTCCACATATCTCAGATGAGGTGATATTTACATGACCTGTCCCACATCATCGACCATGGGGAGCTGGAAATCGATGACGGGGAAACTTTCACAAAGGTTCCAGTAGAGATTGAGGATCAACAAAAGCGAGTCCTGCGTGGACGGTCGATTCCTATAGTGTGTGTTCGCTGGCAGCACGGAAACCTCCAGAAGAGCACATGGGAGCGGGAGGCTCAGATGCATGCTCAGTACCCCCCATTTGTTTCCCTAGTGTGTTTTGTAGCTTTACAAGGACGTAAATCCCTGAGGTGGGGGTAATTTAAAGACCTGGAAATTTCAAGTAATTTTTTTTCTTAAATTCTTTGGAATTTTACGAGTCCGCAGTTTGTGATGTTACCTGATTCCGAGGCCTGGTGTGCCCAGAATCAATTTCTAAAGTTTTTTTCACGTACGTTCAGTAAATGTACGTGCTTGTTTTTCTATCTTTTGAACCGGTTATCGTAATTGAAATCTGAGGAAACTGATGAACTCGCAGCGCCGGTATTCGTTTAAGGGGACCTTTACCATAGTTGTGTTTTATACAGGATGGAAGTTATAATTTGGGGTTACTAATTAAAATTAGAAATTAAATAAAAATGTGTGTGCAACACAGTTTTATTTGAAAGTTGGTTAAAGTCTCTAGGTGGAGGTTAGGGGTGGGGCCCACCACACCCTAACCTCCCTTGGGAGGATATAACTAGGGTTGGGGGCCACACAAACCCAAACCCCTCAACTCCCTTTAAACCCCCTTTGTAACTCTTGGACTCTCCTTAGTATTAATGAGGCCACCACCCTTTATTTAATTAGAGTGAACTCTCCACCTTTCCCCTCTCATTTAGTATGCCAACCAACTAACTAATGAATTCAACTTATTCAATTAAATTAATTCTAGCTTTTAAATTTTAAAAAAATCTTTTCAAAAACAAAATAATAGGAGAGCCTATTATTTTAGTGGGGTGGTGGAACTTTGAGAAGGATTTGGGAGAAACTCTTGGTGGAATATTATTCTCTCGACGAAGAACGTCATTCTTCAATGAAGAACTCTCCACATCTCAAAGAACGTGAAGCAAATCCTTATACCTTATTTAACCAGGGAAAGAACATGAGGAAATGCCCACGATGAATGCCCGTCATCCTTCCTCTTCCTCTACATCAAGGGAGAAGACGTCGTCTGCGAAGAACGTCGCCAACAACAACGCTTCCTCCTCAGACGCACCCTGACGTCAAGGAATCGACATTGTCATCAACGAATGAACGTCGAATCGAGGTAGGGGGTTTTGTATAATTTTAAATGAATAAAATAATACCCTCATTCTTGATGTATGCTTCGGTTCATCTTTGGCCTTTTTTTATCTCCTAACACGGAGGGCACGGGCTGAACGAACACAACCTGACAACCCTCTATTGATTCTTGTTTGCATTGAAAATGGAGGTGGAGCTGGTAGGGCGCAGTGTCGTCGCACCTTATTAGATGAAGGAGGCCACGGCCATGCAAGCTATGGTGGTAAGAAGAGGAGATGGCGAGCAGAGGTGGCGGCTGTGCGCCGACCGTGTGGGGGAAAGAAGCGGCCGGCATCCGCGGGCCGCTCGGGCTAAAGAACCAACCGGATACTGTTGGTCGGGCTGGTGAACCACAGCACCCGCAGGTGCTGCGCAGAGGAGATTTGGCCTGCAACCATAGGCCGCTTTGGCTGAGCGAACCAGCCGGACATGGCCAGTGGGGCAGAAAAATTGTGGTGCCCGTAGGCGCCGCACGACGAGGGAAACGCGGCCCACAACCGCGGGACGCTCGCCGGTGAACCGGTCAGCCGCCTGTCGGCTGGGCTGAAGACCTGTGACACTTCTTGGTGCCACGTGGGAAGGACGGCAGCTCACTTTGTGGGCCGCTCATGCCAGACAGAACCGACCGGCTTCGTCCAGTCGGGTGAGGAGAGGCGGTGTCGCTCGGTGCCGCCGAGCGAACTGGACCGTCCGCGGGTGGGCCGCGCCCCACCGTGTCGGGCCGACCCCCCAGCTGGGTAGGACCCACCAAACCAGGAAGGTTTGACCCCCAACCGGTTTAGACCCGTCGAACCAGGTCGGGCCGACCCGCCAGCCCACTGGGCTTGACGTGCCGGGCCCGTTTTGCTTAAACGTGAATAACTTCTAAACCGCGCATCCAATCGATGCGTCATCTACAGCACTAGGACCCTTGTGATGGGGAAATCCTTTTGAGATACTCTAATTGAGTTTTGTATGACTTTGGAAAATGGTTGGGTTTGGATTGAGCGTAAATCCAACCGGGCCCCCGGAACAGAAAGTCCAATAACTCTCAGACCGGGCGTCCGATTGACACGTAGTCTGTCACGTTGGGTTCCATTTCATGAGACGGAACTTTGGGATAAATCAACTCAGTACTTCATGATAGTTTATGTAACGAACCCTTTGCTTGAGGGGCGGACCCTCCGGGAATCGAGCGTGCTGTGTGCGGGAACCCTAGAGCTTGTTGTGTCTGCGACAATGACTACCGTACTGGAATCATCCGTGGGTTTGACGACAACGACAAGTGTACCAGAATCCTGGGTGGGTTCGACAGTTCTGACAGAGTAGCTAGTCCTATATCCTGTGAGGGTCTGACATCTTAGATGAACCAGTGACTATATCTGATCATCTCTATTACTTTAGAATAGTTATCTTATATCCTATGTGGGTCTGAAAGCTTAGATGAGATAGCTGGTCTATATCCTGTGTGGGTCTAACAACTTAGAAGAGATAGCTGGCCGGTATCCTGTGTGGGTCTGACAGCTTAGCTGGTCCTGTATCCTATGTGTGTCTGACAGCTTGGATGATCCAGTGGCTACATGTGATCATCTATATCTCTCTACTATTGTGGCATAATTGTATGAGCTTATAACGACCCATACTTTACATACATGGTTATTACTTCAAAATTGAAGTACACTTATTACAACATATAACAAAACCACGAAAGGACCATATAGGTATAGTGTCTTTAGAAACTGGGAAACATAAACAACTGGTTCATAAATCATCTACGTTTTCTCCCTTTTATTTCATCATATCTAAGGTTCCTTTTTGGCATATCCTACTTAATAATCTTCTTCCTGACCTGGGGAAATAAAACATACAAAAGGGTGAGCTCAAATGCTCAATAAGGGTAAACAAAATAAATATCAATCACATCATATTCATAAGAACATAACATTTTTGGAAATATTAACCTGAAAAAGAGATCATAATTTCATAACATGGGATAAATTATAGTAGTGAAATATAATCCCAGTAATCATAACTTAAAACATGATGCTTTGTGGAATACACACATAATCATAGAAAATTATTTCTTAGTAGTGAAGACTCGCTGCCAAGATTATCTTAGTGGACAATGTCCATTTCTGAACCGAGTTCACTCCTCATTTCAGTCCTGTTTTACTAAACCGGTTTAACCTTCCATTCCAACCATGTCTATCTCATGAGATATAAATCTTTACCCAATGCATTGGAGGGAGATATAGGTCCCACCCATCTCATAATGATACCATTCTTATGTGTTCCACAAAATCATAAATCATACATCATTTCATAACCCATGTAATACAAATGGGATTCTTAAACATCGTGACATCAAAAACAATTCATATATGATAAAGGAATTCATAAAAATAATTCCATCACAATATAATCAAATCAATGTAATAATAGGGATAGAAACAGAACCCTATATTATCTATAAAACACTTGAACTCCATTCTTGAGGAAAATATACTTTCTACTTCAAAAACATTTTTCCTTTATTAACATGTCATAAAATTTTAAACTAAAAGAACTTGACTAAAAATAAACTTGAAAACTTGTAAAGGAAGATTCTTGGAAATAATGTTTTAAAAATCCATTCATGCTATATAAGTTAAAAAAACATTCTTCTCGTACTTTTTTCGGAAGAGTCAAAAAGTACCTCGTACGAAAAACGACAAAAGATTCCTTTCATATATTTTACTAAAAACTCACCGAAGGGTAAAATTGGATTTAAACAATTGTAGAAGGATATAAATATTACATATTGAGGAAACATGGATGTGGATGATAAATATTCCCCAGCAAATTCTGAAGTATAAACAATCTCAGATAAAAATGAGATTGTGAGATTTTCCCTTACCTTAGGTCCGATTTGCTTCGTAAGTGTCCGAACCTCTTGTATAATGATTTAAATAATGTCACTAACTTATTCCAGAATCATAATCTTTTTTATGATATTGTATATGGTCATATTCTTATCTTCTTATTAGTAATATTTCATTGTTACTTGTTATTCGGGTGTTTATTACTTTTTGTTCTTATGCATAATTTGTCGAATAAATTCTTATTCTTATTTTTAGGTTATAGATACCTCATTTACAGACTGTTATTATTGTAATATATATCATATTTATTCACTCAATTCATTTATGTAATCGTTATGCAATGAAAATCATGTAGAACGAGTCGCATCACATCGTGGAGACGATATTCCGTACGTACACACGAGTGATGATATCGTTCCCATGATCGGGGTATTGTATTGAAGTGTATGTATACTATTTCAGAATCAATATCACATTACAATAATCATATTTAGTTATTATTTACACCATTATACCCATCCAAGTAAGGTAGTGGTGGAAAATAGATTTCACCACAGCGTGGAGACGGTATTCCGTACGTACGCACGCGCGGTGATTTCGTTTTCCGTAGGATGGATAGATGGTGAAATAGAGTTGTTTCATAATTATAATAATATATCAGTATATTAGTGATACTGATGTTATTACTTCATAATGAAACCACTAAATAAGAAGAAGTGGAAGAAGAAATAAAGTTGAAAGAATTGGTAATGGACATTACCTCTTCTTTGAAGCGCCTCTTTCAGACCTCCTCTTAGGGCACTAACATTGGTCTTTGAAGAAGACCAGGACCTCTAAGGATGTCTCTAGGGAAGTGGAGAAGATAATTTTTCAGGTTTTGGCCGAGGTTGAAGGCTCAAAGTGGTGTGAGGAAGAGAGATAGGAGGTGCCCTTTTATAAGGGAGGAGAGGGGCACCTTTGGAAAAACTAAAAATATTATTTTATTATAAAGTCATATTCAGTTTTAAATAGATCCAAATTGATTTATTTAGAAGATAATGTGGGGATGGGTCTAAATCCTCTCATAAAATATAATTTAGAGAAGTTTAGGTTTCTATTTTAAACTTATCATTTAAATTTAACTTTAAGTTAAATAATTTTACTCTTACTGTGTCTTCTTGTTTTCTTACACTATAAGGTTAATAACCTTACTATAATAATACAAACGAACCCCAAGTTGTTTTTTATTAATATATATATAACCTTATCTAATTCATTTTTCCAAACCTTAGATTTTTAGGAATAAAATATCAATTAATATTATAATATTTTTTTTAAAAACTATTTTATGTCAATTTTGACACTATTTGGTAATTGATTTTTGTGAAACTCATAATAGAATGATTAGTTCGAAAAAAGTTAATTAAATCAATAATAACATGTCATATTAACCTATAAAATTATTTTAATTCATAAAAAGTCTCAAATTACATTTATTTGGGTATTTATAACATCAATTATGTAAATATTTTATTAATAAAATAATTATTGCATTATCATTGTGTCATAAATAAATTAACTTATTTTAATGTATAAAAATTATAAATAAAATACCATTATGTAGGAAATCCTTTTATCGTTCTAACTAATATTTATAGTAGAATTTATCTTATGTACAACCCTATATTAAAAATGATTTACTTATTAAATGTTGATTTTAACTATTTTAACCCTTCTTTAAGTAAATTAATATTAAATGTCCTAATCTAATCCAAGTGGGCCTAAATGGTCATATTTTATTCCTAAGGTTGTTTTTGGTCAAATTACACTTATCCAATAGAATTTGGACATGTGTTAGGGTAATAATATTATTATTTTTACCCTTAATTACCCTATTTACTTTTAACTGTGGTAAAAAAAAGTAAAAAGTTACTATTCACCAAAAATTATTTTCATCTCATTGAACCACATTTTACTTATTGAAATAAACCATGTCTCTCGGATTTTTGAAATTCCACTCACAGAAGCGGTAAAATTAGATTTTATGTGAATTTGGAAATTCTCCTAGGAGGTGGGTAAAAAACGGTGAAAAGTTCAATAAAATTTTTATATATCTAAAATTATTATAAAATGACTCCAATGAATTGCATTGAACTTATATAGGTATTATGTATCAATTTTGACCTAAAATAAATTTAAATAAAATAAATAATTATTTAAATAAAAATTCTGTTTTTAAATAGTTACCCAGTGTTTTCACTATTCATCAAAAATTCAAAGTTTTCAGAAAAATACCAAAATTTCACCCTAGGATAATTTCGATATTCCGAATCCAAAAATGAAGTCCGTTTTGAAAAATAAAAATTACAAAATTTCAAAAAGTGGGTATTACTATTCATAACGGCTAGTTTTAATAATATTTTAATAGCATATCGTTATTTTGTGAAACTCGGTATTGTGTATGACGCAAGCTATCGAGGAAGGTCGCGATTGCGTGTGAAGCAAGTCAAGCTAGTGTTGTGTGTATTGAAAGATTACTTTGATGATTTATATAACATAAAAACAAAATATTTCTCATAAAAGTCTCAGGTGTAACTTTCTACCCCCCTTATAATGAATTTCGCCCTCGAAATTCGTCACTTTGTAACAAACAGATGAGGATACCTCTCCCTCATCATATCCTCAAGATCCCATGTAGCTTCTTTTAATTGGTGGTTCCTCCTTAAAACTTTCACCAAGCTAGTGGTCTTGTTCCGTAGGACTTTTTCACTATGATCGAGAATCTCTATCGGTTGTTCTTCATAAGAAAGATCTTGTTCCAGCGGTAAAACTTCTGAGCTGAGTACATGTGAAGGATCAGGTATGTACTTTCTCAGGAGAGATACAAGGAACACATAGTGAACTTGAGAGAGATTTGGTGGAAGCGCCAATCGGTAAGCTACCTTCCCAATACGATCCAGTATTTCGAAAGGACCGATATACCTAGGGATCAACTTTTCCTTCTTTCCAAATCTCATTACTCTCTTCCAAGGAGATATTCATAAGAACACTTTATCACCCACTTCAAACTCTAGGTCTTTTCTTCGGTTGTCAGCATAACTTTTTTGTCGACTCTGAGCTGCTCTTATGTGTTGTTGAATAGATCTTAATTTTTCTGCCATCTCATCAACAAGATTAGGTCCTAATAGATTTCTTTCCCCAACTTCATCCCAACAAGTTAGAGTCCTGCATTTCTTTCCATATAGAGCTTCATAAGGAGCCATCTGAATACTGGAGTGAAAGCTATTATTATAAGAAAATTCCACCAAAGGCAGGTGTTGATCCCAACCACCTTTGAAATCCATAGAGCAAGCTCTCAACATATCTTCTAGAGTTTGAATTGTCCTCTCAGACTGACCGTTTGTCTGAGGATGATAAGTAGTGCTGAAACTCAACTCTGTATCTAGAGTATGCTGAAGACTTTTCCAGAACTTTGAGGCAAACCTCAGATCCCGATCAGATATAATAGAAAGTGGTACTCCATGCAATCTTACCACTTCCTTTACATATATCCTAGCAAGCTGATCCAGAGATAAATCTTATCTAATAGCAATGAAGTGAGCCGACTTTATAAGACGATCAACTATGACCCAGATAGCATTATTGCCTTTGGATTTTTTTGGAAGTCCAGTGACAAAGTCCATAGTGATGTTTTCCCATTTCCATTCTAGTATTGGTAATGGTTATAACATCCCCTTAGACTTCTGTCTCTCAGCTTTAACTTGCTGACAAACCAAGCATCGAGAGACATATTCATCAACATATCTTTTCATGTCATCCCACCAGAAGTACTATTTCAGGTCCCTATACATCTTTGTGCTTCCAGGATGAATAGAGAATGAAGAACTATGAGCCTCATCCAGAAACTCCTTCTTTAATTCTGGGATGGGAGGAACACAAACCCGATTCCTGAACTTTATTATCCCATTACAATCAAGTTTGAATTCAGGAACATTTCTCACCTTCTTTTGTAACTCTACATCTTCTTTTTGTGCCTCTTTAATCTTCACATGTATATATGGTTGAACATTCATTTGAGAAAGATACGATTTTTCCCCTTCCATTATAATTACAAGATCCATCCTTTGAAAATCCATAAATATTGGATCTTTTGTGATCCTCATCATGGATAAGCTAGCATGATCTTGTTGACTTAATGCATCTGCCACCTTTTTTGCTTTCCCAGGGTAGTAATGAATTGAGCAGTCGTAATCCTTAATCAGCTCCAACCATCTTCTTTGGCGCATATTCAGCTCCTTTTGTGTGAAAATATACTTTAAACTTTTATGATCAGTATAAATAGCACACCTTTTTCCACAAAGATAATGCCTCTAAATCTTTAATGCAATGATTACCGCAGCTAACTCCAAATCATGAGTTGGGTAATTTTGCTCATGGATTTTCAACTGTCGTGAGGCATAAGCTATCTCCATATCGTTTTGCATGATAACACACCCCAATACCTTCTTGGATGCATCAGTATAGATCACAAACCTTTATCCACTGAAAGGCAGTGTGAGTACAGGTGCACTGGATAACCTTCTTTTCAACTCCTTGAAATTCTCTTCATATTCCTCCGCCCAAACAAACTTAACTCCTTTCCGAGTCAACTTGGTGAGTGGATTAGAAAATTGTGAACAATATTTCACAAAACGTCGATAATATCCAGCCAAACCAAGAAAACTTCATATCTCAGTTACTGTTGTTGGTCTCGACCATCTTTTGATAACCTCTGTTTTTGCTGGATCCACATATATCCCCTCTTTTGAGATTATGTGAACCAAAAATGAAACTTTTTTATACCAAAATTCACACTCGGTAAATTTGGCATAAATCTTATCCTTTCTCAGGGTCTTCAATATAATTCTCAATTGATCTTCATGTTCATACTTGCTCTTTGAATAGACAAGAATATCGTCTATAAAGACTACCACAAACTGATCAAGATAGTCTCTAAAGACTCTATTCATCATATCCATGAAGATAGCCGGGGCATTAGTAAGACCAAAAGGCATCACTATAAATTCATAGTGTCCATACCTTGTACGGAAAGCCGTCTTTGGTATATCCTCCCTTTTGACCCTTAATTGATGATACCCTGAATGAAGATCAATCTTGGAAATGTATTGAGCTCCGCGTAGTTGTTCAAATAAGTCATTAATGTACGGGAGAGGATATTTGTTCTTGATAGTGATCTTGTTAAGTTCTCAATAATAAATGCAGAGTCTCATTGATCCATCTTTCTTCATAAAAAACAGAACAGGCACTCCCCAAGGTGACACACTAGGGAATATGAATCCCTTATTAAGATTCTCTTGGAGTTGGTTCTTCAATTCCTGCAAATCAATTGGGTCCATTCTATAAGGTATCTTTGAGATGGGCATAGCACTCGGTATGAGTTAAATTGAAAACTCAACTTCACGATTTGGTGGAAGACCAAGAAATTCCTCTGGAAAGACATCATCAAACTCCCGTACAATGGGAATATTCTTAATCGTGAGTTTCTCTCTAACCATTTGAGATAAATAACATTCATTTAGTGGAATCAAGACCCATAAGATGGAAGAAATTTCCACCGGAAGGTTATGTTTATCCTTGCATCGATAGACGATCATAGATTGATCTGGAATATGAAATGTGGCTTCCCTTCTTTGGAAATTGATATGAGATCCATATAAAGAAATCCAATCCATGCAAAGAATCACATAAAATTCCACTATAGGAAGGATCACAAGATTTTCAGGAAGCACTTTCCCACAAACTTAGTTCGGAGAATAATTATAAACTTTTGATGCGACTGGTGTTCCATTTGGGGTTGTCACAGCTAACTCAACATCTAATTGTTGAGGTAATATGGTTATACCCTTAGAAAATTCTTCAGGAATAAAATAGTGGGTGGATACAGAATCAAATAAAATATTTTCTACTTTAGAGTGGATGGTAAGTGTACCTTTCACCACTTTGTTATCGTACTCCACATCGTTGATAGAAATTTCATGTGACTTTCCTTTTTCTTTGGAATTAAGAGTTTGTTGACGTCGATCATCATCATCAACCCTTGGATTTGGGCATTGATTGGAATAATGCCCCATCTCCTTTCACTTGTAACATTGAAGTATAGGAGGTGCACTCTGTGTAGCCTTTTCTTTGTTCGCATCACTAGACATCTTCTTCCCATCATTGCGGAATTCAAATGCCCGATGACCATCCTTTCCACATTTGAAACATTTACTTGTCCCTTTAAGACAACTCCCTCCATGTTTCTTTCCACACTTTGAGCATAAGGGAAAAATCATCTTATTTTCAGTGTGCTCTTTAGATTTTCCTTTTAATTCCATTTTCCTCTTCTTATCAAACCCATATGACTGATGGGTTACTCCAATCTCCATCTCAACCTTGAGAGCACATCGAACGATTTCCTCATAACTATTGAAGTCCCTTATGGCTAACGCCCTTCGAAGACTTGGTTTTAAGCCACTAAAGAATCGATCAATCTTACTCTCAGGTTGGATAATAATACCAGAAGCATACCTTTCAAGTCTTGTAAAATTCGCTTCATAGGTACCAACAGATTCATCATCCTTTTGCTTTAGTTCAAGAAACTCTTTCTCTATCTTTGTTCGGATAATACGATGGAAGTACTTATTGAAAAATAAGTTCTTGAACTCGTCCCATTCCATGGATTCAATTTCATCCCTTTGACTAGTATTTTTGATAAGATTCCACCATTGATCAGCTTCACCTTCCAAGCGATAAACTGCTAAGATGACTTTATCATTTTCAGAACATTGAAGAACTGAAAATATTTTTTCAGTGGTACTGATCCACAGTTCAGACACTAATGGATCAGAAGACCCACTGAATGAAGGAGGATGCTACCTCATGAAGGATTCAACAGAATGTTGCTCCTTCATTTGCTCATTTGGAAGTCCTACATGATTCATAGCTTGAGAAAGTTGTGTGATCATGGCTACAAGATTTTTTATTCCAGCTCCCATAACATTTGGTTGCTCAGGGGGGAAGTCATTGCATTTCCCATCGCATTCCGCATTAACACGGTTCCTTTGGGTTCCAGCCATTGACTAAAACCAAAAAGAATAGTGTGAGCAACACTAATTATAATAGGAAAACCAACTAATCAAGAATAAAATTTCACACTTAAGTTCTTATCATAGGTTGTTCATGGACATTTCTAAAACACTAAGATTGTGTTCTATGCTTAGACATATCCTTAGGTTTCTTACTAAGGCTTTCATATCCTAGTTTCCAAAGGTTAACTATACCTTTCCTCTGATACTAACTATAACGACCCATACTTTACATACATGGTTATTACTTCAAAATTGAAGTACACTTATTACAACATATAACAAAACCATGAAAGGACCGTATAGGTATAGTGTCTTTAGATACTGGGAAACATAAATAACTGGTTCATAAATCATCTACGTTGTCTCCCATTTATTTCATCATATCTAGAGTTCCTTTTTGGAATATCCTACTTAATATACTTCTTCCTGACCTGGGGAAATAAAACATACAAAAGGGTGAGCTCAAATGCTCAGTAAGGGTAAACAAAAGAAATATCAATCACATCATGTACATAAGAACATAACATTTTTGGAAATCTTAACCTGCAAAAGAGATCATAATTTCATAACATGGGATAAATTATAGTAGTGAAATGTAATCCCAATAATCATAACTTAAAACATGAAGCTTTGTGTCATACACACATAATCATAGAAAATCATTTCTTAGTAGTCAAGACTCACTTCCAAGACTATCTTAGTGGACAATGTCCATTTCTGAACCGAGTTCACTTCTCGTTTCAGTCCTGTTTTACTGAACCGGTTTAACCTGTCATTCCAGCCATGTCTATCTCATGAGATATAAATCTTTACCCAATTAATTGGAGGGAGATATACATCCCACCCATTTCATAATGATACCATTCTTATGTGTGCCACAAAATCATAAATCATACATCATTTCAAACCCATGTAATAAAAATGGGATTCTTAAACATCGTGACATCAAAAACAATTCATATATGATAAAGGAATTCATAAAAATAATTCCATCACAACATAATCAAATCAATGTAATAATATGGATAGAAACAGAACCCTATATTATCTTATATGGAAAATACTTTTGATAAAACACTTGAACTCCATTCTTGAGGAAAATATCCTTTCTACTTCAAAAACATTTTTCCTTTCTTAACATGTTATAAAATTTTAAACTAAAAGAAGTTGATTAAAAATAAACTTGAAAACTTGTAAAGTAAGCTTCTTGGAAATAATTTTTTAAAAATCCATTCATTCCGTATAAGTTAAAAAAACATTCTTCTCGTACTTTTTTCAGAAAAGTCAAAAAGTGCCTCGTACGAAAAACAACAAAAGATTCTTTTCATATCTTTTACTAAAAACTCACTGATGGGTAAAATTGGATTTAAACAATTGTAGAAGGATATAAATATTACATATTGAGGAAACATGGATGTGGATGATATATATTCCCTAGTAAATTCCGAAGTATAAACAATCTCGGATAAAAATGAGATTGCGAGATTTTCCCTTACCTTAGGTCTAATTTGCTTTGTAAGTATCTGAACCTCCTGTATAATGATCTAAATAATGTCATTGACTTATTCCAGAATCATAATCATTGTTATGATATTGTATATGGTCATATTCTTAGCTTCTTATTAGTAATATTTCATTGCTACTTGTCATTCGGGTGTTTATTACTTTTTGTTCTTATGCGTGCTTTGTCGAATAAATTCTTATTATTCTTTTTAGGTTATAGATACCTAATTTCCAGAATGGTATTAGTGTAATATATATCATATTTATTCACTCAATTCATTTTAGTAATCGTTATGCAATGAAAATCATGTAGAACAAGTCGCATCACATCGTGGAGACGGTATGCCGTACGTACACACGAGTGATGATATCGTTCCTATGATCGGGGTATTATATTGGAGTGTATGTATACTATTTCAGAATCAATATCACATTAAAATAATCATATATAGTTATTATTTACACCATTATACCCATCGAAGTAAGGTGGTGGTGGAAAATAGATTTCACCATGGCGTGGAGACGGTATTCCGTATGTACGCACGCGCAGTGATTTCATTTTCCGTAGGATGGATAGATGGTGAAATATAGTTGTTTCATACTTATAATAACATATCAGTATATGAGTGATACTGATTTTATCACTTCATAATGAAACCACTAAAGAAGAAGAAGTGGAAGAAGAAATAAAGTTGAAATAATTGGTAACAGACATTACCTCTTCTTTGAAGCGCCTCTTTGAGACCTCCTCTTAGGGCACTAAAATTGGTCTTTGAAGAAGACCAGGACCTCTAGGATGTATATATTTAAGTGAAGAAGATAATTTTTCAGGTTTTGGCCGAGCTTGAAGGCTCAAAGTGGTGTGAGGAAGAGAGGGAGGAGGTGCCCTTTTATAAGGGAGGAGAGGGGCACCTTTGGAAAAACTAAAAATATTATTTTATTATAAAGTCATATTCGGTTTTAAATAGCTACAAATTGATTTATTTATAATATAAGGTGGGGATGGGTCTAAATCCTCTCATCCAATATAATTTAGAAAAGTTTAGGTTTCTATTTTAACCTTTTCATTTAGATTTAACTTTAAGTTAAATAATTTTACTCTTACCGTGTCTTCTATTTTTCTTACACTATAAGGTTAATAAACTTACAATAACAAGCCAAAAGAACCCCAAGTTTTTTATTATTAATATATATAATCTTATCTAAGTCATTTTGCCTAAACTTAGATTTTTATGAATAAAATATCAATTAATAATATAATATTTGTTTTAAAAACTATTTTATGTCAATTTTGACACTATTTGGTAATTTATTTTTTTGAAAATAATAAAATAATTATTAGTTCAAAAAAATCTAATTAAATCAATAATAACATGTCATATTAACCTATAAAATTAGTTGAATTCATAAAAAGGCTCAAATTACATTTATTTGGTTATTTATAACATCAATTATGTCAATATTTCATTAATAAAATAATTACTGCATCATCTTTGTGTCATAAATAAATTAACTTATTTAATTTCTAAAAATCATAATTAAAATACCATTATGTAGGAAATATTTTTATATTTATAATTAATATTTATAGTTGAATTTATCTTATGTATAACCCTATATTAAAAATGATTTACTTATTAAACTTTGATTTTAACTATTTTAACCCTTCTTTAAATAAATTAATATTAAATGTCATAATCTAATCCAAGTGGGCCTAAATGGTCATATTTTATTTCTAAGGTTGTTTTTGGTCGAATTACACTTATCCAATAGAATTTGGACATGTTTTAGGATAATAACAATATCATTTTTACCCTTAATTACCCTATTTACTTTTAACTGTGGTAAAAGAAAGTAAAAAGTTACTATTCACCAAAAATTATTTTCATCTCATTGAACCACATTTTACTTAATGGTCTCTCGGATTTTTGAAATTCCACTCACAAAAGCGGTAAAATTAGGTTTTATGTGAATTTGGAAATTCTCTTATGAGGTGGGTAAAAGACGGTGAAAAGTTCAATAAAATTTTTATATATCTAAAATTATTATAAAATGACTCCAATGAATTGCATTGAACTTATATAGGTATTATGTATCAATTTTTACCTAAAATAAATTTAAATGAAATAAATAATTATTTAAATAAAAAGTCGTTTTTTAAATAGTAACCTAGTGTTTTCACTATTCATCAAAAATTCAAAGTTTTCAGAAAAATACCAAAATTTCACCCTATGCTAATTTCGATATTCCGAATCCAAAAAATGAAGTCCGTTTTGAAAATTAAAAATTAAAAATTTTCAAAAAGTGGGTATTACTATTCATAACGGCTAGTTTTAATAATATTTTAATAGCATATCGTTGTTTTGTGAAACTCGGTATTGCGTACGACGCAAGCTATCGAGGAAGGTCACGATTGCGTGTGAAGCAAGCCAAGCTAGTGTTGTGTGTAGTGAAAGATTATTTTGATGATTTATATAAAATAAAAACAAAATATCTCTCATAAAATTCTTGGGTGTTACAGAGTTGATACATGTCTTTCAACCATTATTATCGTGGTGAATGACTTTACATCCTTTGTGGAATTGGTTTGTGCTTGGGCTTGAGAGTTGGGGTCGGACTATGATCGGTAACTTAGGTATATGTATGGGCATATACCTAAGTAGGGTTGTTTGATACTTCATGATTGTATCTTTATTATGTGGTTTATCCTTCATGAATTCTGGGAGACCTTTGGGGGTCTCGGGGTCCCTACTGAGTATCGTTATACTCACCCATGCACGGGCTATGCCCGCACTTCGTTGTGTTAGTTGCAGACGACGGACAACACTGATCGAGGTAGAGAGTTATAGATCTGGACGGTACCCAGAGGTAGACCACTTGGTGAGATGTACACGGAGCGGACGGACGGACCTGGGGTGCTGAGGAGGCCATCTATACCCACCCTTCAGGTGGGATTCCCAGAGGACGAATCAGTGGTTGTTGTTTTACCTTTCTGCAGTTGTACTACCTTTTCAGTTGTTTGTACTTTACTGTTGGTCTTGTATTTCTAGTCCCTTTCCTTTCAGCACTTTCTTTTGTATACAGTTTTACTTAGTGTTTACTTCCAGTTGCATACTCTCTTGTTTTTGTTTATTTTTTGAAGGCAATACCTTCCCTTTTATCAGGATTATGCCTTTGGTGCTAGTCACCAGACCTTGGCCTATGGAAGACGGACTTGCGGTAGTCATGGCACGGGCCCTGAGGAGGGGTCGTGACAATATTACCATGTTATATATAATTACTTAACCAATTAATTTTATGTAAAATGTTTCGATGATATTTGTCTTATTTGTCAAAATTGACTTGGTTAGTTTGAATATGGTCAAAGAGGTCATTATTTAAAAATATTCAGAATAATAATCATGAAATAATTATAATATATATTCATAAGTTATAATTTTAATACCAATCATAAAATTTGTTTATGGGAAATGGAGTATGTTATTATCTTAGAGACGGTAGGTCATATGTACGCATGAATAACATTTCCATTTTTCAAAGATCATTATGGAAGGGAGGTAAGTAATGTTTTATCTTTAAAAAATGATAATAATGTCACATATAACATATTATTTCTTTAAATACACATATATATATCATCCATGTTGTGTGGTGATAAAAATAGATCCACATCACTTCGTGAAGGAGGTAGTCCACATGCACATGAACAACATTATCACTTTTTTAGTGAGTTAACCGGTAAGAAATAAAATGATATATTATATTTATATATTGATACATATGTCATGAATACCATAATTATGTTATTTATATTACCTATATTCATTATAGTTACCCATACTACCTTCTACAAAACACGTTAGTGAAAACCAAATCACATCTCTTTGCGATGTGGTAGTCCATATTACACACGATCGATATTATCTTATCCCCTATTGAATGGAATGTAAAAAATGTTATATCTGGTATAATGAATCCAAATTTATTTTTATGTTTTAAATATCATATATATATATATATATACTTTATATTCTTCATCATTCCTAGTCGTGAGAGGTGCTAATAGAAAAAGGAATTGTATCAGCTCGCGAAACGGTAGTTCGTAGTACACACAAATAATGATTTTTTAACACATTTTATGGAAGAGGGAAATGATTTAGGTTATAAAATTAACTTAATAACATCTAAGTTTATGGAAGATATTGAGTTTATTATATAATCATGTTTTAAGAATAATTTTATGTAGTGGAGGAATAAATAATATAAAAATGCCCATTGAAGAATGTTACCTCTTCTTTAGGTAACTCCTCTTGGTTTTCACCAAGGGTCGTCCTTGGGTGGATTTATTTCAAAAATAAGGCTTCTAAGATGAAGATAGGGAATTATATAAACTATTTGGGTAGGGATTTTTTGAACCAATGTCTTTTTTAATGTGAAAATAGAGGAGGAGATTTGGTCACTATTTATAATTGATGTGAGTGGAATTCTTATAATTTTATGAAAGGATTCAATCATACCCACGCTCTTATCATGAAAAAAATCATGAAAAATAGACCATTATCAAACAAATAAGATATAAATTTAAAAAATTTCTAGACAATTGGCATTATAAATGTTGGTAGGTCATTTTTGGCCCTTATTTTCTTAGTTTTACCCCTCAATAAATTAGTTTTCACCTTAACTGCAGTTATTACTATTTTCACTATACATTTTGGTCAAAAAATTAAGTTGATACTTTTATAAATTATAAATTATGATAATTATAAATATGGAATCCATTTTTCTAAATTCAATTCACCTAATTTTCATGATTTAATTTAAAATTAATACCACTTACACAATAAAAAAGGTTGGTTTTAAATAAGAGTACTTTTTGAGAGAAAGATGATTCTATATCAACTCTATGATTAATAATAATCATTGCATAAAAATAAATTAATATTTAATTATATATAATCTATAATTTTAATCTGAAACTTTCCTCATTAGGGATCATTTTAATTAATTAAAATGGATAAATATTATTCATTTTTAAAAACTTTTTAGACAAACACTTTTTAAAACCCAAAAGAAAACTTATACTAAAAACACAAAATAAAGTTGATTGAAAAGTAATTTGATAGAATATAAATATATAATACTTATTTCACTTTATATAATAATAAAAATGTATTGAGACAATTAAAATACTGAAATTATTGTAATAAAAATACTTTTTTCAAAAAACGTTATTTTCACTCTTCACTAAAAAAAATATTTTTTGAAAAATCCTAAAATTTCACCCCATGTATTTTTTGATAATATAATTTCAAAAAAAACATATTTTAAAATAAAAATTTTATAATTTAGAAATTAAAATTTTAAATAAATTTGTGTAATAAATGAATTTAATTAAAACTATTTACTTATTGATATAAAAATATTAATAAATATTTCTATAAATAATATAACTGTCTAATTAATATTAATAATCCTAAAAATAATTTATTCAATCATTAACTGGTTTGTTATAGTGATTCACTATTTAATTTTTCAAATATTCTATACAGAAATCCCTTGAGGATCAGAGCACATAGGACCTTTATAGCTGAGGGTATGAAGGGTATTTTGGCTACTACATTAGGAAAGCTCGAACACTCAGGTCATGTACAAGGATACCTGAAAGGGGTATTGATAAAAAAAATGTTTTTGTTTTTTATAATTTTATTAAATAGTGAATGTATATAAAAAATAGATACTTTAGAATCTAAATTTTAGGATATGTGTGAAATGATTGAGGGAAATATATGAGCTTCAGTACAGTCAATCTTTACATACATAAAATGATAGTTTTTTACTGTAGATCCCACTCCACCACCTGCAATTATAGATCCCAATCCTAAACCTCCTCCTACTTATCCAAATCCTACAATTGAACCTCCATATCATCCCATATATTATGAGTTATATTTTCCAGATCCACAATATCATAATATTTTATATGGAATTATAAATTACATTAGGGATATCATTCATCATAAATATATAGAGATATATAATATTAGGGTCACTATATAGGAAAATATATATTGGTCAAAAAGAATACCATTTCTTATAGATGAGGTCACTATAGTTGGACAAAGTATCAGACATTTTTTAGTTTATCCATCTTGATTTTCTGAAACATTACCAATGAGGTATGTTTATATTATATTATTTATTTCAAATTGGTATTAAATTTGTTTTAACATTTTTAATTTTATATATGTTACTTTTTTTACAAGAATAATTTAAAGGTGAATACATATTGTATTGAAAAAAATAGTTACAATCTTATATGACTTCATATATAACTTCTTCTAAACATGATATATTACCAACATATTCATCTTTGTTGCTAAAAGTTTGTGAACATCCAATAGATGCCAAAATTTATGGTCATGCAATTTATATGATGATTTTAAATAAATTTATCATGGATCTTATAACTTGATATCAATTATGCATCATCATGATATAATTGTTTCCATGTCAGTTGACTATTATACATCTTTCAATTATTTTAATTTATTAAAACATAATAATTATGTTTTTTTGTATTAGGTATCATTGTACACATTGTATGTAGCATAATAAAATATATGTTTATAGATTTATAGACCCATAATTTATTTCACTTATTTCGATGATAATGAGAGATACAAAAATAATAGTTTGTATTAAAAACAATTTCAAAATAATGTAATTCTATGTTGGATACTTCATTATAATCAAGAGTATGGAACATATATTTCATAAATTGTTGTATCTCTTAATTGAATAACCACAAAATTTGTATTTTTTTTATATTCGTGTTCATTGGATGTTGTTTTTTTATCCAAGAGAGAAGACAACTAACTGGCTATACTCTATACATTTTGACATACGATATAATTTTAAGAATGTATTAAACATGTAATTTTGATTATTTAAATAATTATGTATAATATAATGAAATTTAAATTTTTATCATATGTAATATTTTAAAAGATATCATGGGGTTTCCTTAGAGATACAATAAGAAAAAAGAGTGAAAATTTAAAATATTTAAATAAAAATGTGACTTCTTATTTATAATTACTACATTTTAGGTGCAAGTACATAAAATACTATTTTGAATTAAAAAAAATATTTTTAAATGGAATTTTAATTATTAAATATGATTAAATGAATATGTATGTTATGTTATAATATCTATGTTTGAAATAATTTCAACCAGGATAGTTAAAAAATTCCAAAATGTTAAATTTTAATATAAACTTTCTTTAAATATTCTATTTATTATATTCAGAATAAATTTTCAATAATTTTTATTTAATTTTTTGACTTTTCAAGACCCTCGGCCTTATACTAGGAAAGATATTATACACTTAAAAATAGAATGGGGATATTATTTCAAAGTTTGGATTGGGTTTTATTTTATTTTTAATATTCATAGTAAAGGTTAAATTTAAAATTTAAATTTTAAAATGAATTGATTTTTTGATGCTATTTTCTGGTTGTGTTGCTATTGTTTTTCTATTTCTGTTCTTCTATTTTACTTATTTTATAGTGGAAAATAATATCTTAATTGAAAATAATTATTTTTCACTTCAGTTATTTTAAAATCAATATGAAAATTTTAAAGAGAATATTTATCATGTTAATCACGAGAAAATTGATGTGACAATGTATTTATCACGTTGATTTTTTCCAAAATTTGGTGTGATAAATGGTTTTCTACATTATATTTGATATAAATGATGTCAAAAATCCACCTCCAAATATTCTACTTTTGTCTAGTTTCTATGATGGTTTTTAGAAAACTGACATTAAAAAAGGGTTAATAACATCGGTTATGTAAAAACTAATGTGATAAATGGTTTTTCATGTTAGTTTTAAAACATCTAACATGAAACCCACCTCATAATATGTAAAATTTATAATTTTGATTAATAATAACTAAAATGAAAATTTTATTTACAACATCACCTATAATAGCATCACAAGGAAACCAATGATATAAAATAAAAAAAACGACATGAAAATCCCTTTTTCAATAGTGCACCCATAATATAATATATATTGGGATCACCCATCATATCTGTTGTAAAATTATAACTTTTGATATAATATATAAAAGGCTCACCAATCTTATAAACTTTATCAAGCTCACACATTATATAAGTTATATCAGGTTCACTTGTCGTATAAGTTGTAACAATATTTCCCATTATATATATTTTACTAGAATCACCCATCATCGTCTATAATTTTTAAGCATCATATCATGAATAAAAAAAAATTATTATGGAATCATTTTATCATAAAAACCACGACAACACTTTTGAAACCATTCACAAAACAATGTTGGTTATCGAAATACCATTTCCTTTTAAAACCTAATTTTCAAAAATAAAATAGCCAAAAAAATATAGAAGGATTTTCTTAGAAGAAAACATGGAAGCATGTAATGGAATAAAAAAATCAATTAATAGTTTCAGTTCTAGAAATATATTTTCCTTTTTTATATGTTAAAATAGACATTTCGTTTCTCCCTTTGTAAATAAAGTCAAAACATTATATCTAAAATATGTAAAAATATTCCTTTTGAAAATATTTATAAGAAATTAAAATGTGACCTAAAATTTCCTTGATAACTCAATTATATAGATATAATTATATCCATATAAAAATGTTAATAATATGTACGTGGAATAAAATGATTTAGAAAAAAAATATTTAAAACATTTAAAATAAGGTTTTATGTTAATGTTTACATTAAATAATGTCTAACTCATCATGATCTTTGATTATATTCCCAAATAATAAAATTATGTTAATTATTTAATCACTTAATAACTTTTTCATTTTTATTATTCCTTTTATTTTATTTGTTACCAAATTATATTTAATTTATGTAATCATTTAAGTTCATATCATACATTTTGACGATATTCAACGTATATATCCAAAATGACATTGGTTAGTTGACTATGGTCAAAGAGGTGGTTATTATATCATATTGGGAATAATAATCATGAAATAATTATCATTTTTGAACATTTATTATACATTTAAAACCAACCATTAATTATGGTTATAAAAAATTTACTATGTTTTAATCACGAAGATGGTAGGTTGTTCATAGGCATGACTAATGTTTCCATTTTTCAACCATCATGTTGGAAGGAATGTAACTATTATTTCATATTTCCAAATTTATAACTATATCATAAATATAATTTTATTTATTTAAATATACTTATACATTATCTATGTGTTGTGATTATTACAAATGAATAACATCACTTCGTGGAGGTGGTAATCCACACGTACGCATGAACGACGTAATCATTTTCCAGAAAATGGAAAGGTAAGAAAAAAATGATATAATAATTTTAAAAAGAGATAATTATGTCATTAATACCATATATATATATATATTAAATCCATCATTATACTAGTCTTGAGTGGTGGTTATGGAAAAGGAAACACATCGGTTTATGAAGTTGGTAGTCCACACGTACACACAAATGATATTTTCATTACTCATTTGATGGAAGAGGGGATGGATATAGATTATTCCATTAACATAATATCATATAAATATATAAAATATACTAATTTTATTATTTAATCATTGTTTAAGAAGATTTTAATGAAGTATAAGTTGAAATAAATCGAAGATTCTTAGTTAAGAACTATACATCTTCCTTAGACAATCTCTTTAAGGTATAAACCAAAAGCCTTAAAAGGTTGGTTTTTTTATCAAAAAAAGGCCTATAAAGAATTGAGAATGAATTTTTAGAGAAAATTGGATAATTATTTTTTTAACTATATTTATCAAAATGTGTGAGGGATAGAGGATAACACGTACCCTTTTATAAGTGAGGGGAGGGGCACACTTGGAATTGTGAAGGGTGTTAATTTAATATAAATTAATTGTCCTATAAAAATGGATCCAATTTTATATCATTAAAAATTGATTAATATGAGTCAAAATATTATCAACCAATAAAATTTGAAAAAATTTAGGTTATTTTTCACCCTTTTTTTTTATTATAACCCCCAATTAACCCCTTTTTCTATTATCATGGTGTCAAAGTATATTACACTAAAGAAGTCAAGAAATTCATTATAAAATTAAAAGGGACTCTTAAATGGGACATGATTGATATTCACAACCATATCCCATTCAATTATCTAATTTTAATATTTCTATGAATTTTAAACCATTTAATAAAATATTATTTATTATTAAATACAATGAAAGTAATTTTGGAACTATTCATTTAATTTAAATTTGAAAATAACATGATAGAAATTTAATTTCAACATAATCCATGTAAAATTACTTAATATTTAATATATATATATATATATTAAATTCTAGTGATACTATTACTCACCCAAATAATATTACTTTTACTATTTTTAAAAAAATTACTTACTTTTTCTACTGCTTACACAAGCACTGTATCGATGTTGTGTAAGAATTTAAGGAAATTATTTCATCACTAATTTTTTAAAATAAATTAAAATTACAAAAAACATTTATATTTAAAATAACCACTTATAATTGGATATAATTTTTATCCATGTAATAAGATATTATATATATTAAAAGCAATAAAGTGATATTTTTTACATTATATTTACTTAGAATAATATATAAGTTATTTTCAAAGAAAAATATAAAATTTTCCATAAATTATAATATTTTATGAGTATGTTCTACCACCACACATCTAATAGATTAAATTCAAGTGTTAGGAAAAAATTTAGCCTTTATCATATTATTTTTACCCTTAACTACCTGATTTATCCTTAGTGAGGTGAAAATTATTTACTATAGTTACTATTCATATTGACCAAAATTAAAAACAAAATATTTACCAAATTAATAACTAATTATTAAAAAAACATAATTTATTTTTCTATATTCAATTTCTATAATTGTAATAAATTAATTTAATATTGAAATGCAAAACACAATGAGAATAGCTTTTAGAAAAATGTGTGTTTAAGAAAAAAGTTGTACTTCAACCAAAATCATGTATAAAGATGATTAAAATTCAATTAATTAGATTATATTGATATAAATAATACTTATGTTACTTTTATTTCAAAAAAATCACAATCAGGCTTTAAAATTGCATCATTTAATGAAAATAAATAACATTTTTACAAAAAACAATATTTTTTAATATACATTGAAAAATAATTTTTTTAGAAAAATACCAAGATCTAACCCTAATATAATTTGTATATTATGATTTAAAATATTTAGTTAATTTTATTAAATTAAATGTCTATAATTTTGAAATTAAATATTTAAATAACACCTTATAAAAATGGAGTTAAATATGAATAAAACTATTTACTTCTTGATTTAAAAAAATACTTAAAAATATTATAATGAATATAATTATATAAAATATAATTCATGAACACTAATAAAGAATGAAATTGATTATTAAATTTACCTATTATTTTACATTCTTTCCTCTCCCACCTTTGTAAATTATGTCCTTATAATTTTATTTATTACTTAAACAAGTGGTGATATGTTTTCTTCATAGATGTTTCAGATCCCTATCTTTCTTCTTCAACCTTATAGTTTTCACAAAATATTAACTTTAGGAATTAACTTATTCCAAAAAACATTATCTCTATGGTCAATAATATGTACTATTTGTTGCTTATAAGAAATTTTTTTTCAACTAAACTACTTAATGGACCAAAACCTGATATGCATCTTGTGCATATTTTCTCAACAATGAAACATGAAATACATTATATACCTAAGATAAAATCATAGTCAAGACCACTATATAGGATATTATTCTAAATTTCTCCAGGATTTGATATTGTCTAGTGAACCACAAAAGTAGCTTCCACTTTTTACCAAAATACGTACCACTTTTCCATAGAGATAGTTTAATAAAAACATGATAACCTATCTCAAAGGAAAGATCTTTCCTCTAGTTAATATCATGGATATTATTCATTATTTTATCCATCCAAATATTTGGTTGAATCATCTATATTTTTTCAACCATTACTTTTACCAAATCTAGTCCCAAAAAGTTACTTTCACTTACTTTATCCCAAGAAGATGGATTCTGACCCAACATCCCATACAATGCATCAAAAGGTTACATATGTATATAGGAATGGAAACTATTATTATAAGAAAACTTGACTAATTAAATATAAATATCCCAATATCCATGTTAATCCATTTAACAAACTTGAATCATGTATTCCAAGTTATAAATCATTCACTCAAACTATCCATTAGATTGTGGATTAAAATATATACTAAAATTTAATTTAGTACCCAATGACTTTTGAATACCTTTACAGAAATTATAAGTGAACCCACGATCATAGTTAGATAAAATAGAGAGAGGAACTGCATGTAACATGTATTGGGACCACTTTTTGTATGAAGGTTTTATTTGTTGTCAATGGGTGTCAATGGATGTTAATAATGATCAACGTGAAGAAAGGAACTCTCATAAGTGAACTAGAGAATGGAAATCAGAAGTTTGTTGAGCATGATTATAAGTTCCAAATATGTGTATCAGGATGTTTGGAGTGTTCTTTGGAAGAAGTAAAAGAAAATGATAATAAGAGGGTGTGGAGGAGATTTTTAATTCTAATGTGGCCAATTCATGAGTTTTGAGATAGAAAGTGTCCATGAATTTCAATGCATACTTAGTAAACTACTAAGTATTTTTATTGGCCTTACATAAAAAATAAACCAACCAAGGAGGCCAGCCAAAGTCCCTCAACCTCAAGAAAATGTGGGACCTGAGGGTCAACTGTGCCTGAGGAAAGCCCTCAAGGCCAACCCCGCAAGAGGCATAGGTGCATAGGTCATGTATAAGCCCACAGGAGCATGCACGGTGATCAACCTGTGCGGTAGGATGCATAGTGAGAACTAGGAATGCACCCTAGGAGCAGAGAGTGGGCATAGAAGCATGCCCGCAGGGTGAACATAGTGCAGGGAGGTACCATGAGGGTTGGAGGAGAATTATGAGTGGGTTTTATCACGACTTTATATTTTAACCGCAAAAACCTTAATGTGTGTTTCAATATGGGATGGTATTTTAAAAATAGAGAACTAATCCTAGCAGCCCATCTCATCTTGTGTCTCGCTCAACTGTTTGATCAACATAGCATCTGATCATTTAATTGTGTATTTCAATCAATCATGTGCACTTCATGATTAAACATGTACTATAAGATATCCTCTACTATGGTTGTATTCAACCTCTGGACATCTGATGCACCTGTGAACCAAGAGCTCTAGTTGAATGATCATCTCGCCACTCTGGCCACCATTTGATCTCCTGTCAAGACCGTTCAGATCATCTGACTATCACGATGCCATGCATGCAATTACATTTTCATTCATGCAACGCAACATGAATATTAGAAAATGGATGAGGCAAACGAACTTTCCAAAGTCCATTCCATCTCAAGTGCTTGAAAATTTTCATAAGACTCTTGATGCATGCATATGTTCTTGAATGCATGAAATAAGAGAGAGAGTCATATGGATGAAAAGGAAACAATTGATAATCTCAGTGTATCTCATGACTGTGGTTTAAAGAGTTAAAAACTGTGATCCTCATGAAATATATCTAGGATCTTAGATACGGAAAAGATTTTATCTCTACTGATAAAAAGGGATCCACTGATCCGAGAAGAGGTGGCTGCTTCTAAACCTTTTGAGAGCTCCTATTCTAAGAAACAGAGTTTCTTCGATATTTAAATTTCAAGAAGGGGCATGCATGATCTGTGAACCGTTCTAGGTTTGTGAAGATTATTACACATACCAATCTAGTTCGTGAAGAGGTGAACCGCATACCAATCTGGTTTGTGAGGAAGAAGAGCCATGAACCACATCTGGTTCGTGAATAGAAGAGCTTGTGTATCATCTTGGGTTCACAGATCAAAGTTCTCGCATACCACTTGGATTGACTGTGTACCATTATGGTTTGCAGTGAAGAGTGTCCCATGAGCTGAAGTCCTGAATACCACATAGTTCGTAGAGGAGAACCATGTGTCACATGTTACACGAAGGAAGCCCGTGCATCCCTTGCACAATGAGGGGTCTCGAATCATCTTGGATCATAGAGGATACAAGCACACTTGTGTATAAGAGATCTCTATACCTGTGGTGTGTAAAAGGAGAACAAGAAAACTATTCCAGGACAAAATGTATACATTAATATTTGAATAAAATCACATACTTATAAATATAAACAAATCAAAGTGAACAGTGTGTGTTGAAGAAGAGAGAAGGAAGATTGTACATGGTGATTTGAAGAACATATATATATTCTTATGCATGATTTGAAGAAGTACACACCTAAGGTGTAATCAAATATGAACCAAGTGTAAAGAAAAGAAAAGAAATATAAGGGGTAAATGAGGCCGTTTGTGTGCTTAATGAAACCATATCCATTTGTTTCTTCACACAATAAAGTATAATAGGAAGTAAATGCACATTCATTCGAGAAAAATTTAAAGAGAATCATCCTAAACCAAGGGTGAATGTGTGTAAAGAAGTGAAGTGGAATAACATATCTAAATTGTCACATGCATGGTCACATGTACACATGGAAGAATAAGGTATAATTCTGATGATGCCTGGTGAGCTATTTTTCAGTGTTTGAATAATCACAAAAGAATTTTTTATTCTGGCCAAGAAGAATAAGAAGTATTAGAACATCTGTTTTTTGCACATGAGAAAAATATTGAACATTAAGGAGAATCAACACTGGACCTCGATGCAAGGAAATTATCATGCTGAAAAGGAGACAAATACTTTAATGCCTATCCATTAAAGGGATGTTCACGTCTATAAACTGAGAGTGACTTATCTTAGTTCAGTGAGCTAGGGGAGTCAACAGAAGTGATCTAAGGAAAGATATGAGTTGTCCTTGACCTTTTTTAAAGGCGGTGTTCCTAGGATACAGTAATTGTACCCGAATCTTGTAATCCACATATAATTAAGAATAGTGAAATTATGTATGAACAACAACTTGTCGGTATATTCTCCTTGGATGTAGCTCTCAGTGGTGAACCAAGTAAAAGTGTTTTGTATTCCTTTAGCATGTGAATGTTTTAATTACTGAACATATCCATCATATAGGATTAATTAAGTTCCTATCAATGTTGGAATAATATCTAATAAATAGGATACAACGTTGAAACCCTAATCAACCCCCCCCCCCTAGGGTGACCTAGGGTCCTTCAATTGGTATTAGAGCGCAAAGGATTACATATGTGGGATAATATTCAGTAATTCTATTTAGAATAGGATTTGATTTTTATTTCCTGAGTTAACAATGAAGAGCAGTCTTGATGAAATTTCAGTTATCTCCAAGCATAAGTATAAACCCAACAAGACCATGATGAGTAGGAAAAAGAAAAATAATAAGCAGTTGAAGAAGTCTCTCATTCCCAAAGAATATGCAGTGTCTGTTTCTCCATGACCTTATAATAATGAAGAAATATCGGGCTTAGGAAGTAAAGAGTAGGTGGATCATTTTTTATCTAAGAAAAGGAAGACACTTCAATCTCATTTTCAGGTGATCATGGGAAATTAATAACCTATCTGCATGATATTATTGAAGAAAGAGTTGTTACTGTTGGTAGAATATTGAAATTTATGAAGGTTGAGATCACCCGACTGGGAAGAGAAGTTGATCATATGGAGGAAATATTGGTAAAGAAAGTTTTAGAATGTTATAATCTCTCCAGATGAATTGAAGCCTTTGAAGGGAAAGAGGTAGTTAATAAGATTCTAGAAGAAAATATCCATGTATTTAAAGATGACCTGAAAAAGATCATTGAACTCAAGGTTATAAATTTCGAAGAAACTTCTAAGAAATTCAAGGATCTTGACACGTTGTTACAAACCAAAGTCATGTTGCTTGAAGATGGGGTTGAAAGATTGAAAAAGAATTATGATGAGATGATGGTCATGATTAAATATTGGAAGATCATCCTCAATATGGAATTTCTAAAATTGGAAGTCCAGTTGACCAATCTTTAGAATATGCATATTGAGACTTCACAAAAGAATGAAATAGTCGCTGCTAGTACTCATTGCTCACTGGGGGATTATAAATATCAATACCTCCAACATGTGACAAGAATATTATGAAAACTCTTGATTATCCATCTCAAGAAATAGTTTATGTTTCTATTCAATTCTCACTAGAGGATTCTAAATCCAAAATACCTCCAGAATATGATAAGAATATCATGACTTTACTCATTGATCTATCACATGCAACTGATAAAGTGAATGTACCATCCATACCAACTTGTAATGTTGTTTCCAAATATGTTTCTACTAAAATTGAAGGTTGGAAGAAAAATTATAAACAAGTATGGATGAGGAAAGGTGGGGAGAAGTAAACTACCACCATGGATAGGGTGGATAGGAAGAAGAAGCCGGAAGATGGTTCCCTAGAGAGAGCACAACACATTAAGAAGAAGGCCCAACAATATTATACAAAATATATCAAGAATACAAGATTTATGGGTAAATGTAGGTGTTGCAACATATTTGGGAATTGTGCACTGGATTGTTAGTACATTCCTTTAAATGAAAAAGAATAAAGAGAGCCTATGTCAAAAGGGAAAAAACCAGATAAGAAGAATAAAAATAAATAGATCCAGAAGCATCTATATACTGAAAATAGATTTGTAATACTAGAAAACATCTGTGATGTATGCAATGGGAGAGGTCACAATAACGGAGCATGATTATCTCAATATACATCTAGAGCTGATAAGAATAGAACATCTAGAATCTAGCTAAGAAAGAAGAAAATTCTCCCAAGAATACTCTAATAAGGAAAGGTAAGAAGTACTTGGATTCAAAATCCAAGAAGTTTAAGATTGGTACATCCAAAAGAATTCCTAAAAATGATGAAACTCTAAAGAGTGCATGTGGAAAATCCAAACTTACTACCATTGTTCCTAGAGACATATTGGTTATCTGGCCTGAATACTTAGAAAGAATGAGAATTAAAGGAGATTCACAGGATAAGGATAGTGAAACATGAAAAAAGAAGATTCCACATGAAGATAGATAATTCCTCTGTGTTAGGAGAAACAAGACTGGTCACACTATTAAGAATTGTAGTGAATTTATTCTAGCCCAAGAAGAATTCCTTAGAAATATGAAAGTTGCACCAGGATATTCTCGTGGTTTGAAATATCTTGAAGAAAGAAGACTCATACACAAAGAGTTGGAAGAAATTTGGATATTCACACAACCAGTCATAAATCAAGATCAAATGTGAAAGTGTGAGGAGTGGAGAAAACAGATCATCTTGGTTGAGAAAATCATCTTATCCTTCCTACTCACATTGAATAAAGCAAGGATAATCCACCTTATTCCCTTAACACTTTATGTATTTCACTAATTTTATAGGGAATTAAAGGTGAAGAAAGAAATTGGAGGGAGAACCTGAGAAGTGTTCCCTTGAGGTGGAGACACATAAAGAAGCTACCATAGTTATTACATCAAGTAGTATCAACTTTAGTTGGTATCAAATTCAATTACTTTGAAGATTTTTTGAATATCAGGTCATTGGAAAAGGTATTTCATTTCTCAATCTCTCATCCTTAGTTACTCAAAATAAAAAATTATTTTACAAAGGGGGGAGTAACTAAATCAATCAGTGACATAAGAAAATTGGTAAGGCCCTTGAAGACAAGTACATGAGTTCTCATCACATGAGGTATCATGATTAGGGTATAATGGACATCTTTGTTGTCTAGATAAAATCCTATTGTTTTCTAGATAGAGAATTGATCAAGTAGACTTAGAGTGAAATGATTGATGGAAAAATTTCTTAAGTATGGACTGATACCCTCTCTACCATAAAATTTTTATTTCTTTTCAATAAAGGGTATATAAAGTGAAATGAAAGTTAAAAAGTGAAAGAGATAGAGAATATATAAGACTATCATTCTGACATTGACATTCTCATTTTAGAGAACGTTGAATTATTGACAACAAACACAAAGTGGGAGATTGTTGGGACCACTTTGTGTGTAAAGATTGTATTTGTTGTCAATGGGGGTTAATGGATGTCAATGATGATCAACATGAAGAAAGGAACTCTCCTAAGTGAACTAGATAATGGAAATCAGAAGTTTTTTGAGCTTGATCTTAAGTTCCAAATATTTGTATCATTATGTTTGGAGTGTTATTTGGAAGGAGTAAAAGTAAAGGAGAAGAAGAGGTTGTGGAGGATATTTTGAATTCTAAGGTGGACAATGCATGGGTTTTGAGATTAAAATTGGCCATGAATTTCAATGAATACTTAGTCTTATACTATGTATTTTTATGGGCCTTAAATAAAAAATAGTTCAACCAAGGAGGCTAGAAAAATTACGCATCCCCAAGCACATGCAAGACCTGAGGGTCAATCGTTCCTTAGAGAATCCCTCAAGGCCAGCCCCGCAAGAGGAACAGGAGCACGGGCTGTGTATAAGCCCGCAGGAGCATGCATAGTGATCAACCCATGTGGTAGGGTGTATAGTGGGTGCTAGGAGCACCCATAATGAGAAGATTGGGTGCAGAAGCACACTTGTAGGGTGAATATGGTACGGGGCGGTACCGTGAGGGGAGGAGGATAATTCTGAGTGGGTGCTTCCACAACTTGATATTTTAACCGCAAGAACCGGCATGTGTGTTTCGATGTGTGGAAGCATTTTAAAAACATGGAACTAATCCTAGATGCTCATCTCATCCCGTGTCTCACTCAACTATTTGATCAGCACTGAATCTGATCATTTAATCGTGGATGTCCATCAATCTCGTGTATTGTATGATTAAAATAGAACTATTTGATCTCCTCTACCATGGTTGTATTCAACCTACAGACATCTGTCGCACCTGGGAACTAGGATCTTTAGCCGAATGATGATCTCACCACTACGGACACCATTTGAGCTCCGCTAAAGCCCATTCTAATTGTCTGACTGTCATGATGCCATCCATGAAATTACATTTTCATTCATGAAATGCAACACAAAGATCAATGAATGGCCAAGGAAAACAATGTTGCTATAGGTCATTCCATCTCAAGTGTTAAAAATTTTCATAAGACTCTTGATGCATGCACGCATTCTTGAATTCATGAAATAAGGGAGAGAGACACACGTATGAAAAGAAAATAACCAATAATCTCATCGTATCTCATGATTATGGTTTGAAGAGTTCAAAACTATGATCTTCGTGTAATATATCAAGGAGCACGGATGTAGAAAAGATTTGATCTTTACTAATTAAAATGGATCAACCAATCTGAGAAGAGGCTGCTACTTCCAAACCTTTCGAGAGCTCATGTTCTGAGAATCATAGTTTCTTTGATATTTAAAGTTCAAGAAGTGGAATACATGATCTGTGAACCATTCTAGGTTCGTGAAGATTATTCTATGTACTGATCTGGTTCACGAAGAGGTGAACCATTTACAACTCTGGTTTGTAAGGAATAAGAGTCGTGAAACACTTCTCATTCATGAAGATAAGATCTTGCATACCGTCATGGGTTCACGGAGAAAAGTTCGCTCATACCACTCGGATCGACCGCATACCATTCTGGTTTGTGGTGAAGAGTGTCCTACGAGGGGAAGTACCACATACCACCCAGTTCACAGAGGAGAACCAGGTGTCATAAGGTATGAAAAATAAGCCTGTGCATCCCTTGCGCAAAGAGGGGTCGTGAATCATCCTGGTTCGCAGAGGAGAAAAGCACACTTGTGCATAAGAGAACTCTATACCCATGGTGTGTAAAAAGAGAACAAGAAAACCATGATAGACCTAAATACAAACATTAATGTTTGAATAAAATAACATACTTATAAATATAAACAAATTAATGTGAACAGTTTGTACTGAGGAAGGGAGAAGGAAGATTATGCATGGTGATGGGAATAATATGCATATATTTTTATGCATGATTTGAAGAAGAACATGCATAAGGTGAAAGCACATCTGAACCAAGTGGTAAGAAAAGAAAATAAATATAAGTGTAAAGGAGTCTACATGTGTGCTTAATGGAACCATATACATTTGGGGCTTCACACAAGAAAGTATAAGAGGAAGTGAATGCATTCATGCATGCACATGCATACGAGAATACTTTGAAGAGAAGCATCCTAAAACAATGGTGCATGTGTGTAAATAAGTGAAGAGTAATATCATATCTAAATTGTCACATACATGGTCACATGCACACATGGAAGAAGAAGGGATAATTCTGATGATTCCTAGTGAGCTATTTTTTAGTGTTTGAATAATCACAAAAGAATTTATGACTCTAGCTAATATTAGTACATCTGGTTGTTGCACAGGAGAAGAAGATTGAACATTAAGGAGGATCAACATTAGACCTCAATGAAATCAAAGTCTCATGCTGAATAGGAGACAAAGACTTCTATGCCTATCCATTGAAGGGACCTTCACATCCATAAACTGAGTGTGACTTCTCCCAGGGCAGTGAGCTAGGGGGAGTCAACAGAAGTGATCTAAGGGAAGAAGTGAGTTGCCCCTAAACTTTTGTAAAGATAGTGTGTTTGGGATAGAGTGACTGTACCCAAATCATGTAATCCATAACTAGTGAATAATATTGGAATTAGGTACGACCGACAACCTATCGGTGTTTGCCCCTTCGATGTATCCCTTAGTGGTGAACCAAGTAAAATTGATGTGTTGTACTTATGCATGTGAATGTTTTAATTACTGCATATATCCATCATATAGGTTTAATTAAGTTCCTATCAATTTGGGAACAAGATCCATTAAATGAGAGAAAAAGTTAACACCCTGATTTACCCCCCCCCCCCCTCAGGGTGACCTAGGGTCCTTCAACATGACAATATCCTTATGTAATAGTCAAGAAAGAAAATATAAATATATAGTATCTATAATGGGAAGAAATTTTTATATTTAGTTATTTTATTAAAAATAACAAAAATCTCATTATTACCTCAAGATGTATTTTTTAATCCCACCATAAACTTTGTGGATATATTTTCTCATCCACTCTAGTACTGTAAAAGGCTAAATTATCCCCTTTTTTAATTACTATTCTTATTTAACATTTTGAAAAGAAAAAAATCATTTTAAATTCATCAATATCTCTTTTAATTCCTTACCATTAGTAATACTCTTGAAGGTATCTATACAACCTAGTTTTTCTAAGATGAATGAAAAATGGGGAACTATAATATTCACTCAACAATTCCCCCTTCAACTGGGAATTACAAGGCACACATAATAAGTTTTCAAATATTATAACACCTTCTTCATAAACATTAATCTCTATAAACATAACATCTTTAATGGATTCTACCATTTCCTGTAAAACATGATCCTCCTTTCGAGTTTTCTTAATTCTTTTTAATATAGACTATTGTACTAACACCTGAAACAAAATAGCGGAAATTCCTACATGTATAATTTCTAGGGAAATATTCATCAAATCATTAACCAAAGTTTCATATTCCAAACATATAATGGTTAATATATAATTATTATTTTGAATCAAATCATTTTTTACTTTGTTTACTTTTTTAGGATGGAAATGAATCATGAATTCATAATCCTTTATCAATTTTATCCATCATCTATGTATCATGTTCAATTATTTTTGAGTGAATATATAGTTTAATATTTTATGATCAGTATATATTTTATCTTAAACATATAATTGATGCCTCCATATTTTAAAATAAAAATCCACAAAATCTAATTCTCTATCATGTATAGGATAATTAAACTCATGCGGTTTTATTTGATATAAAGGCTAAGTAATTACTTGATCATACTATGTCATAAAACATCCAAGTTTATGCAATAGAAAAGCATTATAGATTAAAAAATCACCATTTTTATAGGGAAGGCATAATATTGGAGAATTCACCAACTTATTTTTAGTTCTTGGAAACAATCATCGCGCTTTTTCATCCAAATAAATTTATAACCTTTTCAAGTAAACAAAGTTGTTGTTCTAGATAAATAATCAATGTTTTCTGTAAACTAATGGTTGTAACCCACTAATTAAAGATAATTATGAATATATATAGAATTTTTAGGTCTAATATATTCTTCAACAACTTTAATTTTAAAAGGTTCAATAGTTATGTCATCTTTAGAACCAATATTCCCAAAGAAAGAAATCTGATGCAACCCAAATTCGCATTTACTAAATTATCCATAAAGTTTATATTCTTTTAATATTTGAAAAATAATTATTAGGTGGTATTCATTATCCTAATGTCTTTTTTAATTATAAATATTTCATTAATAAACATTACCACAAATTTTTCTATATAGTTTTGGAAAACTCTATTTATAAGATCATTAAATACATCTAGTAAATTAGACAATTCAAATGGAATAACTACAAAATAATAATGCCTATATCTATTCCAAAAAAAATTCCTTGGAATATCTTTATCCTTCACCTTTATTTAATGGTACCCAGACCTAAGATCAATCTTCTAAAAATACCATGCTCCGTGGTGGTAATCAAAAAAAATCATCGATATGTGGAAAAGGATAATTTTTCTTAATAGTGATGTTTTTCAAGGATCTATAATCAATTAAAAGTCTCATTGAACCATATTTAATTTAAAAAATAAAATAAGAGAAGCCCATTGTGAATATATCAGATAAATGAAACCATTATCTAGAAACACCTTCAATTTATTTTTCAATTCAAGAATTTATACTTGAGTCAATAGATAGGGGGGTATTGAAATGGGCTTAGCATCAGGAACTAATTATATGTTAAACTCAACCACCCTTTCATTAACAAAACAAATAAAATCATCAAGAACTACATCTATATATGCATTCACTACTAGAACATCACTAATATAAATAGTTTCTTTCTTTTTAGAAACATGGTAGAATTAACTTTAAATTACATATCTAATCAATTTATCATCTTTATGATATGTTATAAAAGGTATAAAATCATTAAACCTAAATTTATTATCTCTAAAATATATCATAGTATTATAAATTGATATCCAATCTATATCTAAAATCATATCAAACTCTACTATGGGCAGTGCAAAAAAAATTGTAGGAATGACCATTCCACTAATAATAATAATAATAATAATCCTATAAATCTTAATTGCTTTAATATTTCCACCTGAAGTTTTTATCAAAAGTTATATCTTCATTTCATGTGGTAATAATCCCATTTTAATCGAAAATTCCTCAGAAATGAAGTAATGTAAAGATACAGAGAAAATAGGGCATTGGAAAACATTTATTAAACAAGTAACATACCTCCCACCACTTCGTTAGATGGCCCAATATCAACCATAGTAGTAGAAAAATATTTGTACATACCTTTATTATTTTGATCTAGATGATTTCCGCTTTGAGTAACTAACTTTAGACACATGTTGTCATGATTACCTAACTCATTTAAATTAAAACATCTCACTATTGTATGGATATCTATTACCCCAATCATGAATTGTTTTAGACTCTTTTCTTTGAATTCATTAGCCCTATGACCAAACTTTCCATCCTGGTAACACTTTACAAATCCTATAAAACATTTATTTAAATGTATTTTCCCTCACTTAGAACATGTTGTAGGATTACATCCATATTTCATAATTGAATTCTTCTCCATTGCATACCACCTTGACCACTTCTTACTCTTATCGTCATGAGGCACATAAGTATTGAAAAAAAACCATCTCAACTTTCTTAACATAATAAAAAACTTTATCATAACATTTAAATTCTTGTTTAGTAAAATCTCTTCATAAACATGGCTTCAATATTGATTAAAATCTATTAATTTTACCATCAAGGTACTAAATAAAATCTGGTATGTACCTGGATAGTCTTGTAAAATTTTCTTCATATAAAGCTAATGAATCCTCATCTTCCTAATTCAATTATAGTAATTATTTCTCTATACTAAGTTATAAAACCTTAGTGAAATATGTCTCCATGAAATGTTCTTAGATTTTTCTTATTCCATGGAATCAAGATATTCTCTCTCTCTCTCCCTCTATCTCTCTCTCTCTCTCTCTTATTTTTAACCAAATACCACCATCAATCATATTCACTTTAAAAATGGTAAATGGAAAGAGTTCCATTTTATCATTTTGAACATCTGACATTAGTAGAAATTTAGGCTTTAGTGTTAGTGTTTTGGAATCAGTTCTTTATAACCCAAAATTAAAAGTAACATAGGAAACTTTTAACGTTAGTTTTTTACAAAACACACATTTAAAGGTCTTTGATTTTACTTTTAACATATATTTTCATAAAAAAAATGTTAAACTTTATTAGAGAAAATCTTTAATGCTAGTTTCAATGAAAATTAGAATAAAAAATAATTAAAATTTTAACTTTATTTTTCTAAAAATGAAATTAAAAATTATTTAAAACATATTTCAACAACACAAGCCCTTATTTTTTATTCTCTGTAAACCCTCTCTCTCTTAACTGACAGTAGAACCTGACATATTTAAATACCCTTAACAACCTTATATTATCTCTTGCAGTCAATTTCCATCCACTTTTCACATTATTTCTCTTGAATCATACATCTTTCATTCTTATTTCATTATCCTTAAGTTATTGCAGTCAACTCACCAGCACTATTTATTTTTTTGTTTGTTATTTTTATTACTTTTTTTTCACAATCATTTTTATTTTTTCTTTGATCATTTGTCCTATTTCCACATACTTTGATTTATTTTATCAGAATTTAAGGTGTATTTTTCATCATCAAGCTTTAAAATCTGTAATTTTTTTATTTTTGAAAAACATTATGTATAATGTTTTGTTATGATAGTGGTTTGTAAGTTATTTTACGTTTTTATGTTTAGCTGTTTGTTATGATAAATTTTTTAATGATAATTTTTTAAGATATTTTTCATAACTATTTGTATAATTTTTTTTATCTTTTTTATGTATAATCATTTCTATAATTTTTCATATAATTTTTTTAAGATATTTTTTGTAAGTTATTTTTTTATAATTCTTTGGATAGTTTTTTGTTTAATTATTTTTATAATGGTTTGGAATTTAGAAGATATTTTTATAATTATTTGGAAGTTATTTTTTATGTCTAATTGTTTGTTATGATATTTTTTTTGTAAGATAAATTATTTATAATTGTTTGTTGTGGTAAGGTTTTGTTATGATATTTTTTGTTATGATAATTGTTTTTTGTGAAAATTATTTTTTAGATATTGTATTTTTTTATGTTTTATAAATTATTTATAACTATTTGTAAATTATTTTACTATTTTTTAATATAAATTATGTATAATTTTTTGAAGATAAATTATTTATAACATTTTGTCATTTATAAAGATAAATTTTGTATAATATGATTTGATAATTATGTATAATTGTTTGTTATGATAAAATTGTTACCAATAATTGATTGATTTGATTATATTTTTTATGTTTAAGTTTTATCCAATTATATATATATTTAAATTTTTATATGTTTTAATATATTCACCTTTTATATTATGTTCTTATGTAATTAATGGATTATAATTGGATAAATTTATGAATAACCGCCAACAAATATAAGATAGGAGTTGATGATTTATTGGAACTTTTGAAACATAATCTTCAAAACAAAGATATAATTTTTGGTCCATGTATAAAGCGTTTGAATATTAGAAAGTTGTATTCCATAGAAATCAAGGATCATCTTATTTTCTAGGGTTTTAGCCATATTTATACATGTTGGATCTAGCATAGTTAAGTAACATAAAGTTCGACATCTACTTGATAGAAATATTGAGAATGAGATAGAGGACCATATAAAAGAATTAATTCTTGATATAGTAATTAGAACCATAAAAAAAGAATTTATTAAATGATTTTTTAGAGATTATGAGAAACCATTATACATTGTTTTCCTAAATTTACTAGGTTATCAACAATACTAATATCTATTAACTTGAAATCACAAAATGGGTGGAGTTATAAATGTTTCTCTAAATTTATTAAACTTTTAGAAGAGACAATTCTAAAAGAAAACTGGATTCTAGGTTCTAATTATGATGCAAATAAAATATTATTTCCAATGGGATTGGGGTATAAAACAATATATTCTTTCCCCAATTATTTTGTGTTGTATATAAAGCAATAAAAATGTTTATCAAAATGTCCTAAATGTGGGACATCGTGATATAATATGGATGTAAATTTGAACTTCGATTCGTTATTAGGTGCTAGAATAAAAGTTAATATTAAAGAAATTTGATACCTTATAATAATTCTTCATTTGAAGCATCTATTTGAAAATTCAAATGATTAAAATAGGTTAATATTTAATACAAATGAGAGAATATCTTATCGTAACTTACATCACCCTGCCGATTCACCATAGTGGGAGAGATTTGATAAAAAATCCTCATTTTTAAAGTTAAGTTAGAAATATTAGAATAGGATTGTGCATGGATGGAATGAATCCATATTAGATCCTCAGTATCCAACATAGTTAATGGCATGTTTTATGGTAGTTTACAACTTTTCCCCAAATATATGTATGAAGAAAAAATATTTTATGATGATCTTGATGATTCCTTAACCAAAATATTTGGGAAGTGATATTGATGTGTATCTTTCACCATTGACTGATGATTTGAAAATTCTATGGGACAAAAAATATTTTAACAATTTGATTATACTTATCATAGATTGAAAAAAGAATTTTAATGGATTATTAGAATATAATCTTCCCCTGTAACCATTTTCGGTTGAAAAATATTACGATATGGTGAAAAATATTGATTTATAATTTAGAAAGAAAGGAAGTTCTAGTAATTAAGAAATATCTAGAAGAAACATTTTATAATTTTCAAACTACCTTATTAGATATCTTTAGAGATAAAATATAGCATTGATGTTGTGCATGTTGATAAAATAATATGTGACAGTTTGATTGGAACATTAATTAATAAAAAAAGAAAGACAAAATATTGATTTCATTCTATATTGGACTTGATATCAATGGGAATACATTTGGAGTTATCTATAACTATAAAATGAAACATAAAATATATACCCCTAGATTGTCACACAATAAGAAAGAGTGAGAAGGTGAATTTTTTCTAGTCCCTTCATGGTATTATAGTACACAATGGGTATTCTTAAAATGTGAAGAATTTGGTGACATTGAAGGACTGTAAATTAATATGTATGAAATCTCATAACTATCACGTATTGATGCAATAACTACTACCAGACACACTATATGGTGTATGGTTAAAACCTATCAGAAAGTCTATCATTAGGTTATGTTATTTTTCTAAATCATTTTTAGGAAATTCATTGATCAAAAAAAATTAGATGTGTTTGAGA
Source organism: Viscum album (assembly GCA_963277665.1). Taxonomy (NCBI): domain Eukaryota; kingdom Viridiplantae; phylum Streptophyta; class Magnoliopsida; order Santalales; family Viscaceae; genus Viscum; species Viscum album. The sequence goes on along the minus strand of OY728133.1, from coordinate 1,525,092,451 downwards.
ATGATGTTTCTCTTATACTTTGTCAACTAGAAATGTATTTACTAGTTACATTTTCTGATATAATATTTCATCTTGTGATTCATTTTGTGCAGAAGATAAGAATATTTGGGCCTTTATATTTACATTGGATGTATCCTTTTTAAAGATATATAAAATTTTTGATGGGATGTGATAAAAATCACCATCGATTAAAGTAATCTTTTATTCAAAAATATGTATCGAAATATGTGATTGGGTTATGTACTTGTTATTTTTATTAAGTGGGGTATATTGGTCTCCTAATATCTCTTAATTTGAAAGTTGATATTGAAGGTAGAGGGATTTGAGGATTAAAGGTAAATTTCATTCAACATGATGAAGTTATACATGCGCATTTATACATATTAAACAAAACAAATGAGTTTCTACTATATATATCATTACATATTTCTGAATTAAAGGTATGATATCCGAAAATACATGAATAGTGGTTTATTATTGATCGTAAAAATACATTTTTTCATGGTTTAAATAGAAAGTTAAAACTAGTGTATCTTCATTATAAACATTGAAATGGTTGGAAGGGGGCCATATTTAATTTCATCACATGGTCTGGTTTTGATATTAATGGGTATAAATTTGACATAAAAAAATATTGATGATAAGAGTACCATTAAAAATAGTGGTGTAATAGTCATTATTGAAGCATTGTATTTTTTAAGTGAAAAATATAAAAACACAATTTTTATATCAATGGGATATTTTTCATTTCATGAAGATATATGGTAAGTTTATCATACTAAACATTGAGTAATTTTTCTTAATTGAAACTAGTTTTATAATAATAGTAGTGTGAATCATTATGATTATGGGTTTTCACTGGTTGGTTTGAACTGATTTAGTTGTAGATAGGAACCATTTATCATGGTGACAGATGAAAAGAAAATATTTAATGTCATTGATCCATCAAATGATCGGTGGTATGTTGTTTTCTAAGTGAAAATAATTCATTTGGGTGGTGAGGATAATTACTATGTTATGGATTTATATCAGTTTTCTTCATCTGTTATGAAATTTTCAGATGATAATAACAACTGTAACATAGAAATAGTACATGCTGTATAAAATGATCATGTTGATGGGATATGGGAAAAAACTAAATTAATCTCCTAATTATTTAGTTAAATATTTATATTTTATTTGTTTTCTTAAAATTTACATGTGTCAAACTCCTTGTTTTAATTATTGGATGTTTAATTATATATATTCATTATTTGTATGATTTTGTTTGTGAAATTTTATATTCAATTTTTATGGTTAAACATTTTTAGATTGAAAACCTTGATGTACAGCATTATATTTTGGTTAAATTTACTCATATAAAATTACTTTGTAACAATATAAAACTATATATAATTTCATTACATTTTACAAATAAAGAGAAAAAATAACTAAGGTATATATATTTTCTCATATTATTAATTATTCAGTAATATAATTATTTAATGAAACACAAATTAATTTAAAAATAATTGTAGGATTACTGATGTTCCTCTTATAAACGATAATTCTCCTTCTTCTACAGAGAAAAAATATTTCTAGAGTTCATAGAAATCTGATTACACATTTACCTAGACTATCACTTGCTCATGGAGACCAGAGAATACATATTAATTTTGAAGATAATAATAACCCAAATGGAATAATTACAACAAATTTTTTCAGTTATATCACTATGTTGATCCATTATATGTTTATAATTTTATATCCTGATTTGAAGTCCATCGACAAGATATAAAAAGAGCCGTTATGGGAGTCCATAATGGAAAAATATATCAATTGATTTATTTTTATCTCATTATTTGAATGTTATATATTTTATGTGACTAATACTTAATGTATTAAATTACACATGGCATTCAATTTTCAAGAAATGAAATAAATTAAGAAAATATTTCTATAATTAGTGGTAGTTTTAAGAAGAGATTTTAAAACAAAATTAAAAAAAAATTATATTTTTTAGAAGTTGGTGAATGAAAACCCTTACTTCAAGTGTGTGTTTTTTATATGTAGATAAATGTAATAAATTTATCATTATTTCTCATGATGAAACATTTGTGGAATGATAATTATTTTATATTGTAAAATTTCTTATCTATTACTTGATTACTTATTATTTTATTTTTATGTAACATCCCTCTAGAAGATCTTATTAAGAAATTTAATTGAAGAATTTATACCATCATACTTTAACATGTAGATGGTATCATTTATCAGACATGAAAATGATTCTATAAAATTTTGATGTATTCAAATCTAAATCTAGTAGTTGCTTAGAAGAGTTAAAATTTGTTCCTCCATCTCCCCCCTCCCCCACTTTCAATGAAAAATGGAAAAAATGATAATGAAAAAATGAAAAATATATTACAAAGAAATCTAGAAAAGTTGATGAAAAAAATCTAATAAATTGATTTTTATTTTCCATGAATGATTTTATTTTTTAAATTAACAAAACTAATATATCATTTTAATTTTTTATTTTAGGATGACCTTCAGGATAAAGAGATGAAGGGTAATTTTATCCCTGTGGGTATGATAGACATCCTAGCTACTAATTTATAAAATCAAGAACTACCCAGCTGTATAGGTGGATATGAGGTGGGTGTTAGTATTATGAAATATTTTGTTCATAAAAGTAATAAATAAGGAGACCCATAAATAAATTCCTTAAAAGATGAGCTAAAATAATTAAAATTTTCTATAGGCGATCAAATTAAATCAATTTTGAAGGCTCTATTTTAATAATTAACATGAAATCACAACCTATGAAACCTATATAGCCAGTGTACCCTTCACATTTTTCTTACTCAGATCCTTCACCCCCTTATTTGGACCCAACCATATACTGTGAGTTATATGCTAGAAATACCCATGTATGTATTATATCATATAGAGTCATATATGTTTTGGGGGATTCTGTATATCACCAAACTATATAATTAGGTTAGGTAATAATATTAATACATTATAATATTGATCTAAATATTCTATTATCATTTCCTACCATGGAGGTTACAAAATTTGGAGATTTTATGGGTCATTTTTTACTTTGGTCAGCTAGCCTTCTTCTTCATGTGACATATACAGTATGAATTTTTTTAAAATATTATTTACATTTTATTCAAAATTACTTATATTTTTTCTTAAATTCAAATTATATATGATTATATAAATCAAAATAATTAGAATAAAAGAAATAAAAGGTTTAGGAACCAAAACTTCAGATACTTCTGATATTTTTGAAGGGCTAAAAATATTATACCAAGTTTCTTGTTCCCTAGATAATATTTATAAATTTCATATGACTTCTGATATGTTTGTATGATACAATAAATTTATAATATTAAAAAAAAATATCATGGATCTACTTAGTTTTTATGATCTCAGAATTCCTGTGTTGCAGATGTTTTCCATGTAAATAAATTTCTATTTCATTTTTTATTTATTTAAATAAATATTATTTCAAGTGACTTATTTAATTAGATATCAACACATGATTCTCATTAAAAATTATTCCAATTTTTTTTATAGACTTATAGAAACAAAATTCATTTCCATGTATATTAAATATTTGAATATTAATGCTAGAGTTACATATATGTGTGATAAATTAGTAAATATAGATATTGGGTGATGTTTTTTACCATTCTTTGATTGGTAAAAACACTAACATAATTATGAACTAATATTCTTTACAATTTCATTAATTATTAACTTGTTATATTATAGTGTTCACTGGACGTTAAGTGTATTTTATCCACATGAATGCACATTATATTGGTTTTTCTCTTTATTAGGTTTTATTTGTAAAAAAAATTACCAAATTGTTAAACAAGTATGTCATATTATTTTTTATAAGTTCTTTATTCTTAGTTATTCTTGTTTAAATATGTTTTTTAGTTGATATATATGAAACTACAGGTCATGGAAACATTTAACAACTCACTAGTCTATATAGGGTCAAAATACTTTCCAATACATGAAATAAAGGTTAAATATATTTTATATTTTAAAATATTTGTTTATATGTGTGTGTGTGTGTTAGTTTTTCATTCCAATTTAATTTTTTATAACCATAGTTTCATCGTCAAAAATAAAAGGTGGAATATGGTTATTATGTTTTAAGATTCATGTATGAGGTAATCACATATTGGTCAACTACTAAATAAGATAAGGTTTTTTGTATTAATTATTTTATGTTTTATATCAAAATATTATTTTTTATCTAATATAATTCATTGTTATTTAACTTTTCAATGGAGTCGAGTCATATATGAATGAAAACTTTACCCAACTTCATAGTTTGTTTGCAAACTATGTATGAATATAATTTAAATTTTATGGTATGTATCTTTTAATTAAAGTTAAAAAAAATAATTATTTATAAAATCATTTTCTACTTTTATTTGGTGTATTTTGTTAATTTTTATAGGTTTATTCTCCATTGTATAAAGGGTTATGGATTTATAAAACAACATACACACTACACATGCCTTTAATTTATAAATATGCATCATGAATACCAAAGATCATGAGTAACCAACCCATGAACTCATACGAGTGAGAGAAAATAATTTAATTAAGGAAACATAAAAATAATTTAAGTTATGTAACTCTTTCACAAAATCAATGTAACATACATACTTCACTTTAATAAAAGTTTGGACATAACAACCAACTTAAACAAACTAAACCTAGACAAACATATATATACCAAATTTAAAGTGTATGTCAAAAATATAATAATGTATAAAGGTATCAATATAAACAAACTAAAAAGGAACGTTAATCATTCCTTACTTTATACTAATTATCAATTTGGCTTGAAAATATTTTCTTAATGTAAATTTTCAGAGAATTATAAACAATAATTTTTTTAACAAGGAAAACATAAACCAAAACTATTATATACTATATATAAAAACTTCTTGAAAATAAGTTTACTAGATATAAAAAAATATATTTAAAAACTATCCATTAATAATTTTAAAACTAATATTCTATTTTTATCATTCGCTTCAGTAAAAACCTAGTAGGGATATTCTATGAATAGTCTATAAATTAACTTGATGATTTCAGACCCCTTACTTTATTCATTAGAAATTTTTATTAATTGAATTATCTCTAATTAATGCTTCATGGATAGATAATAAACACCTATGAACCATTAGAAAAGACTTCATAACCAAAGAATCCAATATAAGACACACCCTAATTAATGAATCACTAAAATAAAAGAAATACCATGTAAGAAATATGGACTAATTTTTATTAAATGAATTTTTAGAAATCCATTTATTTGATAAACCAAATCATACTTATTATTTTACTTTCACTTACTTTAAATTTTTTGGTTCTATTTTATTACAAATGTAACTGTTAATTTATGTTTGATATCACATTATTTTTATTGTTGTTTTTTTAATTATGTTGAGTTGTATACAAATTAGTCCCTTTCCTAAATTTTAAGATTTAATGAAAATAGAAAAAAAAATTAAATTATCAGGTATGTCTCTTTTAATTAATGTTAAACAAATGAGTATATCATAAAATAGTGTTTCTACTTCAATTTGGTATATTAAATTTGTTCTTTATATGGTTTTAGATGTTTCAGGTATGTCTCTTTTAATAAAAGTTAAAAAAAATTGGTATATTTACAATGGATTTCTGGTTTAAGTTGGTATAATGTGTTTTTTATAGGGTTGTTATTTTCTTTAAGTTGTTTTATTTTATCTGTTTTTATAGGGTTTCATTTTTTTTATGATAATGTAATTTCAATTATTTTTAAAAAAAATTATGGCTTTCCACGTTGTTTTTTGAAAAAACCAATGTTCAATCCGAATAAGAGAAGTTTTGATGTCAATTTATGTTAAAATTGATGTGGAAGGTCACTTCGATGTCATTTTTTGCTAAAAAATCAACACTGAAAATTGATTTGAGAATCCAAATAAAAGGACATTCAATATCAGTTTTTTGTAAAAACCAACATAAAAATTCATTTAAATAATCAAAATAAAAAAAATCAATGTATTTTTTACTAAAAAACAATATTAAAATGTTATTCCACAACATTTTTTAGAGAAACTAATGTATAAATTTCTGAATAAAACTTTTGGATTTCATTTTTCTTAAAAACTAGTGTTGAAACATCAATTAAATTTTCTTTTATTTAGAAATGTGAATCCATTTTTTAAAAAACTTACATTAAAATTCTTATTTTTTATATCACCTAGGTCAACGTCAGTTAAAAATCGATGTTAAATTTTTTTAAAATGATGTAAAAAATATGTTTTCACACTATTTCTATGACTTTTTATATATTTTATAGAGTGTTGACCCATCCTTTAGCTACCACTAGATCTAAAGTTTCACTAGAACTTGGAGGGTTATAATTCATAAAATACTCAACTATCAATATTTTCCTCTATGGTAAATTTGGTTTCTCTCTAACATATATTCCACCACTATTTATATCCTCTGTCAACTGATCCATTACTAAAACAAATTGTTCAATTCCAATTCAAACCATTCCAAGCTACTTGTTTGAAAGGATATTTCCCTCTTAATACCTACCTACTTAGGATTTCCTATTTACTCTATGGAAAACCATTCTAAATAGAAATATATTAGATAAACCAATATGGTAGTTTTTAAATGCTATATAATTTCAACTTAAACATAAAGTAGAATCTATCAAGGGTATTCCATTAACATTATCCTAACATATAAAGTTATCTAAATATTTCCTATGATTCCAAATATAAGTACTAGCATTAAATATTATATAATATTTATTTTTTGTCAAGAATTCAATTTCTTACATTTTTAGGATCTTTATGGTATAGTTTTTTAGATATTTATGTCATAATTCTTATATATAAACCCTATATATTAAAAAGTGTACACTATAAATCTGTATCCATTTTTCTAACAATATAAAACATTTAAAATGAAACATTTTTTCTTCTCATGAAAAATCTTCATGAATTCCAACATGACTTATTCTTAGTTATTACTCTTCATTAAATCATATTAAAGACATTTAAAAATGTTTGATGAGAACATAAAGCTCAGTAAGGGACATAAAAGAATGAAATTCCTTAGTCTATTGAAAAAAAATGAAATCCCATAAATTTTTTACCTTTATACCAATATTATTTGATTGTATGAAGTGGATCATATCCACATGAAACACACATTCTTTTTTTTAAAATAAAACCTTTAAAACCCTTAACAATAAAATAAAACCATTTTAGCCAATATAGAGCATTATATTAATAACCTGTGTAAAATCAGTGTCATAAATAATTGGACATATATTAAATATATAGGATAAACCTTCCTTTTTAACTCCATCCTTATTTAATTTGAATATAAGGAACAATATCCAATACATTGGATAGATATAATGGGGATCACCCATCATATAAGTTATATCAGGCTCTCCTGTCATATAAGTTGTATCGGGCTCACCCATCGTATAAGTTGTATCAGTATCACCTATCATCAGAAATGATTATAAATTATCATATCATGTGTAAAAACATTTTATTCTTGTATCTTTTTATCATAAAACTCTTGAAAACTCTTATTAACCCTTATTTGAAACCCTTCCAGATATTGGAAAACCCTTTCCTTTTAAAACTCCATTTTCAAAACTAAAATACCTAGAAAAATTTGAAGAAAGGTTTTTCTTTGAATAAAACATGAAATCATATAAATTAATAAAAACATAAATTAATATTTGTAGCGCTAATAAAATATGTTGATGTTTTATACATTAAGACAGAACATTCCTTTTTTACTATTGTAAAGAAATTAAAAACATGACATATAAAATAAATAAAATGATTCCTTTTTAAATAACTTGTTAGAAATTAAAGAGACGTAAAATTACCATTATAATTCAGTTTTTCATATAATTATATCTATACAATAAGTTTAAGAATATGGTCATGGAATGAAAATATTTATAAAATAAATCATTAAAACATTTAAAATGGGGTTTAAAGTTAATGTTTTGGTTACCTAGAGTCTGAATTATCTTAGATGAGCCTTTATGGGCCTATAGAACCCCTTTTAAAACTCTCTTGGGAATGTATCCTTATAGAACTATTTTTGAAAATTATTTCACTTAAATATGTAGTTGAAAATTAATTATTTTGGGGCTATAAAATCTCAAAAAAAATATATTAAACTACAATAGATATAATACAACTACAGATGAGTGAGCTAGATGAGATTAGAAGATAATCCTGTGAAAATTAAAAAAATTACAAAGAAACAATAGAAAATTTTCATGACTCCATCATTCAAAATACATATTTTAAGGTTGTTCAAAAAAAATCTTTATAATTATAGATTTAAAATATTTCCCAAAAAACTCAAGTCAAAATTATATAGACCTTTCACCTTTATTAGAGTTTTATTCATGGATATGTTGAGTTGGTGGGAGGGGAGAATAATCCCTTATTAGTTAATGTCCAGATATTTAAACACTATTTTTTGGGAAATTAAAAAGGTTTTTTTGTTATTTATTTTCTTTAAAATATAAATTTTACTTGGGCTAAATAAATACTTCAAAATTAGATCTTTATAGGAGTCAACACATGATTTCTCATTAATTTCATCTATTTTAGTAGTAATAAACCTGCTTGTGTGTTTGTATAGGTGTCATCTAATTTCTTATTTTCTTAAGGGAGGATTTACCTTATTTCCCTCACTAAAAATCGTTGGATCCCTCTTAGAGTTTGTAAATTAAATGGAATTTTTATTTTAGTATTCCCTAAAGTTTTAAAAAAGTTAAACCTATTGTGAAATCACTTTAAGGGAATAACTTTATAACATTTATAGTATAATTCAATTGGTTTTTCAAGCCATAAGTATCTTAATACTTAAAAAATATTTTAATATATTTCCATATAAAACTTAAAATTTGGTTATTTATCTTTTAATATTTAAATTCTTGAAATATTATGTTCATATGTTTTATTTTATAAGAGCTATAATTGGGTAACCAGAGAGCATTATTAAATAGTAAAAGAGTTAAAATGTGTTAAATGAATTAAAATTGATAAATATTCTACATAATGGGATGTTTTTTTAAAAAAAATTAATAATTAAAATTATTGAAAAATTATTGTTATTTCTATAAAACAAATTAGAAATTTTTTTGAACGTGAAAATACAAGTTGTAATTATTAGTAAAAAAATCTATATGCTAATACAATCCAATGAATTTTTTTTGTTGAAGTTATTTAATTACATGATTTTTTATTTGATTCCTTTAAAAAAATTGAACTTCAATTTTAAGAATTCATACTACATGGAAATCATGCATCTGTACTAAAAATTGCATGAAGAAAGTGCCTAAAAACTCAATTCATGATCTGAATTTTTCTACTAATTATGGTATATGAGGAAAATAGGATTTTTAAAAATTCACTATGACCCTGTAAACATTAATTTAACCTAATTAATTTCAAAATAAAATTATATTAAAAAGTTTTTATTTGTTCATACACATTTAAGTTCAATATTTGGAACAATGTGGTGTTTAAAGTGTGGGGGTCTCTCTTTTATTCTAAACTGTATGTCATGAAGTTTACAACAAAATAACCATAATTTTTGTAATTAAATATTTAAGATAATTAGTAAAAAATATTTTTTGAAAATTTTTCTTAAGAATGGATACTTTTTTGGTTCCTTGAGAGGGTTTAGATTTTTTTTAATTATCCATGGATAACATATTTTATTTTATTTTCTCTAAAAAATACTTGTTATTAGTGAAATTTAGGGAGTATATTTTCTAAATTTAATATAATTTTAATATCTTTTTTATAATTTAAACTAATAAACTTTTGATTCAAATATAATGAAAATTAACTCCTTATCTAGGTTTATATTTTTATTGTTATGCTAAAACCATTGGATAAGTTAATTATGTTTTCTTGTTAATTATTAAACTCACTCATCAATCTAGTTCATTCTAATTATGTCATGTTATGAATTTTTTACATTTTATCACCAATTATAAATAGAGTATCTTGGAATAAAAATTTATTGAAAAATTAATTTGGCTTAAATCCTTTAAAATATTTCAAATTTGATCATTTTTATCAAAATAAGAAACCATCATTTTTTCAAAAACATTTTGTTTTGAGAGAAATAATAAATAACTAATTGATAAAGTCTATGGGGAAACACCTGTTAAAATTACCTCTTGGTTGGAATTAAAAATATTTTATTTTTTATATAAATTATCTTCCATTGAATATATTTAATTATTTTTTTGCAGATAAAAAATTCATTGAGTGTGAGGGTATTTGATGTGTTTTTATTTTAATATAGTTTTTTATGGAATTATACTATTTTATATAATAAAATGTGTATTAATAAGATGTATATTTATTTTTTATCATTGATGATTGAAATTATTATTATTTTTAATTTTTTCTTAAAAGTGTTGATTTTTTATGATAAATTGACCAATTATTCTTACTTTAATATCCTTCTATTTTTAAAACAAATATTTCAATTTTTTGTGAATTAGAATTGAAATATTATTTTTGAATTTTTTTTAAATTTCTTTAGGTCTTTCAATTAATATTTTCATGTTCTAGGTTTTTTATCTTAATTGTGTTCTTTCAAAAAAAAAAATTCTTTATTAGAGTGTGAATTTATTTTGATGAAGTTGGTCTGTAGTTTTATTAATGTTTGAATTTTTTATGTTAATAGATTCTCATTGGGTTTATTTTTTCTTACAGTAAAATTTTATAGGAGTTTATAAGTTTATAAGACTCCTAGGAAACTACAAAAGAAACTTTTCCAAGGCTATGTAGGACTTTGGAATTTTTCAAATTTGGAGTTGTATCTATCTGTGTAAGACATTCACAATTTCCATATGAATTTTTCCTAATTATTGTAAGAAATTAAAAATCTATTAAGGCATTTGGTTTTATTTTAATACATTTTTATCACTTTGTGTGTTAATTCTTATAATAAAAAGTAGTATCATATCTTGACAATGATTATTAAATCTAAAGAAGGATTAGGGAACTCATGTTGTGGTTAATTGAGCTCAAACTTGCCCATTTTTTAATAACCTCAACATATATTTATGTGATATGGTTATTTAGAGTTTGAGGACATCCAAAAAAATTAAATTTGGAATATTTAATAAGTCGTTAAACATATATTGATGCTTTGTTGAGTCAAGAAGGATGAAGCTTATGGTAATCTCAACCAAAGTGGAGTGAAGACCTCTAGTCATGATTTTTGAGTGGTCTAAAAAATAATATGGTTAAGGATAAAGTTTTAGTATTCTAGTAATTTAAGAATATTGAGTGTTGAAGCTAGGAGTCAAGATATTTTATCTTCTATGATTAGTTTCATTTGAGTGTTCATTGAAACTAAATCATCAAAGAAAGTTGTTGCATGAGTTTGAACTAGTTGATTTGGGTAGCTATGTAAGCCTATAAACTTATTCAGAGTTTTATAATTCCATGTATAATTGTATCTCAATGAGTTTGAGTGTCGTTTGAATATTGAGAAAAAATTTGTTTATTGGTTTCTTTTATTGAAATTCTACACTAAATAATATGAAGGGGGATTAAATTCTAATGATTTCTTCATTTGTGAGAATGAATATGAATATAAAACATGTTATTGATGGACTTTATTAAGTGAGATAAATTTTTTTTACTACTTAAATATTAAATTAGTCTCATTATGTATTGGATAATCATATAGTGAGGTTCATGTTTGGCCTAATGCACACTTTTGATTATTGGTTGAAGTTTATGTCAAACATTTCTGGAGATGAAAACCACTATGATCCACTAGTTCAAGAGTTGAGTTCACCCATTTCATCCTTGTTCTACTAGATTTCATCTAAGTTTATATCTTCTAGTTCAAATTATGCACTGGTTTGCTTGCTCTTGATGACAAAAAAGTTGGGTTCCAAGTTGGTTCAAATAAGTAGGTGTTATGGAGCTCAAGTTACTATCTTGGACAAGCTTCTCTAGCACAATTTAGTGTGTTAGTTTGGCCAAGGAGTTAAAGTTGACTAAAGTTGATGTATGTTATTAATTGAAATAAATATTTTAGAATTATATAAATATATTTTAAAAAAAATAAAGGTATATTATCATTAAGGTGATTGAAAATCTATTCGAGGTGGTGTGTGATTTTAATTTTATGATTAGAAGGTTTTTTAAATAATATCTCTAGAAATTATGGGGAATAGAACACTTTTTGGAGGTAAAATATTTGGAAGGAACAAAATGGGATCAATAGATATAATTTAAATGTGGATGGGGCATGGAGAAGAAGTTATTCTAGCATGGAATATTCCTATACTTCTTCTATTTTCTTTATCTTTACTGCATTTTATTTAAATTTATTACAATTTTTTAAATAAAAAATGGTGGTTGGATAAACTCCTTGGTAAAATTTTATTGATCTTATTTTTAATTGATTACTTCATTTTTCATCTTTTATATTTTAGTATCACTACCCTTATTAAAAAAATATTTTCATAAAAAAACAATATTCAACTATAGTTGATATATTTTTTAAAATAAATGAAACTATTAAGAAACTTTTCCTTATTAATGTAATTTATAAAGGGTTTTTGAATTTTTGAATATTATCTCACCAAATTTGAATGAAAATTTTATTTGGTAAAATAATTCCACAGTTTTCTATGGTTTAGTTATGTTTTGTAGCTGAAAACTATCAAATTTAGTTATATATAAGTTAACCCCTTTGATAAAAAGTGTTAACATTATCCCATGGAAGGTTATCCCATATAGAAACAAGTTTTAATAAATAAAGAAAAATAATTTCAAGATCAGATAATCAATATTTATCTTATCCCATTAAACACATGTGTTACTGCTATAATTTTTATTCATTCATTTTATATAATCTCACATACCCATTTTTCATTTATATTTTCTTTTCAATAACTTTTCTTACTACATCATAATTTTCTTCTTCTTATAATAATAATTATTTTTCTGTTGTTTTTATTTATTTGAGTTGTTTTTTATTTTTTTTATTCATTTTATACATTATATATGGGTTCAACCCTACTCATAGTTATACTAAGGTTAGTAAGTAAATAAAAAAATAGTTTTACATGCCTGACGGTATGGTAAAAATTTGAATCTAATGTAACCTCTCATCTTCAATGGTGAAAACTATGAATATTGGTGTGATAGAATGAAAACTCTTGTTATCAATACAAGTTCGGATCATTTTCTTATGAAGACCAAAAATTATAGAATTATTATCAAGTAACGTTTAGTATTTTCTCATACAGAGAAGCTGAAATATCAATAAAATTATAAAGCCTAAAATACTTTGCATTATTCCATGATATGAAATATCTATAGTTAGATTTCATCATGTGAAACAGTGAATGGAATATGAAAAAAAAATTAAAATCACTCACTTTAGAACTTCTAAAGTTCTTGAGACTCACAAATCTAGGTTGTATGTTTATTATCAGGATTTTGGTTTTATACCAGGTAAAATAGTGGTGTAGGTGCATCACACTTTATGAAATTTGTGAATGGACTTCAATATTTGGTATAAAATGAAATTTCTGATAAATAACTTATGAAAAAATTAATTGATATTCTACTGAAGGAATGGAAATCCAAGAGGAAAACTATAGATAACACTAAGCATATAATAAAGCTTAGTCTTTGTGATATTATTTGTACTCTCACACAAATAATAATCAATTGAATAGATATAATGGGAATGAGAAGAGAAATAATTGAGTTGAATTTGATTCTACTTCTAGTGCTCTAACAATATATAGTCATACTTTAAATTATAATACTATCAAGAAGAAATATATACATCAATCAAACATTAAAAATTATAAAGATAGTGAAGGATAGATTTTTTGGATTTAAAGAGGTTAAAAAACATTATCAGAAATAATATTTTATGATATTATTATAAAAAGAATAGAAAAGATGAGTATAAAAATAAATAATCTTAAAACACCATTTTTTACAAGTTAAAGAAACTAGGATATACCAGACCAGATTATCCCTGGTTAAAAAAAGAATAAGGATGGAAAATCATCAATGAGGAAGGAAAGAATAGATATTATAGAAACTGATTACACATGAAGTTTCATCAAGTATCTATCATCTTATAGTAATAGTGATTTAGAGGATGATGATATCCTGAAGATCGTTATATTTTATGAGAACACTCATTGGAATAGTTTATGCTTAATGGGGAAGTTAACTCCTGATATAATCAGTAAATTATCTCATAATGTTAATGTTTGTTTTTCATTGGATGATAAAAATGGTGAAACTTCATTATAAGATGAGGATTATATTCCATAATTTAAATAAATGGCTATATATGTGGATTTCCTAGAAAATAAAAATATAAAATTGATGAAGGATCATAATTTTACTAAGGTGGTTGTTTCTAAAGAAAAAGGCACTATTTCTAAACTTTCTTAATAATAAATATGTTAGAATATATGAGAATAAGTATGAGATAAGTAAGATAATCAATAAGTTGAACAAATATAAAAGATAAATTTTTTATCTAACTATTGAATTTAATAATAAAATAATATTAGTAATATCATTGGAATATATAAATGGGAATGTTAAGATAAAATTTTAAATTAAAATTTTAAAGAAATTATTGACTAATTTTACTACTGGAAGAAATTGATTTGAAAAATTGTACAAATAATTCAGGCCTAAAAGGAAAACATCTGGACTTCATCATAAATCCATTGGAATCTATATTTATCATCATAACTACTTTTTATTGATAAATTAACCTTTTTTATGAAATTTAAATATAGTGGGAAGTAAAGAAAAAAATCATTGAATACATTTCAATATCTTAGAACACATAAGGATTATATTTCTAAAAAAATATTGTTTTAAAACACAAAAGGATTAGAAAGATGTGGATTCCTAAATGTCTATTTTATAATATTAATGGACCAAAGAAAGTTTAATTACCAAAATTTTAATATTTAATTTCTCTGGAATATAAGGTTGGTATTAGTAGCAGGAGAATATGGTAAATATACAGTGGTTGTTCTTAGTATGTGACAGGAGATAATTTTAATTTACAGAACTTACAAAAATTAAAGGTAGGATAAGTTACTTTTGGATATAATCTTCCAAGATAGATTTCTGGTAGATATTATGTTGTTTTTCTAGGTAAGTCATTTGTATTTTATATTTTAGGACTTAAGAAAAAACTCATTATCATTAGCTAACTATATGATGAATATTTTCCCATGAACTTTTGTAATGATAAATGTGTTGTTAAAAGTTCATATGGAGATCACATTTTATCTTTTATTAGTCATGATAACGTTTTTAGGATAGTCTTATAAGATTTTAGTAATTTGAACTTACCCTATCATAGTATGGTAGAAGATTCTTCATGTATTTTTATATAATATTATAACATTGTAAATCCTTGACCTTAGATATGTTATCTAAGAAAATACTAGTCATGGATCTACCATAACATAAATTTAATTCATCCAAAGTTTATGACCCTTACTAATTTGATAATTAATACATGTCAAGTTTTAAATACATTGGTGAAGTATCAACGTATGTCTTCTTATAGTTAGTAAACATGGATCTTTTTCATTTCTACATAAACTATAATTATTTGATTCAAAAAATTCATGTATATCCTTATGATTACACTAGGTATAATTGGGCCTATCTTTTAACAATTAAATTATAATCACTCTCAAAATTTATAATTTCTTTAATTGGGTTTGAAATTTGAAAAACCTACCTATAGTTACTGTCTAAATTGATCACATGATGCCCTATTTATCATAATTTTGTTTAGTTTTGATCTTGTTCACTCTAATTTTAAGTTTTAGATGATTTTGGGAGTCGGGAGTTGGAGATTTAGAGTTTTGGATAAAATAGTCCAAGAACACTATTTGGGTGCACAATTAGTGGGGACCATGTGGTAACCATGCAATATGGATATGTGGATTTTGGGGCCACTTTTCATGGTTTAAGAATAGTTTTTCTAACCTTCTGAGTCTCCATAGAAACTATACGATTATATGGGAATTAATCAAGAAGTTATCACATGTCTTGAGCAAGCTATTCTAAATTGTTCTTATATTTCTTAAAAACCATGTAAAATTATTTTCAAAGGATATTTTACACTGCATGGTTGGTTTATGGTTTGTTAGGTTGTTCAGTCTAATTTTGTTTCCATATAAAAACCTATTAAAACATAATATTACCTTGATGCCCTTGATTATTTTTAAACACTATAAAAATATGGTTTTCTCTATTTAAACCTATTTTTATCTAAGTATAGGGTTATCCACTATAAAACCTAGAATTATAGAGATATATATATACAGATATATATATATATATATATATAGTATTTTGTAGAACTAAGATCCCCCAAGCATCAACGACATGAAGAAATCACCAACGACACTAACATAGACATGATCTTTTCCAATGAATGATACAAACATGAGGTAGGGCTCATTATATTGAATTTATTCTATATTCTTCATGATTCATGATATATTTATTCTACCAAACTCTATTAATCATTCTTTAAACCTTGATTTTATAATTTCGAATAATGTTCTTGAAATCCCCAGTCCCCATGTTATGAAATCTATAGGTTAGTGATTTTTAATCCTATCATTGTTCTATGTTCATGAATTCTTGATAGCAGGTCAACAACAAGGAACTATGAACACTTTCTATTATCATTCTTAGATTGTTTTTCCCCTTGTAATGATCCATATTCAGAAAATCATAGGTCCATCTAATGATCTATTCCTCTCCATATCCTATATTCTTGTACATGTTACTGAGGATCCATTGGTGAAGGTTGTGATTGATGGAGGTGGTGCGATGGTAGCAAGGAGGCACAATAGTGGTACATTAGTAGTAGGGAGGCATGGTGGTAGAGTGATGATTAAAGGGAGTTTTGATTGTGTAAAATGGATCATAGGAGTAGAGTAGGGAATCATCCCTAGGATCAGCGATGGGGGATATCCATGGTGGTGGTCAATAATAGTGATGGAGAGGGGAAATAGTAGTTCAATGGAATAGGTCAACGGTAGTAACATATAGAATTATAGAGGAGGGAGGTAGATGTAAGGCCATCTTGATTCAATAAAATCCTCTCTTAGGTTGGGAAGGAACATTGGGTTAGGTCCACCCAACCCAAAATAGGCAGTTCACATGGGTGTCAAGAACCTACGTGCACCCAGAGGCTACCGTGTGGCCTAGAATTTCACCCACATGACATTTTTTATAACTTTTTTTACTGTGTTAGTTTCAAGAAAAAGAATATCCTATCTTGAGTGTTTTTTATGTAGACCATAATGGAATGGTCTATTTAGTCACTCAAGGCCATTTGCAAGTAAGGATAATAAATTTTAGGATTTAGATTTATAGAGAAAGGATGGGGTTTGGGCATGGAGATCAGATCACTCTTAAGGTTGGTACCTCTAATGGGTTTAGTTACCCACTCAACTGATGCATATCCTTTAGTGAGGTGTGGGTACCCCACTAAAATTCTTGATAGGTGATGTGGGTTTTTTGTTATGGGTATATCGGACTCATGTGGTTGCTTGTTGGTTCTCTTATAGTTGGGTTGTTTCAGAGAGGGACTTTCTATTATGTTTTAGGTTCTATTTATTAAATATTAAATGGGTTTTTGAGGGGTTATCCTTTCCTTTTGGTCTTGTGTTTTTGAGCTGAATGGTTCTTCTTATTATTAATTTATGGTTTTGGGGAATCCTACTTGGTATGTATATACTCACCCATGTATGTCCATCTTTTCTAGCACATTTCATGCCTTATAAAGATGAAAAATAGCATGGTGGTGACCTTAGTGAACACGATGTTTCTATAGCTTAGTGGTGTTGGGAATTGATAGAAATGGGTAAATTTTATGTCTATATCTATCTCATTATAGGGACCTATCCATATTTATTGTTTATATTTGTTAGCCTTTTTAATTTTTGGGCATGTATCTTTCCCCTTTTTCATTGTGTATTTTTTACTGGTTTAACTTTATAGATCATAGAATTTGTTTCATGAATTATATATATTTTAGTTAGTTTTATTTATCTATTATTATTTATTATGTCCCATGTGGAAGTGTTTTTTGTGTATATAATCATTAATATAGTTCCTCTCCTCATGTGGTATTTTCCTACTCAGTGTAAGTCACCAGCATCTGGCCTATTGAAGGTGGGTTTGGGGAGGCACACTTGGATTAACATCTCCTAAGAGGGGTCATATGGGGTCAGTTCATGTCATAGTACTATCATAGTAGGTTTTTTTAGGGATGAAGTTTAGAGTTAGATGTATGGTGAGTATTTTCTTGGGAATTTAGGTCAATGGTGTTAGGGGGTCTTGAGTTTAACTCTTAGGATAACTCAATGATGGTGGAATGAATTTTGTATCCATTCACTAGGACTATGATAACTTTCTTATCAAATGGAGACACTGAGAAACCTATTTCAAGGAACAAATGACTGGTATATACATCCTAGAGGAATGGATCATTGATTTCCATGTTCTTCTTGAGTCATATACCTAGATATTATTTGATGATCATGGTCTATATTGGTAAATTGTAGGATTCCACCACATAGACAACCAATTAGGGTCCCGAGGTAGGTTCGTGATGTGTTTGTGCTAGAAATTAAGCCTCCCATCAACAATCAGCTGAGTAACAAGGCTTCTATATAGGGACTATATCATATGGTGATTCTACTAGGCATGAAAGTAGTAATACCTATACTCATTATACTACAAGAAAACCCACCTCCAAAGATACAGGAATATGTTCCTCCACCTCTTTCACATATAATTATTCTAGGGAGAAAGATGAGGATATGTGTAGGCTATGTGTTATATATGAGTTCCAGTGACAAAGACCACCCAAGTTCCAAGGAAAACATAACCTGTAGGTAGTTAATGATTGGATAGAGATAGTGGTTCGAGTGTTTCACCTTGTTTGAACACATACCGATCATATCATAGTACTAGTGTCTAGTATTTTCTAGGGTGATATGGGTCATTAGTGGACCATGATCATCTAAACTCGTGATGAGGCAATTCTTCCTTGGATAGAGTTTGATTGTATTATCTATAAGGATTATTATCTAGAAACGTTGGGGTTCATGCACATCAAAGATATATTGAAGTTTCAGTAGGGTAGAATGTATGTTATTGAGTATTCATTGAGATTAACTAATCTCAAAAGGTACTCCCTAGATATGGTATGATAGAGATTCTTACAAGTGAATAAGTTTTAGAGTGGCCTCTATAGAGACATATGAGCATTCATTTCTCCCCTATGTATTCTCACCTAATTAAGGGTTTTGGAGAGATCCTTGTTGGTGTAGATCTTCTTAGAAGAGGGATAGTAGGTAAAATCTACTGGTGGTAGCCACCTAGGTGTAGAGTCGTTAACAAGGGCCAACCAATGATAGGAACTAGGGTCACAAAATAATGGGTATTTTTATATGTCGACTCATAAATTAAGATCAATAGATCAAGAGTCACACATAGGATCCATCCATCTATAGGATTTGAGTAACTATGCATATGAAGGATGATGTCATATAGTAAATGGAAATCAATAAGTTGATAGACCATTATTTCAGAGGTAGAATCATGAACAAAGACCTCCCATGGGTGATTAGGGTGGTCCTTAGGGAGGTAGATTCAACATAAGAGCTGGAAATGAACCTGGAGGAGGAGTTGGAGGAGGATGAATTTATGATATGCTTCCTCCACCACCACCCACAGGCATTCCACACCAAACTTATAGGGATGAAATTTAGGGATGTAGCCAGATACAAGTGATGGAGGGTAAAGATCAAGTATAACCAGACATGATTTGAGTTAGGATTTTCATTTACTATACTCTATCACCCATACTCATAGACACTATCATGATATATTCCTTTATTTATATATACCTAGTTTAATAGATATAGATATTGATGGACCCCCTAGCCTAACCCATGAGGCCAGAGACTCCTATTGAAAGTGACCACAAACTCACCCACATATATCGGTGGTGTGATCTAGCACTTGGTAGATAGAGATTTTTATGGGACCACATTATGATTGTGGTAAATCCCTATGAAATTATTATTGGTATGGAATGGATATCTATATTATATGATTAGATAGAATACTACTATTGGAGAGTTTTGTGATTATAATATGATAGATTGAGATTCTACTTCATGGGAAAGTGGGACCTTCAATCAAGGTGATTGGGGCCTAAGAATGAGAATTTGTAGTTGGTCAACCAATAGTTTTCAATTTTTTATCTATGTACAGTTGAGGCATTAGATAATAATCTTTCTTTAGTGGTATAGTATTATATGGATGTATTTCCCAAGTATGTACGGGGGTTCCTCCTCATTGGGAGGTCAACTTCTAAATTGATTTGTTCCTTGGAATTGCTCTAATATATTTCTCAACTTTTTAGATATACCTAGATAATATTAGGGAGATGAAAGTGAATTTGGAAGGACTTATAAAGAAATATTTCATCAGACCCAGTGTGTCCCCAGGGTAGATCTAATTTTTTTCATCAAAAAATTGGATGATATATTAAGTCTCTATGTTGAATATTTCCACCTAAATCATGTGATAGTCAATAATAGGCACCCTATGTCAAGGATAAAAGACCTCTTCAACCAACTAAAGGGAGAAAATATTATTAAAATTTAATATTAGGTTTATCAATAACCATATTTGGGTTCATGAGGAGTATGTCCAAAATATAGACCTCAAATTTCTCAATGTACATTATGAATTCCTATTTATTCCATTCAGCATAACAAATTCCTTGGTGATATTAAAAGGCCTTATGAACTAGATATTTTATCCCATCTTAGATTGTTTTGTGGTTTTCTTTATTTTTAACATACTCTTAAATTTATAATCATAGTAAGATAATTATGAACATATTAGGATTTTCATGGACTTACTTCAAAAGCACTAGCTATATAGAAATATCTTGAAGTGTCAATTTTGGATTTGAGAGGTCTAATTCCTCAAGATTGTTATCTTAGATGGCTCAGTAGCTGTAGAGATGGAAAATATATATGTAGTGATATCTTGGTATCCACCCAAGATTGAATTCAAGGCATATTGATTTCTTATGTTAGTGGGAAACTACTAGATATTTGTGGAAGATTTATCTACGATTATAGGTTCCATTACCACCCTTATATGAAAAGGGAATCCATTAATTTGGTTCAAGAAATGATACAAATATTTCAAGGATATAAACTATATATTAATGAGTAATCATGTCCTAAGGTTTCCATAGTAGGTAATCAAGTACATGGAATTATACGATGCCTCTAGAATTGCTCTTGGTTGTGTGTTGATATAGAGGTGGGAAATGATTTCTTAAGCATCCAAATAGTTTAAACCTCAAAAGTATATTTATGAAACCCATGATATTGAGTTGGATGGAGTAGTGTTTTCCTTGGATAATTAGTAATACTGCCTTCTTGGTGAGTGTCTTGTTTTCTATAAGTACCATAAGAGTATTAGGTATATAAAGACCTTAACTTGTGATAGAGGCATTGGTTGGAGTTCCTATGGGACTATGAATTTGATATTTTATATACTCTTGGGAAGGGAAACGTAATGTTTGATTCCCTTTATAGGAAGTCATGTTATAATTTTTTTGGGTTAGGCTTATAAGAATCTAGCCTCATTGTAGTTATTCTTAGTGGATGAGGGATAAGTGACTTATCTCTGATCGATGGTTGTAGTACCTCCACTTTTTTAGTGTGTGAAGGAGGCCCAACTAAGAGATGTCAATTTCAAGGTATTCCATAACTGAATATTATCAAGTGATGAACCATATAGTAATTCTGAAGGTGGTGAGCACATCATCTAATTTTGAGGATAAACTATGGTACTAGTCATACTACATGGGGAGGTACTAAGAGAGTTCCATACTTCAACTTTGGTATTATATCTTTGAGTGAAGAAGATGTACCAAGATCTTAGACACTAATACTGGTGGGAAGGCATAAAATGGAGTGTTTCTAAGTTTTTTTCATGATGCCTTACCTATCAATAATTGAAGGTGAATAACCAATTACCATCATTCTTGGACCATCCCCTTGAGGTTCCAAAGTAAAATTGGGATAGAATATCGATGGATTTTTTGATTGGATTTCCCCAATAAACAAGATTTCATGATGATGTCTAGGTGATAATTGACTATTATTCAAGAGAAAATTTATATAGATAGGTTTATATTTTTTTGTGGAATAGATCATCTTATTTCATGGTATACCCTTGAAGATCATTTCCAATTGAGATGCTCGATTCACATATCGATTATGGAGGATCTTGTATGAGACATTTAGAACCCAATTTTAGATGAGTAAAACATTATACATTCATGCCAATGGATATAATGAGTGAACCATTAAGGTTCTTTAGGAAATATTGAGGGATTTTATATTTTATTTCAATTAGAACTAGAAGAATCGCTTACCTTTAGTGGATTTCATATACAACAAAATATACCACACCACCATTAGCATGACACCTTTTGAGGCCCTGTATAGAAGACCCTAAAGGTCACCTCTGTGTTAGAAAAATGTGGGATATTCATCACCGATGGGGTTGGAGTTGGTATAAGAGATGATGGAGAAAATACATGTGATCCAGGAATGGATGAGGACTGCATAGAGCCATCAAAATTTTTAAACAGACTAATGATGGTTCCATTTGGAGTTTTAATTTAGAGATCATGTGTTCTTGAAGATCTCTATATGGAATGATTTGAAAAGATTTGGTTGAGGAGGAAAGTTTTCCCTAAGGATTATTTATTCATTCCAGATATTGTGTGGGGTGGGTGAGGTTGGTTACCATCTAACATTGCCCATGTAGTTGGATCGGTTTCATGAAATCTTCTATGTGTTATAACTAAGGAGATATATGTATTACCCACCACACATCATTGACTAGGTTGAGATGGACAATTAGGATGATGCCACCTTCTCAAAGTACCAGTGGAAATCAAGGACCAGTAGGAGAGGAATATTTATGGGTGAGCTACTCTACTAGTGAACATCCTCTATCATCATTAGAACCTTCAGGAAAGCTTATGGGAGTATGATAATTAGATGTGGGCTTTGTACCCTCTACTTTTTTATAAAGTGTTGTTTTTTAGGGTTAAAATCCTTGAATATGGGGAGGATGGAGTGATTTTGGTTTTTTTAATCTTTAGAATATTTTAAATAATATTTTTGAAGTGTTTTACTAAGATAGTTCTTATATTTTGGTTCCATGGGGCTTCTGAAATAATATATTAAAAATAATATATTATTTTTAGTTTTTGCATGAATTTGATAAGAATAATTATTTTACATTAAATCTAATCCTTGTATGGGGAATCTCATACTACAATTTCATCTAAAATAGTATTTTTAAACTTAAGAGAACTATTATTTGAGTTTTCTACAATAGTTCCTGAGACCCACCGCAGTGTTGAGTGTTTAAACACAAAAAATGAGGTTTTTCTCTATTTAAACCTCTTTTTCTATAATTTTATGTTTAACCACCATAAACCCTAGAATTTGAGAGGGATATAAAGATAAAATTTTGGAGATCTAGGATTTGTTAAGTAAAAAGGTGTAGAGTAATTACCAACAACAGCTGATGAAAACGTGATATTAATCGAAAAATGATCCATATGTGTGGTAGGGCTTGTTATTTTGAATTTTCACTCTATTACCCGTTATTCATGATATATTTATTCTACTAAATTCCATCCATGATTATTGAAACCTTGATTTTGGAATTTTTAACCCTTTTCTTGATTTCCCCAATCCTTATGCTATGAAATTTATAGGATTTATATTTTTAATCCTAAACTTGATCCATGTATGCACATTCATGAAATTAGATTGAAAATGATGAATTGATACCCATTTTTATTCTAATTATAAGATCATGCATTCCCTGCCCATAATCTATATTTGGGAACCTTTAGGTCTATATATTGATCTTTTCTTACCCATATATCATATTCTTATGCATAGAGTTGAGGATTCATTGATTAAGTGTGTGGCCAACGGTGGTGTAATGATATAATTGGGGAGGTAAAATGGTTTCGTTTTTGCAGTAAGGAGGATCAGTAGTAGAATCGTGGAATTAGGGAGGTGATATGGTGTGTGGTGAATCACTATAATAGGTCAAGGTGGCAAACTTGTGCGCAGTGATGGAGGAAAAACATAGTGGTTGCTGGAAGTGACAGTGAGGGGCAATCTGGGCGTGTGGTCATGATTTAATAGAATAGGATGACTGTATAGACATCTAGTATTGTGTAGGATGATGGAAACTGATGATCCACTAAAATTTGAGAACTCTCATCCCTCATTTTAGGTGGTATATAGGACCTAACCTACTAGGATGATCTGGTGTGAAAGGGCCCCTAGTAGGCCATCCCCATAAGCCTAAGTGGGTTAGTCCAAGAAATGTCCCATGGTTATTCAAGCCCATCTAGTGGGCTAGGTAGGTGTGTGGGGTTTATTCCACCCTACCTAACCCAAGAAATGAACCATGGTGAATGAGGGTTTCATGGACTCATGTGTGGATGAACACATGGGGTGAAATCACATGAAATAAGTATATACCCCCACTTCTAGTGATCCTAGATAGTTCCACATAGCACTAAATTTTTCTTACATGGAATTTTTCATAACTATTCTACTATGTTTCAGTTTTGAGCAAACAAATAGCCTACCTTTATAATTTTTCCACATAGATCATCAAAGAGAACTATGTTTGGTCACTTAAGACCATTTATAAGGCAATATAGGAACTTTTAGTATTTAGTTTTATAGGGACAATAATGGGGTTTGAGTGTGGGGATTGGAGAATTCATGGTCATGGTACCCCCTTAGCAGTGAGTTTATGGCATAAAACAAGTTCATTATACCATAGAAAGGGGTTGGTACTCCCCTAAATACTCATGGAATGGGTCCCCCACTACGTTTTTCCCTATTGACTGATACTTATCCTTTAGTGAGGCATGGTTCCCCTACTATAGTTCTAGATAGGTAACATGGGTTGCTTGGTTTGGGTAGATTGGACTCTTGTGGTTTCTTTCTAGTTCTCTGGTTATTCTGTTAATATAAATATGGAATTTCTCCCATATTTAATTCTCACTTCTTCAAATAATATTTATGTTTTTAATGGGTTATCATTTCTTTATGGTCTTGTGGTTTTAAAATTCCTAGTTTTTCTTATTAATCGTTTTTTTGTTTTTAGGGTGTCATGTTGGGTATATATATACCCACCCTTATATTGGTGTATTTTCCCAAACATGTCATGCCTTATGTAGATAATGGATAGAACAATAATAACCTTGGTGGACATGGTGTTGGTGGATCTTTATGGTGTTAAGAGGTGATAGTAGTGAGTGACATTTGTGTCTGGAGCTATCTCATTGTGGGGACCTCTCCATCTCAAATATTTAGATTGGTTTCCATTTTTTGGGCATGTACCTTTCCCTTCATTCATTATAGATCATATATTGGTTTACCTTTTTGGATATTTGAATTTTTTTCATGCATTATATATATTTCAATTATTTTTATATACCTATTCTACTTTATTATATCATGTGTGTAGGTATGCATTGTATACAAGTTTATTAGGTGAAGTCCTTCAATAATGTTTAGTTTTCCTACATGATTATATTCAATAGACTTTAGCTTATTGGTAGAATACTTGGGGTGGCACACTTGGATTACCACCACCTAATAGGGGTCCTAATTTTTTTGGTCACATCATCAATGGTGTGATATTTTGTAATGATCAAAACTAGGAGAATAATTTTATTAGAAACAAATAACCAATAGATCAAGATGAGGTTGATCTGAGTAGAGGCTAGGTGGTGTCAGACTACTTAGGGACCATGGAATTTGGATTATAAAGGTACAATCAAGATCCAAAACAAAAAGTGATAATAATGTTCTATAAGTACCGGGGCATAATTTACTAGAATTATTGATGACAATGAAAGCTTAAGGAAGAGTTTTAGAAGCATGATAGCTAGAAGGAGATGAACCTCAGAAGTTTATGCAGATTACTAGGGTCAAAATTCTAGTAAGTAATTTTGATTCTAAAATTAAATTTATACTTCTAACAAATGGTGGGGAACCCTAAAGCCTTAATGAAGTAAGAAGTATGATTGAATTATTATATTTGGAGTTAGAAGTTAAATAATAATTTTATTCCTTTCATGTTTCCAATAAATTGATTTTAGAGTTCATTAAAAAGATCATCTAGTTGTGAAGGGGTTCCAACAATCAAAATAAGTAGATTTTAGTGATATTTTTTCTCATGTTGAGAAACATACAACTATTTGTATAGTAATTAGGATAGTTTTAATAGAACTTTTTTTAGTTCACAAATTAATATCAAGACAATACTCCTTCATTAATATTTAAAAAAATAAATCTATATGGAGAAACCAGAAGGTTTTGTAAAATATTTATAATTTGGTCATAATGTGAAAGATCAAGAAAAGTCTATATTAACTTAAGTGGGCACTAATGAAATGGAATCATAAATTTGATAACTTTAGTAAGTAATATAATTTCATCCAAAGTAATGTGAATCATTACTATTACTAGAAGGTGTATGAAGATAGAAGTGTCATCATTGTTCTTGTCAATTTTGATGACTTACACTTATTTGGACATATGATAGCGAGGATGGAAGAGTTTAAGTGTGAATTTTCAAACAAAATCTATATGAAGGATCTTAGTTATGTAAAGAAGATGTTGGGATGAATATTGTAAGTGACTTGAGTTGTATAAAATTATTCCTCTCACAGTTAGAGTGCATCTAGTAAGTACATAAAATACTCAAAAATGAGTGTATCAAATTATGTGATTACTCCTATGGTACTTCAAAATTTAAAAGGAAAAGACACCTAAAATGGATGAATATTCTAATTATGCTGTAAAGGCTCTATATGCATCAGTTTTGGGAAGTCAAATATACGCCATGGTTTTTACACTGTCGGATATTTCTCAAGTGGTAAGTTTTGTTAACAGATTTATAAAAAAATTATCAAAAATATTAAATAGGATTTTATCAAGTTGATCTTATGGTATCTCAAAGTTTTAATGGATCTAGATATCTATTTCAAAATAGATGATCCATTATAAGAGTTTTTAGATACTGATTTTGGTAAATATATAGATTAATAGAATAGAACCACTGAATTTGTGTTTACTTTTGAAGGCATTGTTATGAGATATATGTCCCAGTTAAAACCATTAGTCACACTATCAACCATGGAATCAAGGTATATTATACTTACAGAAGCATGGAAGGATTTGGTGTGGTTTAAGGGTCTTCTAGAGGTTATCATAAGGAGGTAAGAATCCATCACATTATATTGTGATAGACAAATCGTGATTCACTTTACTAATATTTTTAAATTTCAATCCTATATGAAGCACATTCAACTAAAATACCACTACATATAGAAGCTTATGGGAGATGGGGTGATGTAACTATAAAAGGTTGAAGGGAATCAAAATTTGAATGGTATGTTTACTAAAGTTATACCTTGGGGAAATTCTAAGTCATTGTGTGCTTAAATGCGGCTTGGATAACCTGTATATATTAAGATCTTGGAATATCTAGCAGACTGGAAGAAGGGAACTTAATAATAGAGTTATGGAACATAGTAATTTTTACTTGAAGGGATTAGTGTTGAAACCAAAAAAAATAATTCTCAAGTGGTAAATTATTAGGATTAGTGTGTGAAGTCATTTTCTGGATAACTACTAAAAATTCTAAAAATTAGTAACTTTTGGAACTTTATATTGGTACCAGATATAAGGAGGGTATTAAAATAGAAGTCCATAACTAGTTGTATAGGTGATGGTGAATCTATATGATGTAAGTACTAAAGTTGGGGGATGTATTCTAGAATCTTGGTACTGAAGAAGGTGTGCTGATATACAAATGACTTGCATAAAGGTATTTATTATTGATATGTAAGAGTTAATTCTAATGATACATAAAGGTAAACATATGTATATTATAAAATCATGAACTTTTACCAAAAGGACCAGTTGTTATATTAATTCCCTTGGACCAAGTGGAAGGATGGTCATGGAGACTAGATCTCAGTGGAATTATCCCCATGTATTTTAGTTTGTAATGGAACTAGTATTACTAGAAGTTAGATACTATAAATTGGTAGAAGATACTAGACTTTGTAGAGGTATGTACTTGTTTAAAATTTTGGTTTTAATCCCTTAAATTTGGAAAAATATATGTTCATTGGGTTTGGGAGTGTTCTGGGGGATCGGGACATGAAAGAAAGGGGAAATCAATTTATTTGGTGAATGTAGAATGGTTTGCACATGGTTAGTGAAAATTGTGATAGGTGGAAGAAAAAACATGAAACCATGTAAATAGGATTCTAACATTATTGGTGCATGGTTTTTTAAATTGTGTGGGCCTCCCCAGGTAACTATGTGGCTTAACCCTTCTTGTGAAGAGGCTAGCGCATGGTTTGGAAAACCATGCAGCCAAACTGTGCGCCCCATTAAAAAGTGAAAAAATTATGAAACTGACCCCTTAGGATTGTATGATCCTTACCCTATTTCTTCCCCATTTATCCTTCTATCAACCATATTGATTACAAAATCTCCTAATATTTATTTGGATCATTCCCCTTCGATTCTAGGCCATTTGGAGTGTTTTTGGTTGCGAATCAAAGCTCTGGGTGAGTCTAATCTTCCTCTTTATTCTCTTTTCTAGATTAGAGATTATATATTTCTTATTCTTCTTGTGAGTCCCTAAAACTATCTTCTTCTCTGGATCTTATGTTAGGGGTTCAAAGGGTGATTTAATCTAGATCTAAGGCTAAGGAGAAGGGTCCATTCATATTCAGATTTGTGGTATTTGGTCTACAAGTTATATCCTATAGTCCTTGTGTTGATTTGTACTTTCATGGTTGTTCATTTACATCCCATTTGTCATGTGTTTAATTTCATTAGTAATATTTGGTAAAAATGGATGTATAAATTGGGATTTGAACCCCTCATGATCCACATGGGGTGCGTTGAGGTTAACTAAACCAATTTAGGTCCACCCATGGGGTGCTCCATTGACTTTGAACATATAAAATGCTAATACCAAGCCCTAAATTGAATTGTAATAATGTAGATCCTATAAATAACATGTTGGTACATTAGATTGAATAAAAAGGTAATATTAATAGTGGTGTATAGACTTTAGTAATGGCATAAGGGATTGTTTATCTTTACACGAATTGATTTAGTTGGAATAAAGTAAATTGTGCAAAGTGATTTATAAAATTTACATTAAATGCATAAGTGGGTTAATGCATATGAAATGGTAAACATGATAAATGGGTAAATTTTTTTTTGAATTAATAAATGTGTTAAATGGGTTATTATAAGGGAATTTATGATTATGTTAAGTAGGCTAGTGTATGGGAATTTTTTAATACACTTAATAGGTTAAGGCGTGGGAAAGGGAAATGGGTTAAATGGGTTGTGTAACATAATTGGTAAATATGATAATGGGTTAAATTTTGATTATAATTCTACATGTTGAGTTATTATAAAATATATATGTTATATTTATTTTTTTGTATGATTTTTGATGTGGTATATGTGGTAAATGGATAAATTAGAATGTGCACATGGCTTGGTAGTATATGGGGTATTAACTTGAGGTTCTACACCCATGGTTTAGGTTGGACTGAGGATATAAACCCTAACTGTAGAATTCATGGGTTAAGAAGTCACACTGAGGCTCTATTCCCCTAACGGATCCATTGGATAAAACTAGCTAGACTAAGGCTCCATGGAAAGTGTGATGTATTTATTTATGATATGTATTTCCCTAGTGAGATAGGTAATTTGACTTATTACCTTATTCATAGTGATTTTTTTACTTAGGTTGTTGTGAAAATGAAGTAAATTCCTAACCCATAGAGAATGTATTAAAAATGAACTTAGTAGTGAAGATGATATAACTGATAGGAATGGAAATGGTAAAAGGAAATGAAAAAAGTAAATATTCTTACCTAATGGAACCCAAGTTGTCTTTTGTTTACCTTGACATTTATTTATTACTTGCATGCATTATCTTCTTAGATTGGATATTTTGTAGACACCATTTTTTTTTCTACTAAGTTGTACTCACACCCTTCTTGGACTGACACTGGGTACCTGAGAATATTTCATGGTTACAGGTCAAGATAAGGGAAAAGTCCCTTTTCTAGTGAGTTTAATAGGGCTTAGTATGTGCATGGATGAGGATACAGACTTGGATTCAGGACCCATTTTGGGGTTTCAGTTGTTTTAACTTATTTTTTGTTTTCACTCACTTTAGAACTATTATTATGTCATGGAATATTTATTGTTGGTTGTGGTTTGTACCCTATTTGGGAAATGATTAGATTCATGTTTCAGTTCTTTTTTTCATTTATTTCATATGTCGTCCTTCATGGATTACTCTGATAAAGAGTGTATAGTCTCCCCATGTGATCCATTAGACCCTCACCACTAGTTGGAAACATCTAGTGTATGGGGAGGTGTGATTGAGGTCATGTGGAGACCAGTCCCAAGGCACTAGTTAGTGGATTCCAGGTTGAGGATGTTATAATTGGTGTTGGGTTCATTTTTACTAGGTGTGGTGGATTGAATTTGTATTTACACTAAGATTTTATTATCCTGTGATTTAGAGTTTGTGGTTCTATTATCTTAATATTGGGTTTATTTATATTGGGTGTTGTGTTATCTTATGCTTTGTATTAATCATAATATTCTATCATTTATTCATTAATTTATTTACTTTTGTTTATTTATTATTCCTCTTTAAATTTATATTGTGAGTTTCTAAGAATTTTTGAATGTGTGTGTCCAAGGTGAGGTGTTTTCTTGCATTAATTATTATTTTTAGTTACACCCCTATATAGAATAGAAATCTTCAAAAACGTCCAATAACTTTGTATCACATTTTAGGTTCTGAAGTTTGGGGGTTTCAAAACTAATGTATCCATCACAACAGGTATAGTCCCACAAATTTGACTCATGTTATATCCTAGATCCAATTTATTCTCAAGATGCAATGATGGAAAACATTGGGAAGAGAATATTTTCACAAGTGATAACATGGCCCACATTGGTCTTTTGAAATATCTACAGGCCCTAACGTATATACTGTTATATTTTCTATATTTTCGGTATTGATCAAACTAATTTCAACTTTATCCTATAGATATATAGCTCATTTTTTCTTTAAAGTATTCATAAATTCAAATCTTCTCATGTATATCAAATCAAAGTATTGTTTAAAATCATATATTCATTTTATTCTCAAATATTGATGTATCAATAATGTTCAAAAATTGGCTGAATTCAACAATATTTATGTGATCCAATAATATGGGGTGTTATTTATAAAACATAATATAATTATCCTGAATTTTGAGTGTGAGGTAATAAAATGAATGAATTTTGAGTAAAATATGATGAAAAGATTCCATGAATCAATTCCTCCATGCTTGAGCTATTTCATTTCCTTAAGTAACCATATTCAATAAGTTCCATATAGGTTCTATTTCTTCTTAAGTCCTAGCCCTGTGTCAATGACAGTTAAGTGAATAAAAATTAGTTAAATCAAATTCTTAATAATTAACACCATTTAAAATCCCTATTTTTTAATATCATCGCCCACTTCACAATTCCACACCACCTTGATACTTTCTATATGAAATTATTATACATAATTTGACCCTTATTCATTTGAGTTTGTATTTCCCCAAATCTATTGATCCACTTTGAAAACTAGACACTTATTGGATTTTTTCTTTCTATGTATGTGTATGGAAATTATTAGATGAGTATGGATAATCTAGAATGAATTCAATATAAATAGTAGGAATCTTATGAGGTTATTTGGGATAACTAATAAATAGAAGTAGGTTTTGTAAAATCATATCTCATATTACTCTAAATTTTATTTAAAAGATTTAATTCATGCATAAATGCCATTTTATATTATGAAAAAAATTATATATTAGTGATAATAATATCATTTTAGTACATTTCATATTATGTATAAAATTTTCATTTAGGGAGTCTCCCTAAGGTGTTACTTTTGTTTAGTAGATGAATTATCCAAAAATGAGTTCAATTTTTCAATGTTTTTATTTCAATTCTTTTATTCACTTTAAACCTATCCTTCTAAAATTCATTTCCTAATTTTTTTAAAAAAAATCCATATCCCCAAGGTTTCACTATCTCCAATTTTCAATTAGTATAGTGGTTTTTAGTTTATCCCCAAGTTTTTAAAACACAGTAAAAACACAAAAAATGAAAAATAAAACACAAAAAATCCTAAAATACAAAAATGACCTCTCACTCACACTTGTTTCATGAAATTTATTTAATATATTATAATATATTTGATCATTATCATCAAAATATGATTAAATAAAACAATCACTAAGTAAAGGAGAGGGATGACCATGTGGGTTTATGAATAGAATGGGTAGAGGAGTGTGATCTCCTCTAGGGGGTCTTCTAAAATGTTATCATAGTACTTATTCAATATTTTACTATTCATTGATCCTCTAGTTATCTCAACTACACAGAAAGGTAGAAAATTGGTAAATATGGATGGGCCTTCCATTTGGAATGAAATATACCTTTCATGAGTTTCAATCTGAATTTATAGTGTAGAAATTTGTCTCCTTTATGGGATTTTTTCTTTTATATCAGATTATCATGTGTTACTTTTGATCTCTCCTTGAAAATTATATCATTCTCAAATTCAAATCTTCTTATATCTTAAAGATTTTATGTCTATAGTTTTTTCTGGGTTTCCAACTTTCTCCAAGTCCAATTTCACCCTATTCACTACCCAACAAGATCAATGTTCCAATTCCACTATAAAGTGACATATTTTTTCATAAACCATTATATATAGGATCATTACAATAAGGGTCTTGTAATATGTTCTGTAAGCCCAAAATGTGTATTCTAACCTTTGGATATAGTATTTCATATTGTATTTTATAGTATTTTCAAAAATAACTTTAATCTCTCTATTTGATAATTTATCTAGGCCATTGGTCTATAGTGTGGATGTATTATAGTTCACTCTATATCTATTTATTAAATCCTACATGATTCTATTGTGGAAATGATTTCCTTGGTCACTAGTGATTACTCTTTTTATTATAAACCTATAGAATATGTTACTACTAAAAAAATTAAAAAAAAACTGATGAATCATACATTTGGGTGGATTTGGATTCCACCCAATTAGAAACATAATAAACTATGATAAATATGAATAAATTACCAAAATATATTGTAAAGAGTCCCATAAAGTCCATGCCCAATACATAAAATATTTCAAAAGATTTTATGGGTGTTGGAGATATTTCTTTTCCATTTGAGATATTACAAGTGAATTTACAATGTTGGAACTTCTTGAAAAATTCATGGACATTCTCAAACAATGTCATCCAATATATTTTAGACTCTAAAACTTACCATAAGTTCTCTATAGATCAAAATTTTCTCCATAAGCTAGTGTGTGGAAAAGTTAAGTACATATGGGATTTAAATTTCATCCATGAATATTCTAATCATTTGATCACTGTAGATTTTCTATGGATATAAATCATCCCAACCATAAGATTTTGAATCAACCTTAATTATTGAAAGTGTGTGTTGATTACACTATAATGAAAATTTATAATTAATAATAAATGTTACCATGTCATCATACGATGGAACTTCACCTTCAATAAAAAAGATTTAATCATAAGGAATTGAGTCATTAATTTTCTCTTTGTCTAAAATTCCTATCTCATTGGTGTTTTTTAGTATTACCAGGTGGTCTTCCACTTGCTTCTTAGTTTTTATTTTTTCTCTAATATCCATTTTGAATTATTATAACAACAGATTTCATCTCAATAGCCTTGGATTTTCTTATACCTTTTTATTAGGTACCTAAGTGATTCATGATCAGATAATAAAATAAATTCAATTCTAGGAAAGTATTATTTAAATTTTTATAAATCATAAACAACTACAAGTAACTCCATTTTAGAGCTGGTATAGTTTTTATGGAAAATATCCAATGTTCTTGAGGCATAGTCTATGACATCAATATTTCCTTTAATGATTTAGGAAATTACTTAACCTAATGACCAATTTGATACATCACATAATAGTTTGAATGGGTGATTCCAATCTAGTAGTTACATCATAGGCGGTGTAAATATTATCCTTTTAAAATTATTGATGAATTGCCTATAAAAACCTACGTAGCCCAAAAATGATCTAACATTTTTTAAAAAAATTGAATGAGGTGATATAGTGATTATTTCAATATTTTTTTTTTGATACACCTAAATTATATTATGTGATATCACATGTCCTAACATAATTCATTTTTCCAACATGAAATGTAATTTTTCATAATTGAGCATAATATCTTTTTCAAAAAATATTTTCATAACATTATCCAAAAAAATTAAGAAATAATCAAATGAATTACCAAAAGTAGTGAAATCATCAAGAAATACTTATAGACATTTCTTAATAACATCATATATGGTACTTTCCATATATCTTTTGAAGGTCTAAATGAAATTAAAAAATTAAAAATAGTGTCCTATTATAGGTAATGTTTCCATAAGTTTGGTTTTAGGTTGTTTTCTCAAGTTCAAAAAGGGTAATGGGAACTTGAAAATATCCTAAAAACCATAATAAAAGTAGTAATGGGTATTTTATAAAAACCTTTCAATGAATAGAAATAATAAATGGTCTTTCCTTATCACTTGGTTTGATTTCCGATAATCTATGCATACTCTCCAACTATTTTTCACTCTCACAAGGATTAATTCATTCTTTTCATTCTCAAAAATGGTCAAATCATACTTTTTGGGCACAATGTGAATGGTAATAATCCATTGTGAGTCATAGATAGGGTATATGATATCAACCAATAATAATTTTTCAATTTCCTTCTTAATTACCTCCATCATGGTTGGGTTGGGTCACTTTTGAGGTTTCTTAA
This sequence comes from Viscum album, assembly GCA_963277665.1. Lineage (NCBI taxonomy): Eukaryota > Viridiplantae > Streptophyta > Magnoliopsida > Santalales > Viscaceae > Viscum > Viscum album. Next base: position 1,525,057,214 of record OY728133.1, on the reverse strand, counting down.
TGGTTTTGAAATCATCTTCAAGAATTATTGTGTGTATACATACCCTAAGACTAAGTTTGAGTATGTCACCTAGACTCCATGTTCTAGCCTACACATTTTATCTCAAATGATTAATGAGCTTTATTTCTTCAAAAAATTTATAGTTTGTTAGTAATGATTATTAGTAACTTATCTTCACCCATAAAGTACACATATTTCAGATCATTTGGTAGTGGTTTTAACTCTATCTTGGGTTGTTGGATTTGAGAGGGAATTAAATTAGGTTCTATTACCACATTCATTTTGATTCCCTACACTAAGGGGTCGGTATCAATTTCATCATTTGATTATAACCAATTGAATCTATCAAAGAAATTATAAGTCACCACATCCTTGGATTTTTTATTCATATTTAGTTGTTCACATATATTTTACACAAAATTTAAAAATCACAATTTATTCCCCATATTTAAAATTTATTTTAATAAATTAGTTTCCTCATGTAAATTAGGTCAATTAGGAGTGTTAAAGTGTGAAAATTGAGTGTTGTTCCTTGGGGTATTCCATATAATCAAATATGTTAAAGTGAATTATGTTTTCCCAAAACCCCATGGTCAAAGTACATTCATGGACATTGATAACTGTCATGTATTTCTTTAATAATGGACTATATGGAATAATTAGTGACTAAGGAAGTATCCTCTCTTCCTCCATGTTCAGGACATAAAACTTTTTTGGAAAAAATAGGTTATTTACCCTCACTACTATATCTTCTAGGACTCTAGGTGGGAATGTAATAGATTTATTATCCAACTAGACTAATACAAATCCATTTTTTATATTTTTGAACGACCACTTTTAATGGTTAAGTAAGAACCTTACATCCAACTTCAAAAAAAAACTATATAAAACACCTAAAATTCAAAATTTAAACCAAAACTGTATTTCAAAAACTTGGGTGGGACATCCACCTACAAATTTAAATTTTAAATAGATTCAAAGCATATCTAAAATCCAAAAATAAAAATGGATGAACTGACAGCATACAAATAAATGATATAATGTGAAGTAATTGATATCAGGAAAATCTGATTGGGAAGATCGATGATAATTATCAAACCTTAACATTTGGAAAAAAAATGTGAATATTGATGTCACACTGCCTGAGGTCACCACTATCCACCACTGCTAAATGAAGGAACCTCTAACACCACTGAAATATGAACCAATATAGTGATACACCAAACCCCAAATTAGTAATCAAATAACCATATGAAGACTTTATCAAGAGTCAAATGAATAACAAAACCATAAAAAATACTTTACTAAAATAATCATCAAAAAATTATGAACCATCAACCTCAACCATCATCATAAGACATCACTATCTACCTTTAAAGAAATACAAAAAACCACCATCTATAAAAAAAAATACAAACCTCCCTAGATAACCTTTAACCATATACCCATGGCCTATATCAAAACTAGGATAAAATAAAATCACCAAAGTAGATATCTTTAAAGGATTCATAAGTATATCCTAAAATATAATACTAGAACAAAATAAGAGAAACCATTATCTGAAGAAGGTGTCACTATCACCTTATCATCCTCCCTAGACCCAAACAACACTAAGAAAACAATTACACCCAACCAAAATAGTAGCTATAACATTAGAAGATCTTATAAGAGTATAGGGGAAGATAAGGGGATATGACCACTATAGTGAGCTAGAACAACACGCATCAGAATGGAGGAAATATTTAAAAAAAATGATTGATGTGTATGATGTTAAGAAATTCCACCATCGCATCCCAAGTAGTCTACCTATCCATCATTCTTGACCAAGATTATGGTCAAGAATGATGGGGTAGATTGAAATAATAGATGAAAAAATCCCATTACTATGACCACCAAATCCAAGAAGAACTAAAAAATCCAAAAACCACAAAGAAATAAGAGGTATAAAAATAAATTACTAATCACAACCACTAACACATCCCAAACCACAATGAACTGCATCAAATCAGACCAATAATGGAGTCTAGTATCATCAGGTCTGGAAGATAGGCCATTAGTGACTATGAAAGAAACCCTGATTTAAGAAAACCACAAGTGATGAGAATAATGGAAATGTATAAAAGGAGAAATAAGCTAAGTCTAGGTGAAGTGATGATGTATTTTTACTATCGATGAATTCACTATAAATCCTAGGAGGGGGAAGGTGATTATAGGAGAAAAACTAGGTATATGGGAGAATGAGGTGCCATATGGACTACCACTTTGGTTATTTTGAGTTCTTTAATCTATAAATATGAATATAAAAAATGAGGCATAACATTAATTATATCCCTACTATCATATAAATAATCAGTAAATGACATGGATATAATGGTATAGGGTATATAAAATTCCAATGTATCATGAAATTTTGTTGGAATTTATGGTGTGATCAATGCTAAAGTATTCCTACCATGATTGAATCTTTAATTCCCTTGAAGTATCATTTTATTAGTGCATAGATATTTAGGGAACATATCATACTTAGGAATCTATTTAATAACTTATAGTAAGGGTATGTTGATTTTAGTATTTTTAAATGTATCAATTATATAATTTTGAATTTCCTCCTCATGAATCCTCTTGTATTGAACTATTATTGATGGAAAAGTTAATGAAAGGTTTTTCTTTTACTTTTGATTGTATCCCTAGTTTAAATTTTTGTTATTTCATATCTATTTAATAATTTTAATATTTCTCTAACTTGGTTGGTGTTGGTGTTCATTTTTAATATTTTATAATAAATTATATTTACTTTCCACCCCTTGTTGTTACTACACTCACATTACCCTTGGGATTGGGTAGATGATGAACTGACAGTTTCACAAGGTTATGGGTCATAATTTCTACATGATTATCTAGCTAGTTTTTCAATTCTTTCATTTCATTTTTCAATTCCTCAATGTTTGGTTTTATTTAAATTTGATTTTTATAACTTATTGAATCACGATCAATGAATTTACTATGTTGGAATAGTGGTGGATAGGATTTCTATTGTTATAGTTTCTTAAATCCTTGTTAAAAGAGTAGAGTGTGATGGAACTATTGTTGAAATGGGATTTTATATTGGTTTTTTTATTTTATAGTATACACTAGAATTGAGAGTTGTCTCTCTATACTTGTTTTTTTATTTTCTATTGAAATGGTATTTATTCATAGACAACATCATAACATTCAGTGTCATGCACTTGAGCACACTAGTCAGTGAAGTGATTGGGTGAAAAACAAAGACCAAAAGACTTAATTGGTGTTTGTAACTCGTATGATTAATTAAGATCCATATTTATAACCAAAGTGGTTAGTTATTAAATATTATATTCAAACAAAGGTGATTAAATATATTTTTCCTCATAGAATCCTTTAGTTTTAGTACCTCTTATTCCAAACTATTGTGAATTATGTGTAATCTTTTCTGTGAGACCCTTAACTTCTACTGGTGACTCATCAACTATATCTCCTCTGAATGATGCATCTAGAAAATTCTTATAATTTTCAAGTATACATTGGTAGAATAAAACTAATAAGTGATGTTCCCAAATGGATTGATGTGGAAATATTGAGTAGATATTCTCAAATCACTCCCAATATTTATACAGTGTCTCTCCTGTGACTTTTATAATTATATAGATCTCCTTCCTTGGGAAAGTTCTTCTAGAATTTTTGAAGAATATTTATAGAAAACACTTCTAGATTCCATCCCAACTAGTTACCACACCAGGAAATAAATTTTATAACCATCCCTTTTTCACTCCTTTAAGATAGAATATAAATTCTCTCCACTTCAATTGCTCCCCTTCTATACCTATCAGATTAAAGGAACCATACACTCTAGAGAACTCATTGATGATTTTTTTTGGATTATCAACTAAAATTTTATAAAACTAAGGAAATAATTGTATTAGTCTAATTATTAGATCAAACGCATCTTGAAAATAAGGATATATAATCTAATTATTCTAATTTATAAAATTAGGTGTACATAGATCCCAAATGTTTGATTGTGATTTTATATTATGTTGTCAAGGTAGGATTTAGGGTTAGCACTTTGAGTTTCACTTGATTCAATTAATTAAATGGTTTTAAATTCATATTATAGGTTCTCAATGTTTCTTAATTCTCAAGATCTAGACACAAATATTCTCTAAATCTCTAGATCAATGGTGTATATATTATCATTATGATATTGGGTCATGCAATTCAAATGTGTGGTTGGGTGTTATGAAATTTGAACCACCTCCCTAGAAACATTATCAATGGTTTGACACACAAATACCTTTCATTGAGTGTTTAGATGAAAATTTGAATCTAATGTAATGTTGTGTAGTGGGACCTCTTATTTACTCTAAATGGGGGTGATAATTCACTAGTTTTATTGTGTTAAGGTGTGTTATATAATATATCAATTATTAAGAATGTATAGTTTGTGTAGATTTGTATGTAATTGAGAGAATATAAAATCTAGTAGACTAGATGAAATATTAGGATATTGATCAATGATTAATCCAAGGGTATGAGTTCCAATGTTATATTATCACAGTTCTAAAATGATGAATCCTTCTTTTACCTTCCAATCATTGAGAGATATATTATCATGTACCTCTCATCCATGGTTGTTAGTTTAGTGAGTTTAATTATTAAAATGAACACTATAATATTAATCTCTTTTATATGTGTATGGGATATAAGCGATAAATCACTCAAATCTACAATATATATCTCACATACCATTACTTGGGAAAATTATAATTGGGATAAGGTGATCAAGTGTAATTGAGAGTAAAATTATATATTTCATACATGTTTCTATGATCACCAATAACACTACTATTCAATCACACATATTCCATAATATATAGAAATTATTTATTGGGGTTAATGGATTAACAAACATAGAAATAAATAGATTTATAAAATGTAAATTGATCACTTTCACATTCAATGATATAAAAAAATTTATAAACTAAAATTAATAAATTGAACAATAATTAAATAATTTTATTAGATTTCAATCATAACAAGGATATCCCCAACCAGATCAGTCATATATGAGAGTTTATCCCTCTTTATGAAGGATAAAAACTATGTAAATTAAGAAAAATAGACAGTAACTAACTAAAGCAATAAAAATCTAATAGCCAAAAAGTTATTTTCATGAAAATATTCTTCCCCTATTTATAAGATCATTCCTCTTCCTAGATGTTTCCATGTTTCATTTATGTGACTTTTATTTTATCTATTTGAATTTTTCAATTCTTATATGAATTCTCGGATGAAAAACGTACTCCCCTGATCTCAAATTATCTTATTTATCTCTTAGATTGTATACTACTTGGAGAGTTTGTTTCTCCATTTCCTAATTCAATTAGATATAATGTTCAAATATTTCTCTAATACATATTTCTTATACATGAATTCCGCATGTTCTAAATATTGAGGGGTCTTCTATCTTATGTAGTTTTCTTCCCTAGATTCAAACAATGTTGTGTGGAGAACACTGTCATCATTTCATGTTGATACTACATTGGTGAGTTGTCACTGGATTAAGTGTATGATGGATTGATCACCTTAAAAAGGTGTTATTTCTAGGTTTAAAGGGATCTAACAAAACTTTTTATTCATAGTGTAAGAAATAAATAAACCCAATCCAAGATCAAACCATTTAATATAAATGAAACCATACTTAAACAGGAAATGAAGAAACATGTATACCTTAGACCATAGGTTTCCATTGTAATTAACTCCACTAATTCTTGATGAAGATCGCATTGGAGGAAGCCAAATGGTATCCCTTCTTTGGAGCCATCCATAGGATGAAACTAAATCTATTTTTATACAAACAGGATCTTCCACCATCTATGACATTCTAGTGACTCGTCATAAGAAATAGGTAGGGGAAAAGAGTTATGGGTACGAAAGTTTTTACCTATACTTAGGGAGACTATAATTCATACCCATGTCATAGTGAATAACTCTTTATAAATACCTCAAAGAATCTCCTTGGGTGCTCATGAATTTACTCATGTGTTATAACTCGTGATTAAATGCCTCGACCAATTCATGAAACCCTTGCATGAATGCATCTCTTGTGAATTTCATCTTATAAAATGGATCTTGCTTAATAATATCCAATATGGAAGATCACTTGAATGATAAATATTATCATTTATTCACCCAAACAATAGAAGATAGTGACATTTATCCCATGACTTTCCTTACAATATAGTTAGTCATATACTAAAACTTTTATGGGAAGTGACTTGAAATATAACCTCAATTGTATAAAAAATATTCCCCAAATTCGAGAAAAAAACAATTTTGTTACATGTAATTCATATTTAATGACTAGTTAGATCGTACCATATGATATAGCACATATATATCATATTTATAATCCTTATGGTATATCTATTTTAACCCCCCACTTGAACTAAAGCCTAAAAGTTCTACATTACATTTAACTTCATATCATATCATAGACAATAACTTGTGAAATCATATCCAAAAACTCCTTTTAGATATCTTACAAAACACTTTTAGAAAGTTATCATCAATTTTACCATATATAACATGATATTTAATACTTTTCAAATACCCATCCAAAACTTTTTTGGATTAACTCTAAAAAAATTAGAGCACCTCTCTAAGTTGTACTCAATCTATATTTAGACAACCATAAATTGTGACCTTACTATCCATTGTAGCGTTGAAAACAAATATGAATTGCTAGATCTATAAATTTAAGAAAATAGTTTCCTCTAAAATCATAGATGTTACTCAAGATATAAAGGTATTTGGTATAATCTCCATCAAACACATGTATCTCTATACTTGTGTCCACCAGTCGCATCACATGTTGGCATGCATTCTCATATGTTCCCCTGGTCTAAGACATCAGGCAACCATGGTACATGGAGTATGTCAATACTATATATCCTAATAAAACATTATTTACTCTTTAAGTATAAACTGACCAAGTCGATGAATACAACACATGTCATTCATCTTTTTGGATGAGCACATCACATAACCCTCAACTAAATATATAATAACATAATATATACTATCTAATTGTGGTTTCACACTTCTTGGTATATCTCAATCATGAGAAAAATGAAATATTCATCATATAAGAGAGAAAATCCCATATTAGTTAAGATCAAACCAATGACGTGATTAAAAACATACCCAACCACCACTACTACAAAACATGCCTTTAATAGCACTGGTAATTATCAATGCTAGAATAAAACACTGATAAATGGCATATTTATCAGTGCTTTATTTAGTGCTGATAAATTTAACCTTTTATCAGCACGTCTTTTTTAGCACTGATAAAAGAAAACCTTTATCAGTGCTTTATTTTTAGCACTAATAAAGGTATTCTTTATCAGCGTGTTATTTTTAGCTTTGATAAAGGATATCTTTTATCAGTGCTTTGTTTTTAGCGCTGATACAGGGTATCATCTATTAGTGCTTTAATTTTAGTACTGATACAGGGTATCCTTTATCAACGCTTGATCTGATTAATATTTATATAAATAAAATAAAATAATTAAATAAATTAAAAAACAATGTTTATTAAAAAAATATTTAAAATTTTATTAATTAAATAATTATTGATAAAAATGAATAGATTGATTATACATTATTAATTATTAAACATTTTATTAATTAGATAATTATGATAATTAATGTTATTAAATTGTATGTATTAAATATATAGATATATATTAATGTATATAAATTTGATTTATATATTAAAAAATATTTATACACTTTACATTAAATAGTCATATTTTTATTGAATAATGGTTTATAATTAAAAATTAATATGAATTAAAAATATTACTATAATTTCAAAGTACTCGACATATAATTGAATATTGTTTGATTTTTCAATTTAATAGAGATCAAGTGTGTGTTATATTAATTTTACATATACGTAACTAATTTATTTTTATATACAATGCACAGACACCAAACTTATCCATTTTTTCAATATTGTTAAAGTGTACTTATTCTTAATTTATTCAATTTCACTCAATTTAACATAGATTCATGCACTTAAAAGGAAATATTAATTAATAATGTTAAAAAAATATTTGTAAAAAAATATTTATAAATAAATATATTTATAAACGTACACTCACTATATGTATATAATTATATATTTATAATTATAAATAAATAAATATTTTTTTAAAATTATTTATACAATTATAAATAAATAATTATGTATATTTAAATAATTATTAAATTTATAATAAATTTAGTTAAATAATGAATATATTTACTATATTTATATTTATATATATTTATTAAATATATATGTATAATTATATAAATATATATAATAAAATAAAAAATATTTTTAAAAATCATTTCTTTAAGTAGAAATAAATAATTATAAAATTATAATAAATATATTTAAAAATAAATATATTTACTATATTGATATTTATATATATTTATTAAGTATTTATAAATTTTTAAATTTTTTTATTTATATTTATAATTATAAAGTCTTTAATAGCACTTCATTAATAAGTGATGATAAAAGAATCTTTATCAGCATGGAAAAAGCACTGATAAAGATGAGGATTTATCAGTGATAAATAAAGAACTAATAAAATAAAGATTTATCAGCGCTCTAATTTTAGTGCTGATAAATATTAGTTTTATCAAAACTTATTTATAAGTGCTAATAAAAGTGTCCTGGTCTATTTTAAAAAAACTTAACAATTTGTGAACTTGTCGTGATATTAAAAGATTTATGCAGAATCCACCCACTTTCGGTGCTCCTCCTTGGTGAATCGAAGATAGAATCACACCACTCAACTATTGATGGAGCTCCTCCTCGGTGAATTGAAGATTGAATCACACTACTCGACTATTTTCATCACTCTAGTTTCATGAACATCTCATCTGACATCTTTTTTTTATTGTGGTTGCAATGCGGGTGGGGTTGCACATCAATTTCTAGTAATTTAGCTACCCGAGGTAGGTGGTTCCCTGACATAACAATTTTAGATAATTTAATTTGCTCACTTGGTTAATTTTTTCATGCTCTATAGTTTATTTTGGTGGTGTGAACATGTTTTGGAAATGATTTGACATTCATTTTTGTTGAAAAAAAAATCTAAAGAGAAATTGTTATGTTTCTATATAGGCCTTATTGTGAAAAATTAGTGAAAGTGTTTAATTAATTGTTTGAGTAGTGATAAATGTGTTTTTTTGGGTGATTAAGTTGCACATGTGTTGAAAATGTATTTTTGATGGGAAATGAATCATTTTGGGCATGTTAGTCTTGTTGTGCGCTTTTGAGTATGAGTTGTGAAGTGCTTAAATAATGAAGAATTTTTTTTAGAAATGAAATTTGAGATGTGGAAATGGTTTATTAAATGGTTTGAGTGATGGAGAATGTTTTTTCAAAGGGTTTAGCGTGCTTTGTGTTGGGTTTGGGTTATGTAATGGAAAATGGATATGTTGTGTGTGTGTGTGTTTTAGTGTAGTGTTCCATGGAAGGGTTTTATGGGTTATTTGAAAGGTGAAAATCTTTTTTTCAAAGGCGCACAAATGCAGATAGGTTTAGAAGTAAGTTCTTAAAGAAAATTGACATACCTTTTCATGTTTAACATGTTGTACAATTTTTTTAATGTGAATTTTAAATTGTTTTAAAGGATGGAAGATATGATTTGAAAGTGATTTTGGGTTGTGTACAAATTTGTAAAAAAATGGACTTTCTATGGAATTGGTTGTGAATTAGTGTAAACTCTAGTTTTGTTAATTGGAAATGTTCTATAAATTAGTTAATAGATTTATTAAATTATATAATTGTTGCATATTATGTTCGATGTGGTTATGCGGTGCATTTGATTTTAAAAGTATCATTTTCAGGTAAACTTGGGTGTGTTAATGTAAATCCTTACAGTGCCTTCAAGGCTTATTTTAGAAATCTTTTTTAAATGAATTATTAACATACATAATATGGGTGAGGCATGTTTGTGAAATGATTTGGTGTGCATATTTTTTAAAATTGGGTTTGGGTGTGTAAGTAGTGACACACTATGTGTACTTTGTTGGGCATGAATTGGGTTTTTAAATGTGATGTGTTAGTGACATGTGAATGTGAAACTTGATTGAGCACAAATAAAAGGGAATCCTAGATAACTGGGTAACTTGATTATGTTGTGTTAGGTGATATTGATGTTTTCACAGTAAAATCATTGTCCATAGAATTAATTTATTGTTTCATATTTATGTTTAATTCATTTATTTTTAGTATTACTCACATAATAATTGTTTTCTTATACATGTGGATTCTCTTTTTTGAGTTGGGGTGCTCTGTCCAACTTTCATGCTTCTTCTCACTTAAAATATTTTCACTCATGCAGTGGTTCATTTATCACTTTTTTTAAAGTTACCTCCACTTCCATTGCAGTAAGAGAAATGGCAGTGCCTCTTCTCAATCAAAGAGGTAATATTGATGTTTTCACAGTAAAATTATTGTCCATGGAATTAATGTATTATTTTATATTTATGTTTAATTCATTTCTTTTTAGTATTACTGACATAATAATTACTTTCTTATATGGGTGGATTCTTTTGTTTGGGTTGGGGTGTTATGTCTAACTTTCATGCTCCTTCTCCTTTAAAATCTTTTCACCCATGTAGTGGTGCATTTATCTCTTTCTTTTAAGTTACCTCCACTTCCTTTGTAAGAAGAGAAATGACACTACGTCTACTCAATCATAGAGTTAATATTGATGTTTACATAGTAAAATTATTGTCTATAGAGTTAATTTATTGTTTCATACTTATGTTTAATTCATTTCTTTTTAGTATTACTCACATAATAATTGTTTTCTTATATAGTTGGGTTATTTTGTTTCATTTGGGGTTCTCTTTTCAACTTTTATTCTTCTTCTCCCTTAAAATATTCTCACCCATGCAGTGATTCATTTATCACTTTCTTTCAAGTTAGCTCCACTTACTTTGTAAGAATAACAACGACGCTGCCTCTTCTCAATCACAGATGCAATCTTTATGTTTGCACAATAAAATTATTATCCATATAATTAATGTATTTTTCATATTTATGTTTCATTTATTTCAACTTAGTATTACTTACATAATAATTTTTTTCTTATACAGGTGGATTATTTTGTTTGAGTTGATGTGGTTTGTTCGAAGCTACTCATGCAGTTTTGGAAGTTCGACAAAGAAAATCAATATAAATCATGGTGATATTAACAGTTAGGATTTCTTTTGAATGATGTAATAATTTTTATTTATGTAATTTTATAAAAAAATGTTTTAAATGTCTATAACATAATGTTTTTTTGGTATTTGTGTTGTAAATTTCATTTCATTTAAATTTTGTATTGGGTCTTGTTTTTGTTGATATATCTAGTGTGTCTCTAGTGCTTCTAGTGTTTTGGTGTGCTATAATAGCACACTGAAGTAATGTTGTAGTGTTTTGTTACAACATACTATAGTATGGATTTTTATCAGTGCTTTTGAAAGCACTAATAAAGAAATATTTTTGCAGTTCTTTAAGAAGTGCTGATAAATGTGTTTTTTATTAGTGTTTTCTAAAGCGCTAATAAAGGTTACATTTATAATCACTGATAAAAGTCATGTGCTTTTAACATCGCTCACATAGTCAACACTTTTCTGGCACTAATAAAGGCCATTTCTAGTGTTGTTAAAGGCCTGTTTTTTAGTAGTGTACCCCATGGTTATCTAAGCCTCAAGGCTTTTATAATAAAGGTATTAAATTATGAATGTTATAATACTAGGTATCACTCTAACAACAGGTATTAAGGACTCCAAATATGAACCATGCACCCATTTTATGCCAAATACATAGTGTATAACACTCCATGTGGTATACTTAGTGGGTCATACAGTGCACAAAATCACTTTTTGTGCCTTATAAGCATATTTTTTATCTTCATACAGGAATCTGTCTCACACTAACCTTAAAATTGTGTCTTATCCTTAAATACTCCATAATGAACATTATATAGGGATAACTCAAAAGTCATACTTTTAAAGTTCAATTATAATTACACTTCATGAAATATATGTCAATATATATATATATATATCCAACATGAAAGAATGATAAAGTGAAAATACATTTTATATTTTTAAAATAATTTTAATAAAACTTAACAAATCCCTCTATAAGAACCTATCTATAATATCATATATCATAGACTGCCAAATCAGCCTTATGTATTCTACTTTTTTGAGGTTATGTTAACTCATTGTATCTATATGTAATTTTCATCACATCTCTATGTGACCATCAGATAAAACCCTACCTATAAACATTTTAGTAAGTAACATCTATAAATAACTAAAGTTTTAATAATTGCAATATTTAGGAAGAATATTCCTAATGTTAAACTCCTTGAACATATTCAAAACCCTTAACTCCACAACATCAAATGTTATGATGTAAACTCTCATTGTGTACTTATAACTCTTTCTAAGTTTAACATCATCATACTTGTAACCCTTTCTGTCAAAATTTTCCTTTTAGATCTTTTAATTAATATAACTATTTGTATTATTACTTACTAACACATCCAAAACTCTTTTAGAATAAATTAACATTTACTTTGTTACAGTGACTAAATGTAACTATTTACATTTCTCTTTAACACCATACCCTAAAACTATTTTAGGTTATTAATTTAAATTCACTTTGAATTTTTTCTAGTATGATCCTTTGGGAAATAGTGATATTCACTTTCTCATGATAACTAAATATAACTCTTTAAATTTCTCTTTACTATCACATATCCTAAACTCTTTAGGATATTAAGTGAAAATCAATTTAATTTTTTATTGATATAATATTTTATTTGTTAATTTTGAAATTCTATAAGTTAAAACATACTCTGACTAGCCTCTTAGGCATTATTATCTTTATAATATCATGTTAAGATATAAAAACTCCTTTTTGTTTAATAAATAACACTTATTTAAATTTAATATTTTTTATTTAACAAATAAACTATTTTTTCCATGTCTTATACAGTATTCTACATGTTTAGAGAATTTTTCTCTAAAAATAAGATTTTATTTTTTAAAAATATACCATTGATGGGTGGTGGGAACACCTTATCTCATATTTTAATAGTCATCTAGATAAACACTTTATATTAGATAAAAAAATTATCCTTGTCACATTCTCAATCATGTTATAGAATCTAATGAATCATAAAATATGTGTATTAAATCTTTTATATCATATTGTTTATAACAACTCTTTGTTAGTAAACAATACCTCTCATCATATAATAAAAATGAGATAATTATACACATCCTTTACTTGGATTCATTTGATATTGATATATTCTTTTACATTTAAATATTTAGTGTAGAAACTATTTTCTTCATCAATTTAATGAAAACTATAAGATTTATAAATTCTCCTCGATTCTGAACTCCTATATATTTACAACACTTTTAAAGTGTATATTTTGTATCATATACCCTTTAAAATAAAATAATTGATTTCTATAACATGGATACTCATTATGGGAATTCCATGGAGTTTCTCAAACACCTTCAGGTATCCCAAACAATTCAATCTTATGGAATCATTATTCCTTACTTTCTAATTTTACCTTTAGGTTTCAATGATCTTGAATTTCTACTTAAATATTCATTGTTGTACTCTCTAAATAATTTTTCTTCTTCCAATTTGAAACTTTTCCCACTTGTACTATCAACATAGCACCAAAACCTAGATATCACATGAAAAGTTAATATATTCTCAACACTTGATAATATCATATAAACTATTATTGAATGTATTCACCTTGTTAGAACATTTCCATTGATGACAATATAATGAATTCCTTAACCAAAATAATCCTTAAGGAAACCTCTAGTCTCATTAAGTCATTTACAGAACCACTGATATTGAGTATATGAGTAGAGACTAAAATTATTTAGATAGTTTTCCATATAATTCATTTAAAACCCAAATTGAATCATTTTATGCTTCTCATAAGTATTTAGATACATTAGTTGAATAACTTAAACAATAGGTAACTCAATAGGGTGTTTCTCAAACACTTAAAATTTCTCTTTCTTAATAACTTTTCTTAAGTTACCAGTCTTAGTAATATATTATATTAATCTTATCTTTCCAAGGATTTATTTAAAAGTTAAGTTTTATGATGATGATTTTATTTATAAAAAATAGAATATTTTATCATATAATTATCATGATTTACAAACATTTAATAAGGAATTTTATTAAATGTTCCCCTACTAAAATGATTACCCCTTTTAAAATTACATCATATTCATTAGTGGGATGAGATCCATATTTCATCAATACGTACACCAAGTATCATGTAAATAATCATGACTATGTCTGGTAGAAAACTATTTTCAATAATATCATATATGACTCTTGGATAGCTAAGTTGATAACTCTTTACTTAAATCCATCATGTGGATTCACTTAAATCGATTCTTCTGATATATCCAACTAGTTAGGGTTTCCCAAATAAGTGTATCCCAAAGAAAAAATCAATAATAAGGAACCTAATAGTTATAGTCACATCATTACTTTATTTCCTTACACAAGATAATCCATGGGAACCTAATAGTTAGGTTCACCTGTACTGAATGATCGGGGTCTTTAAAAGTGCCTTTTTAGAATGAATCTAACACTTGTTATTTTGAAGGGGATTTGATCTCACCATCTTATCTCATGTCATTCCATTTATGTATGCATGAGTCTAGTGATTTAGGTTGGAATCCTATTCCTTCCACTAAATCAATATGTTCAAACCATATTTATGTGTAACTCTTTTCATAACTCGTAGTTTGTGTTACTCACCCAAAAATAGATGTCAAACATATTTACATGAATTCAAATATATAACATGAATAAGGTATATGAACCTTTAATTTAAAGTTTTATAATTATAATAAATTATTAATCCCATCATGATTAATTATGGAGCCATATATTTCCATCCTCCTCCTCTCTAGAATAAAGCATAAGCCTCCAAGATAGTGATAAGTTTGACCCAAAGTCCCTCAAACCATCTATACTTTACTCAAGAGATATTTTAATTCACCATAAATATAACTACTAATATGTATAAACTATATTAAATAACTAAATTAAATATAATAACTTTAATTACAAACTAAATTAAAGGTAGTTGGAAACTAGATTCAGCATCATTCCTAGTGTGTAACTCATTATATGCATGTATGATAATCTATAGAAGCATTTTAACAATTTAAACTAAATCATACAACTATTCATAATAAAAAATATATAATTATGAATAATAAACAATGGAATAACTTTTAAATAAATAAAAAAACATATATTTAAACATAAGATAAACATTATGAACAATTCATAAATCAAAGCTAATCTTAAAAAAAGATAATTATAAACACTTTATAAATTTATTTATTCATTATATAAATTCCAAAATCTTGAATATAAACACTTTATATTAATTTCATAATATAAACTTCCTCATATTATTCATTATATAGAATTTTACTTTAAATATATGATACTTTATTAAATATAAAAAATTTATTTTTAAATTTATATTATGTAAACATTTTACATTATATAACTATCATATACTTAATATTATTTAAACCTTTATCAAATCAATCATCATAAATTATTTTGATGTGTTCAAAATAATATCCCAAATAAGGCCTTTACTTTGAACAATGTAAATAGTATAATGAAAAATTCATGATCTTAAATATAAATACTTAATATTTAGCCTTATTTTTTAATTTATAAACACTTTATAAATTACTCATATGATTTCTAAATAAACACTTTATTTCTATTTTATAAGGCATGTAATATAATTTAGCAAAAGGTATTTTAATATTAACACTTAAAATTATAGAATATTTATTAATAAATGTTTCATTAAAATTTAATTAATGATAAGCATTTTATAATTAATTAATTTATAAACTCTTTTATAAATTAATTAATATACAAAAATACATTTTATAGTGATTTATAAACATTTTATAAACTATATAAATCAATTCATAATTGAATTTAAATAAAATCAATTTTTCCTTTACAAATCGTATTTAATGATCCTAGGGAAATTATAAGCTATGATTGATTGACTAGCAATGCTTATGCGGTTTATCGCTATCAATCATGTTACATGATTGATAGTTTTTTCATCTTATACGATAGACTTATCATATTTAAAGATACGCATCAATATTGAAATGGTGATATGATTCTCTATTTTGTAAACATGGTGTGATTTTATTGTTGAATATGATATCTAAATATCATACGATATGACTAATACAAAACCAAGGATTTTGTACCAAGTCACTACTTAAGATATCTTGTATTGTAATTCCTAACTCAACCGGGTAGACCAAAAGTCCTATTTTATTTAACAATAGGGTATATGACTTCAAAATATGTATTTATGATCATGATTTCATTAATAGAAATTAATGGAAAGGCTCGGATTCCATTGTTTGGTTTTAATGGGTCTAACAACACTTGTTAATCATTGTATAATTAAAAAAGAAACCCAATACAATATGAAACCATATTAGATAAATGAAACCATGTGTAAAATGAAAATGAAGAAACATGAATACCATACACCATATATGGTTGTTGTAATTATCTTCATCTATAATTAATGAAGATCACCATAGGGGCATCCAAATAACATCACTCCTCTAGAGCTATCCATGGGTTGAAACCAAATTTTCTATCATATGAGTATTATCATCCACCCTCCATGCCATGTCATTGCATCATCATGTAATGGTGTTAGGATAAGAGATATATTGTTATCAAGGCTTAGGGAGACTATAATGTATACCCACATCATGGTGAATTCTCAATTATAAATCCCTTGAGGATGATCCTTGGGAGTTCATTCATTTACTCATACATTATAACTCATGATTAAATGCCTCAACCAGTTCATAAAATATTTTCATAAATAAATCTCTCATCCATTTCAACATATGAAATAGTTATAACTTAATGATATACAATGTGAAATATCACTCAAATGATAAATATTATCATTTGATCATCCAAACAATTTAAGGCAGTGGCATGTATATTATGCATTTCTTTATAATATAGATAGTCATACATTACATCTTTCATGGTTAGTACCTTATGATATAAACTTAATCCTATAAAATTATATACCCTAAATAAAATAACAAAAACATTTTATTTCATGCAATTCATATTCATTGATTGTTTATATCATAACATACAATATAGCTTATATATATCATATAGATATATAATATTTAGTGAATATCCCCTTAAATATTAACACTCATTATATCTCATAGATTTTGTAACATGTGTTAGAACCCATGATGCTATTTCATATGATGTGGTATTGGAAAATGGATGTAAAGTCTGACGATAGTGGGCATAGTTTGAGAAGTTTGACCAAGATAGCATTAAGCAGCTAACGAATGCTTTAGTTCCTGATGGTTTTAATTACCAAAAATCAGAGAATCGTAATTCTTATTACATTACCTCTTCAATTTATCCTTTATTATTTTTTCGACATTCCATCAGAAAAAAAAATTAGTTGAGGGATCGATCACTAGACAGCTTTGGACCCAGAAGGGATTTTATTTCAATTCATATTCTTATTAGCACCCAACATATCCTCAAGTTCAAACACCATTTTATGTTAGTGAGGATGTGATATAAGAAATTTTATTCAATCCACATCCTAGATTTGATATATTCTCAAGAGGTGATGAGGGGCAATGCTGGTTAGTGAATTTAGCCATAGGTGTTAATGTATCCTACATTGGTCTTTTGATGTATCCTCGAGCTCAGTCACACATTGATTAAACTCTCCTCCTACACATCATCAAATAAAATGATTATCTAAAAATTTTCATTCATTTTATTTTTATACATTAATTGATCAATAATGTTTATAAATTATCTAAATTAAGCAATATTCATGAAATCTAATAAAACAAGTTGTTATTTCCAAAAAATCACATAATTCTCATGTAAATTAAGTGTGAGGTAATAAAATGAATGGATAATGAATAAAATATAATGAAAAATTTTCATTAATAGTATATCAACCCATGAGGTGTGAATTTTTATAAATCGGTGTAAAAGGTATTAAAAAATATTTAGATTCATTATTTACTTGTTTCTTACATCAATCCTCAACTCAAGTGAATTTAGAGATAATGATGATAAATATTTCAAGTTAATGGATATATAGTCATTGAAGAATTTTTAAAAATACCCTTTGGATATTTATTCAAAATTTGAAGAAATCATAAAGAGAATAAAGGGGAAGAAATATAGAAAATGTAACTTTCAAACTTGGTTGGTATGGTTGAGATTAATTCAAAAGTTTGAAAAAAATTCTTTTAAAATTTATTGGTTGAGGTTGATATTAAATTCTAATATGGGTATTTTTTAAACCAATGAGGTTTTTGTATTTTTTTCCACCTTAAGTGGTATTATAAACATGAAGAAGGATTTTATTAGAGTCAATAAAACATGAATGAATATTTTGTTGGAATCAATGAAATATAAAGTAGTTTATTGGTGTTGATGATCAATGTAGAATAAAATAGATTTTTTAGTAAATGAATAATATATTTTTTATTCTTTATTTTCAACCATACATTAAGGATAAGGTAACCATTAAAACTGTTCATAAATTTGAAATGGTAATTATAATGTTTGTATATCATTGAAATTCGCATACCAAAGGTTTTGTAAGGGTTGATTTGTTTTCACGTGGTATTAAAACTAAAAAATTATTTTTAAGTAAGAGTGACTCAATTATTGAAAAGTTTGTGTAAGTGATATATGTAATAGTGATCTAGAAGTTTTGAAGGTTTCATAAAATTGAAGACAATATAATTGAGTTTCATAACTATGAAATTAGTCTATACATGTTGTGTGATATTGAAACTCAAGAGACGAAGGTGGAATTGTAGTGAATTGTTCATTTCGTGGGTTGTATGAGATTTATTTGAATATTGTATGATTTTAATCCAAAGGTTTTTTAATATTAAATACTTCATTCCAAAGTTTTTTGAAATATTGGTTTATTTGAAATCATAGAAGTTTTCAAATATATTTCTAGAACTAATTTTTATGGATTAAATGAAGGATTTTAAGGAAAGATTTAATGGGACATGATTGATATTGATGGGAGTTTAAACAGAATATTTTCTTTCCAAATTTTAAATATAAATAATTGGTGATATCTAATAGAAATTAAAATAAAGGATATTTTAAATTTTAATTGAATATTCACTTTTCATGTATTCATGATCATAAAGGTAGTATATATAGAAATTAAAATGAAGAAAAAGATAAATATGATGTCATGAGAATTAATAGAGAATAACCTATTATGGAATTTGAAACTACTAATCATTAAAATAAAATCACTAGAATCTTCAAACATGGTACAAAGATCTAGAACTTCCCAGACCAAAAAACCATCTTTAATCAATGTACCAAAATATAGTAAGTAAATGTATACCCTAAATAACCACATCATAAGGATACTCTTACCCACACTCAAATAAACAAAAAAACTCACATAAAAAACAAATGAAAATTTATGAAAAGAATGATAATAATAAATTTTTATGGCTTTGAATTTAATTCCTATATCTATTGGAGAACATTGATACTTTCATTTTAATAGAATAAAAAATGTTATAATTATAATCACAAATAGAAATGATATAAAATATCATATCGCTCATGACACGACCAAGCCCACTAGGGCTTGACTAGTTGGCAGCAAGCAGAGTGTGTCACCCTAAGCCCACCTCCAATAGGCCAAGGGTTGGTGACTAATACCAAGTAGGAATATCATGGATATTGGAGACCTTATCTAATGAACATGTATGCATACACATGTATCTTCATACACACTATAGTAATGAAAAAAGTAAACAACGAGAATAATAAATGCATGCACAACTTGTAAAATCCCACAATATAGTATGAGTACATAATCAGATTAAATGGGAAAAAACATATTCCCAACAACCATAAATTAGTTCCAACATCACAAATAGTGAATAAAAATTCTCAAATTTCAACCTCTAGTCTAACCATGGTCCTACTACCACAATCATCAAGAAACATTATGCACCACCCACACTAGGTCCACCTAAATCTCCATTGAATAGCATGTCATCTGCATAAAACACAACATGTGTGGGCATGCCCATGTAAAGGTGGGTATATACATTACTAGTAGTACATATTAAAATAACCAAGAATTAAAACAATAAATATAATCATATCCAAATCAAAAACTAGAGAGTAAGAAAGGATAACCCAAATATTCTCACAGTAGGATACCAGTCATCTAGCAAGGTCTCAGACCGCACAGCTAGTCAAATGATCATCATTCCTCATGCAGCTTCAAGAAGACATGATATGGTGACCCAATAATTTTACACATATTATTAAATTATTCTAAAACATAAATATCCAATAATTACAACACAAGGATTGTAAAGGCCTAGTGTCTTTAGAATACTAGGTTCATAATAAATAAAAGGGAACAAAAACATGGAATCCTTATTTTATTCTCCATATTGGGGTCCTAAAATTCACTTGAGATCCTAAATTTATGTAGGATAACTTAGGTAATACATTAAATAAAGGGTGAGATAAAAACCCATGTAAGTTAATAATCATGATAAGGAAGTAAGACATGCGAGTCAAAGGTATTGTGACAACCCGGACCCAGATTCCACTTAACGGTGCCCCAAGCCCGGTGGGCCACATGGCCTCAAGAACATATTCTCGAACTCCAGAGGCTTCCAACTAGTAGTGAGGGCCTAGGGTGTGTCTATGGTAAGACTATTCCCTCATTATTAGATTGTAGCACAGCAAAAGGAATATAAATGAATAGTAAACAACGAAAGCAATATAGATAAATAGTGGAAGAAAACTGATGCAATAGATAAAAAAGAATAACAAAAACTATATCAACTAGAACAGTGATGTTGTAATGTCATGTAAATAGAAAACTGGAAAGCATGGATACAAGACAATAATCATAACATGTTCCACAAGTTAAAAGAAAACAAAGTCTACTCTAAGCATCCTAAGATCCAACTCAGTCATCTTCTATCAAGCTCCATCATATCAGTATTCAATCAAGTATTGGAAGTTTCATGCTTCTCTTTGTCGATACTTGCAACCATGTAATCTACTCTGGGTACCAAACGGCACCCATATAGGGTGTGAGATAAATCTCAATGGGCCACCACCAATGGTGTCTATAACATGCGGCCCATGTAATGGAATATAGAAGTGTGAAGGCATATATAAAGTAAAGAAATAAGTACAGTATAACTAAATAACCAAGTACCTGCTTCAGCCCTTGGCTGGTGTCTGAACATGTAACCAATTAATTAATTAATCAATTACCATTTAATTTTAATAGGTCATGTGAGGCCTATCCAACACTGAAATCATCTTGTGATAGTATAAGTAGTGAAGGTACTAAGACGTAACAAGGAAACCAAACCATGATATACAATGAGGTAGTTCCAGGGTAAAAACCAAGGTAATGTAAACTCGCGGAAACCTAACCCAGTAGTATATAAGTTTATCTAAGGGGTAAGAGTGTAATCCATGGAGCGTAATCTAGGGAATTCAACAATAAGGTGCCTATCAAGTCCAAGGTGATCGACCAAGTTAAAATGGTGCTAAGAAAGGACAGGGCCTTATTGGCTTTAACCATGGAATCTACTAGTCAATGCTAGATCAAAGGAGTGTATCTAAGGTATCATGTAAGAATAAGGGACCCAATAGTAGTATACTAGGCATCCAAGAATAGACAAGAACTGAATTCTATGTGGGTATCAGCCTATGAAAACTGTATCTTTGAATTGGAATGGGGTTCTCGAGACCTAAGGTATTCTCCTCTTAGAATCCAAAGTGATCATGTGTCAGTCCATTACTATTTGATATTGTAATCATGTAATAATTCATTTGGTTCAAGTCTTTCCTTCCATTAGTGTGGATAGGTCAAGTAGAGTTGAAACCATTATTCCAAGTCTTGTCTTCCATTAGTGTAGATAGGCTAAGTAGCATTATAACCATCTAATCAAGTCTTAGTTGGCCAATAAGTCTTAATCAATTATTGAGGTTCACTCCACTACATTCTATAAACATGGAAAGGGGTTCTATAGACATGTAACCTTTATTAAATCTTATTTAATAAGTCCAAGTTATATACTTAGTATACTTTTCATTTCACATTTCATATTTCACATTTAAATAAACATTTGTAAGCACTTACCTTAAGAGGGTCAAGTGGTGAGTATATATGGTACATTCCATTATGAAATCCTCAGTAATAAAAAGTCATTTATGATAATAAGATTCACCTTTAGAAAGGTCAAGCAAGGGCACACCCGAATAGTGGCTCAAACATGCTGAAACACTAAAAACCCAATTATGGAATAACCTTCGACATGAAGTGGATTGAGTTGTGGGTGAAACCACTAACAACTAATCACATATTTGAAAATATCATAACCATAAAATTTTAATGAGTATAATCATGACACGTTAATTTAAGAAATGGTTTCCAAAAAAACTGGTGGGCCCCACATGAATATCCCAAAATCAACAATCTTCAGGGATGAGTTATAAACCACCCACCTTAGGGTTGTACTAGCCTTCTCCTCCAGTATCGGCCCTTGATTTTCCTCGGATCAGAGGAGATCTAGAAATGGTGAAAATTCTCACATAGTGATATCTAGGTCGATAGTGAAAGATAAAAAATATGGCTAAAGAGAACTCGAGTAATTACCATTGTGCATCCAACGTGATGAATAGAATCTCGATCAGAAGATGAACAAAGAAGATCTCTTGATTTCAAGTTTGGATCTTCAAAATCTCCAAAATGATAGAGAACTAGGTCAATCCTGCATAAAATTGGATTAGGGAGGAAGGGATTGTCTTAATAGATCATTAAGAACGTTTTGGTTATTTTACACATGTTTTTAGCCCATGAACGATTTGTCTGTATGGTTTTTCAAACCATGCACAAACCATGCAAGATGGTTCTTCCAAAATATGGGAAAAAGGTCTATTCACATGGTTAGGCCGCATGGCTGTGTGCAAACCATGCGAGATGCCACTGTCCAAAAAAACACAAAACCACATGGTTAGGAAAACCATGCGCAAACCATGAAACTTGTCCTTGGAAAAAGAGGAGTTAGCATGGTTATGTCGCATGGCCATGTGCAAACCATGTGAGATTCCACTGTCCAAAATAACACAAACTACATGGTTAGGAAAATTGTGCGTAAACCATGCGACTTGGCCTGTTTTCCTAAAAAGAGGTGTTCTGAGATCCAAACAAGCCTCTGACACCCTCAGAACCTTTTTAAACTCATTAGGAATCTATACTAGGTCAAAATTAAATATTTAGACTGAAAATTAAAGGATCCATACCTGAGTGAAAAACTAGGTTCTTATGGTCTTTCCCCCTTAAAATAATTTGCCCCCGTGTTCTCCTTCCAATGGTAAGGAAACACTGTCTAAGAACAACTCTATCCATTGATCACGTACATCATCTTCCCTCTCCCAATTATCGTCTTGTACTTAGTCATGCTTTCATATCACCTATATGAGAGGGACAGACTTGCCTTAGAGATCCTTCATGCATCGATCAATGATGCGTACTGGATACTTCTCAAAGGTAGCATTGGCATATAACTCAACTTCCTCAAGATCAAAGGTATGAGATGGTTCAACATGATATTGGAAAAGTTGTGAGACATGAAAGACGTCGTTCATGTCATGGTACCTATGAGTTAGTCGCAACCGATAGGCTACCGGACTGAATCCCTCTAGAATTTTAAACGGCTTGACATAATGTGCCGACATCTTTCCCTACTTACTCAACTATCTCTGCCCTAGCCTGGGAAATACTCAAATAAAAACATGATCCCCAACCTCGAACTCAAGAGGTCATCGATGGCAATTGGCATAATATTTTTTTCTAGACTGAGCAGTATTCATACACTTCTTGATCAGCTGAACATGTTTTGAAGTCTCCTGAATAAGATGAGGACCTAGTAGGGATGCCTCACTTACCTCTAGAAATCACAAAGGTGGACAGCATGTCCTACCATATAAGGCCTCAAAAGTAGCCATCCGAATCATCACCTAAAAATGATTATTATAGTTGAACTCGAAGAGAGGTATATGCTTCTCCAAAGAACTTCTGAAATCAAGGATGAATTCTCAGAGCATATCCTCCAAAACTTATATTGTCTGTTCCGATTTTCCATCGGTATGAGGGTGAAAAGCTATGCTTAGAAGCACCTGATTCCCCATAAATTTCGGTAAACCCTTCCAGAACTATGAAGTGAAACAAGCGTCCCTATCTGAAATGATAGTATATGGAACCCCATGTAGTAATATTATCTCACGGACATACAGTCTTCCCAATTCATCAACTGAGAAACTCTCCCAAATAGGAATGAAGTGGGACTATTTCGTTAGTCTTTCAATGACTACCCAGATATCATCGCTACCCCTCAGCGACCTAGGTAAGTTGACTATGAAATCCATAGCAACATCTTCCCATTTCCACTATGGTAATAGAAGAGGATGTAATAAGCTTGCAGGTCTCTAGTGCTCTATCTTCACCTACTGATAGGTGGAACACCTAGTGATGAAGCTTTAAATCTAATGTTTCATCCCCAGCCACCATTACTAGCATCGCATATCTCAATACATCTTCAATATGCCTGGATGAACTGCCCACTAGGAAGAGTGGAACTCTTTTATCAACTCCTCTTTCACATCTATTGGAACCCAGATATGTCCACATAGACACAGGACGTCATCTATTTCCATAGACCAATCCAAAGGTGGGTTATCTCTTGACATACTCTCGCAGATAACCAAACCTTAAGGATATGAAAACTACCTACTCTTCACCTTCTCAAGGAGGGAAGAGGTAACTGTTAATGCTTAGAGGTAAGATTTCTCATGACTATTGTGAAACTCTAGATGAAGTTTAGAAAAGAGGGCCATTAATGTCTATTCATCATTGGCTTCCTCTACGGCCTGCGTTTGAGTTTTCTAACTCAATGCATCTTCAACCACATTTCCCTTTCCAGGCATATATGCAAGATCAAAATCAAAGGATTTCATATATTCAACCCATCTTAGATGTCAGAGGTTCAAGTCATGCTGAGAAAATATATACTTGAGGCCTGTGTGATCTGTATACACCACAAAGTGCTAACCCAATAGGTAATGTCTCCAAAAATGTAAGGCATGGAAAACTGTTGCAAGCTCGAGGTCATGTGTTGGGTAATTTTTCTCGTGAGTCCTCAACTGTCGAGATCTATATGCAACGAATTTGTCTTCATGCATCAACGCTACTCCTTGGCCAATGCCTGATGCATCACAGAAGATGATATAACCATTACCTGGTTCTGGAAGAATCAGAATAGGTGCTGATACAAGCCTCTCTTTCATCTCCTGAAAGGATTTATCACATGATTCTAACCATGTGAACTCAACACCCGTCTTTGTAAGTATAGTAATAGGTGCATCAAGAAGAGAAAATCCTTGTATTAAATGTCTGTAATATCCAGATAGCCCTAAGAAACTCCTGATATCAAACATGTTCTTAGGATGTTCTTAGGATACTACAACACTAACCTTTTCAGGGTCAATAGATACTCCTAATTCTAAAATAATATGACCCAATAAGTGGACCTTGTCGATCCAGAAGTCACATTTAGCAAGCTTAGCATAAAGATGGTGCTCTCTCAATGTACTCAGAACGATCTCAAGATGTTTGGAATGGTCATTACGAGTGTGAGAATATACTAAGATGTTGTCCACAAAGAATACGATAAAATATTCTAAATATGGATAGAAACCCCTATTCATCAAATCCATAAAAAGAGTAGGTGTGTTCATAAGACCGAACAACATAACAAGATACTCATACATACCATACCTGCTACGAAAAGTTGTATAAGGTATGTCTGATGTTCTGACTCGCACCTAATGATAACCTAATCTTAGGTCGATTTTAGAGAAAACCTTTACTCCTTGGAGCTGGTCAAAGAGATCATCTATTTGGGGAAGCGGATACCGGTTCTTGACTGTTAGTTGGTTCAACCTTTTGTAATCCATGCATAAATGAAGAGTTCTATCCGCCTTCTTAGCAAAAATCTTGCATGAACCCCAAGAGGATGTACTAGGCTATATAAAACTTCTGGCCTCTAGGTCCTATATCTGCCACTTGAGATCCTGAAGCTCAATATGTGCCATCCTATAAGGAGGAATGGACACTGGATTCACTCCTGGAACAAGATCTATTATAAACTCTACCTCTATATTAGGAGGTAATTTAGAAAATTCATCAGTAAAGATTTCCCTAAAATGGTCAACTACTGGAGGGAAATCAGTTTGAAGAAAAAACTGATCCTCCATGAAAAGATTTTCAATTTGGGAAGTAACTCTACCCATCCCATGATGCTTCAGTCCCAATCTTCTAGCCTAGACATCCCACTCACCTTTGAAAAGATAATTGTTTCCATATGGTGATGTAAAAGAAACCCTTTGACGGTAATGGTCTACAAAGGCGTGATAGTGGACCAACCAGTCCATCCTGATAATGAAATTGAATCATTTCATCTCGAGAACAAAGATATTCCATAATAAAGGGTAACTGCCTGCCTTAAGGGGGCATTCCCTGCACTGGCGTATACCCTCCATCTGTATTCCCAACAGTGTATCGAGGGTCATTACACCATAGTGATACTATATCTCTAGTCCAAGACTTTCCATGATAGATACAGAAATAAAATATTTTTAAGCACTTATATCAAACAAAGCATAGACAATAGTAGAGGCTACTAGAATAGTACCTCATACTGTAGATTGTCCTACAACCTGATCCTCTGGTATCGACTGTAAGGAATGAAACTGACCTGATCAACGGCCCTGTGTAATAGATGGATTACCATGATCATGACTGATTTGTCGGTGCTGCTGGTGATCAGGGATTAGACTACCACGGCCATGACCTCCTTCTCATCTAGACCTGCTAGTGCTACTCCAACTTCCTGCTTAACGCGGCGCAAAATAACTCACTTCTGAAGGTGGAGCTGAAGCTAACCCTTTTCCACTCGAAGCTGGTGGAAAGGTCGTGCAAAAGTACTGAAGATAACCCATACAGCCACAAGCCTGACACTCCATAGGGTCTCTATCACACTAGGGATTCTTATGCCCCATCTTTCCATACTGATGACACACTACAAAGATATCAAACTGGATATTATGGCTGCCATTTCCCTAACTAAAAGCCTCAAGGGAACATTTCCTACCGCTGGAAGAACTATTGTCATGCGGCGACACTGATCCTTTAAACCCAATACTCACTCCATCCCTTAGGTTACGCTCAGTGATAAGGGCCTGATCAACTATTGCAGAGAATATAGGAAGGTGAAATACATTCACCTGAGTTTTCATGGCGTTCTGGAGCCCATCCTCAAAATGTCTAGAACGTGAAAGCTCATCATCGGCTAGAAGTGGTGAAAATCACTGTAAATCAGTGAAACATGATGAATATTACCTAACTAACAAAGAACCCTTCTCAAGATTCATGAACTCTCTGGATTTATCATCTCTCAGTGATTGAGGAAATAACTAATCATAGAAGGCAGTCTGGAATTCAACCCATAACATGCCCTGATGACGTCTTACCTGGGTAACGACATCCCACGAACACTTTGTTGAATCTTTAAGAATGTATGTAGCAAGCTTGAATCTCTACTCTGGAGGCATTTTCAAATGCTCAAAGATAGAAAACATGGCCTCTATACATGATTTAGTATCCTGAGGAGTGCCATCCCCTAAAAAAGTAGGAGGGTGCTGCTTCTGGAACTCATAGGTCAGATTAACCATCATAGGTACAACCTGTGGAGCACCTTACATGGATTGTATCAGACGTAAGAAACCATCACATACTTGGGCATCAGTTACCTGATTAGGTACAGTAGGAAATGCCTCAAGTGGCACTCCTAGAAGTAATATTGGCGGCTCAGGGCCCACCATGTCTGGAGCATGGTCGTCACCACCCTCCAGGATAATGACATGAGGGCATCGTGGTGGCATTGGTCTAAAAATGCCAATCACACAACTTAGAACAAGATTAGAAGCTAAATATTTCATCACTAGAAGAATATGAACATAGGAGAACTCACTAACCAAGGAATACTACCCAAACTACCCACTTAGACGGCCAGGTATCATCAAGTTCTCAAGTATAAGTTTTATGTTACTTTACAATTAATTTCTAGGTTCACTCCTTTACCTATCATAAACATGAAAAGGAGGGATAAGGATGTGCAACCAATTATTTTTTTTCTTAATTCACTTTATAATGTATTTTAATTTCCAATGAATCAGTTCCCATACACCTATCACCAAAAACGACACCCATTTACTTATATCATAAAGGCTTGACTCGGTAAATTACTCATTCCAACCCATGAGGGCCCATATACTTCATGAATTGAGACAGGAAATCAATCAATCAAAGCCAAAGTAATATAAGTACAAGTAACTATTACAACATCACTCAAGATTTGGAGAATGGGAGCGTCGAGAAACCCGAACCTGGGTGAGGGAGCGTGGAACCCTAACGCAGATGCATGAAATTTGAATGCCAGATCCTTCGCTGATGTAGTCACGGGGAGAAACAACGAAGACGCCAGGCCCTGCGAAGGAGCTTCTTCCACAGATGCTTGCATCAGACCTTACATTTTCCGTCATCGTGGGCAACCAGTGATTTCCTTCACCGCTAATGAGGTTTGCATCTTAGCTTCCGATTTGCGCTATGTTCTTGTTGGAAAATTTCTTAAGCATCGTCCTTCTTTAAAGTTCTTAAGAAGCTCCCTGGAAGTTATTGGTTTTTCGGGTTTTCATATCGGCCTCCTTAATGCTTCGAATGTCATCTTCAATTTTACTTCTCATGAAGACTATTATAGGCTTTGGGCTAAACGCACTTGGTACTTTGGGGGTTGTGCGATGAGATTACTCAAATGGACCCCTGACTTTGACCCCATTACTGAATCGCCTATATCCCCCATCTGGATTGGCTTCCCTGGTCTTCCACTACATTTGTTTAAGTAGCCAGCTCTTTTCCCAATCTCAACGCTCATTGGAAATCCCCTGAAACTTGACTTGGCTACAGAAAAACTCTCAAGACCATCAGTGGGTAGAATATGTGTAGAATTTGATGTCTCCCATGAGCTTCCTAACCAAATTTGGATTCAAAATGGATCTTATGGTTTCTTTTAGGAGGTTGTTTATGAAAACTTACCAGATTACTGCACTTCTTGTTTAAAACTTGGACATCCTTTGAAAGATTGTAGCTTCAAATCTTCAACTTCAGTTTCTAGAAAAGTGATTTGGGTTGAAAAGATAAAACATGAGAACATAAAGACTGAGGCGCGCACTGAGGCTGGTCCATCAGATGCTCCTCTGGATAGTCATATGGTAGTTGAAAATAAAGAGAACCTGGTCAATGTTTATAAATCTACTATGCTTCCTTCATCCTTAATGGAAAATCAGGATTTGATGATGGAAAAACATGGCAATCATAACCAAATCTCTGATTATGTGAATGCTGTTTTTGAGGCCACGGCTAACATTCCTCCCTACAAGAAGGACTCTTTCACTCATCATGAGCTCCCTCATTCAAAAGATATGGTAACAAAGGTCTACCCCACTCCAACCTCTCTTAGTGAAGAGCAAAGAAATGATACAAAGTCTCAAGAGGAGGGAGATAAAGATCATGAGGGTAATTCAGATTCCAATTCCACAATTGTGGAGGATGACCATCCCAGACAATTTGAAGAGTCCTATTTGAGATCAATGGCCAATAAGGGTAAAATACCCATTGTGGATTCTGATGGATTTATCAGTCCAAATCCTAGGAAAACAAGATATTGTAAGGATTACTCTCATATTGAAAGAACAATTATGACACGATCACTTGATGTTACTAGGAAAGAAGTGACGGTGCTTGTTCAAGAAAAATCTTTGGTTGATCAACCAAAGGATGAGACTTCGCAGCAATGTTCAGAAGAATAACTTCAAGACTAGTAGACCTACATGGAATTACAACCGAAAACTGCTTATCAAAAACTCGAGGAAGGATAAATTACTACATAGTAATACCTTAGGGTTAAGCGGTCTACCTTCAATCAAAAAATAAAGATGTCCACGCACACTCCTTGATCATTTTTTCTTCTGTTCATGTTCTGATCATTTCTTACTAATCTAGACATATCTATCTAGTGCTGATTACTGAAGTTTCTTGTCCCTATTAATCTAAACTGGTTGTGATTTTCAGTGAGAGGGTTTTTGGATCTTGGTGATATTTTAAAGGTTATCTACTCCTGATTGTTCTGGCCAGCATGGTTTTTTCATCCTTTACTTTTCTGTTGATCTTGCTAAGCTTTTGGGTCTACTCTGAGATGCTCTAGCCGAATTTTCTGCATTTTGTTAGATGATGACTTTTATGATCTAACTTTTTTTTGGCTAGATGACTGGTTTTGCATGCACAGGCTTCAGTTGAACTGCATTTCTACTGAACAACTATGGTTTTTTATCTATTTTTCTACTCTGTTATGATGGGTTTACCTCTAGTTTTCTATGGGTTCATGCCTTATTATGTCTGATCTGCTTGCTAAGAATCTTTTTTTGTGATGGATGGTGATTGTTTTTCATCATGGTGTTGTGATGGAGTTTTTTTTATCAATTTTATGCAGATGGTATTGG
Source organism: Viscum album (assembly GCA_963277665.1). Taxonomy (NCBI): domain Eukaryota; kingdom Viridiplantae; phylum Streptophyta; class Magnoliopsida; order Santalales; family Viscaceae; genus Viscum; species Viscum album. The sequence goes on along the minus strand of OY728133.1, from coordinate 1,525,026,265 downwards.
ATTGTTGTGATGAGATTTTAGATGAAGATTGCTTCTATATTAACACTGATTGAAGTGAATTTATTTGGATGTTATGCTTGCTTGAAAAACTATTGTTTCACAGATGGGCTGTCATGATGATTCCAACATTTTTTTCATGCTTGGGACAACACTTGGAAGTCATAGAGATCAGGCCTTCATCAAGGAGTAAGACTACGGGTGGCAAGGAGCTCCAAGCATGTGTGGGATGATGAATTTGGTCTCGCTTCACACAAGGAGAGGGTTTCATCATCAAATCCTTCTTTTGGATGATATAATGGTGAACAGCAGCGGGTGCTAATTGGAAATCTTTAGTTAGGGGTATTTCGATGATGTGAGTACGATAGAATGTCTGTTTTTCCCTTTAATTTCTAGTTGGTGTAAGCTCATTACACCTCATCTGTACACTGTTTTTCCTTTTTCTTTAATAAAATTGTTAGGGATATGGGTTGGGTGACCATCTCATGTCTCGGATCGTTTAAAAAAACAACATCACCCAATAATCACAAGCATATCAAGCAATGTAAAGCAGTGAAATACACCTATATGGCATGGAAATATGCATGGCATGTGAATTCTAAGTGACTAAAATGATGCATGTAGCAATACTCCTTGCCCTCATATCATCGGGCCAAGGATGAAATAAATTCCAAAGTATAATAATCAAAAACACCACACAACATGTGAGTCACCCAATGGTGAAATAATATCAACTGTAATAGGAAAAATATAACAACAATTTCATTTTGGGTAACTTGGGTTTTACCCCAAACATGGGTTCATGATGCCCAAGCATGGATTATGACCAAGTCCCAAGTTTTCTTATTCTACAATCTATTGTCTCCAAATAGTTAGGCAAGAAAAGAAACCACCTCTGGTACCACTTTGTGACGACCCAGACCTAGATTCCACTTAACGGTTCCCTGAGCTTGGTGGGCCATGTGGCCTCAAGCGCATCTTCCCGAACGCCAGAGGCTACCGACTAGCAGTGAGGGCCTAGGTTGTGTCTATGGTAAGACTATTCCCTCATTAGAAGAGTGTAGAACAGTGGAAGGGATATAAATTAATAGTAAATAACAGAAGCAATATAGATAAATAGCAGAAGAAAACTGATGCAATAGATAAATAATAATAATAATTGTATCAACTGGAACAGTGATGATGTAATGTCATGTTACTAGAAAACTGGAAATCATGGATACAAGACAATAAGCATAACATGTTCCACAAGGTAAAATAAAACAAAGTCTAATTTATGCATCCTAAGATCCAACTCGGTCATCTTCTATCGAGCTCCATCCTATCAGCATTCAATCAAGTATTAGAAGTCGTATGCTTCCCTTTGTCGATTCCTACAACCATGTAATCTACTCTGGGTACAAAACGGCACCCGGAGAGGGTGTGACATAAATCTTAGTGGGTCACTACCAACGGTGTCTATAACATCCTCCCATGTAATGGAATCTAGAAGTGTGTAGGCATGCATATATAAAGTAAATCAATCAGTACAATATAACTAAATAACCAAGTACCTGCTTCATCCCTTGGATGGTGTCTGAACATGTTACCAGTTTATTAATTAATCAATCACCATTTAATGTTAATAGGTCATGTGAGACCTATCTAACACTTACATCATCTCATGATAGTATAAGTAGTGAAGTTCTCAAGATGTAAAAAGGCAACCAAACCATGATATCCAGTGAGGGAGTTCCAAGGTAAAAACCAAGCTGACGTAAACTCATGAAAATCCAACCTAATAGTATCTAAGTCTAGCTGAGGGGTAAGAGTGTAATCCAAGGAGAGTGATCCAAGGAATTCTACAGTAATGTTTCTATCATGTCTAAGGTGATCGACCAAGGTAAAATAGGTCTAAGAAAGGACAGGGCCCGATGGGATTTAACCATGAAACATACTAGTCGATGTTGGATCCAAGGAGTGTATCTAAGGTATCCTGTAAGAAGAAGGGACCCAACCATAGTATATCGAGCATCCAAGAATAGAAAATGACTAGAGTCTAGGTGGGTATTAACCTAATCAAACCATATCCTTGAATTGGAATGGGGTTCCCAAGACCCAAGGTATTATCCTCTCAGAATCTAAGGTGAGCACGAGTCAGTCCATTCTTATTTGATATTGTAATCATCTGATAATTCATTTGGTTCAAGTCTTGCCTTCTATTAGTGTGGATAGGTCAAGTAGAGTTGAAACCATTGTTTCAAGCCTTGTCTTTCATTAGTGTGGATATGTAAAGTATCATTTCAACCATTTAATCAAGTCTTAGTTGGATATTAAGGCTTAATCAATTATTGAGGTTCACTTCAATACCTTATATCAATATGGAAAGGGGTGATACAGACATGTAACCTTTATTCAATCTCATTTAATAAGGCCAAGTTATATACTTAGTGTACTTGACATTTTACATTTTATATTTCACATTTAAATAAATATTTTTAAGAACTTACCTTAATGGGGTCAAGTGGTGAGCATATATGGTACATACCATTATGAAATCCTCAGTAATAACAAGTCATTTATGATAAGAAGACTCACTTTTAGAATGGTTAAGCAAGGGCACACCTCAAACGTGCTGAAACACTAAAAACCCAATTATGGCATAACCTTCGACATGAAGCGGATTGAGTTGTGGGTGAAACCACTAACAACTAATCACATATTTTTAAAGATCACAACCATAAAATTCTAACGATTATAATCATTACATGTTAATTTAAGAAATGTTTTCCAACAAAACTAGTGGGTCCCACACAAATATCCCAAAATCAACGAACTTTAGGGATGAGTTATAGAACTCCCACCTTAGGGTTATACAAGCCTTCTCCTCCGGTGTTGTCCCTTGATTTTCTTCGGATCAGAGTAGATCTAAGAAATGGTGAAAAACGCTCACATGGAGATATCTAGGTTGAGAGGAAAAGAGAATAAGTATGGATAAAGAGAACTCGAGTACTTACCCTTGCGCATCCAACATGATGAACGAAAGCTCGATCGGAATCCAGATAAAGAAGATCTCTTGATTCCAATTTTGGATCTCCAAAATGCTCCAAAATGAGAGATAACTAGGTCAATCCTGCATAAACTTGGATTAGGGAGGAAGGGATTGGCTTAATAGATCATTAAGGGCATTTTGGTCATTTTACACATGTTTTTAGCCCACACACGGTTTTTCTGCACGGTTTTTCAAACCGTACGCAAACCATGTGAGATGGTTCTACCCGAATCTGGGAAAAAGGGTGGTTCGCATGGTTAGGTTACATGGTCTTGCCCAAACCATGCGCAAACCATGCGAGATGCCATTGTCTAAAGAAACACAAACTGCATGGTTAGGAAAATCATGCGCAAACCATGAAAATTGGCATGGGAAAAGGGGGGTTCTCATGGTTAGGTTGTATGTCCATGTGCAAACCATGTGAGATACCACTGTCCAAAATAATACAAACCACATGGTTAGGCAAACCATGTGAAAACCATGTGACTTGGCCTGTTTTCCTAAAAAGAGGTGTTCCAAGCTCCAAACAAGCCTGAGACACCATCAGAATCTTTTCTAACTCATTTTGCATCTATACTAGGTCCAAAGTAAATATTTAGACTAAAAATTAAAGGATCCATACCTGAGTGAAAACCTAGGTTCTTATAGGTATAACATGATATCATAAAAGATAAAGAACATGAGTAATCAAATGGGAGCATAACATAAGGATAAGGGTATCATAAGATTATGACATCATAATAAAGTGTAAATAACTTAAAACATGATATAAAAATAATTCAAAGATAACTTCCAAGACAACACCACATGGTGTAAAGAGACCCATTATGGATTAGGGTCACTCCCTAATCCCATACATGACATCTCATAAGACTAAAATGTTACCCAATTAATTATAGGGATATATAATTTTGGTTCCACCCATAACATTTATTTCATGTAAATGTATATTTGTTCCATATAAGTATATAAATCAAAGTTCATAAACATAATAATTACACATGGAAAGAAATGGGTTGCATAATATTGTCTCATAACATAATCAAAAGAGATTCCTTAAAGAAGAATTTAAGAGATGGTTATAAGGCATGTATTACCTTGGAAAAAGAAGATACAATAATATGGGTATACATGTGAGAAAAATATATATATAATTTGGAATCATTCCATAACTTTAAAGAGAGATAAAGTGGGTTAGAGAGATAAGAGTCATAACCTAAAGAAAGGGGTGGGTTTGAAAGATCCCTTACCTCGAGCCCGATTTGTCACGTGTTTTATTTATATCCCTGAATATTAAACTTATGTTAATTATTTACTTGATTAATAACATTATTATAGTTAATTTTTCATTTTATTTTATTTTCTACCATTTCATATTCAATTACTTAACCAATTAATTTCATATTGGATGTTTTAACAATAAAATGGTTACATATCTAAAATCACTTTGGTTAATTGACTAGGGTCAAATAGATTATTTTTTAATCATATGCATAATGGTAAACATGATATAATTATAATTTATATAAATTAATTATAATTTTTAAACAATCCATGAAATATAGTTATGAAAAATTAACTATGTTACAATTATAAAGATAATAGGTCATACGTACGCATAAGTAACATTTCTATTTTTCAAAGATCACGATGAAAAGAAGGTAAGTGTTATTTTATATTTCCATGATAATAATAATATAATAAATATAATTTTATTTCTTTAAAAACCCTTACACATACCCTCCATGTGATCCGGTAATACAAATAAATCACATCACTTCGTGAGGTGGTAGTACATCGTACGCATGAAAAACGTTATCGTTTATTCAATGAATTATAACGAAAGAAATTATATGATATATTTATTTATTTTCCAATTTAATAATGTGTAATAAATATAATATATAAACATAAAAATAATCCTAATTACCTTAAATTTAAATCCTAAGTGAAAAACAAATCACATCACTTGATGAGGTGGTAGTTTGTCGTACACACGAATGACGTTATCGTATTCCTTATAGAATGAAAAGTAAGAAGGTATATGTGATATTATAATTAAATAAGTTTATTAATATTATAAATAATATATGTATATATATGTTAAATACATCATTATATACGACTATGATAAGCGGTGATGGAAAATAAATTACGTCGGTTGATGAGGGGATAGTTTGTCGTACACACGGTCAACAGTTTTGTTTCCCATTTAAGGGAGGAGAAGATGATTTTAGGTAATTAAATTAACATAAAAACATATAGATATATGTAATATATTAATTTTATTATATCATAATGTTTTAATAATATTTGAATGACATGGAAGAATAAATAAAATAAAATACTCAGTTTAACAACGTTACCTCTTATTTGGACAACTTCTTTAGGTTTGCACCAAAATCCTTCATAGTTTAGATTTATGATCAAAACAAGGATTATAAGATTAGTATAGGTAATTATGGAATTTATTTGAGCATTTATGGTCTGAAACAATGGGTTTTTTGAGTTTTTATAGGAGAGGAGAGAAAGTGACCTTTTATAAGTGGGGGAGAGGACACACTTAGATTTTTTAAAAAGAAAAAATTTCACCCATGTTTTTCTCATGAAAAAGGGAAAAATAGATTTTTTTAGAATTTTAAAATATTTAAGGTATAAATATGACCATAAAATAGAAATTATACAAGTTTTAGGTCATTTTTAACCCTTATATTTTTAGTTTAACCCCCTAGTAAACCTGCTTTTACCTTAACCACAGTAAATAATTTTTACTATTTTCACTATTAATTATGGTAAAACTTTAAGTAAAATTTATTAAACAGTATAAATTATGATTATTAAAAATAATAAATCCATTTTTCCAAATTAAACTCACATAATTTACATAATTTAATTTAAAATTAAACCTATAGACGTGTTAAAAAAATGGTTTTCCAAAAGAAAAACTTTCAAAAGTTAAAAAGTTTTTATATAAAAAATTAATATAAAATTGATTATAATAAAATAATTTTGATTAATTAATATATAATTGAACTAATTTTACTTTTAAAATTACATTAAAATAAAATGGGGCAGGTAAATAATTTAAACAAAAAGGCAGTTTTTAATAAAAATCAGTAATTTTAACTATTCATCGAAAAATGAAAATTTTTAGAAAAAATACAAAAAATTCACCCTGAGATAATTTTATATAATTATTTAAAAAATTAATTTAATTTTTTAAAATAAATTTTATAGAATTAGTAAAATCTAATTTTATATTATGTGTACAAAACGCAACTAAACCTCCTTTTTGAAAAATATTGTTTTTGAGAAAACATTTCTTTTTCTTTCAAATGGATCTTATTTTATTTATAATCATTAGATAACCTTTAAATTTATTTTATACATCTATAAATAAAATATTGTTTTCATGATTTATTTAGTCTTATTCATACCCATCTAGTTTATATGTCCATGTTTAAATAATAATATTTTTATAGATTATCATGTTTCGTTTAAACCCAGTGTTGTGTGCATCACAAGATATCGAAGAGATTGGATTTATTTAAAAGGAAATATATCAAAAATTATTTGGGTGTTACATTATTTCCCCATTAAATAATTTTTCCCTTGAAATTTTATATTACATATTAAGGTAAAAACATGTGAGGGTACTTCTACTTCATCACCTCTTCTGGTTCCCAAGTTGCATCCTCGAACTTGTGGTTTCGCCACAGCACTTTGACCAAGTGAGTTGTATTTTTTCATAGAAATTTGTATCTATGATCTAATATCTCCATTTTATTCTCATCATATGAAATGTATTTCTCCAATAGTACCACATCTGGATTTAGTACATGTGAGAGGTCTAGTATGTACTTCCTCAAGAGGGATACATGGAACACATCATGTACTTTAATATGTTAGGTGGGAGTTATATTCAATAGGAAACCTCTACGATGTGATCTAGGATCTCAAATAGGTTGATTTATCTAGTATTAATCTTTCCCTTTTCCCAAATCTCATGACTTTTTCTATGGTGAAATAAAGAGGAACACCTTATCTTTAACCTCAAACTTCAGGTCTTGTCAACGGTTGTATGAAAAGGTTTTATATCAAATTTTCATTAATTTAATGTGATTGTGAATGTTTTATACATTCTATATTATCTCTTGAAAAATATTAGGTCACGTAATAATCTCCTATCCAAATTTATCTCAGTATTTTGGATTCCAACATCGCTTCCCATACAGAGACTCATAAGGTTCCATTTGAATGTTGGAATGGAAACTGTTTTTATATGAGAATTATAATAAGGAAATGTGTTGATCCAAATATCCTTATAAATACATTGAAAAATACTTCATTATATCCTCTATATTTTAAATGGTTCTCTCATACCGACCATCCATTTGAGGGTGACAAGTAGTACTAAAACTGAGTTTTGTATCCAAATATTATTTAATACTTCTCCATAACCTTAAGGTAAACCTCATATATCAATAAAATACAATATAGATTGGAACACCATGTAATATTATCACTTATATTATTTATATCTTAGCAAGTTGTTCAATAGATAAATATTCTTGGATAGAAATGAAATGTGTCGAATTTGTAAGATGATCGACTACCACCCAAATGGAATTATTACCTTTAGGTGTCCTATGGAGTCCTATGAAAAAATTCATGGTTATGTTTTTAAATTTACATAGAGTTATGGGAAATTATTTCATCATAACCTTATACTTCTATCATTCATCTTTGACTTTTTGGCATACCAATCATCAAGAAAAAATTCAATAATCTCCCTCTTCATGTTATCCCACCAGAATTGTTTCTTTAAATATTTATACATCTTAGTGATTATTGGATGAATAGAGAAGGATGATATGTGCACATCATCTAGAATATCCCTATTCATATATGTTTTTTATGGGACACATATCATATTTCCAAACCTTATAACGTAATTTTCAACAAAGTTGAACTCTTGAATATGCACTACCTTTTTTGTATCACTTCATCATATTTATGGGCCTCCTTGATCCTTTGAATAATGGATGTTTGAGCGGTTATTTGAGAAAAATAGGATGAATATACTCTTATTATTCCATATACATCATTTTCAAATATAAAAATATTATATCCTTATGAATTATTATCATTGATAAAATTTTCAAATCTTTTCTACTTTTAGCATCTGCCACTTTGTTTTTATATAATGATAATGGATTGATCAATCATAGTCCTTGATCATCTCTACCCATATTAACTGGTGCATATTAATTTACTTATATTTGAATATATATTTTAGGCACTTGTGATCCATATATATTTCACACTTCACCCCATAGAGATAATTTCACCAGATCTTTAATCCAAAGATCGCTACAGCCAACTCTAGATCATGTGTTGATAGTTTTATCATGAAATTCTAGCTTACTTAATTCATGGGTTATCACTTTATCATTATTCATTATCACACAACTGAAACCTTTATTTGAAGCATCTTTTTATGCCACAAAAAGTTCTCCACTTGAGGGTATCATGAGTACTGATGTATTGATAAGCCTATTTTTTTAACTCCTTAAATGTCACGAACAAGCCTGAGTCGACCCTGAACCGGTCACCCAGGCCAGCCCGCGACAAGTCCCGAGAGGCGTTCCCGATCCTCCCGGGATGGTGACAAGCACCAAGGGCATCAATAGAGTACACAAGGGAACGATTTAGCCCATATATAGACAATCAAACAAACATCGGAAATAAACGGACAACCCAAAATGAATTTATATAAAAATTGAACAAAATATTTTTTATACAAGAAACTAAATGTAGAACAAAAACAAAAACTCAAATGAACAATACCAATGACCAACTAACTCCATGTGACACTTCTGGTCACTCTCCAACACAATGATCAAAAGTCACCCAAGGTGATCGAACTAAAGATGAAACCTGCACAAGGGCTAAAAAAAGAAGAAGACTATAGGCGTGAGTATTAAAACTCAGTAGGTTAGCCCGATATTCTATTCCCAATGCACATTCCTTTAAAATAAATGAAACATAAATTTATAGTTTGAAATTCAAGATATGAAAGTATGGTTTTCAAATGAGGTTCCATGCTATAATAATTATCAAACAAAAACATGCATGTTTAATAAACAAAAATGCAAGTAACTATTTTTTTTCAAAGAGGTGCAACTTCAAAATGAACATAGATTTCAAGAGGGATTATTTAAATAATTTTAACATTAAAATAAATAACACATAATACTGAATTTACCAACCAAACACACCGTATGCCGACGGTGAGTACAAAATAGCCAACGAGCACTAGTCACGGGAATACCCCTAGGCACTAGTTAGTTGTGAGCCCCAGGTACCTCGTATCTCGGTGAAAGTAACCATAATAAATATCCATTCTCGTGCACGAGCCACTAGTAGGGAACATACCCATAACCTAGTGGTCCTCAATCATCATCATAATCATAGTTTAGTTAGTGTTGTCATTGTCAAACTTGCTACATGAAACAGGGGCCAACCCCCACAGAATCACTAGCATACTAGTACACGTCCGCCCACCTAGATACCCAGGATCCCCTTTAGTGCTCAATCAAGTTACAAATATTATCAAATACACATTTCACATCCACATTACATTCCAAAACCATAAAAACACAAACAACCCATAATCTTTCTTCACATTTCTAACACTAATCAACAAACCACTAAATATTTTCGTAAAACAATTTCATGAAGTGTATTGAGGTTTTGCACATAAAACTATTTCAAAAACACTCTGTAAATTATAAACACACATCATAACCAAACCAAATCATATTTTTCAGCCCAATAAACATTTAATAAAATCATTTAATGGACCATAAAACAATCCCAATTGCACACCTTGTTATATACAAGTAAAACACTCCTTCATTTCTAGGAAATGCCAAACGGGCCTTTAAACATTTTCTCAAAACTAACCTTTGATGAAGGTATGAATTTTAATTTTATTAATGATCTATATAAACATCATTTACGGCAGAAAACCTCATTCATAAATCTCTTATAATACTCAGGTTACATATTCAAAACACCACCATTTTCGTAAAGAAGTGAAACGGTCCATTTTTTTGGCAACTCCGGCCAAAATATGTTGTAAATCAAAACCCACTTGTTTGTAAAAACAAATACAAATTGGAAATCAATATAAGTACCCAAAAATACCATTTATAATTCTTCCAATTCCTTTATAAATCCAATCAAATAACTTTTAAATCACACATCACACATAAAAGCCAACCGGGAAATTTACCGAACACATGACAAGCCCTTTTTAAACAAAACAATTTATTTTAAGTACATGAAAAGGAATAAAACACCAATTGAAAGCCATATTTTCATTCAAGATACTGTAACATGTTAAAAATACCATATACCAGATTATAAACCTCACAAAATATTTGCAAAAGATAACGGAACATTTAAACAAACACTTGTTGAGAACTTTCATGACAAAACAACACTACCATCACAAACCAATGATTAAACAACCACTTTGAACACCAATAAAATTTTCCAAAGGATGAAAAACAATAATAAACATATATTTCTGGTGTTAAATATAATAAAATGATGAAACTTAAATAATAAAGTCATGTGCAAGGGGTATCCTACCTCAAATCTTTGGCGTAATTGAAACGCACACCCGAAATCACCCGCCGCGGGTTTATAAACCATAAAACTATAAATATCAGACCTAAACAAACATAAAACCCATCAAAAAACATTTTATAACAAAACCCTAGGTCTATAAAGACTAGGGTACAATATAAAACCAAGAAATAATGAAAGGAGGGGGAAGAGGAAGAAGAAAGGAGAAGGAATCTCACCTTTCATCATAGAAAACTCTTCATCTTCCATTATATCTGAAGCCCTAGAGAAAAGGTAATGGATTGAAAATTATTGGAGAGACTCCTAAGGTCTTGAAGAACCAGGGGAAGAAGATTTGTGGCCAAAAGAATACGAATTGAATGAGTTATGGGTGAAACAAGTTACCTTCTCAATTCTGGACGTTTTGAGGAAACCAGAGAACATTCGCCCTAATAAGCGACCAATTTGATCTCCAAAGAGGTAAAATCGATTATGAGGGTTAGTATAGGGTTATTGGATTCTAGTGGGAGGTGGAATCACCGAAAAATAGTAAAATATGAAAAAGATATAAATGAAACAAATTAATTTTTTAAAACAGGAAATGGGCCCATGGGCTGACCCAATACCTAAATAAGTAACCCAAATTCACCTGGCTTATGAATTTATAATGGGTCCAAAAGGATAACTAAATTTTAATATATCAGTATAGGATAATTGGGAATTTTAATGGGAGAAAAAGGATGAAAAACAAAAGAGTTATAAAAGAAACAAATTCGGTTTTTAAAACTAGGAATGGGCTCACGGTTGGCCCAAATCATGAAGTAACCACCCTTTCTTCAAAAACTACTAAACAAACAATGGGGATCCCAAATTAGGGTGGTTAGACATATATGAAACTTAAAAACTCAAGATTTATCTCATCAAATACCCATGAAAAGGATTGGTATTTCTAATGGGCCGGATCGATACAATGACAGAAAAGAAAAAAAAACCGTGTGTGACATTAAATCTCTCTTCATATTCACTAGTCAAGAAAAACTTTACTCCCTTTCCTACCGCCTTGTCAACCAACTTAATTCATTTTCCATAACTACTTATCACAAATATATATAACAATGTTTTTAATATATATATATATATATATGATATTTATAATATAATTAAACTTATTTAATTATAATATCACATATACCTTCTTACTTTCCATTCTATAGAGAATATGATAACATCGCTTGTGTGCATAGAAGACTGCCATCTCGCAAGTCAATGTGATTCATTTTTCATTTAGAATTTAAATGGAATGTAATTAGTATTAGTTTTATGTTTATATATTATATTTATGACACATTAATAATTTTTTAAAATAAATATATCATATAATTTCTTTCATTATAATTCATTGAATAAATGATAACGTTGTTCGTGCATACGATAAACTACCACCTCATGAAGTGATGTGATTTGTTTTTATTATTGAATAACATGGATGATATATGTAAGGGTGTTTAAAGAAATAAAATTATATTTATGAAATAATTATTATCCTAGAAAGATAAAATAACACTTACCTTCTTTCCATCATGATCTTTGAAAAATGGAAAGGTTACTCATACGTGTGTACGGCCTACCTTCTCCATAATTGTAACATAGTTCATTTTTCATAACCATATTTCATTGTTGGTTTAAAAATTATAATTAAGGTATATAAATGATAATTATTTCATTTTTACCATTATTTATATGATTAAAAAAATCTATTTGACCTTATTCAATTTACTAAAGTGATTTTGGACATATGATCAGTTTATCATTAAAACATACAACGTGAAATTAATTGGTTAAGTAATTGAATATGACATGGTAAAAAATAAAATTAATGGAATAATAAATTTTAATAATGTTATTAATCAAGTAAATAATTAACATAAGTTTATTATTTAAGGATATAAATAACACATGTAAAAAATCGGGCTCGAGGTAAGGGATTTTTCTAACCCATCCCTTTATTTAGGTTATGATTGTTCTCTATATAACCCACTTTATCTCTCTTTAAAGTTATGGAATGATTCAGAATTCTATATATATGTTTCTCACATTTATATTAATATTATTCTACCTTCCTTTTTCAAGGTGATATATGCCTTATAACCATCTCTCAAATTCTTCTTTAAGGAATCTCTTTTGATTATGTTATGAGATAAGATTATGCAACCCATTTCTTTCCATGGGTAATTTTTATGTTTATTCACTTTTATTTATATCCTTATATGGAACACATATACATGTACATGAAATAAATTTTATGGGTGGAACAAAAATTATATATCCCTGTAATTCATTGGGTAGCATTTTAGTCTAGGACAGTCTTTGATTACATTTGTCTTAGAAGGGTTTATATATATCCCTTTTATGGTAATAATATTCCCAAATAATGATAATTCCTTCATCAAAAACTCACATTTATTGTACCTTTCACATATCTTATCCTTTCTTAATGACTTTATCATAGTATTCAAATGCTTCCCATGTTCCTCCTTACTCTTTTATTATATCAAAATATCATCTATAAAGACTATCGAAAATGTATCGAGGTAATACCTAAAGACTCTATTCATTAAGTTCATAAATATCATTGGATCTTTAGTGAGTCTAAAAGGAATCAATATAAACCCATGGTGTCTATGCCTTTTTTGGAAGTTATTTTTGGGAATATCTTCCTTCTTTACCCTTAATTGGTGATATCCTAACCTAAGGTCCACCTTAGAGAAATATTGAGACCAATGTAGTTGATTAAACAAGTCATATATCCATGGAAGGGGATACCTATTCTTTATCATGATTTTTTTTAAGCTCGCGATAATTAATGAAGAGGTTCATTGACTCATCATTATTCTTAATGAAGAGGATCGATGCATGACATGGTGAAGCACTTGGGCATAAAAACCCTTTATCCATATTCTTCTATAGTTGCTTCTTTATCTCCACAAGTTCATAAATGTCTATTCTATATAGATTATTCTATTTTGGAAAATATACAAGTATAATATCGATTGAAAATTAAACCTATTTTCTAGTAGGAAGACCATAAAACTCTTCAGTAAATACATTGGTATAATCGCTCACAATGGTAATATCTTCAAGCATGATATTTTCCTTGGTCTCAATCATTTGATCAAGATAGGCTTACTCTGAAGCTAAAAAATTTCCATGATTTATATAATGATATCAAATAAGATTAATCATCCTCCTTAAACTTGTATATAATTATAGGTTGATTCATTATTGGGAGGGTGATTTCCTTCTCTTGGAATTTTATATTGGATCTATATAAGGAAATATAATCTATGACCAAAATTGCATCAAATTACACTAAAGGAAGTATCACATGGTTTGATGGGAATTTTTTTCTAGAGAATATAGGAAAGGTATGAGTTATATTCTTGGGATTTTATAATTTACTCATTCATCATCTTTACTGATAACTAAACTTCCAAGTTTTGATGTGGTTCTTGAATAGTTCTACTAAAATTCCATGGTACGAAAGAATGTGTAGAACCAAAAAAAAATTACATTTGTTATTATTGAATGAATAACTAGTGTATCTATCACCACTTCATTATTAGGATCCACCTCTGTAGTTGTGATGGCATAATATCACCCTTTCTCTCTAGGCCTTAGAGGTTGTTATCAATAGTTTTCATCAACAACTCTTATCTTAGTGCATTGGTTCATATATTGTCTTTGTTCCTTGAATTTGTAACACTATAAAATAGGTTGAGGGTTGGTTATAGTGGTCCTTTATTCCATCAAATTGGTGAGTTTCTCCCATTAGAAATCACTATCTAGGTGACATTCCTTCCTACACCTAAATCGCTTCCTAGTCCCATTTACAAAATTTTCTAGATTCTTCTTCCCATGCGATTGATAAGTGGGATGTTGGAATTTATTTCCACTATTATATTTCTCCATCATGCCACCAGACTTAAAATCAATTTTCCATTTCTTATCCCCATGATATCCTTGATATTCACTGATCTCCATCATAAATTTTAGGGTACATCGTACAATTTCCTTATAGTTGTTGAATTCCTGATTTTCTAAATCTTTTCACAGACTTGAATTTATCCCACTAAAGAACTGTTCAACTTTACTTTTAGGGTAGATAAAAATCTAGAGGAATATCAGGAAATTATTTTAAAGTTTTCTTCAAAAACCCTAATAGATTCATCATCCTTTTTCTTAAGTCTAAGGAAATCCCTATCAATTTTAAGTCAGAGAGTGTGAGGAAAATATTTGTTGAAAACAAATCTGAAATTACTTCATCTCTATCTCTTTGATATCTTCCCCATGCTTCATATTTTTTATAAACATCTTCCATTGATCTAATTATACCACCATATGATAAAAATCCAATGAAACCTTCCCTTGTTCAAATCATTGAAGGACTCTAAATATTTTTTCAATGCAGTTGATCCATTGTTCCACAATTAAATAATCAGAAGATCCACTGAATGTTAGAGTCATTTTTCATATAAAGGTTTCAGTTGAAACTTTCTATATCTTGGGGGGATTAGATCATTCCTCTTGATTCAAGTATGATATCAGAACTTGAGTTATCTGAGGAAGTATTTTCATGAAGCTCCTATCTCCTACTTTCATCGGGTTGGGTATCTCATTTTTTCAGTTGTCACATTTCCCCTCACAATGGTTATTGACTTGACTTCTCTTATTTCCAACCATTTGACTAAAATAAAATAATAATTGGGGATGATTATTTTTAAACTAGTAAACACATACATGGGAAAATATAAACATTAAAGGGATAACACATAAATGACATATATTCCTTAACTTATGAATTTATAGGTTTCAACCTAAGTTATTCATGATTTATTTCCTAATATAAAATATTATGGGATTTTTTTCCTTCATAAAGGTTTGTAAAGAGTTTGTGAATTTCCAAAACATATCCCCTAGGAGTTTCAATCCAGATGTATAGTAAGGCCCATTATCATGTACTAGGTAATGCTCAAGTCAAGCCTAACATGCCTTTTTTGGATTTATTACCCCTAGGTACATCTGTTCCATAAACATGTCCACTTGCAGTATCTAGATAGAGATGTAATTTTTCAAAAACCACTCACTCTATACTTTACCAATATTCTAGGATATTTTTATATACATTATATTATACTTATAATTATCCTTAGACTTGTCCTTAGGGTTCTCACAAAGGTTTTCTCATCTTAATTTCCAAAGGTTAACTATACCTTTCCTATGATATAAACTATGGATACCCAAGCCTTTTATACATATTAGTACATGATTCTTAAACATATATATCCAATAATTACTATATAATGATCATAAATTCCTAGTGTATTTGGAATACTAGGTTCATAATACATAAATGGAAACTAAAACATGGCATCGTTATTTTATTCTCTATAGTGAGATCCTAAAATCCATTTGCGATATTAAATTTTTATTGGATAACCTGGGTAATACATGAAATAAAGGGTGATATAAAAGTCCTATTAAGGGAATGAACATGATAAGGAAGTATACTATGTGAGTTAAAGTTATAACAATATATCATAAAATATAAGGAAAATGAGTAAACAAATGAGAGAATAACATAAGTAGCATGGTATAATGAGATCATGGAAACATAATAAATTGTAAATGATATAAAACATGATATAAATAGAATTCCATGATAGCTTTTAAGACAACATCACATGGTGGAAAAATCCCCATAATGAATTAGGTTCACTCCCTAATCTCATACATGACATCTCATGAGACTAGAACATTAAATAATTAATTAGACAGGTATATAATTATAGTACCACCCATCACATTAATTTAATTTACATAAATATGTGTTCCACATATGGATATCAATCATAAGGCATAGACATAATAATTTCCCATGGAAATAAATGGGTTGAATAATCTTGTCACATAACATAATCAAAAGAAATTCATTAAATAAATAATTTGAGATATGGTAATAAGGAATATATTATCCCATAAAAGGAATATATAATAATATAGGTATACATATGATATACATATATAAAAAATTTAGAATCATTCCATAACTTTAAAGAGTGATAAAGTGGGTAATAGAGATAATGTTCATAACCTGAAGAAAAGGACGGGTTAGAAAGATCCCTTACCTCAATCCTAATTTTTCATTTTCATTATTTATCTCCCAAAATAATAAACTTTCATTAATTATTTAAGTGCCTAAGAATATTTTTTAATTTTATTATTCCTTTTATCTTATTTTTTACCATGTCATATTCAATTACTTAACAAATTAATTTCACATTAGACTTTTTAATGATAAACGATTCACGTGACCAATATCACTTTGGTAAATTGACTATGGTCAAAGAGATTAGTTTTTAATCATCTAAATAATGGTAACCATGAAATAAATTTCATTTTTATATATAAATTATAATTTTTAAACCAACCGTGAAATATGGTTATAAAAAATTAACTATGTTACAATCATGGAGACAGTAGATCATATGTATGCATGAGTAACATTTCCATTTTTCAAATATAATAATGGAAAGTATGTAAGTGTTTTTTCATTTACAGAATGATAATTATATCATAAATATTATATTATTTTTTTAAATATTGTCACTCATACCATCCATGTGATGCGTTAATAAAAATGAGTCACATCGCTTCGCAAGGCGATAGTCTGTCATACACATAAATGATGTTATCATTTATTCAATGGATATTAAGGTAAGAAATTCTATGATATATTTATTTTAAATAATGATTGATATGTCATTAATTTTATAACAACCCTGATCTTTATTTAATATTTAAACATGATTTATTATATAAATTTTCACTTAATACAACTCTGAAGATTGAGATTTCTAGTGAATTGGGAAATTAGGAACATTACTTAACAACTTAAAACATTAAATAAAGCAACATCTTTATTGAAAACTTATTAGATATGACAACAACATTCCTTCATATTTAACACTGTATGGGACAACCTAAGGACATACATAAGAAAGAGTTGAGCTATAAAGCCCAGTAAGGGAGTAAACATGGCATAACATGAGGATAACAATACATGTTAGACAAGGAATATCAACAAGGCATAAAGGAACATGAATAATAAGGAATGATTTAGCATGATAATCATAACATGGGAAATGTGGAAACAACTTACAACATTGCATCATAAACATAAGTCAAAGCTAAATTGCCAAGACTTCATGGTAGAAACAATTCCCATAAAAATCAGGTAAACCCATGTCCCAACATGACGTATCATGATATTAAACATTACCCAATTCATTGGAGTGCTATCAGGGTGAACACTTCATAAACATTTCAATCTCATTCTTAAGTGTTCCATATATATCATATAACATGGATTCATTCGATACCATAATTTTATTTTGCGATCTAGAAATGTGGAATACATATATGTAAGTCCTAAATTAATAGGATTATGTTCATAAAGGTTAATACCCTTGATAAATAAATGGGTATGGTATTCACTACACTATTATCTTGGCATGGAAAATTGTGGTGCAATTTTGGAAGAATAACAATGTCATATAGAAATTCATAAAATGGGTTGATGAGGGATAAATGGGTCTCCCATCACATAGACATGAAATGGATAGTAAGAGGAATATTTAATAACATATCCTAACATAGGTAAAAGGAAATTATAAGACATAAAATAAAAGTGATGCTTGATAAATGAGACAAGTGGAAGATCCCTTACGGAATTTTGACATAGTAACGGGTGGGCTTAAAAGATCTTAGGGGGGTTAATGGGTCTCACAATAGGCATGTATTCAATAATGGTTTGTTTCTTAGACTCAATCATTTGAGATAGATACACTTTCTCATAGTACAATAATATCCATGCTTGAGATGATGTTGATAAAAAAGATTCATCCTCCTCCTTGAACTTGTATATAATAGGGGGTTGATTCACCATATAGAGAGTGATTTCCCTCTCATAAAAATTTATGTTGGATCTATATAGGGAAAGCCAATACATGCCTAAAATTACATCAAATTCCACCAAGGAAAGTATAGCAAGGTTTGCTGGGAAGTTAAATCCACAAATTGTGATAGGGGAGGAGTTATATATATGGGATTCAATAATTTCCCCATTTTTTCTTCACTCACATATCTACTTCCACGATTTGTGGTGGTGTTTGAATAGATATACTAAACTTTTGTGATTTAAAGGAATGCGTATAACTATGGATGATAACCCTACCATTCACTTTTTGATTCCGATTATACTTTATCCCATATATACTTAGCGATGATTATTCTAAACTGTTAAACACATAAAAGGGAATCCAATGACATTAAAGGGATAACTTATAAATTACATTTATCTTCATAACTTATGTATTTATGGCTTCAGTCTATGTTATCCATGATCTATTTCCTTACATATATTATTATGGGATTTTTTCTATTTTTCCCTTAATAATGGTTTGTAATGAGTTTATGAATCTACCAAAGTATGTCCCCTGGTAGTGTCAAACCAGGTGCACAATAAGGCATGTTGTCATGTACCAGGTTTCCCTGAGTCAAGCTCAGAACACCTTGTAGGTACATCTATGTCAGAACCGCATCTACTTGTATTATCCATACAGGGATGTATTTTTTTGATAAACCAATTAGAATATACTCAATAAAAATTAGGGATTTTCTATTATACTTTGTCTTATACCTATGTTTTTTAACTAGGGTTTTCTAATTCTAATCCCAAAAATAATTAAACCTCTCTTTGATACCAGCTATAACAACCCTGATCTTTATTTCATATTTAAAACTGATTTATTATATAAAATTACACTTAATAAAACTCTGAATATCAAGAGGTCTAGTTTATTGGGAAATTAGAAACATTACATAACAACTTAAAAAATGAAATATAACAACATCTTTATTGAATACTTTTTTTACATGACCACAACATTTCTTTGTACTTGACACTACATGGGATAACCTGAGGATATACATAAGGGGTGAGTTATAAATCCCAGTAAGGGAGTAAAATTGGCATAACATGAGGATAACTATACATTTTATACAAGGAATATCAATAATTCATAAAGTAATATGAATAATAAGGAATTATTTAGCATTATAATCATGACATGGGAAATGTGGCAACAACTTATAACACTACACCATAAAATAAGTCAAAGATAAACTGCCAATACTTCATGGTGGAAAAAAGTCCCATAAATTAATTAGGTAAACCCCTTTCCCAACATGATTTATCATGATACTAAACATTACCCAATACATTATAGAGATATCATGGCGCACCCTTCATAAACATTTTAATCTCATGCTTAAGTGTGCCACATATATCATATAACATGGATTCATTCAACACCATAATTTTATTCCATGATATATAAATGTGTAATACATACATGTAATTCCTCAATAAATAGGATTATGTTCATAAAGGTTAATACCCTTGATAGAGAAATGGGTATGGTATTCACTACACCATTATCTTAGCATGGAAAATCGAGGTGCAATTTCAGCAGCATAATGACGTCATATAGAAATTCATAAAATGGGTTGATGAGAGAGAAATGGGTGTACAATCACATAGACATGAAATTTATAGTAATAGTAATATTTAAGAAGATATAAAAACATATGAAAAAATAAATTATAATATATAACATAAAAGGGGTGATTGGTAAAGGAGATGGGTGGAAGATCCCTTTCAGAATTTGGATATAGTAACGGGTGGCATTAAAGGATCATAGGGGGGATTAATGAGAGTGAAAGGAATATACCATAATTTATAAATCAAATAGATAGTAATGGGATCAGGTAAAATCATATCCCAACATATGAAAATGGAATTTAAGAAGCATAATATAAGAAAAAGTTCTTGAATGGAAATATGAAGAGAGAAATCCCTTACTTGGTTGTGTGACTCCAAAGGCTTAGGAGAGGCTTATTGGGAGATTGGGGGTGAATTTTTAGGACTATAGAGAGTACATATTAGATTTTTTACAAGATTAAAGGAGTTTTAGTGAAGATAAATGGGATCTTGTGTGGGTTTATATAGGAAATGAGGGGGGTTTCTTTATTATTTTGGTTTTAGGAACTTCATAATAAAATATTCAAAACCAAAAACCAAACCATTGATTTTTTCTATGGTTTCTGGAAAATGGGATTTAATTAAATTATTTTATAAGTCCAAGATCTTAACATATAAAAATAATGTTCTTTTTTATGTGGAAGTGAGTCACACTCTTAAGGAAATGATTTTAAAATCTTAAAATATATTATATGTCTTGGAGGATTAACTAAGGCTTTATAAAATAAAACAAATAAACTCAAAATTAAAATATTTTAAATAAAAAACATATATTAATCTGATTTTAACTTTAATAGTATTTATTACATCACTATTGGGCCATTATGATGTTATAAAATACACTGTATATTTATACGGTATTTAATTTTTACCCAAAAATTCGACTGTCTCAAAAAATTATGAAAAGTTCACCATTGGGTAATTTTGATGTCTTTATTCCAAAAATAATATTCATTTTATCTAAATAATTTTCTAAATATGTTAATTTTTACTTTTAAAATAAAAAAAGATATTTATTGAAAATTGATGGGTTTTGATAAAACAGATTTCAAATCTTAATAAAAATTAATTTTCACTGCATAAAAATTATAGGATAATTTATATTTAATAAAATTTATTTTTTAATAATATTTTATTAAAATATTATTTATTTTAAAAATACATTAATTCATAAAAATAAATTTCTTAATTAAATTTGAATATTAACCAAAAATACTACTTGTGCTTTAAAAATCATTTACAAAGTAACAATAATAGGAATAAAAATATATTCATTATTCTATAAAAAATAATGCACATAATATTATTGGTAGGGTCTTAATACATATCCATTTATTACACCAACATATTCCATAAGATTAAGGTGTGCGATAGTGGGGCTTTCATGGGGTTTTTTAGTGAATAGGGTTTCGGTCGTGATCTCGATGAGCTTGAAATTATCTCGTAAACGGTTTAAATCATGCTTAATTTGTTAGATATATTCTTGGGTTTGGTATAGGGAAAATCCTAGAAATGTTATCTCCCTTGGAAGCTCTGATAAATGGACTTCATAGGGTATGATCCTTCTTTTTGTGGTTATCACTTCCTTTATTTGTGCCAAAAGGATTTATTAAAACCCTATATTTATACTAGTCATGTAGTCATTGTTCAGTGGTTATATTATCAATGGTAAATATACTTAACAGTAATTTAAAATCTATTTGGATATAATAAAATAAGTGAACGTGTTTTCTATAACCATAATACATTTAATTAAGTCAAAATAAAGGGAATTTTATTCATAAATTTTCGAGTCATTAAAAATTTAATATATAAATATCAAATTAATCCTTATTACCTTCCATATAAAGCATAAATAAAAAATGATTCACATCGCTTCGCAAGGTGGTAGTTCATCGTACATATGAAAAACATTATCATATTCTCTACGGAATGGAAGGTAAGAAGGTATATGTAATATTATAATTACATAAGTATAATTATATTATAAATATAATATATATATATATATATTTAATATATCATTATATCCATCCTCAAGAAGTGATGATAGAAAACTAATTATGTTGGTTTGCGAGGCGGTAATCCACCGTACACACAATCAATGGTTTTGTTTCTCATTCAAGGGAGGGGGAGATAGTTGTAGGTAATGAACTTACATAAAAACATAAAATCATATTTAATATAATAAGGTTATTATATGATCATGTTTTAATAATATTTGTATGAGTTGTAAGAATAAATAATATAAAACTCTCAGTTTATGGACATTACCTCATATTTGGACAACTTCTTTAGGTTTACACCAAAATCATTCCTAGGTTGGATTTATAAGAAAAAAAAGGACTATAAGATTAGGGTAGGGAATTATGGAAGTTATTTGGGTTGGTATTATTAAAACCAATAGGTTCTAGATATGTGGAAAGTATAGGAGAGGGTGTCCTTTTATGAGTGGGGGAGTGGACACACTTGGAATTTTTGAAAAGAAATAATTCCACCCATATTTTTCAAATGAAAAAAGGATAAAAAATGGATCATTTTATAACATTATATGATTTAAGGTTTAAATATTACCATAAATTATTAATTATATAAGTTTTGGTTCATTTTTGACCCTTATATTTTTAATTTAACCCCCTGGTAAACCTGTTTTTACCTTAACCATGGTAAATAATTTTTACTATTTTCACTATTCATTATGGTTAAAAATCTAGTTGACCTTATTAGAAAATATAAATTATTAATATTAAAAATATTTAATACATTTTTTCAAATTCAAAACACATAAATGCTATAATTTAATTTAAAATTAAATTCACAGATGTGTCGAAAAAATGGTTTTCCAAAAGAAAAACTTTCAAAAGTTGAAAAAGTTTTTATATCAAAATTAAATATGAAATTAATTATAATTACCTAATTTAGATTAATTAATATATAATTTTACTAATTTTACTTTTAAAACCAAATTAAAATAAAATTAGTCTTGTAAATAATTTAAACAAAAAGGTCATTTTTAATAAAAATCATTATTTTTTACTATTCATTAAAAAATGTAAGTTTTTACAAAAAAATTATAAAAATTTACCTTAATATAATTTTTATTTTACTATTTTAATAATTAATTTACTTTTTTAGAATAAATTTTCTAAAATTAGTAAAAAATAATAATTTTAAATTATGTGTACAAAGTGTGACTAAACCGCCTTTTAGAAAAATACTATTTTTTAGAAAATATTTCTTTTTCTTTCAAATGGTTATTATTTTATTTCTAATAAGTATATAACCATTGAATTTATTTTATACATTTTTAAACCATATAATTTTTTATAATTTAGCTAGTCCTATTCATACCCAGCTAGGTTATAATGTCCATGTTTAAATAATAACATTTTATTACAGTGTAGTGTTTTATTTAAACATGGTGTTACGTGCATTGAAAGATATCAAATAGATTGAATTTACTTAAAAAGAAATATATTATAAAGTATTAGGGTGGTACACATGCTATCTAAATTAGATCTATGAGATATATTTGGAAACTCTTGAAGGAAAAACACACCTTACTGGAAGACACCTTAGATAAGGGAATTGAACTCGTGAATAGGGGATCGTGCCCTGGGATCAGGGAAGTACCTGGCCCCATAAAAGTTCAATTCATAGATATAGGATCACACCTTGAACCATAGGGGGATACTTGACTCTATCTTTATTATCCCATATGATTGAATCGCATTCCCCATTTGTAGGTAATGAGATACCTGGCCTTGCCTAGGATAAATGAATAGAGGATCGCAACCTCAGGCCCTATAGGGGGATACCAGGTTATATCCATAATCGACCCATAAACAAGGGATTTAGTAGCCTAAGTAATAAGGTGGGATACCTAACCTTAACCAGGAGGATTAGAGGCTTTATTTACATATCCCATATGGAACCCTTCTCAAAAAGGACAACTTGAATGTCCTAATCTGAGAAAAAGGGGAGTACACGGCATGTCAAAGGGGTACACAGGGTGTTATCCCAAGTCTAAAACCTAGTCATGTTACACCAATCTACATGGTATTAAAAATAATAATTGTATGGTGTGTGAGTTTGATCACACGATGTGTAGATCTAGTTATGGCACTCGGTGTGTGCCTCAATTACCCAAGTCATGTTCCTCTAAGGTCACACGGTGTGCAGACCCTCCACACAGCATGTGAGATCATTCAAGGTTCATGATCATGTATACATTGAAAAAATAAAGATAGTTACCTAGGGTTATATGGAATTTGGGTCTCTCCCAAAATCCATGTGATATTTTTCTCACTTAAAAACCCTAGCACCACACAAACAAGACACATGGAATGTGTTCTTCCAAACTGCACACCATGCAGTCAATAATTTTCTATAAACACTACCTATCCTACAATATTTACTTATTTCTATATCCTTTTAATGACTTCCATTTAAAACCCCACAATCCTTGTTATATGATATCGATTCCAAGTGGGAATGTGTATTTAGGCCACCGGTCGTTGGAAAATCAAACTCTCATCACTTCCTCAAATATTCATCAAGATAAAATTTCATCACCCATCGCCCCCTTAGATTTAACAAATTTCATCAACCATCCTTGATCTTGAATATATTAATCCAACAATGATCATGTAGCAACATACCACGTATCTTATCATGAATCGCTCATCAATTTAGTCTGTGAAAAAGGTTGAATCACCATCTAAATGAAATACCAGTGACTAATTCATGATGAAAGGAGGGAGAATCCATAAACCAAAAATTTGAGTGATAAATGATGACTATACTCAATATGGTCATTTTTTATGGAAAGAAAATTGAGGAATCAATGAAGAAATGAAAATTATAAAGCTGAATAAATTTTTAATTCCTAATTTTTGGAAAAGAATAAATTGATATGTCATTGATTTGGTATTTCCTAGATTATATTATTAAAATAATTAATATTAAAATGAAATTATGTCAAATACAGGGATAAATTTATAAAATAATATCCCTACCTCATCATTTAATCTATTTTTGTTGATAAACGAGTTTGTGACAATGCCATTGGAAATCCCCATCAATTCCATTATCAATCCATGAGTTCCACTAAATCTAACCATCATCCCTTAAATTTCATCATAGTGGCTCTCCCTCCCAATAGATCTCTTAGGGATATACATCTAGCCATGAATATCCAACATAATTAGTTTTAAATAGATCATTTCTATGATTAGACAATTAATTAGACAAATAAATTAATCAATGAATTTAATTAATTAATTAAATCTACTATTTGTTGGTGGTTGAACATAATCTTAGGGTCATAGGTAATCAATAATTAATCTATTCCTAAGATAAAACCTACATTCCAAATCTAATTAAAATCTTGGTTTCCCCATGTGAGACTAAGTTAGGAAAGAAATCTTTTATTTTTTAAATAATACATGTTTTTTAGTTAATATATTTAATATTTTTAATATATCAACATCGACACTCAAAACTCCTTGAAAACTCTATGACTAGTTTCATAATTATAAGGGTCTAATAATAAAAAATGGAGCTATTAAACTCTCCCCACCTTTAATTATTTTCATCCTAAAAATAGATAACTACTCAAACATGTGAGGATATTGAGCTTGTATCTGATTCTCCAACTCCCATGATCTCTTTTAAATATTCTCATACCACCAGAGAATATGTCAAAGGATAATTATTCACCCATAAAGGATATTCTCCTTTCAATACTCTATTTCCACTAGGTACTCTAAAAATGTGGCTTTGTCTTTAATGTTTAGCTCACCCCAATTAATAGCATGTGGCAGATTGTTCATGCACCTCCTCTAATGAAACATGTGGAAGACATCATGAACCTAGTCCAACTATAGAGGTAAGTCTAGGAAATATGAAATCTTTCCAATCCTATAAAAAATCTAAAAAGTGTCGATAAACCTCACATATGTATATCCAAACCATCCAAACCTCCACAAACTTCAACATGGAGATAACTTTAGGAATAAATGGTATCCCTCACTAAACTCCAAATGCCACTATCATTGATCCATGTAGGATTTCTGGTATCTCTAATTTGTCATCGTATTCTCCAAGATTATTTTTACCTCCTCCATCATCTCTCACACCAACTACAACCCCATAAGAGCTGATTCTCCCATCTTAGACCATCACTGTGGTGACTAGAAAGGTCTCTTATAATGATCCTTGAAAGTATCCATGCTAATGGTATAGTGATGTCTATTATTGTATGCAAAAATTATTAAGGGTAGGTGATCCTCCCAACTTTAGACAAAGTCTAACATGCAAGCCTACAGCATGTCCTCCAGGACCAGAATGGTCCACTCAGTCTAGTCATCTTTCTAGTTGTGGAACATAATTCTCATATGTAATTGGTTCCCAAAGGCTCCTATAAACCTATCCAGAACTGATATGTGAAACTACCATCACGTTATTAGAAAATCATTAAGAAAACACCATGAACCTAAAAAATCTCCCACACATACAGGCATCTCATGATCTCCATTAAACTCTTCTCTCTAATAAATAGGAATTAGGATAACTTAGTGAGTTGATCTATGATTGCTTATATGGAATCATGACCTCTCACCATATATTGAAATCCAATCATGAAATCCATGGATATACACTCCCAATTCCATTATAGTACCTTAAGGGGTTGGTCCAAACCTACCGGAACTTGATGCTCGGTATTCACCTACTAAAAAGTGAGGCATTAGAAGATGAACTTTGAAACACTCTTCTTTATCCCTAGCCACAAAAACTACCTCTAATGATCCTAGTATATATTTTCCATGTCAATGTTTATTTCTAGTAGAGATGTATGGAACTCTCTTGTAACCTCCTCTTGAAGTGAAACTAGAACCATCATCCATCCTTTGAAAAGGATGATATACTCCTCACCTTTAGAGAATCCATAAGGATAATTTCTTGTCAATATCTAGTCATATAAGACTATACAATCAATATACCCATGTTGTGATTACTTCACATGTTGTGGAAGTATAGGGGTCACTACCATTGACTAGAAGTATGATTCTCTTTCCTCATCCACCAAGGATAACTACAATGAGGATAAAAACTTTGAATCCATACCCAATAACTAG
Source organism: Viscum album (assembly GCA_963277665.1). Lineage (NCBI taxonomy): Eukaryota > Viridiplantae > Streptophyta > Magnoliopsida > Santalales > Viscaceae > Viscum > Viscum album. Next base: position 1,524,998,799 of record OY728133.1, on the reverse strand, counting down.
GAATGAGATTTCTTATTGAGAGCATCTGTCACTACATTGCCTTTCCCATAGTAAAAATTATCACAAATTCATAGTCTTATAGTAAATCTAGCCAATGCTTATATATTAGGTTGATATTTCTATAATTTAGGATATACTTAATAATATTATGGTTAAAATATATAACAAACCACTTACTAAGAAGGTATTTTTTCTAATTCTTTGAGGAGAATACCACAGTAGTTGGATCTAAGTCATGGGTTGTGTAGTTCTGTACATGGGACATTAAATTCTTATACATGTAAGTTATCACAATCTTTCTCTAAATCAACACACACCTAGTCCTAGATTAAATGGAATAATAGAATACTACATCTCAACCCCCTCTTCTAGAAACCTCAATACAAGAGCATTAGTCAGCCTCTACTGTAACTCTTTAATGTCCTTATGATGCCTCTCTGATGAGATAAAAGGTTTCCCCTTTTGGGTCAAGGAAGTAAAGGGAGTCATGGTCCTAGAGAAATATGATTTTAATCTCTAGTAATAACTATCCAACCTAAGGAATATATGTATTTATATCATGTACTTGGTTGTTTCCCAAGATAACACTGCCTTGATATTTGTTGGTTCCAAAACTACTCCCTCCTATGAGATAACATTTCATAGGAAGTGGATCTCTCTAATACATAACTAGAACTTTAAGATTTTATCATACAGATTATGCTCTTAAAGTATGTTTAAGACCATCCTAAATTCTCTGTATACTCAGTCTTTTATATTAATTAAACAAAAATGACATTGAAAAAGACCACCACAAACCAGTTTAGTGAAGAATATATAGTATGGTTCATAATCCTTGTAAACACTACTAGGGAATTCATCATGCAAAATGGAATTACCAAGTACACATAATGACCATAAAAACATCATAATTTCATATTTTGTATATCCTTCTCACATGCATGAATTTGGTGATAACCTAACCTATTTTCAATATTTGGGAATAACTTTTCACATTTTAGATAATCAAATTGGTTTTCAATTCTCAGTATTTGATACTTATTCTTGATGGTCATTGGGTTCAAGTGAAAATAACTTATACATTAAAATAAATCATGTTAAACTTAACTTAAATGAAACATTAAAATCAAGTTTTAAATAATACGTCTCATAAATAGTTGTACAAACCAAAGAATAAAAGTTTTTGTGTCTTAGAGATTATCTACATAAACATATTATTTTATAACACTTGCAAACATTTATCCTTAATTATTATCTTATAGAACCTTTCTTAGATTAATCACATGATAAAAGCACCTTCATAACTTAGGGAATGGAAACAAAAGAAATGGGTGAGCTAAATTCTCATGAAGGGAAAAGACATATCATAAAGTATTAGATCATAAACATGAAGGATAATACAAGTAATACATAAATATATTAATAAAATATTAAAATACCATGTATGATAATCATAATATCATAATATTTTTATTTAATAATCATAAATTATATGACTCAAAACACATATCAATAATCATAAAATGTGTTAACATGATATAAAAATGTATAATTCTTTAAAAATAATGCATAATCTTGAAAACATGTCATTTCAAGGAAATGAAATGCAGATTTGAAAATTTATAATAACGTGGTGAAAATTTTTAAATATGGAACAACCATAGGCAAAGGAAATCATGTGTGAGAAAACCCCTTATTCCCATGCCTATGTGAATAAACTCATTATGTTCATGCCTAAAAATGTGAGCAAACCCATCATGACCATGCCCCTATGAACAAACTAATTATGTACACACCTAACTATCACATGAGATATAAACTTAAACCAATGAATTATAGGGTGATATTGGACCCCACCCATCATCATCTATACATATGTGTGCCACTTAAAATCAATTATCATCACAACTTAAATAACCCATGGAAAAATAATGGGTTTATTAAGCATATCACCCAACATAAACTTAATAAATCATAGGATATAAAAATATAATTTCCTAAAATTATTCATCATATAATAACATATATATGATGATTAAAACATCACTTTATGTGATATAAACCTTGGAGGAAAAATTAAAGTGAAAATAAAAAAGGTTTCACAAAAACTTTTTAAACATTGTTATAAAATATAAAGTGTAAATTAATTTTAAAAACAAATTTTTGATAAGGTAAAGATAATTATTTTTGAAAATATTATTATAAAGAGTTAAAAAAATATCCTTGAAAATAAATATTGTTTCATAAAGTATAAGTGAAAATACATTGAAAAATTTACTTTTATAAGATTCTTTAATAATAAAGATATGAAAAGACATAAAGTTTTTAAAAGGGGAAAGTTAAAATAATTTAAAAACTTTCAATTTTAAAAATAATATTTAATAATGTAAACATGAAAAATAGATAATTTTTTTAAAAATTGTAAGTGAAAATACTTTGAAAATTTTTAATTTTAAAAAGAATATTTAATAATGGAAACTTAAAAAAGAAATAATGTTTTAAAAAAGGGGAAGTGAAAAATACTTTTATAAAATTTACTTTTAAAAATAATATTTAATAATTAAAACTTGTAAAAAGACTTAATTTTATCAAAATAAACTATTGAGTGGATGATAAAACCTTTTATTTTAAAATTATGGAAAAAAAATTTGAAGATTTTGAAATAACCTTGTTGAGAATCCACATCATTAAAAAGGATAAAAAAATATTTAAAATTAAATATGGGAAATAAAAGTATCATTTGACATTAAAATTAGTTTTAGATTCTATTAGTGAAATGAGAACATTAGTGGGAAGTAAAAATATGGACATGAGAGGAAAATCCATTAAAATTAATGGGAATTATTCTTAACAAAATTCATTTTAACGAAACAATAAAATAATCAAGGAAGAAGAATTTGGTGTGAAAATTTATTTCCCTATAAAATAAGGTGTAAATACATCCTATAATTATAAAATGTTATAATAGATAAACTGTGAAATATAACAGAAAATGATGAGTGATTATGACCCAAAGAAGAGAATTGAGTTATAAAAAACCCTTACAGATTTAGTAATTTTTGAATCAAAATTCATTAGAAGATTAAAAATAATATGATTCTATAAATACCATGTATTAGATAATATATTATTACAAAATACATTCCTAGGTATTATATTCACTATATAAATAATAAATTGGTGTAAAACATTAAAACATGTCCCAATAAAGAGGAATTGAAATGGAAAACCCTTACAATCTTTGAAACAATTGAACTAAAACACAATGAGAATGATAACATGAAATTTAAAATTTAATATCATGAAATATAATAGAATCATTATATAAAAATTAAAATGGATTAGTAATTACACTATAAAAATGTAAACATGGTGCATAACATAAACATATCTCAATGAAGGGAAATTGATATAAAAACCCTTACCACGTTTCCCTAATTAGTCAAATGAAATATATAATCTTGTATAATAAACATATATATCTTAATTAATAATTTTATAACCATTTTAATACCTCAAAATATTTATAATTTAAATTTATAATTATTATCTATGTGTATATTAGTTATTTTTTGCCTATTTTTTCACATCGGGTGTTTATAATTTTGACTGTTTGTAGTAATTTTATAGGAGTGGTGTCGGCATTCATTCCTTTTCAAAAGTTTTTCATTAAAATTTAATTAAATTTAAAATAATTGATTAATTATAATTAATTATGAAGTTTAAATTTTCTTCCATGATTGCTTTAATCTTTATTCTAGAAGATAAAATCGATAATGAACATTTTTCGATGATTTTCAACCTACGAAGGGTGTTTTATTTATTAATGAGTTAAATATTGTTGTATCCTTTCCAGAACTGATGAAAAATAATTATTTACATATTTATTTAATATTTTACTAAAAATTAAATTTTCAAAATCATCCATGATATAATTTCATATCATTATTCAAATAGGTGGTCAAACTGACCCAAACTTGAACACGCTTTAACACGATTGGTGAGTATGATTAAGGATGTTTTTATTTTGGAATAATATCATTATAAGAGAATAATAATGATATTTTTTTATTTTTTTATTATGTTTAACCATATTTTAATATATTTTTATATATAATAAAAAACTATAAGAAAAACAAAAAATTGATTCTTCGTGGAGACATAGTCCACACAACGTATGATTAGTATTTCCATTACTCAAAAAATGAAAGGGGTGAAGGTGGGTAGTAAGTGATAATTTTAGAATCATAAATAAATTATATAAATCATATTTATTTACCAAAATCATCATTAATACCATTCATGATAGGTGGTGATAAAAAACTGAAAGCATCACTTCATGGAGGCGGTAATCTACACACATGCACTAACAACATTTCTTGTTTTTATTAATAGATGGAATAGAATAAAAAATGGTTTTAATATAATTATAGAAATAAATAAACATGATAATTATGATGGTTTTATTATTATACTTTGGTTTTTTTTGTTTTCTAAAGGAAAGAATAATAAAGAAATGTTAAGAAAGATGTGATACCTACATTGGAACATTGAACTTCGTCTTGATAAAGGCCTTAGATTTGAGGGAATTAGGATAATTTTTAGTGAGCATGGGAACTAAGGAATATAAATTAATTCAAGGAAAGGAAATTTTCATAGGTATTCAAGGAAATTTCAAAATATTAGTAGAGTATTGAAAGGGTGGAAGAGATCCCCCTTTTATAGGTGAAGAAGAGAGGCTTTTCCATGGAAAAGAAACATAATTAAGGGGTAATAATGGAAAGGCATAAAATTTAACTGATTTAGGTGATTTAAGTTTGTTAATACATATAGTTAATCCTTTAAAACCTAAAAAAAATGTCTATAAGTTATAAAGTTCATGTTAATTTAGGAAAATTCAAGCCACCTTAGATTAGTCTTTTACACACTTATTACTCTTAATTAAATATTAATCGTGTCATTTATTTTATTGATAAAAAGTAATATGACCCATATTACCAAATTTAAAAGTAATTAATATTAATTTGGGATTTAATTAACCTAATTCAATTTCTAAATAGGAGAAAATTAACTTTAAAATCAAAAACATGTAATGTGTTAAAAACTATTTTTTCTAGAAAAATACCATTTTAATCATTAACTATTCTTAGTATTATTTAACATTGATTACCCATTAAATGAGTTTTAATTAATTTTAATATATTTTTAAAATTCAAATTATAGATTTAATGTAAAATTATTCATTTAATTTTAAAAATACACAATATTTATAAAAGTATTATTCTTTGAAAAATAATCATTTTACTAGGGTAACTTATATTTACGAAAGGTTACTTAATCATTATGCCTAAAAATAAAGTGGAACTTATTAGATAATTTAGACCCTCTAATTTTAAATTTCAAATCCATTTAATTTGATTCAATTGGTAAAAAAATAATTTTAAAATACTAATGTATAATGTATTTAAAATAATTTTTGAGAAAAAATTTCTTATGTTTTAAAATATCAATATAGGTTTGTAATTAAAATATGGTATTTTAAAATATATAATTTTACTTAAAAGACATATATTTGGCCAATAAAAAGGTTTCCTAAGTTTTAGGTTATGCTTATATTCAATTGATATTACAATAGCCATGGTATTTTAAAAAATAGTATTTTCTAATATTCACCTAAAAATAAATTATTTTAAAAAGATTACAAAAATTAATGTTAAGATAATATGACCATGATAAATCCAAAAATTATGTTAATTTTTTCAAATTAAATTCCAAAAATTGATAAATTTAACTTTAAAATAAAATCATAAAATATCATGAAAACGGTTTTTATAGGGAATCATTTTTTGGTATATTAACTATTCTTATAAAATTATTTTTAATCATAAATATATCAAACTTAAAAAAATCATTTTATAAAAAAATTAATCATAAAAAGATATTTTATTAGTTGATTAGTTGTACTAATTGATTTTGATGTTTTAGGTGAATTTTATTTTGTTTTTTTCTTATATATATATATATATATTCATTTATATATATTTAATAATTCTATTAACACTGTTTATACCTATTAATTATATGGATATGTTATAATGGCCTATATTGATTTGGTTTTTGGTGTTGTGTGTGGAGAAAACCATAGAACAAAGTATTTATTTAAGGATAAAAACTTGTGTCATTACATCCTACCCCCTTAAATAAATTGCATCCTTATAATTTAATTATCATATACTTATAGGAATAGATAAATGAGGAAAAAATATTGAATTGTCTCAATATATGATCCTAAATATCATAGGGAAGATTATAAAACACTTATTTTTTCAAACTATTTCAAGGAAATGAATATCATAACTATGTGTTAAGGCCCATGTGAAGGATTCGGTTTTGTTCTTAGATAATTCATAGTTTTCCCTATACTAATAAATGGTCATAGTTGATTTATAATGTGTTTTTTTTCAATTATAGAGATTAATGTGGAGTCAAAGTGAATATATATGTTCTATTTAGAAAATTGAATCAAAAAAATAGAGATAGTATTATAATTTGCATAACATTTATTTCCAAAAATATAATAATCATACCACTAAATGTCTTCCTCAAAATACAAATCACTGAGGGTGGTGACATGATGTTCATAGAAATCATCCTAGATACAATAGGGTTTATATAACCAAAATATATCCACTAATTCAGGGTGTAGGGTAAGTTAACTCTAAATTACCATTATCCTCTTCATCGATAGTCATTTCATAGGTTCTTCCTTGCTCCCTCAGTCTAGGAGGTTGTTGATTCCTACCATCCTCATCAATTCTTAGATTAAGGAATTATGTAGGATAATTATTGATTTCTCCACACATAAGACATTAAATTGTTAATGGTTCCCTAGAATGAGTTATATCTTCCTTCCTCATGTTAACTGAACTCTTTATTTTTCCCTTGATAGTTTGATGCTCAATGGCATCCTTTACCCCAAGTAAAGTATCTTCAAGACCCCTTGAGGCAATTCCCTTGATGATTCTTCACATATTTTTGATATATATGTAGTTTAATATCCTTTCTTTCATCATATTCATTGCTAGAATTTTCATGATCCTCAATCCTTATCTTCTTTAGTACACTTAGGATTACAAATATGGTTATGCTATTAGTCATGTTTTGCGATAGTTGGTTTGGCATAATCACCAAATTTTTTGGTCTAAATACTATTCCAATGGGTTTATTGTTGAGTTAATAATCTTATTATCCTTCACACCCAAGGTTAAATCAATTCATTCTAATTATAGGCATATTTAAAACCAAAAAAGGTTAATATGAGTGATAAAACATTAACAATATTGGAAAATTATCATAATCATAAAAGGAATTTTACCTTAAAATTTATTATTCTTTTACATTATCATGTTATCCTATAGTTAATTTATTTCCACCTATATCAATCATGGTTATATCTAGGTTATTTTAAGTTGTGTTATATTATATTTCTCAACTTAGTCCCTCAAAATAACTAGGAAATTAATCCTTTATAGTAGTTCATGATGAGCACATGATCAACTAAATCATATCCCTTGGTAGTGTCAAACTAGGTGTGTAGTCTTAGGCTCATTAATCATGCATCATGGTGATGATAGATTCAATGATCAACCAACCCTTTTTGTTTTGATTACCCATAGTTGAAATCTCATGTTTTAAATAATACATCTCAGAATAGTCACACAGCCCAAAGATTGAAAGGTTTGGTGACTTGGATATTCACTACATAAACATATTACTTTATAACACTTGCAAACATTTCTCTATAATTATGCTCCTATAAACCCTTTCTTAGACATTTCACATGATAAAATCGACTTTATAACTGGAGAATGTAAACATAAGAAAGGGGTGAGCTCAAACGCTCAGTACGGAAAAAGACATATCATAAAGTATTAGATCATAAACATGAAGTAAAATATGAGTAATACATATATATCTCAATAAAAGTTCGTAATACTATGTATTATAATCATAATATCAAAAAATATCATCAATAAAGCATAAAATATATGGCTTAAAACACATATTGATAATCATAAAACATGTGAACATGATATAAAAATATGGAATACTTTAAAAATAAGGAATAATATTTAAAATGTGTCATTTCAAAGAAATGAAATTTAATATCCTGATATTTTAAAATAAATATTGTTCAATATCATATACTATATATGCAACATTTAGCTTAAACAAACCATAAAATATTATTATTTAAATATGATTATTATAACCTAACCATTGAATTGGAAGGTATGAATAGGATTAACCGCATTATGAAATATATATATATATAAAGCTCCTACTAAATAAAAAATTATTTATTAATTCTTAGTAAATAAACACTCAATTTTTAGTGAAGTCATTTTATTCTATAGAAATGTGTTTTCTTCAAAATTTCTTTTTAATGCTTTTTGTGAGAAAATATTATAACTAAAATATGGAAATTTTATAAAGTTAATCTGATAAAAATTATATCATTTTTGAAATTATCATTTCAAAATTAACTTAAGGTGAATTTTTGGTATTTTTTTGAAAATGTTGATTTTTCAGTTGATAATAAAAAATGCCAATTTTTGTAAAACTGTCATTTATTTCTATTAAAAATACGCATTATGATTTGAATTTTATCTCAAAGTATCATGATTTTTCTTCAATTAGATTTAATCTAATTAATTATATTTTAATAATTATTATAACTAATTTTGGTATAAGTTTATTTTTGGTCAAAAAACACTTTTTTTCAAAAAAAATCGTTGCATTTTTTATTTTAATATTAAATTAATTTTTTCAACTTTTAAAAATTGAATATTGAAAAATATATTCCATAATTGGAATCATCAATTCTAAATTTTTTAAATAATTTATTTTTATTTTTTTATTATGAATAGTAACCAAAGTAAATATTTGTCACCTAGGTAAAGGTAAATTGGGTAATTAAGGTTAAAATTAATATGATAAGGACTAAAAATGACCATAAAACTTACCTTTAATATATTTTATGGGTTTGGTACTACCATAGTCCTCAAATATTCTAATTTATGATAATTTTTTTCCATTTTTATTTGAAAATGACATATATATTATTTTAAGTAAATATAAAGTCAAAAATTTCACTCTTACTTTTAATATCTATAATATTTTTTAAAATGTATAAAAACAAATTATATTCAGTTATAAATGTTTATTTTAAATATAAATAATTTTTTATCATGGTAATTTATTTATAATTTTTAGTGATGAAATGATTACTGACCTCCTCGGCTCCACAGTGGCTTCAGCGATCCACCCTCCATCTGTGGCGGTGAGCTTCAACTCTAGCGCGGACAACGGTGAACTCCAGTAATAACCCAAAGTGGCCCGACTCCACCTCTCTCAGCCTACTCGCTCAGCGCATATTCCTACTCCTCATCACAGCGACGTGGTGGCTTCAACTCAGCAAAACCGGTGGACCTCCTCTTCGGCGCGGTGGCACCGAACCCTCCAAATATGGTGGTGCATAGGTCACCCATAGCGGCGAACAGGCTCCCTTGCTCCACACTTCCTATGGCATGGCGCGATTTCCCCCTGACGATGTCTTGAAACTCAACGCTTAAACCTCCCTGCTACAGTTTGGTTCTAAGGTTGAATCTATGGTTGATTTTGAATCTGGTTTTGCAAAAGATCTGTTAATTGAATCTTATGTGAAAAACTGGTCCGAGTTTGAAATGTTCAGACGTTGTGGTGATTCTATTGTTTTAAGCCATTTTGGATCTATTCTAAGGAAAAGGTGGAAACGTTGTGAAGGATGATGGGTATTTCAGGAATGGATAAGTTTTCGATTAGAAGATGAAGTCATTGCATGAGTATATCAAGGGCTGAGGAGGATCGACGTTGCAGCAACAACATCGGTGTATTAGCAGTGAAGGAAGAAATAGAGTGGAGGTGTGATTCTGTTCATCACCAGTGTAAAATCAACAAGGATCGGTGAGACATCAAGAGACCGATGTAAAAATAAATCAGTGTCAGGGGATGATACCAATGAAGGATGGAATCGTTGAGTCAATGAATGCATCAGTGTGTGCGTGAAATGAGTCGGTGCAAGAAATTAGAATGAAATGAATATCAGTGTGTGCGTAACACACCGTTGGATAAAAAATATATGAGACAATGATATTTGAAATGGATCGGTGATTCGGTGACTCGCCGATAGAAGAAAAATAAAGAAAACAAGTCACCTATAATTAAAATAAAGGTTAATTAATTGGCGTGATGTGAAACGGATGATGATTTAGGATATCGGTGAGTCAGACTCACCGATAGAAATAATAATAATCAGACGCAGTGGGACAAAAAGAAATAAATAGTATTGGTGAGTGCGTAAGACACCGATGAAAGGATAAAATAATTGGTGAGTCATAACAAATAATAAGAAATTTAAACTGATGAAAAGATAAACTGAAACCGATGAAAAGAGAAATTGAAACCGATGAAAAGAGTCGGTGCATCGCAACATCGGTGCATCGTAAGAGACTGATGGTGTTTCGAAGTAATTGGTGAGTCTCGAATCACCGATAAAATAAAAAACATCGGTGTGACAAAATAATTGGTGTGACAAATTAAAATGTTAACCATTAATTTAAAGCAGATAATAAAATGGTATAACATTAATTAATTAATAGAAAATAAAGATTAACTAAATTTTTTAAGATTAAATAATTAACTGTAACTAAAAACTAGCTAAATTATTTAACATACTAAAAATAATGTAACTTAATTATTAACTAAGAAAATAAATGTTAAGTTTAATTAAATATATGTCTAAATAAATGCATAACACCTACAAATAATTAACCTCAAACATAAAATTAAAATAATTAGAATTAACTAAAGAAATTAAACAAAAAAGTTAATTAGTTAAATGATAAAATGAAACTTAACATTGAAAACACATTATTTTATTAAACATTAACTTAATTTCTTAACTTATTTATTAAGAAATATGGTTAAACAAATTATTTAACAAAGTAAATTTATTCTACTAAATATTAATTAAAGGATAAAATATTAAAATAGAGTCAAAATTAATTAAAACACAAATAGAGAAATTAAATGATTATTTATTATTAATTTCAATTTATTAAAAGGTGAACAGATTAAGATTAGTATATTAAAAATTAATTTAGTACAATTAGAATAACTAGAATGACTAAATAAAAAGACTAAAAATGCATATTTAATTATAAAAAAAAGGATTAATTAACATATTTATTGTTAAAAATACAAATATGCCATTATGTATTAAAAATTGTCAAAATAATTAATGAAATTGATAAAAATTAAATGAAATATGTGGAAAAACTATGTAAAAATAGAGTCACATAAAATTCCCCCACACTTAAGCATTGTTTTTTCTCAAACAATCTCATGTTTTATTATCTTTGAAAAACAGTGAAGTGTATTTATGATTAAGATCACACTGTAACATGTTCAGAACTCAAAAACAGAGGACAAAACATAACAGCAGGATTTTAGAAAATGAATTAATCATATAAATCTTGCCTATAACAAATACTCAAGGGTAATTAAGAAAGAATATACCATCCATAAAGGAATATTTCATTCCTCATATGTGATATAACTTACTGACTCACTTCAATCCAAGCTCAGGTTTTAATTTCAAAAGTGACAAGAGGTAAAAAAAATCAATGGAATTAAGACCTTAACCAAGGAACTTTGTACTTTTATAGAATCCTAGGTTCCACAAATAATTAAATTTTTTTTTTGAATCACCTTAATGATACAACCTAAATGACTCCCATATAATCCAATTGTCCCCTTCTTCATTTTGTGTTCATCATTCCCCTCACATTAATGAGATCATTTTTTACCCTAGACACTTTATTTATTTATTCCCAAATCATGTATCATTGTACTCAGCACTGTGCAATGCACCTATTCAAAGTGTACAGAGGTCTTATAGTTAATAGAAATGCACCCAGCATCTAGGGTCTTAGAGACTCACTGTGGGATCCCAGATTCCCCAATTACTCTAGTTCCAAAATATTTATATATAAATCATTTACATTGGCGCATTAAAGCAATTGATTTTAATAATTAAAAGATGAATGAGGCCCCTAGAATCAGAATCAAACTTCCAGTTCCAAAGATTATGATCATAATTACATTAAAAGGTTACCCATATTACTCTGAAAATTAGACTCTAAACCAGATTTCCATTCAATCACTAAGTAAGACCACTTAGCAATCATCCAACCTCATTAATTTTAGACTCTAATCAGTTCTTAACTACCAATCAAAGCACTTTACAAAGGCAAAACCCAATTGAGTATAGTCTAAATCTTGGAAATATAAAAGAATTTTGAAAAAAATTAACCATTTTTTAAAAGAGATTTTGAGTTGCAGTGGGAATTGATGGGCTTTCATTAAAACACAGTTTAGCACAGTCAAGAATTGACCCCCTCCCCCATACTTAAAACACAAATTTGTCCCCAAAGTTGACTTCTAAGTATGGAGAAGAACAATTAAACAATTAAAATTCAAAACATATTTTCAATTAAGTAGATTTGTGACATGTATAAATGGTCTCAATGAAATTCAAAAATATTTTTTTCCACAAAGAATAACTAATCAGCAGGTTTATTTACAAGTATATGCATTAAAATTTATGTCCAGTGACAAAGATTTTCAATACGACTCTAAAGTAAATGTGAATTGTAAGTGCACAATTAATTGGGTGTAAGCATTTTAACAAATTATGATTCAAATGGATGTTAAATATAGCAGAAATATGCATGCTAAACACCCTATAGATTAATCAGTTCCAATGAAAAACACAAGTACTAGCAAACATGTACCCCCCACACTTAATTTTATACAGTGAATGGGTTTTAAACAACAAATTTCAGTTCACAGCAATAGGAATATGAAGATTTTTAATAAAAATAGACTTTTTTAGTGGCAATAAACAATAAAAAGAATTTTTTAAGTAAGAAGATTTTATTTTAGAGCCACAACATATAGAGTATATTTTTTTATGAAATACATGCAACAGATTTTCAGAAAATATGTAGCAGAATTTCTAAAACAAGAAGAATTTTTTCAGTGTGCATATTTTTATTAGAAAAAAATAGGAGCAGAAATACATGAAAAAAGTTTAAGTACTTCCCTAACTAAGTTCTTGTCCAAAAATGATCGTGGGAATTTCACTCCTTTATTGACACAAGTAGCAGCAACCTAAAAACACAGAACCAAGAAACAAAGAACAAGTAGTAACAAGTATTTCACAATAACACAGCACAGAAGCAGCATTTTATTCAAGGTTAAAAAAACAACATAAGAAAAAAAAGAACCATGGGTTTCCTTCCATGTAGCGCTATATTTAAATTCCCTAGCTAGACTTTATTCAAGAACAGTTTGAAAGCACTATGAAGGCAGCCAATTCCGCCAGTTGTCCCTCAAAATAAAGTTTCACTCTCTACCCATTAACCAACATGGGTTTATTCTCTTCACCTATAATTTCTAAAACTCCATTTTTAAGCAATCTCACAATTGTAAAAGGTCCAGACCACTTGGACTTCAGCTTCCCAGTAAAGAGTTTAAGTCTATAGTTAAAAAGAAGGACCTTCTGACCAGGTTTGAATTATTTTTTTTTTTTGAATGATAGAATCAAGAAAGATTTTAGTCCTCTCTTTATAAATTCTTGAATTATCATAACTCTCTCTCCTAATCTCATCAAGTTCACTCAGATCAAGTAATATCCTCTCACCAGGACTCTTAAAATCAAATTTAAGAGTTTTAACTGCCCAATAAGACTTATGTTGTAACTCCACAGGTAAATGACATCATTTGCCAAACAACATCTTGTAAGGAGACATACCTATTGGGGTTTTGAAAGCAGTTCTATAAGCCCATAAATCTTCATCCAATTTAAGAGAATAGTCTTTCATAGAGTTCGACACAGTTTTCTCAAGAATTTTTTTAAGTTCCCTATTAGAAATTTCCACATGTCCACTAGACTGTGCATGATAAGGAGTACTAGTTTTATAAACACAACCATATTTCTCCATCAAAGCTTTAAATTTATAGTTCTTAAAATGTGTTCCATTATCAATTATAAAATCTCTTGGGACTACAAATCTTGTAAAAATATTATTTTTCACAAATTTTGTTATAGAATTGGCTTGATTTTTAGGCAGTGTCACTGCCTCAACCCATTTTGAAACATAGTCAACAGCAACAAGAATATACTCATTCTCATGAGATGATGGAAATGGACCCATGAAATCTAAACCCCAAAAATCAAAAATCTTAACTTCTAAAATTCCTTTTTGAGATAACTCCTGCTTCCTACCAACATTTCCTAACCTCTGACATCTATCACAACCAACTACAAATCTCCTAGAATCCTTAAAAAGAGTAAGCCAATAGAAACTAGATTGAAGGACTTTTTGAGTGGTTCTTTAACCACCACGGTGACCTCCTCAAGGTGAAGAATGGAAAATTCCTAAGATTGGAAGCATCTCTTCATCAGGAACACACCTCCTAAGGATACCATCAGAACACCTCCTAAACAGTAAGGGATCATCCCAGAAATAATATTTAAGATCAGAAATGAATTTCTTTCTTTGGTTATTGGAAAGATTTTCGGGAAAACACCTGCTTCAAGGAAGTTGGAAAAATTTGAAAACCAAGAAGATTTCCTGATTGACACAGTGAGTACCTTATCATCAGGGAAGAAAGAGTTAATCTCCCTATAATTTTTAGATTTAGATTGAGTAAGAGGAATCCTAGATAGGTGATCAGCAACTAAATTTTCAGTTCCCTATTTATCCCTTATCTCTAGATCAAACTCTTGTAATAATAGAATCCATCTAATCAGCCTAGTTTTAGTTTCTTTCTTAGACAGAAAATACTTTAAAGCAGAATGATCAGTGAAAATTATAACTTTTGAACCAAACAGATACTGTCTAAACTTTTCAAGATCAAACACAATAGCTAACAATTCTTTTTCAGTGGTGGTATAATTCTTTTGGGCCTCATCTAACAGTCTGCTAGCATAATACACCATATGAAGCTTTCCTTTTTCCAAGGACAACACCAAAATCCATGTCACTAGCAACACACATTAGTTCAAAAGGTAATTTCTAGTTAGGTGCAGTGATGGTGGGTGATGTAGTGAGTTTCTCTTTAAGCAGATTAAATGATTTCAAATAGTTTTAATCAAAATTGAAAGGTGCATCCTTGACCAGTAAAGAACACAAGGGCTTAGTTATTTTGGAAAAATATTTTAGGAATCTCCGGTAGAAACCGGCATGCCCTAGAAAACTTATAACACCTTTTACATTAATAGGAGGCGGCAATGTTTGAATAACATCAATCTTAGAAGTATCAAATTCTAGACATCTCTTAGACACCTTATGACCAAGCACAATACCTTCTGTAACCATGAATTGACATTTCTCCCAATTAAGAACAAGGTTGTTTTCAATGCATATCTCTAAGACTAACTCAAGATTTACAAGACAAGTATCAAAAGTACTACCCACAATGGATAAATCATCCATGAAAACCTCAATGATTCTTTAAATCATATCTGAAAAGATAGCCATAATACACATTTGAAGGGTGGTTGGAGCTCCACAAAACCCAAAGGGCATCTTCCTGTAAGCAAATGTACCAAAGGGGCATGTGAAAGTGGTCTTTTTCTGATCCTCTGGAGCAAAAGGAATCTAGTTGTAACCAAAATACCTATCTAGAAAACAGAAAAATTCATTTCCAGAAAGCCTCTTAATCATTTGATCCAAGAAAGGCATTGGAAAATGGTCCTTCATAGTGGATTAATTAATCTTCCTATAATCTATACAGACTCTCCATTTTGTGGCCTTCCTAACTTGTAATTATTTATTTTTTTCATTTTTAACAATAGTGAAACCTCCCTTCTTCGGGAAAACCTGTATACGGCTAACCCAAGCACTATCAGAAATGGGATATATCATTTTAGTGTCCAGCAGTTTAATCACTTCCTCTCTCACGACTTCTTTCATATTGGGATTCAATATTCTTTGACATTCTACCCTGTGCTTATGGTCAGGCTCTATAGGTATTTTATGCATAAAAAATGAGGGACTAATACCCTTGATATCATCTATTGTCCAGTATATGGAATATTTAAACTTTTTCAACACATTAAACAATCTTTCTTCTTTATTTTTATTAAGTTCAGCAGAAATTATTACCGGAAAAGTGGAGTTCTCACCTAGAAATGAATATTTAAGATGGGAAGGAATGGGTTTCGGTTCAAGAGTGGGTGGTTCTACACTAGAAGGAAGACTCTTAGTCCTAGGAGGTCCAAGATATTCAATATATCTCTTGTAGGTAGTATTAAAAGATGAAATATTTTCAATTTCATGCTTAGATTCAGAATAAATAGTGCCACTGTCCAGAGTGGGTAGTACACTGTCTAGATTTTCTAGATCAGATTTTAGCAAGTTAATCAAAGAAGAATCATCTAATTGTCTTATAAGTTATCCCTCAATATCATCAAAGTGTTCAGAAAGTTTGGTGTTAATAGAAACACCCTCAAATTCACTCAAAAAGCTCCTAAGTTCAAAAACAGAGGACCCTTCTACAGCAGAAACTGGACAGTTGTCCAGTTCTAGAAAATTTTCTAGTTTAAGTGATTGAACAGTATTTTCAACTTCTAAAATAGATTCAACAGAATTTTCTACTTCAAAATTATCTTCTTCAATAGAGGATTGATTTTTATATTCATCGGAATTTACAATTGAGTTCTCATATTTTAAAGACTCTATAATTTAATAGTTTTCAGAAAAAGTTAGTCATTTAACATTTTTAAACACATTGAACTCTTCTTATTGTTCTCCAATTTTAAAGATTAATTGACCCTTGGAGACATCAATAACAGCACCACTTGTGTCCAAGAAGGGCTTACCCAAGATGATGGGAACCTCTTGATCACACTCCATATCTAAGACTAGAAATTCAATAGGTAGAAACAGCTTCCCAACCCCAACTAGAAAATCATATACCCTACCCACAAGATGAGTGAAAGATCTATCATCTAACTATAGTATGATTGTGGTGGGTTTAAGGTCACCCAACCTCAACTGTTGAAACAGTGAGTATGGGATCAGATTAATACTATCACCTAAATCACACAAGCAGTTGAGTGGATCAAAGTTTCCTAGTGTGCAAGGTATGATAAATCTACCTGTGTCTTTCAGTTTAAGTGGGATTTTCTTTTGAAGTACAGCACTACACACTTCAGTGAGGTTATAAGTATCAAATTCTTCTAGAGTTTTTTTTTTTGAAATAATTTTCTTCAGAGATTTCAAATAAGATGGGATTTGAATTAAAGCTTGTATGAATGGAATGTTCACTTGAAGTTTAGAAAGGAGACGAAGGAACTGAAGAAGTTCAGCCCTGGTGTTAATTTGTGGTTTCATCTTCTCAGGGAAAGGGATGGGTGGGGAAAAATTTTTAAGGATAGTGGGCATATCCCTCACTTATTCCTCAAATTTTTCTTTTCCTTTATACTTTTTATTTTTAGAAGAAGTTTCAGATTGAGTTTCAGGTGACAAATTCAGATTTAGATCATTTTTAAGACTTTTCTGTGAATTTCTAGCATGTGAACAAAGTATATTTTTATTACGAGATTGAAGCAGATTTTCATTTTGGGCATTTTCAGTGAGTTTTTCAACAACATTTTGTGTATTAATCCCACTTCTAGTGACAACATCCATGGAATTATCCCTAAGATTGAGTTTAATGGTACTTGGAAGTCTATCTTTTTCCCTAGATGAAAATTCTCTAGCAATTTGGACAAGTTGTGTTTCCATGTTTTTCAATCTAACATCAGTTTTCATTTTATCAGACTCGTATTGATTTTGATGTTTGGTTAGCTGATTCAAGATTAGATCAAGCTTAGAAGACATGTGACTATCATTTTTTCCTTGTGTATTTGAAGACTCACCCCTTTGTTGATTTTTGAAATTTGATCTTTGTTGATTAGGGTAATTAGGGGTAGTGGTTTGTTTAATTAAGCATTGATCATTCCAAGATAGATTCGGATGGTTCCTATAGACTTGATAGTAATTATTAGAAAATGGATCTTCTTTAGGAGGCATTCTAGGACCATAGTTAACAAAGTTTGAATTCTCTTGTTTTTGGGCTGGCATATCAAAGTTAGGAAATAAGTTTTAAGTATGCCCAAACATACCACACTGGACACATTGTTCCCTTAAATATTGATTGGTATTTTGACATCCAAGTTGGTTAACATATTGCTTTGAATTCTGGTTCATTAAATATTGAATTTGGTTGGTGATTTTAGCCAGTTGAGCTTGAGTTTCATTCATTAAACCAGTGTTTGGGTTAACATTTCTATTGACTCTTTTTCTTATTGAATTTTTATGTTGTGAATTCATTGCAATATTATTAAAGATCTGTCTAAGTTCTTAATCTATTTTATCATTGTAATTACCCCCATCAGCTTGATCAACTAGGTTCTATCCAGAGGAGGACATCCCTTCATATAAGGTATCCATAAGAAGGTGTGATAGGATTTGATGATGGGGACACTGCCTAAGCATATCCCTGAATCTATCCCAAGCTTCATGAAAATATTCTCCATCCTCTTGATAAAAACTAGTTATCTTTTTTCTAAGTTCTCCTTTCAGTCTTTGAGGATAAAATTTCATAATGAATGAGTTATACACTTGATCCCAATTTTCAAAAAAAATCTCATCTGGTCTCAGAAACCAATTTCTAGCATTCCCCTTAAGGAAAAAGGGAAAGACTCTCATTATTAGTTTATTTTTTGTGATTCCTAGAAGAGGTAATTGATGTACAGTATTATAGAAGTCTCTAATGAAGGCTAGAGAGTCCTCATTAGAGAGCCCATTAAAAGCAGGCAGTAGTGAAATGTGTGATTGTTTAAGTTCATAATCTCTAGCCCTATGAGATAGTATAATGGATGATGGATTGCTTGAAACTTTTGGGAGTTGGAATTCTCTCATCTTATGCCTTTCATTTTCTTCTATGAGTTCTGGATGGTTTTGAAAGTTGTTAGGTGCAGGAACTCTATTATCTAATTTTTTTCATTTCAATTTTGTTCTTACTTCTTAGAGAAGTAAAATGTTTATCTAATTCAATCTTCAGAGGCTCTAATATAGCACTAGAAGTTCTTGTGATCATGTAAACAATAGTAACAGCACTCAGCAGTTACAGTTTAGAATGATAAGTAACAGTATTTTTTACATTTTTTTAATTTTTAAAATTTCTTTTAAAGATTTTTATATATGTGTTTTTTTAGAGTTTTTTTTTAGAGAAATGGATCGTGCCCTCCCCAGAAACTACACCAAAAACTTGACCTCCTTGGCTCCACAACGGCTTCAGTGATCTACCCTCCATCTGTGGCAGTGAGCTTCAACTCTAGCGTGGACAGTGGAAAACTCCAGTAACAACCCAAAGCGGCCCGACTTCACCTCTCTCAGCCTACTCGCTCAGTGCAGATTCTTGCTCCTCATCACAGCGACGCGGAGGCTTCAGCTCAGCAGAACCGGTGGACCTCCTCTTCGGTGCAGCAGCACCGAACCCTCTAAATCTGGTGGTGCGCAGGTCATCCACATCGGCGAACATGCTCTCTTGCTCCATAGTTCCTATGGCGCGGTGCAATTTCCCCCTAACGGCGTCTTGCAACTCAACGCTTCAGCCTCCCTACTACAGTTCGGTTCTAAGGTTGAATCTATGGTTGATTTTGAATCTAGTTTTTCTAAAGAACTGTTAATTGAATCTTATGTGAAAAACTGTTCTGAGTCTGAAATGTTCAGGCGTTGTGGTGATTCTCTGGTTTTAATCCATTGTGGATCAATTCTGAGGAAAAGGTGGAAATACTGTGAAGGATGATGGGTATTTCAGGAATGGAGAATCTATCGATGAGAAGATGAAGTCGTTGTATGAGTAGATGAAGTGCTAAGGAGGATCAATATAGCAGCAAAAACATCGTTGTATCAGCAGTGAAGGAAGAAACAGAGTGGAGGTGCGATTCTATTCAGCACCAGTAGCGAAGCAATGAGGATCGGTGAGACATCGAGAGACCGATGCAGAAATAAATCGATATCAGGGGATGAGACCAATAGAAGTATGGAATCGGTGAGTCAACTAATGCATCGGTGTGTGCGTGAAACGATTCGGTGCAAGAAATTAGAATGAAATGAATATCTGTGTGTGGGTGACACACCGTTGTAGAAAAAAATACAAGACACCGATATTTGAAACGGATCGATGAGTCAGTGAATCACTGATAGAAGACAAATAAATAAAATGAGTCACCGATAATTAAAATAAAGGGTAATTAATCGGTGCGACGTGAAACTGATGATGATTTAGGATATCGGTGAGTCAGACTCACTGATAGAAAGAATAATAATCAAACGCAGTGGGACAAAAAGAAATAAATAGTATCAGTGAGTGCGTAAGACACCGATGAAAGGATAAAAGAATCAGTGTGTCATAAAAAATAATAAGAAACTGAAACTGATGAAAATAGAAACTGAAACCGATGAAAAGATAAACTGAAATTGATGAAAAGAGTTGGTGCGTTGCAACATCAGTGCGTCGCAAGAGACTGATGGTGTTTCGAAGTAATCGGTGAGTCGCGAATCACCGATAAAATAAAAAACTTCAGTGTGACAAAAGAATCGGTGTGAAAAATTAAAATGTTAACCATTAATTTAAATTAGATAATAAAATGGTATAACATTAATTAATTAACAGAAAATAAATATTAACTAAATTGTTTAAGATTAAATTATTAACTATAACTAAAAACTAACTAAATTATTTGACAAACTAAAAATAAAGTAACTTAATTATTAACTAAGAATATAAATGTTAAGTTTAATTAAATATATGTCTAAATAAATGAATAACACCTACAGATAATTAACCTATAACATAAAATTAAAATAATTATAATTAACTAAATAAATTAAACAAAAAAGTTAATTAGTTAAATGAAAAAATGAAACTTAACAATGAAAACACATTAATTTATTAAACATTAACTTAATTTCAAAACTTATTTATTAAGAAAGATGGTTAAAAAATTATTTAACAAAGTAAATTTATTCTATTAAATCTTAATTAAAGGATAAAATATTAAAATATAGTCTAAATTAATTAAAACACAAATAAATAAATTAAATGATTATTTATTATTAATGTCAATTTATTAAAAGGTGATCAGATTAATATTATAATACTAAAAAGTAATTTAATACAATTAGAATAACTATAATGACTAAATAAAAAGACTAAAAAAGCATATTTAATTATAAAAAATGATTAATTAACATATTTAGTGTTAAAAATAAAAAAATATGCCATTATTTATTAAAAAGTGTCAAAATAATTAATTAAATTGATAAAAAATAAATGAAATATGTGGAAAAACTATGTAAAAATAGATCCACATCAATTACCTTAAATTCTTATGCAATGCTGACATAGTGTTTATGCAAGTAGTAGAAAAATCAATTAAATAATTTTAAAAATTCTAAAATTAATATTTTTTAGTAATTTAGTGTTTTAATAATTTTATAGATATATATAAAATATTCTAGATTTATTAATGTATTTTATTTTAATTCCATTATTATCATGTTGTTTTCAAAGTCAAATTAAATGAATAGTATCAAAAATGACATTAATAATATTTTATGTTAAATGATATTTTATTAAATCCGTGAAATAGGAAAATTAGGATGATAAATGATCCTAAATTTAATCCCTTATCCATTTATGATCCAATTTTCACTTTATAAATAAAATTATTACCCTTTAATATTGAAAAGTCATTACCATGATTAAGGTCAAAATTGGTTAACTAAGGGGTTAAACCAAAAATATATGGTATAAAATGATATATAAACCTATCTAAATTTGATTTTATAATTATATTAAGACATTATACTACTTATATTATAATTAATTTCATTTTTTAACTATTTTAATTGAGTTATACACATATTATATTATAATATTTCATGTATTTCCAAAAATGACATTAATGATATTTTATAATAAATAATCATTTATTAAATTATTTAAAATTCATAAAAATATATCTTCATCCAAATGAATTTTATATGGTTTAAAATATCAACCATGATCCATTTTTGTGTTTTTTTTTTCTTTTATAGTGTCTTTCATGACCTCTAAAGAGTAAAAAACATTGATATCGTTGTAATTTTCAAAAGGGTTAATGAAGGGTTAAAACAAATAGGTAAGGGTAAAAACATAATCTTTACATTTAAAAAAATTATTATATGAGATTATTTCAACTCATACTCATAATATATTAAAATTTTGAAAATTTGGATCCATTTGAACATGAAAATTAATTTATATTAATTTAATACTTAATGAAATTATAATAATGCCCCTCCTCTCAATTATAAAAGGATGCCATCTCTCCTCTCCTATACACACTTAAAAATAAATTTAATTCATCCAATACCTACCCAAATAAATTACTAACATAACTTAATATGTTATAGAGGTCTTATTTTGGGCTTCATACCAACCTTAGAGGGTTTAAGCTGTAAATAAAAAGAGGTTGTCTGAAGAAGAGGTATAACTTTTAACCAAATGTTTTATTTTTATTTCTTCTTATTCCTTCATAAAATATTATTTAACCATAATGAAATTATAATATAATTATATTAACTATACTAATATATTATTATGTTAATTTAATAACCAATATCTATCTCCTCTTCCATCAAATGGTGAATGAAACCATTT
The DNA here is from genome assembly GCA_963277665.1 of Viscum album. Taxonomy (NCBI): domain Eukaryota; kingdom Viridiplantae; phylum Streptophyta; class Magnoliopsida; order Santalales; family Viscaceae; genus Viscum; species Viscum album. Next base: position 1,524,975,930 of record OY728133.1, on the reverse strand, counting down.
TTTGTGTATACGGTGGACTACCGCCTCGCGAACCGATATAATTTATTTTTCATCACTACCTCTCATGGTTGGTTATAATGATGGATTTAATGTATATATATGGTATTAATTAAATAATTAAAATTATTTAAATATAACATATCATCTATTTTCTTACATTTTCCATCCATTGAAAAATGATATCTTCGTTCATGCACACGTGTGGACTACCACCTCCATAAAGTGATGTGATTTATTTTTCATAACCACACCACATAGATGTTATATGTAAGTGTATTTAAAAAAATTATATGATATTTATGATATAAGAATAATTTTTTAAAGTTAAAATAATTATTTCCTTTTTTCCATCATGTTTGTTGAAAAATGGAAACGTTACTCGTGTGTACGTACGGCCTACCGTCTCCATGATTGTAACATAGTTCATTTTTCATAATTATTTTTTATAGTTGGTTTTAAAATTATAATTTTTGTATAAAAATTATAATAATATTATGGTTATTGTTCTATATATTATTATATAATTACCTCATTGACCATAGTCAACCTATCGAAGCCATTTTTTACATATGAGTTAAATAATGTCAAAACATATAATGTGAACTTAATTGATTAATTAATTATACATAACATAGTAATAGATAAAATAAAAATAATAATAAACTTACAAAAATGTTCTTAATAAATTAAATAATTGACATATTTTTATTATTTTAGTATATAAGAATCGTACATGGTGATTTATACTCGAGGTAAAGGACAATTGTCCTTAAAAACCTCATTTTTAATTATTTTATAGATTTATTTTATAAATATTTTTATTCCATGTCCATATTCTTAAAATTATTTTATAAATATTTTTATATGTAAATAAATTAATTATAAAGGAAATTTTATGTTTCGTTTTACTTTATTTCAAATGTTTTCAAAAGGAATGTTTTTTTTATATTTTATACAAAACATTATGACTTTCCTTACAAAAGACAAATGAAATATTCTATTTAAACATATACAAAAGAAATGGTTTTTTACTACTACCACAACCATTATTTTATGTTCTTATTGATTTAAAATCCTCTAAGTTTTCTACAAATAAAATCCCTCTTTCCCTTTATTCTGTGTATTTTAGTTTTGAAAATAGGATTTTGAAAGGAAAGGGTATTTCGATATCTGAAGTGTTTTACATATGGGTTAAAAGGAGTTTTTCAAGGGATTTGTGATGAAAAGATTAAATATTAAAATATTTTATTCATAATATGGTCCTTGTATATTGTTTATGATGATAGGTGAGCTTGATATAGATCATGATGATGGGTGATCCCGATATAGATCATGGTGATGGGTGAGATCTATATAACTTAGATAGTGGGTGAGACCGATATAGATCTCTAATGTATTGGGTATTGATTATGTTCTCCAAAGAATTATATTGAAATTAGACCCTAATGGTTATTCAAATTTTAAGGGTTATTGTAATATTCTTATAAATATGATGTCTGAAGGAACCTAAATGGATTTTCTATACCTGCAAATGAGTTTCCATAGAAATCATTTTATTTCAAAAGGTAAGCTAATGATATTTTATTTTAAAGAAAATAATATGGACCTTTAGGGTAAAAAAGTGTGTTTTAAAAAAAATCATGGTTTATCATGTTTTCTAAGAAACCCTCATGATTATTATTTTTCCTTCATATTTTATTATAAAGTGTTTTATGAAAAACTTTGGAAATTAATGTTGGTTTTATGTGTAAGTAAACAAATATTTGAGCTCAAAGTTTATTATGTTAAATGAAAACTATCTTTTATTATCTCATGGTTTTAAAATGTAATAACAAGTTTCTTTTTTTATTTTTATATTCCCCTTACAGAGATTTTTGTGCTCATCCCATGTTTTTAAATGTTTTTCACAAGGTTTAAGGATGAGTAAGAACAAATAATAAGTCAAGTTAAAATTCACGAAGATTTTTCATGAATAGAAAATGTACTTAATTATAAAATTATTATATTGTGGAAAATGGATACTAATTGGAAGTGTCCACTTTGTAATATATGGTTTTTTATGTAATAGTTATTACCTAATTCTCTAAAACTCTAAACTAAAAAGATACTAAAAATGAAAGTAATTAAATTCTTTTCTAAAGATTAAATTTATGAATTGTTGAAGGTTTTTTCCTTAAAGTTGATATTAGAGCAAAGGTATAGATAAATTTTTAGATTAGTATGTTTCCATGTGAGGTTAAATTAATATTTTTGGATACCATTATGGGTTTATAATTTTAAGGTTGATCATAAGTTCAAAGGCTTAGAAACACATTTTTGAGGTTTTAAGTGATGGTATTTTAAGTTGATTAGTGATATTTTTGGATATGTTTTATTAGGTTGAGGTATATGTAACCCTTAGTTTTAATGTGAATTAGTTTTTCAGAAAAATACTATTACATTTTTGGGGCTGTAAGCTAAAGGGTATGATATAACCGTTGAGGTTAAAACATTCCTTAATGTTAAATTTATTAAGGTTATTTTTTGGGATGTTCATCATATTTTTGGGAATTTTATAGGAATTATTTTAATGTAGTTTTAGTAAAAGTACAACCTATAGGCTAGGCAATGACCCATCATATCCAATAAGTTTGTAGGGCTTGAACCCACAACTGAAGGTTGATAAGGGTACAACGCCTGCAACTGGCCTACATGAAGTCCTGGTTAATATGACATTGTTTTTTTTTAATTATTTGATAAATAAATATTAATTTGATTTTGGGAACATGTGTTTTATCATATAGGTAATAATGTTATTAAAAATTTATTTGGTGATTGAGTGATTAATTTTATTTTAGAAGAAGTTCACTATTTTGGGAACCTTATATGATTAAGGTAAATAGAAATATTTTTGGATGAGATAGATTTTATTTGAAGAATACAGGTTGAATTCTCTATTAGAATCATATATAATTTTAATGTTTATTTATGGTAATTCAGGTTATTTATGAAAATTATTATAATATTTTGGATATTATATGATTAGGGAATATAAATTTTTGTGTATATTAATTTATTAGTGACTAATGTTTATTAGAGATAAATTGTAAACTAATCTTAGAAGACTATGTGATCAAATCCTTATTATTTTTGGGTTTTGAAATTGGTTAATAATATTTTGAATAATGTTAATGTTATTTATTTATCAAATTATATAATTTGAACTTTTGGTATTATTGTTGAGGATTTTGAGATTAATTTTGTATTTCATCATATGATGGTTTATTCATTTTGGGAATTATCTTACCTTGTTCTAACCATTTTGGTTTTTGTTAATGTATAAAGATAGGAGGAATATCTTGTTATTATTTTGTGGAGTTATGTGATCTATTAGAAGTTTATTTTAGTGATTCAGGCATGAAAAAATCATCTTGAATGCTCATCGTTTAGAAAAACAAAGATTATATTGTGGTGAAAAATAATTAAAGGGTGAAATTATACTTGGAAAGTAAGTATATTTATTTATTTTCTTAGTTTAGATGGTAAAGGAAATCCTAAAATCTAGGAAAAATATCTTGAAAAAAAAATTATCTTATTACCTTCATGTCTGAGGAATCGATGGTCTTTTTCATACCTCATTAGTTTATGGTTTTTTGGTTATTGACTTTATCATGGTTATTCACTTTCTTGTGATCAATTATATCTATCACTCTCTAACATTATTTAGAAAACATGGTTTTAATCTATGTCCATATTCTCACTTCCCAATACTGTTCACCAATTTGAAAAACTTAGTTACGTGTTATTATATATTACCTTCATACTTCTCTTTCCCACTTTTTAAGAAGAAGTTGTGTTAAACCTTTTTATGATGTGGAATTTCAAAAAAGGTATTTTCAAATATCAATCCCTTGATTACCGAGCCCAATATAAAATTGTGAGGATGTAATTTATTAAATGTAAAAATGTAATATCCCAGGTTTTTTAAAGAAATAATATGTTCAGTATTGTCTAAGACACGCAACATTGAGCTTAAACGAACCACAAAATATTATTATTTAAATATTATTATTATAACCTAGTCATTGAATTGGTAGGTATGAAAAGAATTAAATATATTTTAAAATATATGTATAAATTTCATACTCAATACAAATTTATTGATTAATTCTTATTAAACAAGAACATAATTTTTATTTAATTCATTTTATTCTTCAAAAAAAATAAAAATGTTTTTTATTACTTTTTGATAGAAAATATTATAATTACTTTTTATAAATTTTTTAAATTTTATTTGATAAAAAATTATATCATTTTTTAAATCAAAATATAAAAATTAATTTAGGGTTAATTTTTAGGGATTTTTTTGTAAAGACTAATTTTTCAATGAATAATAAAAAATATCTATTTTTGTAAAACTATTATTTATTTAAATAAAAATTTCACATTAATATTTTAATTTTATATCAAATTAAAATAAGTATTATTTAATTATATATAATCTAATTATTTATTTTTTAATCATTATTATACGTAATTTTTATAGAAGTTCATTTTTGGCTTAAAAACACATTTTTCCAAAAACTGTTTTTATTACGTTTTATGTTTTAACATTAAATTAATTTATGACACTTATATAAATTGAATATTTAAAAATTTATTCCATATTTGGAATCATGAGGTATAATTTTTTAAAATTTTTCCCTTTTATTTTTGGTAATTATAAATTTTGACCATAATAAATATGTGTCATTTTGGTAAGGGTAAATCGGGTAATTAAGGTTAAAAATATGATAAGTACTAAAAGTGACCCTAAAACTTGAATTTAATCTATTTTATGAGTATTTTTTGACTATAATCATCAAATATTTAAATTTATTACAATTTTGTGTTATTTATCTTTGAAAATGACTTATATATTATTTTAAGTAAATATAAAATCAAAAAAGTCACACTTGGTTTTAATATCTATAATATTTTGTGATAGGGATAAAAAAATTATGTTTGGTTATAATTTTTTATTTTAAATATAAATTAATTTTTTATCATGGTAATTTATTTATAATTTTTAGTGAATAAATAATTACCTTAAATGCTACACAACTCTAACACGATGTTTGTGCAAGTGATAAAAAAATCAAGTAAATAGTTTTAAAAACACTAAATGTAATATTGTTTGAGTGAGTTATAGTGTCCCATGAATTTTATATATATATATATATATAACTTATTAGGGATTTTTTAATGTATAATATTCTAATTTCATTGTTTTAATGTTGTTTACAAAGTCAAATTAAATGTATAGTATCAAAAATGACATTAATGGTATTTTATATTAAATAATATTTTATTAAATTATTTAAAGAGGAAAAATAGGATGATAAATGGTATAAAATTTCATAAATTTAACATTTATGATTTAATTATAACTATAAGTAAAATTATTCCCTTTAATATTGAAAAGGCATTACCACAGTTAAGGTTAAAATTGGTTAACCAAGGGGTTAAACCAAAAATATAAAGTTTAAAATGATATGTAAACCTATATAAATTTTATTTTTTGATTATATTAAAACTATATACTCTTTATCTTAGAATTAATTTCATTTTGGAATCATTTTACATGATTTATACACATATTATATTATAATATTTTATGTGTTTCTAAATATGACATTCATGATATTTTATAATAAATAATATTTTATTAAATGATTTGAAATTAATAAAAATCCTAAATTTGTCCAAGTTAATGCGATATAGTTTAAAATATTAACCATTATCCATTTATGTTTCATTTTTTCCTTTATATTAACTTTCATGACCCCTAAAGAGTAAAACATATTGATATCGTTGTAATTATCAAAAGGGTTAAAGGGGGTTAAAACAAAGAGATAAGGGTAAAAACATAATATAAACTAGTAAAAAATTTATTTTATGAAATTATTTCAACCTATAATCATCCTATATTATAATTATATAAATTTTTATCTATTTTAATATGAAAATTAATTTATATTAATTTAATACTTTAAGTAATTCCAACAATTCTCTTCACCTCAATTGTAAAAGGGAACCCCCTCTCCTCTCTTCTACATACTTCAAGATCCATTAAAATTGAGTCAATATCTACCAAAATACCTTCTTAAAATCCCTCCCCATATTTTATAATTCTTATTTTGTGCAAAATACCAACCTTAGAGGGCTTATGGTTTAAATAAAATGAGGTTGAGTGAAGAAGAGGTATGGCCTTTAACCGAATGTTTTAGTTTTATTTCTTCTTATACCTCTTTCAAATATTATTCAACCATGTTAAAATAATAAAATTATCATATTAAATATACTTATATTTTATTATTTTAATTTAATAACTTGTATTTATCACCTCTTACATCAAATTGGAAATGCAATCATCATTCGTGTGTATAGAGAACTACCGCCTCGCGAACCGATATAAATTGTTTTCCATCACCACCTCTCATGGATGGTTATAATGATAGAATAAATATATGTATATATATATATATTATTAATTAAATAATTAAAATTATTTAAGTATAATATATCATTTTTTTATAACATTTACATCCATTGGAAAATGACAACATCATTCATGTATACATGAGGATCGCCACCTCCATAAAGCGGTGTGATTCATTTTTCATAATCACATCACATAGATGCTATATATAAGTGTATTTAAATAATTTATATGATATTTATGGTATAATTATTATTATTTAAAGTTAAAATAACACTTTCCTTCTTTCCATCATGATCATTAAAAAATGGAAATGTTTCTCGTGCATGCGTACAACCTACCACCTCCATGAATGTAATGTAGTTCATTTTTCATAACTATATTTCATTATTAGTTTTAAAATTATAATTGATGTATAAAAATGATAATTTTATCATGATTATTATTCTATATATTATGGAATAATGGACTCATTGTCCATAGTCAACCTATTAAATTCATTTTGGATATATGAGTTGAATATCATCAAAACATCTGACGTGAACTTGATTGATTAAGTAATTATATATAACATGGTAATAAATAAAATGAAAATAATAATAAAATTTAAAATGGTTATTAAAAAAGTAAAAAAAAATAACATAATTTTATTATTCGGGATGATAAGGACTATATGTGATGATTCAAACTCAAGGTAAGGGACACTTTATCTTAAAACCTCGTTTTTAATTATTTAAAAGATATGTTTTCTAAGTCATTTTATTACATTTCCATATTCTTAAAATTATTTTATGTATGTATTTATATAGAAATAAATTAATTATAAAGTATATTTTATATTTATTCTGACTTTATTTCAAAGTTTTTCAAAAGGAATATTTTTTTATACAGAACATTTTGACTTACTTTACAGAATAAAAAAAGGAATGTTCTATTTTAACATATACAGCATCAACATATTTTCCCACCACCACAACCATTATTTAATGTTTTACTTAATTTAAAAATTACATGTTTTCTATAAATAAAAAACTCCCCTTTCCTTTGTTTTGGGTATTTTAGTTTTGAAAATGGGATTTTAAAATGAATGGGTATTTTAATGACTGAAAGTGTTTTTTATATGGGTTCAAAAGAGTTTTTCAAGAGATTTATGATGAAAAGGTGAAATATTAAGATTTTATTTTCATGATATGGTCCTTTTACATTTTCTATGATTATGTTTGATCCCGATATTGCTCATAATGATGGGTGATCCTAATATAGATCATGATGATGGTTGAGCCCAATATAGCTCAGATGATGGGTGAGCTTGATATAACTCTCCAATACATTGGGTAGTGATTATGTTCTCTAGATAATTATGTTTTAATTTAACCATAATTGTTATTATAATTTTAAGGTTACTTTTAAGGGTTCTATGAAGATAATCTCTCAAGTAACCTACATGAATTTTCTATGCTTTCAAATTAGTTTTCATGGAAATCATTTTATTTAAAAAGGAAAACTAATGATATTTTGTTTTGAAAGAAGGATTATTCCCTTTAAAGGTAAAAAGGTATTTTTCTATGAATTTTTTTCATGGATTCACATTTTTTATAATAATCCAACATGTTTATTATTTTACCTTTATGTTTTCCTATAAATTGTTTTATGAAAAACTTTGGGTAGTAAAGTGGATTTCATATATAAGTAATTGATTATATGATCTTAAATTTTATTATGTTAAATGAAAATTATATTTTATGATATCATGGTTTTAAAATGTACTAGTGGGTTTATTTATTTATTTTTTATATGACCCTTACTGATCTTTTTATACTCATCAAATATTTTTAAAATTTTTACAGGGTTTAAGGATGAGTAAGAACAAAGAAGAAGTCAAGTTGAAAGTCATGAAGCTTTATCGTGAATATAAAAAGTATTTCATTATAAAAGTATTATATTTTATAAAAATGGATACTTATCGTAAGTGTCCTATTTTTAATATATGGGTTTTTATGTGATATTTATGACCTAAATCTATAAAATAATAAACTGAAAATATCCTCAAAATAAAAGTAAGTGAATTATTTTCTAAAGATTCAATTTATAGATTATTTAAGGTTTTTCCCTACATGAAATTATTATTGAAAATTTTTAATAACATGGTGAATAACTTGAAATTGTGGAACAACTATAATAATAGGAAGATCTATGTGAGAAAACCCATTATTCCCACACCTATGTGAACAAACTCATTATGTCCACATTTGAAAATTTTAGCAAACCCATCATGTTCATGCCTATGTGAACAAAATCATTATGTTTACACATAACTATATCATGAGATATAAACTTAAACTAGTTAATTTTAGGGTGATATAAGACCCCATCCATGATCATTCATACATATTTATTCCACTTATAATCAATCATCATAATAACTTAAATAACACATGGAAAAAAGAATGTTTTTCTTAAACATATCACATAACATGAACTTAAGAAATCATAGGACATAAAAATATCATTTCAAAAATGGGTTCATAAAATAATAACATATATATGATGATCAAAACATCACTTAATGGGAGATAAACCATATAATAAAATTTTAATTTAAAATACAAAAGTTTTCACAAAACCTTTTTAAAAATTATTATAAAAGATGAAGTTTAAATTAAATTAAAAATTAAAATTTTGAGAAGGGAAAAATGATACTTTTTGAAAATATTATTATAAATAGTTACAAATAAAATATCTTTTAAAAGACATAATTTTTCAAAAAGTATAAGTAAAAATACTTTGAAAATTTTAATTTTAAAATATTTTTTTATTAATTAAGACTTGAAAATACATAAAGTTTTCAAAAATGGAAAGTGAAAATACTTTGAAATATATTAATTTTAAAATAATCTTTAATAATGGAAACTTGAAAAAGAAATAAATTTTTCAAAAAGTTGAAGTGAAAATACTTTGATAACATTTAATTTTAAAAAGAGTATTTAATAATGTAATCTTAAAAAATATATAAATTTTATCAAAATAAAATGTGGAGTGGATGATAAAACCTTTTATTTTTAAAGTATGGAAATATATTTTGAACTTTTTTAAATAACCTTGTTGAAAACACACATTATTAAAAAGGATAAATAAACCTTTTATTTAAAATTGAATAATGGTAATAATAAGATCATTTGATATAAAAAAAAAATTAGTTTCCACTAGGTAAACGTGAACATTGGTGGGAAGTAAAAAATTAGAACATGGAAGAAAAATCCATTAAATGTAATGGGATTTATTTTTAATAAAATGCATTTAACAAAACATTAAAATCATCAAAGAATAATTGTTTGGTGTGAAACATTATTTCTCTATAAATTGAGGTCTAAATACATACTAAAATCATTATATTTTATAATAGATCTATCATGAAAGATAATAGACAAAGTTGAGTGATTATGGCTCAAGGAAGATAATTGAGTCATGAAAACCCCTTATGACTTTAGTAATTTTTGAATCAAAAGTAACTGGAATATTGAAAATCATATGGTTATGTAAATAAAATGGATGAAATAATTTATTATGACAAAATTAATTCTTATAAAGTATATATACCATCGAAATAATGAATTTGTAAAAAATATTAAATCTTGTCTGGATGAAGAAGAATTGAGATGGAAAAACCCTTAAATATTTTAAAGAATTTGAACAAAAAACCATGAGAATGATGGTATGAAATTAAAATTTTAATATCATGAAATATAATATAATTTTGATATAAAAATTACAATGGGGTAGAAATTCCACTATATAAACATAAAAATGGTGTATAACATAAACATATCTCAATAAAGGGAAATTAAGACAAAAACCATTATGTTGTTTATCTACTTAGTCGAATACACTCTATGATCTTATATAAAAAACATAAATATCTTAATGAATAATTTTAGATCTATATACAAACCTAAAACTATTTATAATTTCCATTTATAATCATTATCTATATGTAGATTAGTTATTTTTTTCTTATTTTACCACATTAGGTATTTATAGTTTTGATTGTTTGTAGTAGTTTCATAGGAGCGGTATTGGTATTCATTACTTTTCCAAATTTAATCTTTAAAATTTTATTACATTTACTATAATTTATTTATTATAATTATTTATGAATTTTAAAATTCCTTCCATGATCACTTTAATCTTTATCCTAGAAGATGAAATCAATGAAGAACATTTATCAGTGATTTTCAACCTACGAAGGGTGTTTTCTTAATTAATGGGTTAAATATTTTTTTTATCCTTTTCATAACCAATAAAAAAAATTATTAAAAAAATTATTTCATATCATACCATAAATTAAGTTTTCATAGTCATCCATTATATAATTTCATATCATTATTCGAGTAGGTGGTCAAATGGGCCTAAACTTGAACACGCTTTAACTCAATTAGTGAGTATAGTTAAAGAGGTATTTATTTTGACATAATATAATTATAATGGAAGAATAATGATTTTTTTTATGATTTTTAACCGTATTTTAACATTTTATATGAATAATGAAAAAATTTAAAAATAATGAAAAAACTCTTCTTCGTGGAGGCGACAGTCCACACAACTCAAAATTAGAGTTTTTGTTACTTAATGAATGATAGGGGTGAATTTGGATAGTAAGTGATCATTTAATAATCATAAATAAATTATATAAATCATATTTATTCACCAATATGATCATTTATACCATCCATGAGAAGTGGTGATTAAAAACAGATAGTATTGCTTTGTGGAGGCGGTAATCTGCACACATGCACTAACGAAAGTTCTTGTTTTTTTTAGTAGATGGAAGATGATGAATAATGGTTATATAATTATTATAATAACATATAAACACACTAAATATGATGATTTTTTATTATACTATGGTTATGGTTGGTTTACAAAGGAAATAATAAGAAAGAAATGTTAAGAAATATGTGATACCTACGTTGATACCTTGAACTTCCTCTTGATGAAGGCCAAATATTTTAGGGACTTAGGATAATTTTTGGTGCCCACGAGCACTAGGTAATATAAAGGACTTTAATAATAATAAAATTGGGTAGGTATTCAATTCAATTTATAAATAGGAGTAGGGTATTTAAAGTGTGTAACTCATCCCCATTTTATAGGAGAATAAGAGGGATTTTTCCTTAAAAAAGAATGGTAAGTAAGGGGTAAGAATGGAAAGGCATGAAATTTAGGTGATTTTTTTGAGGTAAGGTAGGTAATACATGTAGTTAATAATTTAAAACCTAAAAAATTTTTTCTAGAAGTTATAAATTTCATATTAATTTAGGAAAATTTGAGCCATCTTAGATAAGTATTTTAAACACTTTTTACTAGTAATTAAATATTAACTGTGTTAATTAATTTATTACTAAAAATATAGGATGGACCTTATTATAAATATTTACGTGTTTAATTAAAAAATTTCTTCTATTTAACATAATTAAATTTTTAAATAGCAAAAAATTAGCTTTTAAATCAAAATATATAATGTGTTAAAAATGGTTTTATTTTTTCTAGAAAAATGTTGTTTTAATAATTATGTGATATTAGTCTTATTTAATATTTATTAACCATTAAATGATTTTTAGTTAATTTTTATATATTTTTAAACATAATTTTAGATATTTAATTTAAAAATGATTCATTTAATTTTAAAAATACACAATATTTAGAAAAGTGTTATTCTTTGAAAAATAATAATTTTATCGAGATAACTAATATTTACCCAAGGTAAACTAATATTTATGCATAAAAATAAATTTTCTCTTATTAGATAATTTAGACCCACTGATTTTAAATTTAAAATCCATTTTATTTTATTCAATTGATAAAAACTAATTTTAAAATACTAATGTATAATGTATTTAAAACAATTTTTTAGAGAATATTGCTTATGTTTTAAAATACCAAATATATGTTTGTAATTAAAACATGATATTTTAAAATATATAATGTTACTTAAAATTTATATATTTAGTCAGTAAATTTTTTTCTAATTTTTAAGCTATTCTTATATCCAAGTTATGTTACAAAATCTACAGTATTTTCAAAAATTATATTTTAAACTGTTTTCCTAAAAATCAATTATTTTAGAAAAATTCCAAAAATTTATCATAAACTAATATAAATATGATAAATAAAAAATAATTTTAATTTTTTCAAATTAAAATCCAAAAAATGATAAATTTAAATTCAAAATGAAATCATAAAATATCATGAAAAATGGTTTTTTATAAAAAATCATTTTTGGTATATTAATTATTCTTATAAAATTAGTGTTAATCATAAATATATCAAACTTAGAAAAACATCCATTTTATAAAATACATTTTAATCCTAAAAAGTGATTTTATTAGTTGTTAACAGTTCTAATTGAGTTTGATGTTTAAGGAGAATTTTATTTTGTTTTGTTCTTATATATAAATATATTCATTTATATATATTTCATAATTTTGTGACCACTATTTATACCTACTAATTATAGAGATACCATGAGATTTTATATATTGTTTTGTTTTTCAGTGTTTTGTGTAGATAAAACCATAGAAGACGGTATTTATTTTAGGAGAAAATTCGGTTTGGTGCACACATAACCTTAGTCTCTCATATGTCTTCATAGAAAATAATATCAGATTTTTCTAGGGGACACACTAAGTTTGATAAAAACTTTAATCTAAAGGTTTTACAACTACACCCTTAGCTCTCATAGCCTAGTGTGTAACACCCCGATCTTCTATGATACGCTTCTCTTTCAATAATGCAATAGCTTCCATTGTAAGCAAGTTTGAGATTCTAACACACCGCGACCAATCAAAATAGCCATTATGAATATTAATACCCACTTTTTGAAATTATATATATTTTATATTTCAAAATAGACTTCATTTTTGGATTCGGAATATCGAAATTAGCCTATGTTGAATTTTTGGTATTTTTCTGAGAACTTCCAATTTTTTATGAATAGTGAAAAATAATTAAAAACAATTTTTTTAATAAAAATAATTATTAGTGATAAATTATACTATTTAGTGGTTTTAAAGTATAATTAGAATATATTTTTACCATTTTATCCAATGGTATTCATGAGAATTAATTTCACTTTGAAATTGGACATAAACAATTGTAAATCTTTTGATATATATTGTTTCTTAAAAACATGCTATTTGTTGTGAAAGTGGGAATTAATTATAAAATTAATTAATGAAACTTATATGTTTGTAATTTTTTAAAATAGACATCATTTTTTAATTCGGAATATCAATTATATCTTAGGGTGAAATTTTGGCATTGTTCTGAAAAACTTCAATTTTTGATTAATAGTGAAACCACTAAGTGGTAGTTAAAAACTGATTTTTCGTTTAAATGAAACATTACCACTTCTGTGATTTAATTTTCAAAAATTTGACATACATGGTTTTCATTAGGAAGTAAAATTTGGTTCAATGGGACTAAAATAATTTTTTGGTGAATAGTAACTTTTAAGTTTAATTAATCACGATTAAAGGTAATTAGTGAAATTTAAGGTAAAAATGATATTATAAAAATATGAAAATACCTTTACACTTGTTCTACCGTTATTGTATGAGTAATGGCTGACCAATAAAATCCATGGGTCAACTTGGGGACCTCATGGAGCCACTTGGGTAAGAAAATAACATTAATAACTTTTTATTTAAAGTAAAAATAAAATTGTCACAAACATGTGTTGTTTTACTAAAACAATTATTACATTGGGTTATATAAGTTAACTTTTTGACTATAAATATTCATTGGAAAGATAAAAATATTTCCCACATCATGGTATTTTTTTTATAATTTTTAGACATTAAATAAATTAAATTATTTATGACACCATGATGATGCAGCGATTACCTCATTAAATAACGATTTAAATAAAATGAAAAGATAACAATATAGTGGAAGCTTTCATAAATAAACATATACATTTAAGGCAATGTATGACTAAAACAAAAGCCTTTTAAACATTACCTTCAACATAATATGGCAAATTTAAAATGAGATAATTCCATTTACTTATTCACATGGATATTCTAGTGGTCGAATAATCACATGAAATATCAATAACCACTTTCATAATGATGGAATGCATAATGCCAGACTATCATAACCACGTATCCAAGGCCTCGTGCCAAGAATACAAATAAGATTTTTTTCAAGGCCTCATTCAAAGACACTAGTTTGTCTCATGAGACCTGCTGATGCATCGACGAGCTATAGCGGGCTCCACCTGTCACTTATTAAGTCCAATGCATTCCACATATGAACAGGTTTAAACATATCATAAACCATAACATAATTGTATCACATAAAACATGCATAAAGGAAACATAAAATTTCCACATTTCAATCACAAGATATCAATACAAAACATTGATATAATAAAAATATTTTCAAAACCATTTTTCAATACCAAAATAAAAGAGAATTAAAACTTGGTATTTATTTTTCATTTAAAAAAAGTTATGGCTTGTAGAGGAATCCGAAACTCAAATAATGGTCACGGAGGCAGAGAAGTTGTTGTCGCCGCATACGTATGACAAGAAAAACATTCCTTTTTTTTATTTAGTAAAACGCTTCATATAAAAAGATTCCTTTTGAATAAACGTAAAATTTAAAGGGGTTTATACACCGTATATAAGAAATTTGTATATAAAACAAAATATGCCTCAATGAATGTAGATTGAGACGAAGTCCCTACAAAGATAATTTTTTAAATAAAATAGATCTATTATGTGTATTCACTATAAGTACACATAAAGAAAGTACAAATACAAGATAGGACATAATAATATCATGACATAATTTGAAAGAAGGAGATTAACCCAAAGAATGTAAATTGGGTTAAGAAGTTCCCTTAACTCGTGTCCAACTTGACTAGATCGTTCTTTAATCTCCTGAATAATAAACTAGAGTTAATTTCTACTTTATTAAGAACCTTTTTCAAGTTCATTATTCCTTTTATATTACTTATTACCATGTTATGAACATTATGTAATTATTTATGTTAATAACGGTCGTTTGGTCGATCTTTGGTACTTGAGTCAACAACAAACTTCTTATAATTATAAGTTATTTATGTGGTAGAATATCCATTATCTTAAATATTATATTCATGATTTAGATATCATATATATAATATATATCCAGTATATACATGCATTTATAATATTACATAACATTTAGAGGTAAGAAATGAAATGCACCGTTCATGGAGATGGTAATCCGTACATACACATGAACGCTACTTTCATTTCTATTTGGTATTTAATGGAATGAAATTATAATTATATAAATTTATAATATAATTCCAGTATAATATCATGTTTAATATCATTTACTCCATCCTTTATACATCCCACATATGGCATTAACGATTCAAATCACTTTGAGGGGGTGGTAGTCCGCACTTCCTAAAATGAAATTATCACATTTACCCATAATGGAAATCATAAAGGTATGCCATAAATGAAAAATACAGAATCATAAGGAAAAAAACATAATATATATCATATATAAAAATAGTTTCATCATAATGTCCACCATGAGAGGTGTTAAAAGAATATTGACCAATCATCGTTTCGTGAGGCAGTAATTCGCCACCCACAGAAACAGTATGTTCTTTAACCATTAGATGAAGGTGTGTGTAAGTGTAAATAAAATCCTTCTCATAAAAACATACTAGTATATTGAATATACCGGTTTTGTTACAAAATAAAGGAATAAAAAGAGTTTAAGGGGTTGGAGAAGCAAAATAAAACAAAATAACATAAGAGAAGACATTACCTTAAAATCGGGTAACTCTTTTTGATTTGAGCCAAAGGCTTCCTTGGGTAGAATTCTACCCAAAGTGATGGATCTAGGAGTAAGAGAGGGAATTTGAGAGAGTATTTGGGCGGAGTTTTGCCGAGCTAAATGGCTTGGAAGGTGTGAATAAGGTGGTAGTGGTGGGGGCCTTTTATAAGACGAGAGGAGGGGCACTCTTGGAAAGTCAAGAAATGTTACATTATTATGAAGTGATTTTCGGATTTCAAAGGTCCTAAAATTATATATTTAGAGTATAAGGTTATAAGGGTTCTAAATATACCCATAAAATAGGTTTTTTACAATTTTAAGTCTTAGATTTTACATTATCTTTTCATTTTATTTAAATCGTTAATTGATGAGGTAATCGCTGCATCATCATGGTGTCATAAATAATTTAATTTATTTAATGTCTAAAAATTATAAAAAAATTACCATGATGTAGGAAATCCTTTTATATTTCCAATGAATATTTATAGTCAAAAAGTTAACTTATGTAACCCCATGTAATAATTGTTTTAGTAAAACAAAACATGTTTGTGACAATTTTATTTTTACTTTAAATAAAAAGTTATTAATGTCATTTTCTTACTCAAGTGGCTCCATGGGGTCCCCAAGTTGACCCATGGATTTTCTTGGTCTTCCATGACTTATCCAATAAGGGTAGGACAAGTGTAAAGGTATTTTCATATTTTTATAATATCATTTTTACCTTAAATTTCACTAATTACCTTTAATCGCGATTAATTAAACTTAAAAGTTACTATTCACCAAAAAATTATTTTAATCCCATTGAACCACATTTTACTTTCTAATGAAAACCATGTATGTCAGATTTTTTAACATCAAATCACAGAAGTGGTAATTTTTCATTTAAACGAAAAATCAGTTTTTAACTACCACTTAGTGGTTTCACTATTCATCAAAAATTGAAGTTTTTCAGAACAATGCCAAAATTTCACCCTAAGCTATAATTGATATTCCGAATTCAAAAATGATTTCTATTTTAAAAAATTACAAACATATAAGTTGAATTGATTAATTTTATAATTAATTCCCTCTATCACAACAAATAGCGTGTTTTTAAGAAACAATATATATCAAAAGATTGACAATTGTTTATGTCCAATTTCAAAGTGAAATTAATTATCATGAACACAATTGGATAAAAAGGTAAAAATATATTCTAATTATACTTTAAAACCACTCAATAGTATAATTTATCACTAATAATTATTTTGATTAAAAAAGTTGTTTTTAAGTATTTTTCACTATTCATAAAAAATTGGAAGTTCTCAGAAAAATACCAAAAATTCAACATAGGCTAATTTCGATATTCCGAATCCAAAAATGAAGTCCATTTTGAAATATAAAATATATATAATTTTAAAAAGTGGGTATTACTATTCATAATGGCTATTTTGATTGGTCGCGGTGTGTTAGAATCTTGAACTTGCGTACAATGGAAGCTATTGCATTATTGAAAGAGAAGCATATCATAGAAGCTCGGGGTGTTACATTCTCACCTACTTCAATAAATTACGTCCTCGCAATTTGAAATTTTTCTTTGAAAATAAAATATTGAAAATAGAAAATACCATTGTGGAAAACCCACATCAGAAATAAGGTTAATAAAAATATAACATTAAAAGAAAGAAAGAGAAGTACAAAGGTCACCGGAGATAGCCCATACTAGGATTCTATAAAAATATGGATATGGAAGAAAAACAAACCATCAAGGTCTGATGGAGAGTTGTAGAAAACAGGATTAGGAGAAAGTTAACCACAAGAAAATCACAAACTTGTGATTGGTTAAACGGTCATTGAATCCCCAGTTGGAAAAGTTAACCGGCAACGTTTTTGTTTTAAGTTACCTTTCATAAAGTTGAGGAGTTTATTTAAGATATTTACTAAGAACTTAAGGAAATATACTTACTTGTCATGTAGACTTTCATTCTTTAATAAATTTTTACCACAAACCCATTGTTCACTCAAAAAGATAATAGAACCCAAAAATATTATATTTATCCTAATCGTACAAGGTTCCAAATATCAACACATACCATTTAGATTAGGAAAACTATTTTTAATAATCAGGGACTTCCTATAGGCTAGTGGTAGGTAATAAAGGCATGTCGCACTGTGGTTGTGGGCTCGATTCCTGCAGCTTTGTCCGACGTGATGGGTTATCCCCCAACCTGCAGGTTGTCCTTTTCCTAAAACTATAGTATTATAATATTCCAAAAATAATCTTCAGAAATGTTTTAACCTTAAACAATACTATTCAAGGTTCAACTTAATCCATTCCAACCTTTATAGTTATCTAAAATACCTCTGTCCAGACTTTCTCTAAAAGGTCTCTAAATTCCAAAATCAATTGTAACATCAGATTCCCCAAACAAAGTAAAGTTTATCTTATTGTCACATAATAAAAATATGATTACCTTTATCATATTAAAACCTTAATGAAAATAACAAGTACTGCAATACAATCCTTATATATATCACATTATTTTTATAACCAGAATATAATACTTGAGTCCAAAAGCACCAATACATTAATTATTCTACTTCAACTATAGTAACAGCATAAGTTTGGCCTTGATCCCTTGGCCTTTTCTGGGGTAAGTTTCCCTGACGCTTAGGACATTCATTTGCATAATTCCCCATTTCTCTACAATTATATCATTCAACATTGATATCCTCTTTCTTTCCCTTACAATCACAAGCCTGGTGACCCTTTTCTCCACATTTATAACAAACTCTCATTCCTTTTAGGCATGTACCAGGGTGATTCTTCCCACAATTATCACATAATGGAAAATCCTTCTTTCTCTTTTTCCCTTTATCTGTCTCTTGTTCCACCATTCTCTTCTTCTCTTGCTTTACTTTGTTCTCATAAGACTTAGAGAATTCATTTTCCGTCTTAATGGCACACGAGACAATATCTTCGTACGATGAGAAGGTTTGTGAGACTAATGCTCAACGGAGAAACGGTTTTAACCCATAAAATAAATGATCAATATTACTTCTTGAGTTACGTATATAATCTTGAGCATGTATCTCTAACCTTGTAAAGCTAGCCTCATATTTTGTGACATTCTCATCCTCCTTCTGCCTCAGACTCAGAAATTGTCTTTCCATATCTTCTCTATGGTCACGAGGGAAGTATTTTTCTAAGAAAAGCTCTTTGAACTCCCTCCATTACATACTTGATACTTCTTTATCTTCCTTTGTGTTTTGAATCAGCGACCACCATTGATCGGTATCTCCAGTGAGGCGGTAAAATGCCATGACAACCTTCTCCCTTTCGCTACTCCCCAAGGCATGGAATATTTTCTCTAAGGAGTTTATCCATTGCTCAGCTACTAATGGATTTGTACTCCCATTAAATATTTGTGGTTGTTGCCTCATGAAGCAGTCTAACATTGATCCTCTACGTTGCGGATCAGGTTGCTCCATATGAGTAAGGTTATTATTCATAACCTGAGTGAGTTTTCCCAGTATGGTGATAAGTTGATCAGCACCAGTTGTATCTCCAGCTCCACAATAATTATCTTGAGCAGGAGGGAAATCCCTACATGGAGTGTGTGCATTTATACGTTTTCCATTCCTCCCACTAAGAGCCATTTCTAAACAATAGCATAAACTAGATTAGTTTATGAATCAAAATACATAATTCCAAACTTGTAAAACACTTAACATAAATTGAACTATTTATGGATATAATCCATAATCATAAAAAGAAATTTTTTCTTTGAGGAAGTATATACTCATAAACCCTTCATAATGGTTTGTAAATAAAATGAGAATTATCCTAAGCATATCCCCCGGGAGTGTCGTAACCAAGAGTGCAGTAAGGCCCGTTGTCGTGAACCAGTTCCCGTTAGAGTCTAGCTCAAAGCGGTGTTTTCGGGTTATACCCCTAGTTACATCTGTGCCAGAGCAGCCTCTACCTACTCACATCTATATAGGGATTTATTGCTCAGAAAACTCACAAAATCTCTATAATACCAAAATTTTAGGAAGTTCTTATATAATAATCCTCAAAGTCTATCTTTGGGCTATGTGCTCTAATCAGAGTTTATCTAAATCTAGCCTCCAAGGTTAGTACTAAACTGCCTCTGATACCAACTGTAACGCCCCGACCCCAGTTACCCAGAGTCGGTGCATTATTGCATAACATTGGCATGATCACAAAAGATCAAGTCTTGAAATACCGATTAGTTTAGTAGCCTTGAAAACACTAGATACATTCATAAATGTTACATTACATCATAAAGTGAAAAATCACAATAACATAGTCTCCATAGTTCACACTTCTATCCCCTTCAGACTATCCCTATAGGTCAGTCATAAAATATTTCTTCACATCCTGGAAAAATAAAACATTGAAAGGGGTGAGCTCATATGCTCAATAAGGATAACAATATAGCGGAAGCTTTCATAAATAAACATAAACATTTAAGGCAATGTATGACTAAAACAAAAGCCTTTTAAACTTGAACTTCAACGTAATATGGAAAATGTAAAATGAGATAATTCAATTTACTTATTCACATGGATATTCTACTGGTCGAATAATCACATGCAATATCAATAACCACTTTCATAATGATGGAATGCATAATGCCAGACTATCATAATCATGTAGCCAAGGCCTCGTGCCAAGACTACAAATAATATTTTGTCAAGGACTCATGCCAAGACACTAGTTTTTCTCATGAGACCTGCCGATGCATCGAGGAGCTATAGCGGGCTCCACCCGTCACTTATTAAGTCCAATGCATCCCTCATGTGAAGAGGTTTAAACATATCATAAACCATAACATAATCATATCATATAAAACATGCATAAAAGAAACATAAAATTTCCACATTTCAATCACAAGATATCAATACAAAACATTGATATAATAAAAACATTTTCAAAACCATTTTTCAATACCAAAATAAAATAGAATTAAAACTTGGTATTTATTTTTCATTTAAAAAAATTTATGGCTTATAGAGAAAGCCGAAACTCAAATAATGGTCACGGCGGCGGAGAAGTCGTTGTTGCCGCATATGTACGACAAGAAAAACATTCCTTTTTTCATTTAGTAAAACTCTTCGTATAAAAATATTTCTTTTGAATAAACGTAAAATTCAAAGGGGTTTATACACCGTATAGAAGAAATTTGTGTATAAAACAAAATATGCCTCAATGAATGGAGATTGAGATGAAGTCCCTACAAAGATAATTTTTTAAATAAAATAGATCTATTATGTGTATTCACTATAAGTACACATAAAGAAAGTACAAATACAAGATAGAACATAATAATATCATGACATAATTTGAAAGTAGGAGATTAACCCAAAGAATGGAAATTGGGTTAAGAAGTTCCCTTACCTCGTGTCCGACTTGACTCGATCGTTCTTTAATCTTCTGAATAATAAACTAGAGTTAATTTATACTTTCTTAAGAACCTTTTTAAATTTCATTATTCCTTTTATATCACTTATTACCATGTTATGAACATTATGTAGTTATTTATGTTAATAACGGTCGTTTGGTCGATCTTTGGTACTTGAGTCAACAATAAACTTCTTATAATTACAAGTTATTTATTGGTAGAATATCCATTATCTTAAATATTATATTCATGATGTAGATATCATATATATCATATATATCCAGTAGATACATGAATTTATAATATTACATAACATTTAGAGGTAAGAAATGAAATGCACCGTTCATGGAGACGGTAAGCCATACGTACGCATGAACGCTACTTTCATTTCTATTTCGTATTTAATGGAATAAAATTATAATTATATAAAGTTATACTATAATTAAAGTATAATATCATGTATAATATCATTTACTTCATCCTTTATACATCCCACATATGGCATTAACGATTCAAATCACTTTGAGGGGGCGGTAGTCCGCACTTCCTAAAATGAAATTATCGCGTTTACCCATAATGGAAATCATAAAGGTATGACATAAATGAAAAATACAGAATCATAAGGAAAACAAAAACATAATATATATCATATATAAAAATAGTGTCATCATAATGGCCACCATGAGAGGTGTTAAAAGAAGATTGAACAGTCATCATTTCGTGAGGTAGTAATTCGCCACCCACAGAAACAGTATGTTCTTTAACCATTAGACGAAGGTGTGTGTAAGTGTAAATAAAATAATTCTCATAACAACATCCTAGTATATTTAATATACTAGTTTTGTTACAAAATAAAGGAATAAAAAGAGTTTAAGGGGTTGGATAAGCAAAATAAAACAAAATAACATAAGAGAAGACATTACCTTAAAATCGGGTAACTCTTTTTGATTTGAGCCAAAGGCTTCCTTGGGTAGAATTATGCCAAAATTGAGGCTTCTAGGAGTAAAAGAGGGAAGTTGAGAGAGTATTTGGGCAGATTTTGGCCGAGCTAAATGTCTTTGAAGGTGTGAATAAGGTGGTAGTGGTGGGGGCCTTTTATAAGAGGAGAGGAGGGGCACTCTTGGAAATTCAAGAAATGTTACATTATTATGAAGTGATTTTCAAATTTCAAAGGTCCCAAAATTATATATTTCGAGGATAAGGTGATAAGAGTTCGAAATATACCCATCCAATAGGTTTTTTACAAGTTTAAGTCTTAGATTTTACATTATCTTTTCATTTTATTTAAATCGTTAATTAATGAGGTAATCGTTACATCATCATGGTGTCATATATAATTTAATTTATTTAATGTCTAAAAATTATAAAAAAAATACCATTATGTAGGAAATATTTTTAGATTTCCAATTAATATTTATATTCAAAAAGTTAACATATATAACCCCATGTAATAATTGTTTTAGTAAAACAACACATGTTTGTGACAATTTTATTTTTACTTTAAATAAAAAGTTATTAATGTCATTTTCTTACCCAAGTGGCTCCATGGGGTCCCCAAGTTGACCCATGGATTTTCTTGGTCGGCCATGACTCATAAAATAAGGGTAGGACAAGTTTAAAGGTATTTTAATATTTTTATAATATCATTTTTACCTTAAATTTCACTAATTACCATTAATCGCGATTAATTAAACTTAAAAGTTACTATTCACCAAAAAATTATTTTAATCTCATTAAATCACATTTTAATTCCTAATGACAACCATGTATGTTGGATTTTTGAAAATCAAATCACAGAAGTGGTAATGTTTCATTTAAACAAAAAATCAGTTTTTAACTACCACTTAGTGGTTTCACTATTCATCAAAAATTGAAGTTTTTCATAACAATGCCAAAATTTAACCCTAAGCTATAATTGATATTCCGAATTCAAAAATTATTTCTATTTTACAAAATTCCAAACATATAAGTTTCATTGATTAATTTTATAATTAATTTCCACTGTCACAACAAATAGCGTGTTTTTAAGAAACAATATATATCAAAAGATTGACAATTTTTTATGTCCAATTTCATAGTGAAATTAATTCTCATGAACACCATTGGATAAAATGGTAAAAATATATTCTAATTATACTTTAAAACCACTCAATATTATAATTTATCACTAATAATTATTTTTATTAAAAAATTTGTTTTTAAGTATTTTTCACTATTCATAAAAAATTAGAAGTTCTCAGAAAAATACCAAAAATTCAACATAGGCTAATTTCGATATTCCGAATTCAAAAATGAAGTCCATTTTGAAATATAAAATATATATAATTTCAAAAAGTGGGTATTACTATTCATAATGGCTATTTTTATTGGTCGCGGTGTGTTAGAGTCTCGAACTTGCGTACAATGGAAGCTATTGCATTATTGAAAGAGAAGCGTATCATGGAAGCTCGGGGTTTTACATAGTGGGGACATCTAATATGATACTGAATATATCAAAGCAGTCCTAAGAAGTAATTCGATATAGAAATCAACTTAACAATAAGGATGTAAATTAGATACATCCTTAGGTAATTCATCTAGGTACTCTTTTACCATTATAAGAAACTAATCATACACTAAGTTTGTTTCTCACAGAGTTAAGCTAGCTAACTGATGGGAAATCAGATGTAGCTTCCTTAATAAGAGTTTAACCTTCTCTGACTAGAATTCCTTCTCACCAATGAAGGAAATCATTGACAAATTAACCTAATTACATAGTATCCACTATCAAAAATAATCAATCTAGGTGTATATTGTAAATAATGAGTCCATACTAGGAATAACATCATACATTCTCATCGCATCCATGAAGAGATTCCATGAGATAATCATATCCCCAATAGTCAATTTATAATGTAGAAATAAAATTGTGGTCACAAAATCCCCTCTGGTTGGAGTCTCTAGCCATAAAGTTTGATCTAGAGGCTTTAATGTAATCTTCAATTCTAGAACAAGGGATAAGGATAGCAAAGAATGTATCACACCTGTTTCCACCAAAACTGAGTCAAGAGTGGAAAAGAAACAGATTATACCTTGACTTTTGTCAGGAACCTCTATGTCATAATCATCAACTACCTATAATTTCCCAGACCCCTAGCCTCTATCTCTCTAATCCTAGCATATTCCACCTAGAGGCAGTGTTAATGTAATTGAATTATAATACCAACCACCACCTATAATGCATTTTCTCTAATAACCTCCTTGGGGAACTCCCTGACCGCCCCTGTGAGTTCCTTTGTTGCATCACTACCTTAGACGCGTTGTTATGTCTACTTCTTGATCTCCTCTATTACAAGATGGGTCAAGCAGTATTGATAAATATAAATATTCCCATTACAAGGAAAGAAACTCTTTCCTCCTGGTTGACTAGATTCTCTTTGTGAACCATGATCCATTGATCCTCTTATTTGAGTCTACACTTGAGATCATCTAAGGTGCCTACGTCTTGAATTCCACTATTAGTCTCCTGCTATTGAAGTCACATCTCCTAGGTGACCACTACCACCACCCGATAATTGTGGATGCTTCTATAAGAAGTTATCTACTATTGATAACTAGCCCAGTTACCCTGGAACCCTAATACTTGAATTATCTATGACATAGCCTGAAGGGCATTCCCAGTCCCCACAGGTTGGTGAATATCACCTATCATCATACATGAATAAAGTGGGATGGTTTTTTCATGGAACAACATAAGAAAAAATATTAAAATTCAATATGATTAACACCCCTAAGGGAGAATATACTAGAAATAATAGGTATAACAAAACAAATTGGAGTACATACAAAAAGTAATTGGTATATAACAAGATGAAAAATCAAACATCCCCTGAAAAAAGTGGATAACATATCCACCAGTCACCTCTATCATCACTCCATATTCCAAAGGATAAAGAACATCCACCACCTCCAAGTGGTACTTTCCCTTTGCTTGAACCCAATATAAGAAAGTCTACAAATGCCTGAAGAAAAAGTTAGGGTGTGGGATATAAATACCAGTAGGGTATCACCATGTGTTCCATAATCAATAGCATAAAAATTTACCATTTATTATATCAGTTCAAATAAAACAAGGCATGGTATTACATTTGAATATTTTAAAACAAAACATGATTTCATTTAAATATATGGAAGATATATTAAAATAGCTTTCAAATAGGATTGAATAAACATTTTATATAAAATAGTTTATATAAATTATTTGGAAAGAATAAAGCATTCCAATATATATCAGTGTCATGTTTAATCAAGTAAAAAATCATAGAAAATCACCATGTATGAAAGACCCATGGTAATTCAGTTTATCAGGTAATAGGATCCTCACACATATCAAAATGATCATGGCTCTAGTCAGGTGTGCACACATAAATACAACCCAATAGGGGAACCCATCACGAGCAGTGTACTCCCTAATAGGGGAACCCATCATGAGTAGTCATGCCACTATGTTTTTATTAATAGCTTACATAGTCAATCTATTTCTAGGGATTCAAGATCCTAACGTGCTTGTCCTAGTTACCACTAACAACCCAGGCTAACATGTGCTTCAAACAATCAATCAATCAAATTTTCAATCAATCATTTCAAAATACAATTTCCCAATTTTAGTTTTAAATATTCCTTTTCCATTTCAAACCCAAATCATTGGTTTTTATCATTTCATTTCATTTTAAATAACTTTTAAAGATAATAAATTTTCTCAAAAATCAAAATCAAATCATTTCATCAAAACTATTTCCAAATCAAGCCATAATTTTTCATAAATCTACCCCACAATTTCAATTCCATTGAAATTGAGGTTTTTCTCAATTTCTATACCATTTAAAATCAAAGATAGAATCATCTCAAGTATATGTTTTTAAATCATTTAAAAACTCTTTTCAATTTAATCAAGCAATTCAAGGTTTAAATCATAGGGTAAATAATTATGGAACCACCTACCTTTTAAATCAAAGATCCAGAAATCAACACCTGTAAAGGGACATGTTAATGAAGAACGAAGTTGCAGAAGATATAAGAACTCAACCTATAATAAAAATCTAATAAAATGTAATTTAGATCTATCTATTACATGATGATATATCAAACTCTAAGGAGGAGATAAATATAGATTATAAGAAACCACATGATAGGAGATCCACTTACCCAGAAAAGATCGATCGAGATCAATTCTGCTTCATTCCATAAAGGAAATGGTTTTTAGGGGAAAAAATTTCCTATAGGGAGCCTCCATGGAAAAATAAATCATGTTAGGTCCAAATTGGGTGATTAGTAACTTAAACCAGTGGGTTTGGGAATTTTAAATTAATTTTTCAAACTTTAAAATCTTGTGTGAATGGTTAGTTTGGGGGCACATGATTAGGGGAAACCATGCGCTATCTATGCACCCCTAATGTTTGGGGCACACAATTTCACTTGGATGGTCACATGGTTTGGGAAACTATGTGCCAACAGTGAATTACCCATTGTCCAGGAGGTGCATGTTTTACACTGGGGGTGTGATTTTTTCAAACTGTGTTTCAACCATGAAAATCCTAAAAAGCCTCTAACAAACTACAAAATCACTTAGAATGGCCCCAAAATAATACTTTAATTAAAGGAGGAAAAAACTAGGGTCAATTAATACCTAAAAGAAGGTAACGGTATATTACAACCTATTACAGCCTAAAATTTTAAAGTTAGAACATTGTATTTAATAGTGTGTGTGACGTGCAATACCAATAGTAGAAAGGAATATAAAATCCCAAGAATTTATGGTATATTTAATATTTTAAATAAATATATTTTATATCATGTAATGCATGAAACACTGAGTTTTCTTAATTTACATGCAAGAATTAATTTTTTCGATAGTTTGCGTTAGACGCAAGACCAAGTTTTACCGAACAATAATTTATTATTAAAATATTATTATTTAATATGATAAGATATAACATAGCCTTTAAATTGGTATTTATGAATATTAATAACTAAATTATAAAGTTATATGGTTGAATTCATTAGTTACCAATTAGTTATAAATAAATTTAGAACTCAATTGAATATAAAGGAAAAGTTTTTATAAAAAATTGTTTTTATGTGCAGAAGGCATTTTATCTTAATAAGATTAAATTAATTAATATTATTGGATTATTTTAATTAAATTTATATATTATATATTCAATCAAATATTTTTTAAATTCATCTAATATATTTTATATACATAAGACAAACTCAATCTTACACATAAAAATCTTTATTTTTATAAAGGCAATTTTATCGCCTTTTAATGGCACACCAATTTTAAATATAAATTTCAAAACTTTTATAAATTTTATATGTAAAAATAAAATTAGTTTTTTAAATAATAATTTCAAAATTATCATAGGGTTAATTTTTTTTATTTTTCTGAGAAGTTTCATTTTTTGATGAATAGTGAAAAATACGTAATTTTAATTGAAAACTGATTTTTCGTGTCAATAATTTATAGTGTTAAATTTAATTTTAGATTGTTTTTTAAGTGTAATTATTTTAATTAAAAATAAATTAATCTAATTTAGGTCACTATAATCAATTTCACATTGAAATTGGATATAAAAACATTTCAAACTTTTGAATATTTTACTTTAAAAACCTGTTTTGTTGTCCCGTTTGCGGGATGAAATTTAAATTAATTTATTTAACTTATGTGATTATAATTTAGAAAAATGGATTATATATTTCAAATAATAATAATTTATAAATTATAATAATGTAAACTTATTTTTTTTAACAAAATTATTAGTGGAAGTAATTAAAATTAATTACAGATATTGAGAGAAAAATTAGCTTAACATGGGACTAAACATTAAACTTAAGGGCCAAAATGAAAAATAAACTTATCAAGAAGATATTTTATGGAAATATTTATAACTTATACTCCATTTTATAAAGTTTTTTCATTATTTTTTCCACTTTACATGGAAGTAATGTGGGTAGAATTCCCTTTTCAAAATTTTACAAGAATTGATGTAACTCCTCCTCTTCTATAAAAAAGAACTCACCCCTCCCATTTATTCACACATATCAAGCCATTTGGATCATAAAAAAACTACAAAAATAATATATAAACATACATAAACTCATTCTATAAGCCTCACTTTGGTCATAAATCCAACCATGTAATACGTTTGGTATAAACCAAAAGGAGTTACCTGAATAAGAGGTAGCGTTATTCAATGATCACTCTTGTTTCATTTACTTCTCCACCCCTTAAATTATTTTTATATAATTATTATATAAAAACAAAATTATAATAAATATAATTAGATTTTTTTTATTCTATTATTTTTACCTACACTTTCACACACATCCATGAAATAGGATATGTAATCATCGTTCGTGTGTATGGTGGACTACCGCCTCACGAACCGATGTCGTTTGTTCTCCCATTTATCAGCTTTAAATGTTGTAATGATGTTGAATTTATAGTTTATATATGATATATATTCTGTTTATTATGTATTTATTCTTATTTAATTTTTATATAATTCATAACTTTATGCTTTTTATTTTGTGGGAATACGATAATTTCGTTTTGGACGTGTGGACTACCGTCTCCTCAAAGCGATGTTTCATTCACGCTATACATAGAATATATAAAGGATTATTTTAATTAACATATGTTATATATATGATACAATTATTATACTAGAATTATAATATATATATATATACTATTTACTTTTTATTCTTTTAATACAGTAAAAAAATGAAAATAGTATTCATGCATACGTACGACCTATTATCTCCATAAATGGTGCATTTCATTTCCTATATTAAAATATTATGGATTATTATAAATACATATATACTGAATATATATTATAATTAAATCATGGTTTAAATTATTTATATAAATAAATCATTATTTACATAAGGATAATAAAAATAACAAGTCAAAACATACTATAAAAACTAGGAAATTAACACCTGAAATAGTAAAAATAATAAAAGATTGTTAACAAACGGGTAATAAGATATTATAATAAGATAATATATGATATTATTAATATTATTATGGTTCTATTATAATTTATTAACATGTTTAAAACCCTTATATAGGAGGTTAAAGTAAGTTTAACCAAAAGGAAATGCAAGGTAAGGGATTTTGTCTCAATTTACATTCCATTGAGACGTATTTGTTATTGTACACCAATTCAAATTAATGTGGTGTATATAATTCCCATTTTTAATTTAATATCATTATTAACTCATAATTCATGTTATTTTAAGTTTCACTTTGAACTATCTCACCTAAGGGTTTTTTACTTGAAAATTACCAAGTGTTAAAAAATATCTTTGCAATACCACTTTCTTTTGTGATTGTTAACTTTATCTTGAAAAAATAAATCCCTTATGATTATTTTTATTGTAAATTAAATTTATCTTAAATATAAATATTCTCATGAAATGGATATTATTATTCCATAAATCATATACCATTTTTACATACGGTTTTCACTTTGACATTTATTTGATTAATTGTGGAAATATTGATAAATCTATATCTTTTACTCAATATGGATATTTGATGATAATGAATGTTATTCACTAATTAAATAAATTATTAGATATATAAGTAATGACTTTTACGTGTGTTATATGGGTTAGAGACCAGTTAATGCAATCCCCTTGATGCATTGGTAGTCTCATGAGACGAATTAGTTGGCTAAATCAGAGTAGTTTAAACTGTATTGAGAATAAATCTTGATGGCAAAGGTGACATATGCCTAGGAAACATGACATACAATAATTAATAATTACCTTTATTGAGAATTTATTTGTTATTATTATCTATGAGATATTTTTTTTTTGACATTATCTATAGATTCATTTCATTCTCAATTTATTGATTAAATGGCATGTGTTTCAGTTATCTGTCATGCCATGTTGATTAAGACTTATAGAGATATTTATATGGAATGTGTGGTTATTTATTACCTTTATATATTTATTATGATCATTTATTCATTATTTATTATATTTTACTTACCCTTATTGATCATTTTAACTCACCCTTATTTTGTTTCATTTCCCCTAGATATGAAGAATAAATATTTAAATGAGATTTCAAGGATATAATTCATTTCATTTTATTATGTATCATGTTTTATTTTTTATTTCCCAATGTAAAATAGGTATAATGTATGTAATTTGGTTTTCCAAATATGTTAAACAAATTTTTCCTTTTATATTTGATTCCTTGTAATCATGCTAATATAATAAAGTAAGGCATCGACTTTGGGATTCTAAGGTCAGGGATTTATAGTCAGTATCAAAGGAAGTTTATTAGAAACCTTGGAAACTAGTTTTTGGAAAAAATAGATTATGAAACATAACCATAAGGTTGAATTTAAGGATAAGTATATAATAACATCCTCGAATTTTGGTAAGGTATAGATTATGTGGTTTTTCCAAGAAATACATCAATGTCTGGATGATATAAGTGGAAATGGTTCTGTAATAGATGTACATAGGGGTAATAACTCTAAAAGGGTGTGTCAAGTCTAACTCGAGCATAACCTGGTACATGATAACGGACCTTACTACAGACCTGGTTTGAAACTCCCGGGAGATATGCTTAGGATAACTCAAATTTTCTTTGCAAATAATTATAAAAGATTTGAAAGTAAAGATATCCCCAAAGAAACCATGTTTATGATTATGAGATTAGCTATACATAAATTTTTCAATTTATGTTAAGTGTTAGGAAATATTTAAAAATTTAAAAAGTTTATAATTTTATGGACTAATCCAGTATATGCCATTGTTTATAAATGGAACCTAGAAGGAATAATGGTATCAATACTCATAGAGAATGTATAGGTTTCCTTACTGAGAAAACTAATATAGCTAGTATTGGACCTAATAAGGTTATGTTTATATTAGGGTGGCTTAATCAAGTTATGACACATAACCTTGCTCAGATGGATAAACCTATTCTATAGTAAGAATCTCCTATGTTTCTTCACTTTATGTGATAGATACCCCCATCATTTAGTGGTACTACTGACCCAATTGTGGTTGAGCAATGGATTTTTCTTTGGAGAAGATATTAATGGAATTTGGATGTAGTGAAATGTAAAAGTTTACACTTATATTGTATTGTATCAATGTTGATGTTGATCGATGGCGGTCGTTGAACCAAAATACTAGGGAGGAATATGAAATAGAAGTCATGGAATGGAAATATTTTAATGATATATTCTTTGATAAATACTTCCCTCATGATCAAAAAAATTATATGAAGAGAAATTTCCTTAGTTTAAAGATAAAGAAGAAATAAAGTTTTATATAGTATTAATCTACCTTTACAAGGTTATAAAGGTATACTATGGATTTTATATGCAATATAGAGTGCAAGATTTATCACTTCTTTGAAGGGATTAATCTAAGTCTTCAAATGGTGTTGGTGTATCAAACCTTTTCTTTATATGATGAAATAGATTTATGTGCTATCAAGACAAAGAAATAATTATCTGGATTCAAAGGGAAGAAACATACTAATAGGAAATAAGAGAAAATAACAAAAAAATGGAATGAGGGAAAGTAGGATCTTCCAACATGTAATAACTTTGGGAAGAATCACTTTGGGAAATAGTTGAAAGGATTGTGAGTTTGTTATAAGTGTATAGAAAAGGGTCACTAGGAAAAAGAATGCATGGGGAAGAAGTAAAACATTACTATTAAGTGTTACAACTGTAAGGATATGGGGAAATACACAAATTAATGACCATTGATTTAATATAATATACCTCAAAAGAAGCTAAGGGGTTAAGGTCAATCATATGTTATTGACGCAACTGAAGTAGAATGATTAATGTGCTTTTTTATTTGGATCTATGAAATATGTTGTAAAATTATTTTATTGATGATTTTCTTATCATATGAATTATGAAATATATAATTATTGTAATGAAGTAATTTTTTATTAAAGATTTGAGATTATATGTTGAATGGTACCAAGAAAATTGATTTGGTAACAAGTTAAACTTTTTGGAAAATAAATTATTAAGGGAAAGATAAGTCTTAATATGTTTCTAATATTGAGATAATGATTCTTGTATAAAGAGTTAATTGATATGGATAAATTTAATTGGATATTATATATTACATTATAACCAATTAATGATTTTTTGACAATAAGGTTTCTGATATTATTGATGGATTTTACAACATTTTTGGATTTAAGGAGTATATCTAATAATTTATGTTCTATTTTACGGAATAAGGAAGAATTCATGTTTTCAATAAGGTTTTATGGTAATTAACATTATTACCATATTCAAATGTTTGGTATGTGAAGATTAAGATCTGCTTAATATTGTTTGACAAGTTCATTTTGGAAATTCAGTGATCTTATTTCTAAATTTTTTGATCATAATCCTTTGGAAAAGGTAACCATTTATGAAATGGTTAAAGTTGATATTTGGATGAGGTTTTAGAGGTTAATGTGTTACTTCAACATATGATGAAACCTCTACTAAGAAATAAAGAAAAAATATTTCAATCCAAAACCAAAGGATAATATTGTGTTTATAGAATAGAAAATTATATTTACTTATATTCTTATAGAGCAAAATAATTCCTTAACTTTATAAAAAATGGTCTTGAAACAAAAATATTGTCTTATTATCATCATTTTTTATGATATTAATGACCTTTATTCACACCTCTTGTTTATGGTTTTGTGGTCAAAAACTTTATCATAAACATGTTATCTATAACTCTACGCCATAACATGATGGTTATATTTCTCTTCCATATCCATGTTTTCACTAATGTTCTCATAATCAAAAGCCTAGTTTTGTGGTGACCTTCGCATTTCATTTTCTCTATTATTAAAAAGATATGTTATTAACCCTATTTATGATGTGGTTTTTTTATAATAGTTTATTTTTAAACATTAATCCCTTTATTACCAAGATAGATTTTAAATTATGAAGACAAAATTTAATTAATGTGGGGAGAATGTAACACCCTGAAATTCTAAAGTAATAACATTGTATTTAATAGCATGTGTGACACACAACATTGGGTGTAGAAAGCAATATAAAATCTTTAGACTTTAAGATATATTTAATATTTTAAATAAATATATTATATATCTTGTAATGTACACAACACTGAGTTATCTTGTGTTACACACAATAACAACTTTGTTCGATAGTTTATGTTACATGCATGACTGAGTTTTATCGAACAATAATATATTATTAAAATATTGTTATTTAATATAATAAGATATAACCTAGATATTAAATTATAATTTATGAATAGGATTAAATAACTTATAAAAATATATGGTTTAATTCATTGGTTACCTATTAGTTATAAATTAATATAGAACCTAATTGAATGTAAAGGAAATTCTTTTATAAAAAAACTATTTTTATGTGTAGAAGGTGTTTTATCTTAATAAAATTAAATTAATTAATATTAGTGGATGATTTTAAAGAAATTTATATATTATAAATTCAATCAAATATTTTTTACATTCATCCAATAGATTTTATAAACATAAGATAAGAACAAACTCAATATTACGCATAAAAAGATTTATTTTTATAAAGCTAGTTTTATCACCTTTTAATAGCGCGCCTATTTTTAATCTAAATTTTGACACTTATAAATTTTATATGTAAAAAAAATTAATTTTTAAAATAATAATGTCAAAATTATCTTAGGGTTAATTTTTTTTATTTTTTTGAAAAGTTTCATTTTTTTATGAATAGTGAAAAATACTGAATTTTAATTAAAAACTGATTTTTCATGTAAATAATTTATAGTGTTAAATTATATTTTAAATTGGTTTTAAAGTTTAATTATTAAAAATATAAATCAATTAATCCAATTTAGGTCATTTTAATTAATTTCACATTGAAATTGAATATAAAAACATTTCAAACTTTTGAACATTTTACTTTAAAAACTCGTTTTGTCGTCCTGCCTATATGATTAAATTTAAATTAATTTCTTCCACTTATGTGATTGGAATTTGTAAAAATTTGTTATATATTTAAAATAATCATAATTTCTAATTTCTAGTAATATCAACTTATTTTTTTACCAAAAATATTAGTGAAAGTAATTAAAATTAATTATAGCGATTAAGATAAAAATTAGCTTAACAAGGGACTAAACCTTAAACTTAAGGGCCAAAATGACCTATACACTTGTAAACAATTTATTTTATAGACATATTTCGACCTTATACTACATTTTATCGATTTTGGTTTATTATTGGAGCCACTTTACATTGAAAAACCATGGGTGTAATTCCCTTTTCAAAATTTTACAAGAATATCACTCCTCCTCCACTATAAAAAGGAACTCACCCCTCCCATTTATTCACACATATAAAGTAATTTTCCTTGTAAAAAACCAGCACAAATAATATTAAAAAAACCTCCCCTAATCCTATAATCACAACTTTGGGCACAAATCCAACCAAGGAAATATTTTGGTATAAACCAAATGGAGTTACCCGAATAAGAGGTAATGTTCTTCAATGATCACTCTAGTTTCATTTGCTTCTCCACCCATTAAATTATTTTTATATAATTATTATATTAAAAAATAATTATATTAAATATAATGAGATGTTTTTATTCTTATATTTCGACCTACACTTTCACACACATCCATCAAATGGGATATACGATCATCATTCGTGTGTAAGGCTGGCTATCGCCCCGCAAACCTATGTCATTTTTTTACATTTACCACATTTAAAGGTTACAGTTATGATGGATTTATAGTTTAAATATGATATATATGATATTTATTATTTTCTTATGCTTCTGTAATTTTTATATAACACATACCTTTATAATTTCCATTTTGTGGAAATACAATAACTTCGTTGTGGACATGTGGACTACCGCCTCCTCAAAGTGATATGATCCGTTCACGCTATACATGGAATGTATAAAAGATTATTTTAATTAAAATATGTGATATATATGATAAAATTATTATACTGGAATTATAATATACATATATACTATTTACTTTTCATTCTTTTAATACGACAAGAAATGTAAAACAATGTTCATGCGTACGTACGGCCAACCATCTCCATGAACGGTGCATTTCATTTCCTATCTCCAAATATTATGGATTATTATAAATACTTATATAATGAATATATATGATAATTAAATCATTTTTTACACTCTTTAGAAAATGAAATCATGATATATGTAAGGATAACAAAAATAATAAGTCAAACTATACTCAAAAAACTAGGAAATTAACACCCAAAATAGTAAAAATAATGAAATATTATTAACAAAAGGGTAATGAGATATTATAAGAAGTTAATATATGATATTATGAATATTAGTATATATTTTTTATAATTTATTAACATGTTTAAAATTGTTATACATTATTTTAAAGTATATTCACTCAAAAGGAAATATAAGATAAGGGATTTCATCTCTATTTACATTCCATTAAGAATTATTTTTTATTATACACCGGTTCACTTTAATGTGTTGTATATACTTCCACTTTGTCATTTAATATCATTATTCACTCATACTTCATGGTATTTTAATTTTTACTTTGAACTATCTCACCCAAGGGGTTTTGACTTGAAAATTACCATGTGGTAAATTTTATCTTTGCAATACTACTTTCTTTTTTGATTGTTAAATTTCTCTTGAAACAATCACTTCCTTATGATCATTTTTATTATATGTTAAATTTATCTTAAATATCCATATTCTCATGAAATGGATATTATTATTTCCTAAATTATTTACCATTTTTACATACGGTGTTCACTTTGATGGTTATTTGATTAATTGGGGAAATATTGATAAATCTGTATTTTTTAATCAATACATATATTTGATGATAATGCATGTTGTTCATTAATTAAATCAATTTTTAGATATATGATGAATTATTTGGATATGTACTATATGGGTTAGAGATCTCTTAATGAAATCATCTCAATTCATCAATAGTCTCATGAGATAAATCAATTAGCCAAATTAGAGTATTTTAAACTATCTTGAGAATAAATCTTGACAGTAAAGGTATCATGTTCCTGGGAAACTTGAAATCTAATAATTAAGAATTTTCTATATTTAGAATTTAGTTGTTGTTGTTGTCCATGATATATTTGTTTTGAAATTATCTATGGATGAATTTCATTCTTAGTTTGTTGATTAAATGGCATGTGTTTCAGTTATCTATCATGCCATGTTGATTATGCCTTATTGAGATATTTATATGGAATGTGTGCTCAGTAATTAACTTTATATATTGATTATTATCATTGATTAATTATTTATTCTATTGTACTTACCCTTACTATGAATTTTATTTCACCCATATTTTGTTTCCTTTCCCTAAGATATGAATAATAAATCTTTGAATGATCTTTCAAGGATGCAATTCATTTCATTTTGTTATGTATAATGTTATCTTTTCTATTTCCCAATGTAATATGGGTATCATGTATGTAATATGGTTTTCCAAAATTGCTAAATGATTAGTTATTTAGATTTTTATTCCTCGTAGTCATGCTAATGTAATAAAGTAAGTCACTGAATCTGGGTTTTTGGGGTTATAGCGTTACACAACGTCCCCACCATAAAAACTTTTTATCCCCAGAAATCATGTTAAGAAGTTTCTATACCAAAGAGATGATGCCACTGCTCTCTCATCAGTGCCTCATGCTCCTAAGTCTCATGAGAATCAGAACCATGATTTCATATCACATGGACCAAAGGTATTTTCCTCCCACGAAGTACCTTTGTATTAGAATCAACTATCCTAACCAGATGCTCATTCATGTATAAATCAAGATCAACATCAAGATCCTCCCAACTCAGGACATGGGATGGGTCAAAAAGATACTTATAAAGTTGTGATACATAGAACACATTATGTATTGATGTAAACTGTAGTGGAAGTGCTAAATGTTAATTCACTTTCCCTACCTACTCAACAACCTTAAAAGGTCCCACAAAATAGGTAGAAAACTACCCTTTCCTCCCAAGCTATTGATGACCCATATGATGTGAAACTCTCAAAAACACCTGGCCACCAACTGAAAAATTCAACAGTCACCTACAATAGTTAGCATAATATTTTTACTGGCTCTGTGCCATCAACATTCTCTGATAAATCAACTGAATATTTTTTGTCATCTCTTGGACCAATCTTGGTCCAACCAAAGAACATTCACCAATCTATGACCAACATAGTGGATATTAGAAATTTTTTCCATATAAATCCTTAAAAGGATCTATTCAAATTACAGACTGTTAACTATTGTTATAAGAAAACTCAACCAGTCCCAAATATATATCCCAAGCTCCAACAAAATTGAGTATGTAGTCATGAAGAATATCCTTTAGAATTAGTATAGGCTTCTCTATATGACCATCTATTTGTGAATGGTATATCATACTCAAACAAACCTGAGATACCATCACCTACTAAATGCCTTTCTAAAAATGAGAGGTAAATGGGGATATCTATCAAAGACTATAGCATATGGAACTCTGTTCAAATAAATGACCTCTTTCACATAGAGATTCCCTAACTCCTAAACTTTTTTTGTATCTTGAATGGGTAAAAAGTGAGCTAATTTAGTTAGTTGATCAATCAAAACCCATATTAAATTCTTTCCT
Organism: Viscum album; assembly: GCA_963277665.1. NCBI lineage: Eukaryota > Viridiplantae > Streptophyta > Magnoliopsida > Santalales > Viscaceae > Viscum > Viscum album. The sequence goes on along the minus strand of OY728133.1, from coordinate 1,524,937,504 downwards.
CAAGGGTTACATGGTAACCCAACTATAAATTCCAAATAAATATCATCCCACTTACAAGTTGGAACTATAAGTGGATGAATTAAACCTGAAGGTCTATGGTGTTTGGCCTTGATTCGATAGAAATTATAACAGCGTGAAGTAAATTCAGTGATGTCGAGTCTCATACCTGGACACCAGAATCATTACTGCATATCATAAAACATATTCATGGTTATAGGGTGTACTTATCACTATGAATTATGAAAACCCCCCATTACATCTTTTCTCATAGACAAAGACATAACAAACTAATTATGAAAACATTGGATTCCCTCATAAGAGAACATCTACTCACCAATGGTATCCCCGCCATAAATAGAGTTCCTAATTCCATGAAACTATTTATCAAGATGATGCTTCTAAAAAGTCATATCAATAAGAATGTAGGTCAACTAAACACTTTCTAGGATAACCTTGGAATCTTCCTCCTAGACTTATAAATGAAATTATTCAAAAAGATCCATCAATTTTACTCTTCTTATGATTCCTTTTTTACCTAGGTTAGAAGTTTTATACTCAAATAATTAGTAATGACATTCCCCCATCCCCTGGGTATAGGAAATGTCAAAATCAAAAGACTATAGATACTTCACCCAATTCCTCTACCAAAGGTTTTAGTATTTTTGAGATAATATGTAGCTTAGCCTTTTCTGGTCAAAAAAATGCTAAACCTTTATAAGAAAAGGTAATTCCACCAACTCTTAAGCACATGCATCATAGCTATGATTTCAAGGTCATGGGTTAGGTAGTTTTCCTCATGTGGACTAAGTTTTTGAGAATCATAGGCTACCATGTGATCACCCTACATAAGAAAACATCCCAAACTCATACTTGATGCATCACAAAATACTACATAGCCCTGCCTGGTCTCTGGAAGAATCAATACCAGCACAAAATTCAAAATAAATTTATACTCAACAAAAGAACTCTGAAATTTTTCATTCTATAATAACTTCACTCTCTTTTGAGTAAGGGAAGTTTTTGGAGAATCTAGATTCAAGAAAAGTTTTACAAACTAGTGATAATACCCTGTTAAATCCAAGAAACTCTAAAACTTAAAAACATTATGAGGTTTCTCCCAAGTCATAGCATCTTTCACTTTCTTAGGATCAACTGAAATACCATGTTCAGATTCCATGTGTCCCAAGAACTTTACTTCCCAAATCCAAAAATCACATTTCGATATCTTGGTATGGATTTGGTGATTTCTCATCATTTCTATAACTATTCTTAGATGATTCACATGATCCTACTTAGACTTATATTAAACCATAATGTCATCCACAAAGACCACCATTAACGCATCAATATATTCATGGAAGATTATTTTTATCAATTCTATAAACACTACAAGAGAATTGGTTATAGAAAATGGCATGACAAGATACTCATAATGTTCATACCTACTCTGAAAGGTAGTCTTCTAAATATTATATTCTTTTATTATCAACTGGTGATAACCATATTGAAGGAAAATCTTTAAGAACTAATTTTTCCCTTATAACTAGTCAAACAAATCATTTATCCATAGAGACAGATACTTTTTATTCATCATAATTTCTGGTAATCAACATAGAGGTGAAGTGCTTCGTTATATTTCTTCACAAATAGAATAATATTTTCCCAAGTTGACACACTAAAGTGTATAAATACTTTCTCTAATAGATCATTCAACTGATAATTAAACTCTTTTATTTCATCTAGTTCTATATGTTAAAAAGGAATGGATATCAATTGAGTACTAAGCACTAAATCAATAGAATGCTCCATCTATATTACTGGTGGAAAACTAGAGAAATCAGATAGAAACACATTGGGAAACTCAAAAAAAACTGAAGGGAGATCATTACTCAAATATTATGACTCCATATCAAAATAAAACACTAATATTACTTTTCCCAACTCCGGATAAGAAGGTATGACTCTACTTGACCTCAGGTCTCATCCTTGAAAGAAATGGAACAACCCATCAGATGTAGTAAAGGAGACCCATCATAGATAATAGTCAATTTAGTCCTTATTATAAATAATACAATCCATCTTGAAAGTGAAATCAAGATATTTCATGTCAAGAACCAAAAAAATCCCAGACAAGTTTAATTTTTGATAAAGAGAAAACACAAGCAGGATAATGGAGACCCTTCTCTCTCTTCATTTCGAGGGGCGTAGTAATATCCATCACATAAGATAAAATCTCTATAAGATAATTTAGTAAGTTCACAATAAAATTTTATATAAATGAGTGAGATGAACTAGTATCAAATAAATAAGTTACTAAGCTATAGTTATGGTACCACTCATAGTTGTTGGACATGTATCAGCTTCCTCTAGAGACTCTTCCACTGCATGAATAATATTTTTCTAAATTCCTATGGCTGAACCCATTAGATCTCAAACAATATGATTGAACCATAATACTTTTAGGTGTTAATGATCCCACTCCACTATGTGGATCAAAAAAGAAATGGAAAAATTTATGTTGGTGTCATGAGTGACTATAAGAACTAAAGATATTTAACACCTCACTACAAAAAAAATCTTGAATTCCCAACCTTTCCACACTGGAAGAAATTCAAAGGGCCGATTTCAGGAACTATAGGAGGTATAAAGGATGAATTCTATCAAGAATCACCATGATACTCATAATGCTTACTATTTCATTTAAAGGAACTCATAGAACTGACACTAAGAGAAAAAGGAACTCCTTTCAAAACTGACTTACCAGTTAGGTCAAACTTAACCATCAATGCCCTATCTGATACATTAGAATATGAAGTGAGCTTTGGTAAGAAAACCAATGTATGGATATCAGGTCAAAGGCCCATCTCAAACTGTCAATCCTTCATTTTCTCATTTGATACAATCTCAGGTGAAAACTACATAAGCTCAGCAAAGCAGTTCGCATAACGTGTCATGGTCCTATCAACCTGATGGAGGTTGAAAAACTCCATATCCTTAGCCAACACCATAGATTTTGGATATAAATGATCAATGAAAAGAAGTTTAAAGTCATTATACTCCAAATATTCATGTTTCTTCATTATTACTATTATATCCCACCATATCTTGATAGGCCCTTCTAATTTAAAGGTATCACATTTCACCTTGATAGCTTCTGGCATTTCTATGGGGAAAAAGGGAACTCTCTCTTGTTCAACAAATCCTTAGCCTCTTAAGGGTCATTAGTTCCTTGTAAAGTAGGTGGATTATGGTGAATAAACTCATAAACATGATTCAGAGATTCATCCCTTTTAGGTTCCACAAATGAATCCTAAATGGTAATGGGTTCAGGTGCTTATACCATATCTTAGACAACACGTGCAATAATCTCAACAAGATTTTGGTCCATGTGAGGATCTTCTCACTGTGGTTCACCAGTAGCTTCCTCTTAGAGACTATTAAAATTTCTTCTCAGAGGCATGATGCTACAAAACATCAATAGAAAAAGCTGAAGACATAAAAATATTACTCATATCAACAACTCAAACAATAGAAATAGGAATATAAGTCCCATCAGATAAGACTTCAAGATTTGGATTCCAACATACCCAAATCAAAAATAGTGAAAAACTAGAATCAAATAAAAACATTAATCAAAGATACTTTTCTCAAACACCCATGGTGATTTAAGGCTTTCTACAATGAGTATTGTCTAGGAACTCACTCGCAAATACCTCTTAAGTCCCATCAATACATCCCAAACCACATATTAATATCATAGAAAGATACTCAACTTGCACCTATATTACCACTTTTTCACAAACTATCCTGGTTACCCTAGTACCCTAATACCCGAGCCGACTCTAACATAGCCCGAAGGGAATTCCTGATCCCCACAGGTTGTAAACTAGCACCTAGAATCATACAAGAATAAATTGGGAATGGTTTTTCCATGAAATAGTGGAATAAAAAATATTACAAGTCTGTATGCTCAACACTCCTAAAGGAGAAATTACCATAAAAATAGTTATAAAGACCCAAATAAGTACATCCACAAAGTAATAATTATATAATAAGAATAAAAATACAAAATCATATGAAACAAGTGGATGACGTCTACACCTATCACATCCATCATCACTCCACAGTCCAAAGGATCAAGAACATCCACCACTTTTAAGTGGTACTTTCCCTTTTCTCAAACCCAGCATAAAAAATTCTACAAATTCCTAAAGGAAAAAAGATAGGGTGTGAGCTATAAATCCCAGTAGGGTCTCACCATGTGTTACATAATAAATACCATAACAATTTACTATTTATGCAATAAGTTCAAATAAAACAAGTCATGGTATTAAATTTTTATATTTAAAACCAAAACATGATTTCATTTAAATAGATGGAAGATATATCAAAATAGCTTTCACACAAGATTAAAATGAACATTTTATATAAAATAGCTTATATAAATTAGTTGGCATAAATAAAAACATTTCAATATATATCAATAGTATGTATAATAAATTCAAAAATCATAGCAAAGTAACATGTATGAAAAACCCATGGTAAGTCAATTGATCAATTAATAGGATCCTCACACATCTCAAAATGATCACATATCTAGTCAGGTGTGCACACATAAATACACCCCAATAGGGGAACCCATCACTAGTATTCTATGCCCCAATAGGGAAACCCATCATAGGCATTCATGCCACAATTATTTTAGTAACAATTTTCATCATCAATCCATTACTAGGGGGTCAAGGTCCTAGCATGCTCATCATATTTTCCACTAACTACCCAGGCTAACATGTTCTTTAAACAATCGATCAATCAAATTGGAAATCAGTCATTTCAAAATATAATTGTATGATTTCATTTTTCAATATGACTTTTCCATTTCAAAACCAAATCATAGGTTTTTATCATTTCATTCCATTTCAAATAACTTTTAAATTTAAGATATTTTCTCAAGATCAACATCAAATCATTTCATCAAAATGATTTACAAATCAAGACATCATTTTTCATAAATCCACCCCGCATTTTCAATTTTATTGAAATTGGGTTTTTTATCAATTTCCATACCATTTAAAATCAAATATTGAATCATCTCATGTCCATGTTTATAGATCATTTAAAAAATATTTTCAATTTAATCAAGAAATTCAAGGTTTCAATCGTAGGGTAATGAATTATGGAACCACCTAACTTTTAAATCAAAGATCCATAAATCAACACCCATAAAGGGACTCACCAATGAAGAAAAAAGGTGTGAAAGATCTAGGAACTCAAACTATAATCAATATCCAATGAAATTGAGTTTATATCCATCCATTACATGATGATCCATCAAAATCTAAGGAGGATAGAAAGGGAGATCAGAAGAACCCACATAAGTGGAGATCCAATTACCTAGAGGAGATTTATTGAGATCAACACTACTTAGATCTACCAAGGAAATTGTTTAAAGGGGACAAAATAACCTCTAGGGATCCTATAAGGAAGAATAAATCATATTAGGTATAAATGGGAGATTAAGCACTTAAAACAGGGGGTTTAGGATTTTTAAATTAATTTTTAGAACTTTAAAATCTCTCATGCATGATTAACTATAGGGGAGCTTGGTTAGGGGAAACTGTGGACCAGGTGTGTGCCCATACTATTTATGGTACAAATTTTCCCCTGGTTGGGAACATGGTTTTGGAAACTGTGTTCCAACTATGCATTCCCCACTATCTAGAGGTGCATGGTTTGCACTAAGGGCACACAGTTTGGTCAAACTGCATGCCAATCATGCATAGACCAAAAAACCTCCAAAAAAACTCCAAAATATCCTAGAATGCACCAAAAACAATACCTAAATTTAAATTAGATAAAAAAAAGATCAATTAATAACTATAATAAGGTAATGGGATGTTACATCTACCACTGGGGCATGATCTATCACTCTAGCATGGGTGTAGATATAGAGTGGTTCCACTCTAGCTCAAACATATCAATGAATCCCCCTCTCAAACATATATGCTTAGAATTACCAATCAAGAACCATGTAAAGAGATCATAGCATGAGGTTGGTGAACCTAAATGCATACTCTTTCATGGAGATGCTTCCAAGTTGTAACTCAAGGATATCCAATATACACACTGAACATATATTTTCCTGGAAATAATCCTCTCAAAAGAGGCAATTGAACTTGTTCCAAGGAATAATCATCTCATCATGCATCTAATTCACCAAGATCTAGAAGTTCCCTTTCATGCCATGGATAAGGATAGTCACAAGCAATAACATATATTTGGGTGGGGTTTGAACCAGACTGAACACCCAAACCATAGACTCTATCTAGTCCTCTATTATATATGGATCTAACTCACCCCAAAACATGGGAGAACTCTACATCTAGTACTAATGAAGTGTGATCAACCTATTCACATCATAATCCTAAATTTTGGAATGATATGCTTCCCAATGTGATGTAAAACCTTAGTTTTTCTATCAGGGGTAGTTTTGGTCACTACTCAACATGTGGAAATATGACTTGTTGTCCACCTAGAAGAAACACCTCCAACATAGTCCTCTGAACTGAGGCCTCATCACTAAGATAATCATCATCATGATCCCATCACAGAATCCATATTAGCTATTAGTGTGGATTAATCCTTTAATACTCAAGATATACCATATTCAAAATAGCATATATGGGGAGCTAATTTAAGAAGGATATAGAAACCACAATCCATTCATATATGGTGCATGTATCATTTTATTCTCTACAACTATTGTTTCGGTGTACTGTGTAAATAATTAGGTTATCAAAATCTTCATTAATGTATACATCATACATCGAACTATCATTAGGGTCCCTAGCCCAAGAGATAGGTTTAATAAAATTTAACATTGTTTCCCTAAATCCCAAACTAATCCTCATAATTACTCTATCTGTAAACTCTATCCTATGATAACTTATGTATTTCATACCTATCTAGAATAACCCAACCCACCAAGGCCTATCTGTTTAATGGTAATATCAATTTTCCAACCCAAGAACTCCTCTAATAGGCTAGGGGCCTATGACTATCATTGAATAAGAATATCACACATATGGGAGGCCTTGTCTTAATGCACCTATACACACACACATACCTCTATACACACTATATAAATGTGAAGAGTAAAAAAGTGGAATAAATAATAAATACAAAGCCTTTAAAATTCCACAAAAAAAGTAAGAAATTATATAATTAGAGTAAATAGGGAAAAATATAGGCACAACAACTAGAAAATAAGTTCAACCTGACAACTAATGAAGAAACTTCCCAATCACTCAACCTCCCGTCCAACCATGGTACTTCTACCATAGCTACCAAGCACCACTATATGCCACACACACTAGGTACACCTAGATATTTTTTGAATAAAATTTCATTTGAATAAGACACAACATGTGTGTGTAAAGCTCATGCAAGGGTGAGTATTTACATACCCAATAGGACACCCCGAAATCACCAAGTATGACATCAAAGAGAGTCAAATCCAAATCATAAACCATAGAGTAATAAGTGATAACCTATTTATACTTATATAAGGATTAAATATATACAATAAGGTCTCGAGCCTCATATCCAATCAAATGATCATCATTCCTCATGTAGCCTCACTATGTTTTACTATTAAAAAGATATCTATGAGATATCTCAATAAATTACTAAAGGAAAAACACACCTCACTAGAAGACACATTGGATAGGGGAATTCAACTTGAAAATAGGGGACCACACCCTAGGTTTAAAGGGATGTCTGACCCCATTGTCATTTAATTCACAACTATAGGATTGCGCCCTAGGCCATAGGGGGATACCAGACTCCATTTGTACCATCTCATGAGAGGGTATCACATGTCTCAAATGCAGGTGATGGAATACCCAACCCTATATAGGGTAAAGGAATATAAGATCACAACCTAAGGCCCTATGGGGGGATACTTAACTCTATCCGTGATCGACCTATAAAAAATGGATCACACAGCCTGAGTAGTAGGGTGGGATTCCTAACATTATCTAGGGGGTTAAATATCCACCTCCCATCCCACATGGAACCCTTATCATAAAAAACCTCTCAAATGTACTAATATGAGTTAAAGGGGAGTGCATGATATTTCCAAGAGGTACATGGGGTGTTACCCCAAGTTGATAACTAAATCATGTTTCTCCATACCACATGATATTAAAAAGACCAACTATATAGTGTGTAAGTCTTTTCACACACCATGTGGGTCCAGGTCTAGTACTTGATGTATTCCTCAACTACCTGAGTCATGTTCACCTGAATTCACATAGCGTGTGGCCCTTCCACATAGTTTTTGAGAGTACTCAAGGCTTTGGGTATGTATAATTTCTACATGTAGTACTAGTTATCTTGGGTCACATGGTATGTGGTCCTGGACACATGGTCATGTGATATTTTTCTTAGTTTAAAACTATAATGACCTAGAAATTTATATGTATAATTTCCCTTCTATATATGTATATGTGACATATTTAGTAATGTAGTATAGAATAAAACATAATTATAACACTTTATTTCATTAATTGAGAACATTAAATTTAGTCAATAATTAAACCCGATAAAATGCACAATATTATAATGGGAGAATAAATAGGAAAAAATAACTAGAAAAGGAAAATTTGGATTATCTTGATCACTTAGGATTATTGCACTCATAAAAACACTATAAAAAAGTAAAGTAAACATTAGTAATGTAATATTCATTTTGAGAATGAATAATATTAAACCTTAATAAAAATTGAAGTAATAAATGAATGAATTAAATTTAAGGTATTTATAGGGAGTATAAAACTTATATGATAGTTGGAATATGACTGTTAAGAATAATAACTTGACTGTTATATGTGTTTTATTTTCATTATAATACATTTTTATAGTAAATTTAGAATTTTGAAATAAGATTTCTTTTCATAAAATGGTTATAAAAAATACTGTCTATTTTTATATAAATGATAATATAATTTAATAATGTCCCACATAATTTTTCAATGGGTCAAAAGATTAGATTTTTCATAAAAAAAACTTTTATTTTAAAATAAATAAAGATTTTACTTAAAAGCTAAATATCTCAAATTTAGAAAAAAAATTAAAAATTAATATCCTTTTTTTAATCAACACTTTAAAATTATCTTAAGGTGAATTTTTTATATTTTTACAAAATATTTTAATTTTTTTGAATAGTGAAATATGATAAAAAAATTGGATTTTAAATTATAAGTAAATACAAGATTAATTAAATTTGACATAATATAATCAACCATTATCTCAATATCACATGAAAAAATTAAAATATATAGTCATAATACTCATCACTATTGATATTATTGAGAAAAAATAATAAACTATTGAGTATTATATTCAAAAACAACCATCACTTCCCCTTCTAAACACCACACTACACCACCCCTATTTTCCACATACTTTAAGTTCATTACCTTTCCAAATATATTCATAAATCTCTCTCAAACCTCCTTCCCATGTCTAAGGAGTTTTGGTCTTAGAAAAGACCATTTTAATGAGCCTTAATGGGTACCCTCTAAGTGTCAACATCCAAAGGAAGAGGTAATACTCTCAACCGAAGTCTCATGAATCCCTTGCTTATTATGCCTCCTCAAATCTATTATATCCATATTTTTATAATAAAATACATATTATTTATACTTATTTTTTATTATATTAATGTAATATCCATAATATAACCACCTTTAATTTTTTATAGAATGAAAATATCTCCTATGTTTTGGTTGGTTCACCACCTCCATGGACGATGTGTCTCATTTTCACCGCTGCCTTCATGGATTGTTATAGAAATATTTTTATGGTTAAATATTATGATAATAATTATACTATAACTTTTTCATGTTATTTAATGTATGAATAATCATTTAATTAAATAAAAAGATTCTAGTTTATGATGATCGGTAAAGCCGCATAAATGAACTAACCATATAATGATAACATTTATACTAAATGAATCAACCTATTTCATAACAAATATAGATTTTTAGGACCATTTAAACTTATATAATTAAATTAATATCATTTTATTTCAATTATAGATTTTTATTCCCATTTTAAAAGAACTTTCATAATTATCCACAAACCAAAGCAGCATTGAAACCGTGAAACACTCTTGAGAGTAATAATAAACATGATGTATGAATAAAATGATTTTAAATGAACATAAAATAATGGTAATAAATCAAATATATTTTAAAAGGGTTCTTAATAAGGTATTTAATAAATTTAATTTTATTATTTAAGAAATTAGACAATCATACTGAACAAGTTGAGGACCCATAGTAAGGGGTCTTCTGAACCACCCTCAAACTTTTGGGTTACACATTCTCTTTATTTTTATCCATTTAATTTTATCTTATTCTCATTTATTTATTATATATTATGTATATATTTTCCTTACATATATACCTATCCTACTCTACCATTAATTGTTGGTAATAATACATGTTCTTCAAGTTTCCTTCTTAATTCCTTCTTTTAAGTAAACTAGATAAATGGGAAATTATCTAATTTTTATCTCTTTTCATGTACCACTTAATCCAATGTTTTTAAACTTAAATAATTTATAAAACACTAATTTTTAAAATATAAATCCATTTTGTTTTATTTATATTTTTAATGAAATATTATGCTCTTACCCTATTGAGATACTTTTACCATTTTCTTAAAACCCCTCTTAAGAGATTAATTTCCAAAAGTATTTATCCACTATTTTTTCATGTATTCAATTTAGTTGAACTTAATTTTAATAAACTATAATTATAATTTTAGTTATAAACATCCAAGAATTATTCAATTCCTTCTTTCATGGGAATCCTTATTTTATACCATTTTATTATGCACTATGATGACATTATGTAACTCATTCCCTTTTTATTGGGTTTTTCTTATGGGTATAACCTATGTTTTATTTAATTAAGTGGAAAACATATTCATTTTAATGTTATGAATATAAATGGTATTCTCTAATAGAACTCTAATACATTGGGTAATTTTTTCATCTCATGAGATACCAAGTATGGTACATGGGTAGTTATCCTAACACATTATATTATGTTATCTTGGTGAGGAGCCTTGAATGATGCTTATGTTGTAATGTTTTATGTTGTTTACACATTAATTTTATGATATTATCTTATGGTATCATCTTTTTTATTTCATACTTACATGTTATTATTCCAGTTTATGCTATCATGATATTCCTTTTATCTTATATGTCTCATTCTTACTTTGATTGTTCCATCACTGGGCTTTATAGCTCACCCCTTTTCTTATGTATATCCTTAGATTATCTTGTGTAGTTTTAGAATATTATTGGGATTTAGGATATCCTTTAAAATATCAATATAATAAAGATTTAGTTTATGTTCAGGTTTTTTTATTTATGTTTCTAATATTCCTGTCATGGACCTCTCCATCCAAAGGTACCCCTCCTAGGCTAGCAAAGGAAAAATAGAGATAATGACCCCTGAGTCCCACCTATAGTAGGCCCCATGTTGGATACTAGCATGGAGGGTATAAGGAAGGTCACACATATGGGAGGAATTACCTTTAATAGAAATAAAAGTATGATCGAGTAATAGGATATCACCACTAAACAACTCCATAACATAATAAAAGGTAAAATCCACAATATCTCATCATGTGTGTAATGTCATACTAATACAACCAAAGTCTACAATTAAAACATAAAATACAATCATAAATTTACAACTCAATAATAACTCCAACGCCTAAGATATTGATGTCTAACTTAGTCCTCAAATTCATCCAAGAAACCTGAAAAATAGTTTATATTTATATAGGGAGAGGATAACATGTATGCTTAGTAGGATCATGCCCAAGGAATCTTGTGAAAATGTGATAAGAGCATACTAATACCCCAGTGAACAAATAATATAATAAGCAAGCACCTATCAGTTTGACTAGTTCCTGGCCTCACCAAGGCTTACTCACTAAATAATGCACCCAAGTGTAGTAACATAATAAGAATATATCGATGTAAGGGTACCCCCACACCACTTTCCCACTAATTTTATACTCTCACACCCCCAGCGTCATATGTCCTATCACTCCCATATATTTTGTATAATACTTTGTGAAGACACATAGGAAACCATATCATACCAAGAACCCTACATGAAACTGGTCATCACATCTTTCCCAAATACACCTAGTTCATCACATCACATCGCACTTGAACACACCTAGGTCATCACATCACATCTAACCCAAAGACACCTGGGCTATCACATCATATCTCTACCACAACCATAACCAAAATAATAGGGTATCTTGAACATTAAGTAAATTAACCTTATTCTCTCATATTTCCATGCATGACCCCCACTATGAACCACATCATCCTATCATTAAACACAACCATAAGTGTACTACAATCCGTAATCCATCACAACTTGTGCATAATAACCACACCTAGAAGAGATAAAAGGAAAGAGGGTGTAGCTAGATATCCATCCTCACCATCTTGGAAGTGGGAAAAAACACCCACTCACCCCCCCATACACACACTAAAAACATTTGGGTGTCATCACATAGTGCTTTACATGGGTGGGGTGCATATAGAAATCATAATGAAAAAATAATATAATAGTCACACACACAATACCATCCTATGAGTTCATAACAAGAGTATCATCCCAACTCACAACATCACCCCTAAGGCCTCACAACCTCCACTTCTTATGTTTCCACCTCTAAAATCATAACACCACACAAGCAATCCATAAACCCTAATCCACATTCCATATGCCTTTTAAAGTTAATCCAATTTCTAGATTTTCATATTACCAAACAATTTCATTAATCCATCCCATTTATTTAACATTAAATAACAACCACTTTAGCCACACTTTATATTTTAATTTAGGTGTTCATTAGACATTCCAAACCTTTTTTGTTTTAGTTCATAATTAACAATTCATTCCATTACTACAAGGAAAGTGGCATAACAAAAACAAAACACACAACATCCTATCCTCCCCATGCCAATAATCCCTATATTACCATCATTTATCATCACAACCACTTACTCATAACAACTACCACATATCATCACAAATGCCACATATAATCTACAAAAACCCACTTTCAATTATAAGTTCCATTGTTTCTACAATTATTGAGTTTTCACTAACTCCCATTTACCCATCCATTCCATTTCGTAAAAATCATTCATTTATCTTTCAATTAATTTAATTAAGTTACTACACATCAATTACATAGTTCCCAATTAACCACATCCAACCAATTCACATTCATTAAACATATTTATATATTCAAATTAAACATAATTATTCCATTTAACATTTATTATTTCTATCCCCAGGCATTTCCATATCAATTCCATGATCCTGCATCACACATTACTACTACATCCACGCAACTATTACATAAAACTTAGTAAATGATTCCTTATTCACACATACCATTACATCAACAAATTCCATAGGCAAGGGGTAGCACAAAAATTTCTTATTTACACACAATTGGATCAATTAAATTTTTTAAGGATTTTAATTATTTTCATGTGAGGTGATTTTTATAATTATATATATTATAAAAAACACCATATTTCTAGTAGAAAAAATAATTCATAATAAACAACATTTGACACATAATCTGGGAGAAGAAAAATCATGAAATAAGTAAAGCATGTGTGATATATCTCCTTCCCTCGTAAAATTATTTATTTCCAATTAATTATCTTTATTAAGACAACTCTTATCATCCACCCAAAACTAATCAAAATCATACTAATATCACACATGTATAGAAAATAAAGAGATAACTTAGATCCCCCTGCCTTGTATATTTTATTCCTTGTAAACTTTTGTGTATCCAAGGGAATATAAGAGAGTGAGAGCTGAGGAAGATTTTGAATCCTTGAGAAGAAGGGTTCATTTGACTCATGGAATATTTATAAACTCATTAGAAGATACCTTGGCTCTTCCAGAACTCAATAGAAATAAGTAGGAACTAAAATGAGAAAAAGAAACTCATTTTTAGCATTCATAGAGTTCCCTCCGTAGATACTCTATTAAATTTCTATTTTTTATTCTATGTCTAATTCGTATTAATTCAAATCTTAATTATGATCCATTTAAAGTCTTTGAAAGTGTTAGATATAATTTAAACAAGTCAAAAGCAATGAAAACCATGATTTTAGGATTTTAAATCATTGAAAACGCATTTTATAGGTTGAAAAATAAGGAATTCTGAAAAAATGTGTAAAAATGGATACCCATACACAACTCATATATTTTGTGTAGGGGTAACAGGGTTTTACCCTTATGCAGCTTTATACCCTTACATGAGCAGGGGATACCCTTACGTAGCCTTAAGAATTTCAATGCTACCCTTATGTATGTCAACTCTTACCATTACATGAGGAGGTACCCTTATGAAACTCCACCCTTACATGAGTTGTTACCCTTATACAAATCGTGATCTACCCTTACATGAGGAACAACCTACCTTTACACAGCCTTTATAATTAGCAGCTAACCCTTACATAGGTTGAATGCTACCTTTACACAGTACATGGGAGATTGGATGAACTTTACATAATGAGTAATATACCCTTACATATCCATTTTAAATCATGGATTACTATTACATAGAGAAGGAAAGTTCTAGATTACCTTTACACGTTGTATAAAAACCATGACTTACCCTTACGTATCCTCTTTAAAATCTAGGCTACCCTTACGCAATCTTACCTTTACGCAAGCTATAAAAATCCACCATTACCCTTACATAACTTCAATATCATGCATAATATTAAATATTTCATTTAAAATATTAAATTTTAAATTAAACTAACTTATATATAATTAATAAAATGATTTATTATCACTTCCAAAATCCCCAAACACTTCTAAAAAATTAAACCACCTCCAAAACTCCCACTTTAATTTCCCAATAAACATTTAAAAATTTTAAATTACTTAAAAAATTTGTAAACCCATTTTAAAACCACTTAATAAATTACAAAATAATTTTAAAAAACTTCTAAAATTTTTGAAACCACTCTTGAACCACTAAACTCCCCAAAATGAAAAAGGAAGGCTCATGAATATTTGAAACCTTTAAAATTCTAAATACACTAGGCCTATAGATCATTGGTTTGTATTTTATGAAATTTTATGTTGTAAATAATGAAATAAAATTTTTATAGGGTTTGGGTTTCTATAAAAACCCTAGCATCGCACTAATGAGACACATGATGTGTGTTCTTTTGAACTACACGTTGTGTATTCGGGAATTTTCCAAAAACATTACATCTATTAAAATCTTCATTGGTTACTCTAACCTTAACATGTATTATTAGAAAACCCAATAAACCATGTTGAATAATATAAATACTAATCTAGAATATGGATTTTTTCCACCATTCATTGTAAAATCAAACTCTTATTGCTTCCTCGAATCTTCATCACATGAAACGTTCATCGCCCATCTCCCTCTCAGATTTCCCAAATGTATTTGATAATAATTTAGGCCTAAATAATTGATTTTTAATACATAAATCTAATAAATATCACCCAATAATGTTCCACATATTCAATTGTGAATCTCTCATCTATTCAGTTTGTGGAAAAGGTCAAATCACTAGGAAAATTGAATATTAGTGATGAACAAATGAATAAAGAAAGGGGAAATATATGAACCATAAAGGTGAGTAATAAAATATGGTCACACTAGATATATAAATTATTTATGGGAAGAAAATTAGGGATCAATGAATCAATTCAAATTCCAAATCTAAACAAATTATTAATTATTAATTCTAGGAAAAGAATAAATTGACAGGGTCATGCTTTGGTTGTTCCCAGATTACATTCTTAGAAGAATTAATCTACAAATTAAATGATTTAAAATACAAAGATAAATCCATAAAATAAGATCCTTGACTCGTTTTTGGATTGATTATCAATGGTAAATGAATCTGTAATGATGTCATTGGTGATCCCTATCAATTTCATTGTCAATCCATGGGTTCTGTTGAATCTGATAATTCTCCACCAAATCCCCCTGTAGTGGATCTCCCTCATAATAGATCTCTTAAGGTTATGTGATTAAACCTATATATCCACTATAATGAGGTTTAAATAGATTTTTTCTAGGTTTAGATACTTAATTAGACAAATAAATTAATCAATTAATTTAATTTTTTTATTTCATCTAATATCAGCTAGCGAGTGTGCATCGTCTCAGGGTCTGATTAGATTACAAATTAGGTCATAACTAGGGTAAAACTCACATTAGGGATATAATGGTGGTCTTGATTTCCCCATATGAGACTCTATTCAGAATTAAATGCGTTATTTATAAAATAATGTGTGTGTGAGAGTTGATATTTTTAATATTTTTAATATATCAATATCAGGGCTACATGATGCCTAAAAATTAGTGACAACTAAATGGATAGCTATGTAAGTATTGTCCAAAATATTCAAATGTTATAATCACAAAAACCAAATCCATTACAACATACATTTCACTCACTCATTGGTTCTAAGTTATCTAAAATCATCAAGTCACACTGACATGTGGTCCCACTCCATATTTATAAAAGAGTGTCATCAATTAACTAGTTCCACCACCTTTCAACATTAATAGGGGAACTGCCAGTGGTCATAGTCAACTCAAATTTCCTATAGAACATCCATCTATATTAGTTGAATCTCAATGAACAGTTCAAGTTAAACCTTACATAATACTCTAATGAAAAACTACATGTGATTCCTTTTCCAAAAAACTTCCAAGAAAAACTTATGTAACTTCAATAGAAAAAACCTTATGTAAGCCATAAATTTTTCATGTCATTATATAGATCATGACCACTTTTATACCTAATTCCAGAACATCAACTTATATACCACTACCTTCATTGGACTTTTATTACCATAGACTTTCATTGTGCTCTAAAAACCTAAGCTCTAAGATTTCTGCATCTAGATGTTGAGAACCAAAAATATGAAATAATATTAACATTTCTTAACAATCTCCCACTTGAATACTATTTCAATAAAATAATACAACCACCAATACTTAAAAATTGATCATCCCAAACATATGAAACAAAAAATAGTGTCTTAATCCACTTTATGTTCACCCTAGTCCTACTAAGGCACAATGTAATCTTAGACTTTCCTATACTAAAACATTGGTAAACATGTCATCTAGGTTTTTATTTCCATCAATCTTCTACAACTCTATTACTTAATATTCTATAATCTTCTATATGAAATGGTATTTTATCTCAATATATTTCATGCATGAATGAAACATCGGATTCTTAACCAAATTAATTTCTCTTTAACTTTCAAAGAATATCGATCCATTTTCCTATCTTCTTATGATTTCCTCCATAAAAAACTTCAACCATATTAGTTCTTTATTTGATTTTTTAATGACCACATATTCTAATTTTGTTGTGGATAGTGATATAACTAGCTAAAACCTCATCATCAAACTTAGAGGTATACCTCTGAAGTTAAACACAAAGCCTATGGTACTCTTTCATGTATCTATATCTCATCCAAAGTTTTCATTGGCATAAACCTATAGAATATCATTCATTATAAAACAAAAGGCTACATATTTTGATACTTTGAGATATCAGAGAATCCACTTCACATATTCCAAGTTATCATTTCCTAGATTCTCAATAAACTGACCAATAAATCTCACTACAGATCCAATATTTGGCCTTATACAAAGCATGGAATACATAAATCTAACTAACATTGATGAAAATAGAACTTTCACCACGTACTTAGCCTGATATTCTATTTTTAGTGCTTTATATTTATATAACTTGAAGTTTCTATCCAATGGGGTTGAAATCAGTTTACATTTGATCATTTATAATCTCTCGATGACCTTTTAGATTTATTCCATCTAAGATAAAAACAAAATTATAGTATTATATTCTCTCTCAATCTAAATCCCTAATATTTTCTTATTTTCACTAAAATATTTCATTATAACCTTCCAAAAATCTAAACTTTCACCTTATAAATTTTTTTCTTGTCCAGACCCACTAGGATCATGTCATCCACATATAAGAGAAGGATGATAAATATATCATCTTTAAACACCTTTTAGTAGTAATAGTGATCTTATTTTCTCCAATCAAATCCTTTATCGTCTATAAAGGTATCGAACTTTTGGTTTTATTTCCTAGGTTATTATTTTTTATCCATAAATACTTCTTGTTATCATACATGCCAAGACCTCATTCTATTTTTTCATGAAACCCTTTGATTGATTCATATATATTTCCTCATCTAAATCACTATAAAATAATGTCATCTTTACTTCCATCTGTTCCAAATGTAAACTTTAAAAAGAAACCAAATTAAACACCATCTAGATGGGTGTGTGTTTGAAAATGGGTGAGAAAATTTTAGAGAAATATGATCCTTCCTTCTATTGAAATTATTTAGCATATAGTTTTTCCTTTTACTTCCTTCTACCACCAGCTTTTTTTCAACTGGAAGACCCACTTTTCTATATCAATCTCTTACCTTATGGTAATTATGCTATCTCCTAGTTTTAGGTTGTATGAAATATATCCATTTCATCTTTCATAACTAACTCCCACTATCCAGAATCACTATAACTCACCACTTCTTATAAACTAATTATTTTGGGCTCTCAAGTTCTCCTCCATCCATAACAAGCATGTAGTGAAAATAAATTCCAAACCTTAAAATTGGTTGTCTGATTATATTGGATCTTCATAATTAAACATATGGTTCTACTCATTCTGTAACTTTATATTTTAAAATTTCACCTTCTAGAACTTTGACTCAAGCTTTAAAAGTCCTTGAACATTATAGTACTTCCTATGGCCTTAATGATTCCACTGGAATTTACGTGCTCTCTGAACTTTTTCAAACTTTTGTCCTTTTGGAACTTTTGTTCAGATCAACTTGGATATGGTCAGTAAATTTTTTATTATTGACTCTATATTCCATCAAGTTTCAATATTTCCACAAGACCATGTCATTAAAGATAACATGTCAATTTCCAATGATCTTATAATTATCATTATCTCAAATCCAGAATTTAAAATTTTCATCACTATATCCCACAATAAAATGTGCTTGGAACTTTTCTTCAAGTTTTTCTTGATCCTTGTAATCAACATGGAAATGGGATAGACATCCAAAAAAATAATGTGGGTAACTTTTAATAGTTTTCCTAACTACAACTATTCTATAATTTCCTAGTTCAGTGGTGTAGTAATACTACCATTCACATGGTAAGTAGTGTAATTGAGTTCTTCCACCCAAATTTCCATAGACATTCCATAATTTAGTCTCATGATTCTAGACTTCTCATTCGACATCTGATTCATCTGCTTAACTGCTCTATTTTGTTCCATTGATTTAGAAATAGTTTTCTCAAACTTGATTCCTTTTATCCAACAAAACCTTTGCAATTACCTTCTATCGTACTCTCCACCACTAACAAACCTTAATCACCTAAACTTACTTATGGTATCATTTCCACCATGTCCCTCCATTGAAAAAAAAAACTCTAAACACCTAAGATTTGTGCTTAAGGAAGTAAAACCATACTCTTCTTGTTGACTAATCAATGAGTGTAACAAAGTATTGGCCCACAATGAGAAAATACCGGTGCAAACCCCAAAACATCCATGTGAATGAACTTTAACTTCTAAGAATTAGGTTCTGTTCCATTTATATTAAATGATACATTTATATAATTTAAAATTATAAAACTCTCACAACATATGAACTTCATGTGATCAAGATTCAGTATGCCCTAAGTCATTAAGGCTCTCATGTTCTTCTCACTAAGGTACCTAAGACGGTAGTTCCAAAACTATGAACTTTCAAAATTTTACATTACAACAATTGTTTCTCTATATTATCTTCCATTTAGATAAAAAAAATAAAATATTTTATACCCCTTTCCACAATCATGGGACCCTAAGTAATCTTTCATACTCTATTTGAGAAGCTAGTTTTGAATCTTTCTTTATCCAACAAACCAATGAAAACTAGATTCTTCCATTAACAAAGTATGGTTTGAATTCCCTATAAATATAAAAAGATTTTGTTTATCATTCATACTTTAACATCACCCTTACCTATGTCTCGATAACTTCATAATTGAATAAATAAACCTTGTTGAACCTTTTAGATAAATTCTTTAACATGAACCCTCTATCGTCTATAGAATGGAATGTATCCCCAGAATCAATAATCCGTGATTCCAAAAAAAATTAACACTTAGAAATAAAAGTATCTCACCACCGGATGTGAAATTTGTGGAACATGAACTTCTATAATCTCTTATCCTATAATCTACCTTGCAATCTCTATAATATTTCTTTAGGTATCCTTCCTTCCTATAGTGCCAGCATATGGGTTTGGGACCAGCCGATTTTCCTCTACTTCACTCCCATGATCTATCTTAAAATTTCACCTGACCTTTCCATTTAATGGATCTTCCTATACATTTTACATTGAGTGTGGTTACATTAGGTTCATAAACTTCCTTCCACATGAGCTTTTCATTTAGAATGAGATCTATAACATCTTCAAACACTAAGTCAGTCTTACCATAAGAGTTATATATGTAAGTCACCATCACATCCCGTGATTTTAATAGTAATGATAGAAAAAACACACACATCATCCATGATATTTACTTTAACTAGTTTGAGATAATTTTTAATCATGTTTAAATCATTGCCATAAACGGCCATTGGCCTTCCTTTTGATATCCTCATATTGAATAATCTCTGTCTCATGAAAACTTTTTTCATAACCCTCTCCCCTCAAAGTGTACCCCTCCTAGGTCAGAAATGGGATAAGAGAGATGGTGACACCCAAGTCCTGCCTCCAGTAGGCCCCGGGTTGGCAACTAGCACCGAGGGTATAGTAAACACACAAATGGGAGGCATTTCCTTCTAAGAGAACACATGAAAAAGAGAGAGATATGATAGACACCAACCAACTCCTGGTCAGACTACAATATAAAATAAAACTCAAGTACACATATGTAATGTCATACAAGAACTACTATAACTAAAAGGGAAAACTATAATTACCAAAAGAAAGTAAAATGGAAGTAACCATGAAACCCAAACAGCTTCTACAAAACCCCAAGCTAGTAGTAACCAGCCTAATCTCCAGCCTACTCCAAATGACCTGAAAAATAGTTTATAGAACATAGGGTGAGTATAATAGTATACTAAGTAGGATCCTCCCTAGATCCTCTCATGCAAAATTAAAGAAAGCATGTTAAAGCATAGTGAACAACAGGTGAAACTAACTCATCACCTAATAGGTATACTATGTTCCCAGCCTCACCATGGCTACTCTCACAAAGTATCACATATAAGATTATATAATATAATAAAGAATATTAAGGGTATCCCGCTACAACTTCCCCACTGGTCTACCGCTTTTCCCCAACATCGCATGTCATGAGAATCTCTCTCCAAAAAGGATAGCCCAAAGACACCTGGGTGAAGCACCACAACATGCAACTCATGCAACAAAACCACCACATCTACATAACCAAAGGTAACCGGGTAGTTTTCAGAATCCATCATAGCTCACATAATGTGTATCATACATTGAGTATTATACCACAATCCATTACATCCCATACACCGAGTAAGGATCCTCAAGCCATCATAGCCTATAAACATTATACCTATAGTAGTCCTTAGGAAACTATATCCAGGATATATGTGTGTGAAATAACCACAAGACACTACATCCTTCTACATACATATATGGGGAAAACTAATTGTCATACATACCAGCACAAGTAACTACCAAGAGAAGAGAGTGGGGCAAAGGGGGTAATCATCCATCCATCCTCCCACTAGGATGTTGGGGAAAACACCCCCTCAGGGATTAAAATCCTTGGGGTGTCAGTGTCCCTAACTGATATGGTAGAGTAGTGTATAGAAGAAAAAAAATTATAGGATATAATATATCTTACAACCACACTATGGGAACAACCTAGTTTTAGACTCAATTGTAGCAAACATCTCTCAAAATCATAGCTTCCATTGCTAAGACTATATATCCTATAATCACACAACCATTTAAAGATATATATTAAATTACTTTATCCCTTTTTATTAGTTTCAATTTATGTTAATTAATTATTTAGACATTAATTAACCATTATCATTTCCCATATTTCATTACATTAGCATCATAACAAAGTTCCATGCCCTACAGGCATAACCAAACCAAGTTCGCGGCTTCTCAAAATCATAACCTTAGCATTGCACCCCAGCAAGCTCCAACCCCATGGGTTAAAAATTTATTCAATCATTTATTTAACAATATTACCAATTTCCATATTTACAAGTATTCTAGGAAAGAATTATAAACTATAAAACATAAGGGGTTAAAGAAGGTGAGTAGATAAACTGCTCATCGATTCTTTTCCACCTATAGCAGGAGCATAGACCCATCCAATAATGAGAGACTAAACACAGAAATCATGTGACATACCCTCATGCGTATTTTCCTCTTTTTAAAGGAGGGTAAGAAAGACCATCTACCTTAGGTAGTGGGGGAAGTAAAGCAGATAAACAAACAATAGATTCAATAATAATCTACTTTCATATCAATGGGTAAACCCAACTTCAACATGTTTCATCATCTTTGGTGTCCTCCTCAACACCCATGTGAATAAACTGGTGCATCTCACCACTCTAGGCATCAACTGCTATCACAAACACTATGCCTCCCTACCCCCACATACCACAACAGCCCTCTGGGCTTAGCAATCCCAGGCTCACACCTCATATGGGCATCCCTGCCTCACATACCATAAGTCTCATATCCAGAGCACATCACAAGTAGTAGGAAAAAACATAGAAATGGGATATCGACCCTAAAACAAGGTATCCAACCTTGACACACAATGATCTCTCACGACTCCAAAGCATAAGGCACTTGACCTTTACAATAAAGCGAGAAAATCAAGCCCTGCAAGGCATTATCTTTATCACACAATTAGTTCTTATTCCATCTTGAATTAACTGATTCATTATTCACAGGTTTAAACTATGGGAAACCTAAGCAACGGCAACAAATAGATTCATTAAACATGCCTCTTTAAACCTTTATCCAATTAATTATCAATTAATTCTGGTTTTACATTATTTACCAATTTACATCAAGAATGACATGCTAACAATAAAATCATAGATATCAAACTATCTATCAAATCAAGAGGCAAACCATTATCATGGTATAAAGAAATAACATATGATCAATACCAATTCATTAATCTGGTTCATATAATTATTAGGTCAATTCCATTATGATCTAAGGGATAAACCATGATAACTCTAAGATTGCATGTAGATAAATAGAGAAGAAGTGAATCCCCTACCTCAAAAGGTCATTGATGTTCTTCACACAAGAATGCATCAAAGCAATATATCATAATCACCTCTCCCACAAAAACAGCATCCACCTGAGGATGCTACGAAACAATCGCACTAACCAACCACCATGAAAAATTCATTAGAAACATAGAGATCATGTACCATCATATGAAAAAGAGAAATAGGAGTAAATGGATTGAAGAAACCTCAAGAATAGAGGTAGATCATACCTTATATCGAAGATGGATCACTACGGATCAAAGGATGGAGATAGGGATCATTCCTTGATGAAGGAATCCCCAAAACGCTAAAGAGAGGGTCATTGGGTTGTTTGGGGTCTAGGGAGATCCTCTACAGAAATAGGTTTTGATAAAAACTGAGTGGATGAAAAACACTTAAAACATACATTGTCAGGGCATTACACAACATGTAATCCCCTTTCACAACGTGTAATGCCTCAAGGTTGAGTTCCACTGAAAAAACCATCACCTCGGCATTTTATTTATTTTTTGAACCCTGAAATACTTCATGTTTTGAACCCATATTTCACACCATAAAAAACCCATGAAATAGGATGTAATGTCGTGTAATGTAGTTACACAACATGTACCCCCCCCCTTCAGTTTTACTTAATCGAACTTCTCTAAACTTATTATAAGCCGCCTTTGAGCACTTAAATATTT
The DNA here is from genome assembly GCA_963277665.1 of Viscum album. Taxonomy (NCBI): domain Eukaryota; kingdom Viridiplantae; phylum Streptophyta; class Magnoliopsida; order Santalales; family Viscaceae; genus Viscum; species Viscum album. The sequence continues at coordinate 1,524,913,321 of OY728133.1, read as the reverse complement.
GAAAACACACAAAGTATTAACCCACATGGATACAATACCTTACATTAGATACCTCTCAAAACATTCTCATCCTAGAGAATTCAAAACAAACCTAGAGAGGAAACCTAAAGGGGTCATCCGAATAGTCACCCTGTGATATACCTCTCAAAGATTTCTCCACCATAAGAGCTCACCACCTCACTAGAGGAATAAGAAAAAACCCACGCAACAACCAAAACCATCTCCTAAACACTCTCTCAGGGGGGATACCTCTCAAAAGAGAGCATGACACAACAAGCAATAATAGAAATCCATCTCATAAACAAAAAGGGTCTATAACCATCAAACGAACGATGTTACAAGAGAATATTTAAACATCAAATAGGTTAGGGTACTGAGTGCATATCTACAACTCATGTTCCCAGGTACTCTCCTCTACACCATTGTGCCGCCACAAGACACAAACAAAGGGGATATCATTCCTGTGAATCACCTTATCCTGGTGGCCCAAGATATCTATAGGCCACTCCTCGAAGGTCACATCATCATCAATGTCAATCTCACCCCAATAAATGATGTGAGAGTCTTCATGGAGATAATGGTGGAGCTGCGACACATGGAAAACATCGTGTATCAGATCATCTATGGGAGAATTGCTACCTAATATTCCATAGCTCGAACATGAGACAACACCTCTAAAGTCCCAACAAATTGGGGGGAATCTTAATCCCACAACCAAAGCTTCACTTCCCATGATGTGGATTCACCTTTAGAAACACGTGATCCCCAACACAAAACTCCATAGGTCTCATCCTATGATCAACATAGGACGTATAATGATCTTGAACTACCTTCATCCTCTCAAAAATCACCTAAACCATCTCTGTCATATTATATGCCAATTCCAACCCAAAATTGATGATTATCTTACCCTAGTCCAGCACAATAGATAACGACAAGGTCGTCCATAAAAGTCTTCAAACAACGCCATACTGATGGTTCAGTAGAAACTATTTTTGTAATCAAACTCTAACAAGGTCAAGTGCCTCATCCACTAACCTCCAAAATCTAGGACACAAGAGCGCAACATGTCTTCAAGAGTCTAAAAGTTCTGTTTTGTCTGATTGTCTATCTACAAATGAAAAGAAGTGTTAAGGCATAGTTGAGAACCAAAAGCATGTTGGATACCTCTTCACACCCTAGAGTTAAAACAAGGGTATCGATAAAAAATGATCATCCTTAGGAATTTTTTGAGTCTCACCACCTCCTATAGATATATCCTTGATGGAACCTCCACTGAGCTCGACTCCTTGATTGCTATAAAGTGGTCTGATTTCTTCAAACAGTCCACTACCACCCTATAGAATCATAGCCTCTTTGAGATTAAGGTAAACCAGTAACAAATTCTATCGAGATGTCCTCCCACTTCTATTGAGGAAAATCTAATGGCTGGAGAAAACCACTGGGAACACAGTGCTCATCCTTCACCTTCTAGCAGACCAAACATTGAGGCACAAACTCTAAAACTATATGCTTCAACCTATACCACCAAAACTGACCTATCAAATCTCGGCATATCTTTTTCATGCCAAGATGTACTGCTAAGGGAGAACTATAGAAATATCTGAGTACCATCTCATGCATCACCAAAGGAATGAAAATCCTTCCTTAAAACAATACTCATTATTGTTCATACTTAGACCAACCTTTAGGGGCCTCACCACAAACAACTCGGTCTCCCCAGACCTCCACCTCAAAATACCCCAATTGGGACTCTTCTACCTATTGCACTAGAAATTATTACATAGTCATCTAAAAAAGACAACCTCTACCCCCCAAATTCTCCCATGTTTAGATGTAATGCTAAAAGTTCTTCCATCACTCTCTAAGAATTTCCTGATTTGTGCACTATATCACTATGTGACTTCCTTCTTAGTGTATCAGCTACAACGCTCCCCTTTCCAGGTGTATATGAAATTTCAAAGTCGTGGTGCTGTAAGAACTCCATCCACCGACACTATCGTAATTTCAACTCATGTTAGGAGAAAATATAACTTAGGTTCTTAGGATCGGTGAAGACCAAAAAATGATTTCCAATAAGTTAATCTCTCCACAACTTCAAGGAAAACACCATTGTCTCCAACTCAAGATCATGGGTGGCATAGTTAAATTTGTGGGGATACAACTACTGAGACCTATAATAAATGATTGATATCTAATGAATGCTAACTCATCCTAACCCCAGATACAAAGCATCATAGAAAACCTCAAACAGAGCTCCTTCTGCTGGCACACAAATAACTGAAGCACTAACTAACTTCTCCTTCAGATACTCGAAATATGTCTGATACTAATCAGTCCACATGAACACCTGATCCTTTTTAGTCAAAGATTTTAGAGGATTCACAACCCAAGAGAAATTAGCTACAAACCTCATGTAATATCCTATAAGACCAAGGAAACTTCACACCTCTGCCACTTTTTTAGGGTTTGACCAAGACACAACTACTTCTATATTTGATAGATCCATAGCTACTCTCTATTGGGATGCAACATGACCCAATAAATGGACTTATTGAGCCCAAAACTCACACTCCTACAACTTCCCAAACAGCTTATCACAGTTTACAACTCCCAAAATAGCACACAGATGTCCTGCATGCTTCTCCTCAGACATGGATTACACAAGGATTTCATTGATGAAGACCACCATAAACTTATCTAGGAACTCACGAAGCACATCATTCATTAACCCCATGAACCCATCCTGACCATTCATCACACTGAACGACATCATAACGAACTTATAATGCCCATGATGACAATGGAAATTAGTCTTTAGGATATCATCATCCTTTACATGAATTGGATGATATCCTAACTGAAAAATAGATCTTTGAGAATCATCTTTCACCCTTTAGTTGATTAAATAAATCATAAATTCATAGAAGATGATAGAGGTTCTTCACTGTCACTCGGTTTAAGCAATGATAATAAACATACAACTGCAAACTACTTTCATACTTCTTTATGAACAAAATCAGTGCACCCTATGGTGACATGCTTGTCCAAACAAAACCGCACCACAATAGACCATCAAGCTTTATACACAACTCTCGCAACTCAGAAGGAACCATCCTATATGGAAACATATAGATAGGAGACACGTATGTCTATAGATTGATCCCAAACTTGATCTCCCCTCGAGGGGGTAATACTACAACCTCTTATATAAATACATCAAGGTACTCTTCCATGACCCTGGGAAACACTAACTATTGAACCTCTGATGAACTTAGCATCAACTCATCCATCGAGGATGATAAGGATGGAACATGTCTCTGACCCATCTGAGGGTCTTTCTCTCCAATAAACATTGTTAGCTCTCCATCGTCATTAAAGAACACCACCTACCTCTGAAATAAATCCACAATATCCTACACTGAATATAACTAATACATGATGAGGATGACATCATATGGTTGTGGTCATAAACATAGGAAATCTTCCCAAGAGCAGTGTTGCTGCAGCATTAGCTCAAAGTCTCTACATACTTCAAACAAGTCAGCTTGACCTCCAACTAGCGTAGTCAATTCCAAGGGAATTGGAAGTCTCTCTAACTCAATTCCCAAATCATGGAAAAGGGTAGGTGATATGTAAGATTTCATTGCTCCTAAATCAAACGAATCATGAACCCAAGTAGAAAACAAGAAAAGGGTGTCGTGAATGACATACGGCTCACCTAGCACTGGCAATGCTAATGCATAAAGCTGACCAAAACTTTCTTTATGGGATCTTTTACCCTGTTAATGACCACCTCCATGGCCTCCCTCTACTCTCTGAGGATGGGGAGTGTCTCAGGGCTATCCTTTGTCTGCCTCATCTTCTCTCTACTAATCCCAAGCTAGAGCAACCTGCTGCTGTGGCCTTAGGTGGAACTGCCTCAATGGAGGAACCTGGAGCAGAACACATAACACACGCTAACTACTCAAAAAGGCCAGGAACTCATTCCACTGATGAACTTTACCTCCATAAAAAAACAAGTACCTGATCCATCAGCATAGGCCTAAGATCCACTGCCCCTGGATAAATGAGGCATTGAGGGTTGGGACCTACCTCTGGACAAATGAAAACTCTTCTGTCCTTAAAACCAGGAACCTTGGACCATATATGTGCTTCATGAGAAATCTTGACGACTCCCCTCTCATGATGATCCAGTTCTAGATAATTTCTTCTCAACGACCTCCGCCATCACCAGTACCTCGAGATATATCTTTAACATAAATGGGGTGACCTGGTGCTAGATCTATGGATGCAAATCCTCCTTGAAATGTCTCACCATAGCCTCCTCATCTAGAAATAGGTCCAAAGCATATCGTAAAAGGTTCCTGAAAAGGATCTCGAACTCTCGCACATTGGATCTTCTGTACCTAAGGTTAATTAGCTACTAGAAACTGGACGCCTTCACAGTTGAAGAAAGAAACTAGGCCCTAAACTAGTCTCAGAACTTCTCTCATGATACTATTGAATCCTCATGATCCCCAAGGAATAAGAACCACCATTACCTCACTACCCACACGCAGCACCATCACAGCCAATGATACCCAGTGATCCTTCTGAGTATGGATCGAACTGAAATCTATATCAACCTCTTCCAACCAGTCTTCTATGATTTCATCTGAAACAGAGCCCTCACACTTCTGCAAACTCTAATTATGAAACTCTTAGAGTATCCTCCTCTAAGTGTCATTGTTGTCAACCTCTACTTTGGGGTGATCTATTAGCACAACCTGCTGGACATATTCTATGAAAACCTGATGAGGACGCTGACTTGGAGCCATACCTACAAAAGGAAAAATAGTTATAGCTTCTAAAACTATAATATGGAAGACTTTAACCTTAATTAATTGTTTTCTTTCATTCATTTTAGGTTAACCTATCCCAAGGTTGACCCATTCAAACATAGGTGTAAAGAAGAATGATGCATGATCCTTTCCTAGGTCTCTACCCTACAACTAGTATCACCTCATTTAGTAGCCACTGTAAGCTTAAAGTTATATGAAATAGATTATAGGGGGGCCTAAATACCTATGTATCAGCCAGCCTCTTATGTTTATAGTGCTTGTTAAACTTTACTAACATTGTTTCCCTACCAACCCATGCAACCTCACTTATGCCTAACTCCAAACTCCATCATATCCCTCAACCAGACCTCTGATACCACTCTTTCATGACCCCATCCCCTTAAAGTGTACCCCTCCTGGGCCGAAAATGGGAGAAGAGAGATGGTGACACCTGAGTCCCACCTCTAGTAGGCCCTAGGTTAGCAACCAGCACTAAGGGTATACTAAACACACAAATGGGAGGCATTACCCTCTAAGGGAACACATATAAAAGAGAGATATATGATAGAAACCAACCAAATCCAACTCAGACTACAATATAAAAGAAAACTCAAGTACACATATGTAATGTCATTCAAGAACTACTATAACTAAAAGGGAAAATTGCATGTACCAAAAGAAAGTAAAATGATAGTAACCATGAAGCCCAAACAACTTCTGCAAAACTCCAAGCTAGTTGTAACCATCCTGATCTACAACCTACTCCAATTAACCTAAAAAATAGTTTATAGAACATACGATGAGTATAAAAGTATACTTAGTAGGATCCTCCCCAAATCCTCTCATGAAAACGTAAAGAAAGCATGCTAAAGCACATTGAACAATAGGTGAATTTAACTCATCACCTAATAGGTATATTATGTTCCCAGGATCACCATGGATAATCTCACAAAGTATTGTATACAATAGTATATAATATAATAAATAATATCAAGGGTGACTAGCTACCACTTCTCCACTAGTTTTCTGCTTTTCCCTAACGTCATACGTCCTAAGCATCTCTCTCTAAAAAGGATAGCCTGAAGACACCTGAGTGAAGCACCACAACATGCACCTTGTCCAACACAAACACCATGTTCACATAACCAAAAGTAACTAGGAAGTTTCTGGGATCCACCAAAGATCATATAACATGTATCATACATCGGGTATTATACCTCAATCCATTACAGCCCATACACTGAGTAAGGATCCTCAAGACATCACAACCTATACATGTTATACCTATAGTAATCCTTAGGAAACTATATCCAACACTAGTAGAATAAAGTCCTTTAGTAACCACCAAAAGTTGTCGCTAAAGGTCTTTAGCATGCCTAGCGGCCACCTAGAATTTTCCAAATGGCAGACGCTTTAGGCCCGTCGTTGTTACTAATAGCGTCCGCCAGATGGTCATCGTTGTAGACGAGCCGACATGGACTATAGCGACTGCCAAATGGCGGTCACTATAAGTGATATCGGAGGCACCTAAATAGTCCTCTAAATAGCGGACGCTATAGCCCATTTCAGATTTGGCTATAGTGACATCCATTTGGCGGTCGCTATAGGTGCCGCCGATATCCCCTATAGCAACCGCCAAATGGAGGTCGCTATAGGATTTTTTATTTTTTTTTTAAAAATACCATAAATACAATAAAAACCATATATTTTAAAAAAACAAAAAAAATAAACTTTTTCAAAATATCTAAACTCATACGCGCATAAATCTTTTTAGCTCATAATCTTCCAAACTTCCACATCCATAATCGAATATAACTGCATGAAAAAATTTTAAAAAAAAATTAATACCGAAAAAAACATCCAAACAAATAATTGAAATTCAATAACATGTATTTCAATTCATGCTTACTATAACAGATCGAAAGTATTTGATTTTGAAAATATATTAATAATTTTGAATAAATTTTTAAAAATGTAAAATCATTAATTATATGGTTCTAATCAGACCTCATTTTCTATTGATGTGTCCTATGTTGACACATGTCACGGATAATAATTAGAATGTTGTCATGTGATTTCAATTCATTCTTGTAACGTCCTGGTTCCGGAAGCCACCCAGAGGTACCCCATACCCGGTTGGTCACATGGCCTCAAGTGCATTTCCCCAAATGCCAGAGGCTGTCGACTAGCAGCGAGGGCCTTGGGTGTGATAGTGGGGAAACTATGCCCTCATTGGCAGAGTACACAGTGGAAGAAGAATAAACGTTCAATAACAGAAGTAGTAATAACCAACAACATAACAGTTGAAGACTAAATCAAAAAACTGGAGCACATATTTATATATGAAATGATACATGATACATAACTAGGAAAGCAGCCAAACAAGTCACAATGTTGGAAAACACTATAGTACCAAAACAAGTACAAAAGAAAATTAAACAGCTCCTCAGCATCACAAGCCAAATCTTGGTCCCATGCTCCCCTGCTCCAAGCAATCAAGTCTCAGAAGTCGAATGGCGCTTACCCTTGTCTATACCTGCAACAACATCGTCTGCTTGTGCCCAAAAGCATGGCCCAAACAAGGTGTGAGATAAAATCCCAGTAGGAAACCACCCAAAGATCTGTGCCTAACAGTCAGTGAGTATATGGCAGGTAAAAGTACACTAAGCAGTAAACAGCAACAGCAAAGCAGTAGGCAGTAACCAGTAAGCAGTAAAACAGGATGATGCATAGAAGCAATCAATCCACAACCAAAGAACAGAACAAATAGCTAAAAGCCAGAAACCCTCTGGGAAGTACTCACAGCCATCCCCTCTGGTTCTATCCAAGAAGTACCACAACCCTCTGAGCAGTGCGCTCAGCCTAACCCCTCTGGCTTAGTTATACGCAATTATGAGACTCACTAGGAAAGCTCACTCGGTCAATTCCCCTTATAGTCTAGGGTAGTCAGGGACTCTCTTGAGGAAGATCACGCGGTCTAACCCTCTTAGCCCCAAGGTCTAGAGACTCTCTAAGGAAGCTATCTTGGTCAATTCCTCCTATAGCCTCAGGTATACCACAGACTCTCTGAGGAATCTCACTCGGTCAATTACTCCTCTAGCCTGGGAAGGTTCTTAAAAAGATTCAAACAAGGTAAGACTCTATGAGGAAGCTCACTCGGTCAACACTCCTATAGTCTATAAAATCCAAGAATCTCTGGGAGCTCACTCAGTCCATCCCCTCTGTAGTCTGTAATATCTAAGACTCTCTGGGAAGCTCACTCAGTCTATCCCTTATAGTCTACAACACCAGGTTCTCTCAGCCCTGTGTCAGTCTGTGCATAATAATGCTATAAGGCCAAAGTAAACCTATAGATCTACTTGGCTAACCAAAGTACATCTATAGAGATACTTAGATAACAGCCTACAAGACAACAAGCATTTCATGAGTTTTCACTTCAACCTATAACTGCAAGGCATGAAACAAGTGTAGTAGCCAAAGGAAAACGAGACCCAAAGGTCGTAAACATAACAAAGAAAGGGAAAAATACATCCAAGCACAACAAATTATCTTCTAACATGGTCAAATTTACCTCTACACAAGCATACAAGCAAGTCAGGAAAACAATGATGGCAAAAAGGTAAACACGCAATACCCCGTTCATGGGTATTGGTGGAAATTGCACATAAAACTCAGAGAATTTGAACAGTAAGGCACAAACCACATACCTCGATCCTAGGAGATCGATATAATTGAACCACGATGGCTAATTCTCCCTATAACGTCGTAGATCTGAGAAAACGCACAAAACGTTCAACCTTAGATAACTTTAGAAAGAGGAAGAATTGGAAAATAAGGCTCAAGAAGAAGGAATAACTCACCGCTGCGCTTCCAACGCAATCGACCATTCTTGAATCGGAGAACGGACGGAGAGGCGGGAGCTCGGGGAAGATCTGGTCATACGGGTCGCTCTCGGACGAACCAGACCAAGAAGAAGATGAATATGGAAATTAGGCGTGACCCCGGTCCGTTTAGTGAAAAAAAAGTACACTGTGTGTATTTTTAAAGTACACAGTGTGTAGTGGGTTTTTCTGTACTCCGCCAAAATCAGCCTCCACGTCACCCCTACACACCTTGTGTGTGGAACGGGCATGGCCAGCACACGGCTTCGAGTCGGAGAGGAGTACACGGCGTGTACTCAGAAAGTACACGGCATGTACTTCAAAATTTTCCAGAAACTCCATTTTTCTTAAAAACTCCAGAAAAAGGAAAAGCTTACCTGAAACAAAGATCCAGGTTCTTACAAACTTCCCCCCTTAAAGAAACTTGTCCCCGAATTTCTCTAGATGGGAGTAGAAAAAGAAACCTCAAACAGCTCTGACCACTGTGATAGAACCTCAGCCTCCCTCTCCCAAGTCACATCTTGTACTCACCCGTGTTGTCATAGCACTCGTACCAGAGGAACAGACCGGCCTCGGAGAACCTTCGTACTGTGATCAACAATCCATATAGGATGCTCTTCAAATGACGCATCCTCTTTAAGATCAACCTACTCGGGCTGGAAGACATGAGACGGGTCTGAAAAGTAACGTCGGAGCTGAGAGACATGGAAGACATCGTGCATGGCCTGGTACCTCTGAGGTAGCTGCAACCGATATGCAACTAGCCCATATCTCTCCAAAACCTCAAATGGCCCGACGTACCACGGTGAAAGCTTACCCTATCTCTGAATCCTCTTGTGTCCCAACCTCGGTGTGACACGCAGGAAAACCTGATCTCCGACCTCGAACTCCAAAGGCCATCTCTGCTGATCAGCATAATACTTCTGTCGAGACTTTACTGTAGCCATCCTCTTCTGAATAAACTCTATCTACTATAAGGTCTCCTGAACAAGACGAGGTCCTATAAAAGATACCTCTCCTGCCTCTAGCCAGCATAAGGGTGATCGGCATAGACTACCATACAAAGCCTCATATGGTGCCATCTGAATGGTCGCATGAAAACTATTGTTATAGGAGAACTCCACAAGAGGTATATAATTCTCCCAAGAACCACCGAAGTCTAGAATGAAAGCTCAGAGCATATCCTCAAGCACCTGGATCGTGTGCTCGGACTGGCCATCAGTTTGGGGATGGTATGCTGTACTCAAAAGTACCTGTGTACCCAAGGCCTTCTGAAGTCCCTGCCAGAACCGAGAGGTAAAGCATGCATCCCTGTCTAAAACAATGGAGTGTGGAACTCCATGTAGACGTACAATCTCTCGGATGTACAGTCGTCCCAAATCATCAACACTGAAGGTCTCCTTGATCGGAAAGAAGTGTGCTACCTTTGTAAGTCTTTCAATGATGACCCAAACAGCATCACTTCCCCAAGGTGACCTCAGCAACCCGGTCACGAAGTCCATCACGACATCGTTCCACTTCCACTCCGGAATGGGTAACTGCTGTAAAAGCCCTGCTGGTCACTAATGCTCTGCTTTCACCTGCTGACAAGTAGAACACCTCATGACAAAACCAGCAATGTCTCTCTTCATACCTGGCCACTAGTACTGGAGATGAATATCCTGATACATCATGGTGATGCCAGGATGAACTTCCCAAGCTAAGGAATGGAAATCCCTCATCAGCTCCTCGTGTATGTCTTTTGGAACCCATACACATCCCTAGCAACTCAAGATCTCATCCTCTCCCACTGTCCATCCAGGAAGAGGGTCCCCTCCTGACACACTATCCCTCAGGACTAAGGCCTCTGAATCTGATAGATTCCTTATTTTTACCCAATACAGAAGTGTAGAGGTAATAGCCACAGATGAAAAAAAGGTGTGTCCCTGCTTTTCATGCACCTCTAGATGCATCTCAGAGAACAGAACCATAAGATGCCACTCACTACTGGCCTCCTGAACTTCCTGGATCTGGGTTCGTCTTCTCAACGCATCTTCCACTGCATTTCCCTTTCCCGACGTATAGGTGAGCTCAAAGTCAAAGGACTAAAGATACTCGACCCACCTGTGTTGTCTCAGATTCAGATCGTGCTGAGTGAAGATATACTTGAGACTCTTGTGGTCGGTGAAAACCAAAAAGTGCTCTCCCAGAAGATAGTGTCTCCAACAGTGTAAGGCATGAACAACTATTGCCAACTTCAGATCGTGCGTAGGGTAATTCCTCTCGTGTGGCCTCAACTGCCGAGACCCATACGCAACAACTCCATCTCCCTGCATGAGCACAGCTCCCAGCCTGATACCTGAAGTATCACAGTAAACAGTGTAGCCCTTGCCCGGCTCTGGCAAGACTAGTATCGGTGCTGATGTCAACCTCCCTTTCAGCTCCTGAAAGGCTGACTCACAAGAATCTGACCATAAAAACTGCACCCCCTTCTTAGTCAGACCTGTCAAAAGTGCTGCTAAGCATGAGAAGTTATGAATGAAGCGTCTGTAGTATTCAGCCAGCCCTAGGAAACTCCGCACCTCAAAGATGTTCTTTGGCTGCTCCCAGGAAACTACAGCTCTTGCTTTCTCTGGGTCCACTGAAACTCCTATCTCTGAGATAACATACCCAAGAAGTGAATCTGATCCATCCAAAAGTGGAAATTTGATAGTTTAGCATACATCCGATGCTCTCTCAGTGTACTCAGAATGATCTCAAGATGTGTGGCATGGTCGTGTCGAGTGTGAGAGTACACCAAGATATCGTTCACAAAGACCAAGACAAAGGAGTCTAAGTATGGATGGAACACTTGGTTCATCAGTTCCATGAAGACTGTAGGCACGTTCGTAAGACCGAAAGAAATGATTGTGTATTCATAAAGACCATACCTGATCCTGAAAGCTTTCAGAGGTATATCTGATGGTCTAACACGCAACTGATGATAACCAGACCTTAGGTCGATCTTCAAGAACACCTGGGATCCTCGAATCTGATCAAATAGGTCATCACCTGCTGGGATCGGTGTGAAACGTTGCAGCTTAGTGAAGCGAGACGAGTACTCCATAACAGAGAGAGTACCCTGCTGCAGACTCATAAACTCCCGGGCTCGATCAGCCCTCAAGGTCTCCGGATAGAAGTAGTTATAGAAGGTGCGTCGAAACTCATCCCAAGACATATACTACTGACACCCTGACTATGATATCACCTCCCACCACCTCTTGGCAGTGTCCCGGATCATATAAGTATCCAGCTTTACCCTTTTCTCCAGAGGGATCTCTAGGTTCTCAAAGATGGTCAGTGTGGCCTCTATCCACGACTCTGCATCCTGAGGTCCTCCATCCCCGAAAAAAGTAGGAGGAGGAGGATGCTGGAAAACCTGCGTCAACTCATCCATTGACGGGGCAGGAGGTGGCGCTCCCTGGAAGGTCTGCATCATCCTCAGAAAGTCCTCCCTGAACTGCGCCTCGGCACCTGCCATGGGTATGACAGCCAGTGCCAAGGCTGGCTCAACTGGAGGATCGGCAGGAAGTCCCTGATCAGCCATATCTGGCGTCTGATCACTTCCTGATGACAGACGTACAACCGGAGGACGTCTCAAAGGCATCGCTCTGAAAGATCAAAAGTATACCTTAGATCAGAAATAAGGACAGAGAACACAAGAGTACAAAATGGAACAGGGGAAGAAAACACACAAGTTTACAAAACATGACTACACGGTGTGTATAAAAACTACACGGCGTGTCTTCTTAAGCCACTGACATGGGCATGTACCCCTGCCCTATAGGTCGTGTAATACCTCAAACTACATGGAGTGTTGACCCAACACATGGTGTGTACTTGAAGACTATTCCCATGCCCGAGTCTCTTCACACTGCTAGCTCATATGGTTCAAACTAACCTCAGACTACACAGTGTGTTCCCTAGGGACATGACATGTACTAGACACTGACTTGGTGGCCCGTGTTGTTAGTTACACGACTGTCTACACGGCTGGCCCTTACACGGCATGTTCCGAACAAACACGGCGTGTATAGGGAAAGGTGACACCACCCTGTGTTGTTCGTGACACGGCTGGTTACCTGGTAAAGACTACACGGCGTGTTCCAAAAGCAACACGACGTGTTTAAGAGAAGGTAACGCCAACCCATGTTGTTCGTGACACGGTCAGGTACCTGAACAAGACTACACGGCATGTTCTAAAACAACACGGCGTGTTCCACTCGAGCTTCCCTAGCCCATGTTGTTAGTGACACGGCCGAGTACACGGCTCCAAACTACACGGTATGTACCTGTTGTACACGGTGTTTTCTTAAAGGTATTTCTACAATAGTGTGTCCCTGCTCACATGGTCAATGACATGGTCTAAAAACTATACGGCATGTAGTCAAAAAGTACACGCTGTGTATTCTATGTTTTTCTGGGAAGTAGCTCAGAAACAGCTCAGAAGCCCAGAAAATACAGAAACAAGGCAAAGAGGTGCCAAATTCCGATCTGTGAGGGCCCATACTCTCCGTGAATCAAATCTTGGCATCCCCTACAGTCATGTACAAGAGAAAATAGGATCATGATCCACCAATTTCTAGTTCAATAGGGCCCATAACACCTCAAGAATCAAAATTTGGAATTCATTTAAACAAAGTAAAATACAAACAATTATCTAACAAGCAGTAGAGATTCTATAAATCATCTATCACAACAACATGGATAATCTACACAACGTCTATCATAACAGCATGAAATCTCTAATGCACCCTAAATGGCATGGCAAGAATTCATGAAATGTGATTTATACAAGTGCCTATATGATGCATGAGATGGAATACCCTCATCTCATCGGGATGCGACAGAAATAGAACTATAATATCAAAACAATGACTGTACAAAGCATATGAATCACTCTAGGTGAAATCGTATCAATCAAAAAATTTCAAAACCAGAAAACAGCAATAAACGAGGTAGTATGGCTTTTCCTTGTACACGAGTTAGTTACTCCTAGGCATAGCTTATTACCAAGTACCAAATCCATCTTATCCCAGCCTAAAGTCTCCAAATAGTAATGCAAGAGAAAAGAATTACTTTGATACCACTTTGTAACGTCCTGGTTCCGGAAGCCACCCAGAGGCGCCCCGTACCTGGTTGGTCACATGGCCTCAAGCGCATTTCCCCAAATACCAGAGGCTGCCGACTAGAAGCGAGGGCCTTGGGTGTGATAGTGGGGAAACTATGCCCTCATTAGCAGAGTACACAGTGGAAGAAGAATAAACGTGCAATAACAGAATCAGTAATAACCAACAATATAATAGCAGAAGACTAAATCAACAAACTGGAGAACATATGTATATATGAAATGATGCATGATACATAACTAGGAAAGTAGCCAAACAGGTCAAAATGCTGGAAAAATCTATAGTACCAAAACAAGTACAAAAGAAAAGTAAACATCTCCTCAGCATCGCAAGCCAAAGCTTGGTCCCATGCTCCCCTGCTCCAAGCAATCGAGTCCCAGAAGTCAAAGGGTTCTTGCCCTTGTCTATACCTGCAACAACATAGTCTTCTTGGGCCCAAAATCATGGACCAAACAGGGTGTGAGATAAAATCCCAGTAGGCAACCACCCGAAGATCTGTGCCTAACAGTCAGTGAGTATATGGCAGGTAAAAGCACACTAAGCAGTAAACAGCAACAGCAAAGCAGTAGGCAGTAACCAGTAAGCAGTAAAACAGGATGATACATAGCAGAAATCAATCCACAACTAAAGAACAGAACAAATAGCTAAAAGGCGGAAACCCTCTGGGAAGTACTCACAGCCATCCCCTCTGGTCCTATCCAAGAAGTACCACAACTCTCTGGGAAGTACTCACAGCCTAACCCCTCTGGCTTGGTCATACGCAATTATGAGACTCTCTGGGAAAGCTCACTCGGTCAATTCCCCTTATAGTCTAGGGTAGTCAAGAACTCTCTTGAGGAAGATCACGCGGTCTAACCCTCTTATCCCCAAGGTCTAGAGACTCTCTGAGGAAGCTATCTCGGATAATTCCTCCTATAGCCTCAGGTATACCACAGAATCTTTGAGGAAGCTCACTTGGTCAATTTCTCCTCTAGCCTGGGAAGGTTATTAAAAATATTCAAACAAGGTAAGACTCTCTGAGGAAGCTCACTCGGTAAACCCTCCTGTAGTCTATAAAATCCAAGACTCTCTGGGAGCTCACTCGGTCCATCCCCTCTGTAGTCTGTAATATCTAAGACTCTCTAGGAATCTCACTCAGTCTATCCCTTATAGTCTACAACACTAGGTTCTCTCAGCCCCATGTCAGTTTGTGCATAATAATGCTATAAGGCCAAAGTACACCTATAGAGCTACTTGGCTAACCAAAGTACACCTATAGAGCTACTTAGCTAACAGTCTACAAGGAAACAAGCATGTCATGAGTTTTCACTTCATCCTATAACCACAAGGCATGAAACAAGTGTAGCATCCAAAGTAAAACGAGACCCAAAGGTCGTAAACAGAACAAAGCAAGGGAAAAATACATCCAAGAACAACAAATTATCTTCTAACATGGTCAAATTTACCTCTACACAAGCATACAAGCAAGGCAGGAAAACAACGAGGGCAAAAAGGTAAACACACAATACCCCGTTCATGGGTATTGGTGGAAATTGCACATAAAACTCAGATACTTTGAACGGTAAGGCACAAACCACCTACCTCGATCCTAGAAGATCGATATACTTGAACCACTACGGCTAATTCCTCCTAGAACATCGTAGATCTAAGAAAACGCACAAAACTTTCAACCTTGGATAACTTGAGAAAGAGGAATAATTGGAAAACAAGGCTCAAGAAGAAGGAAGAACTCACCGCTGCACTTCCAACGCAATCGACCATGCTTGAATCAGAGAACGGACGGAGAGGCGGGAGCTCGGGGAAGTTCGGGTCGTACAGGTCGCTCTCGAACGAACCAGACCTAGAAGAAGATGAATATGGAGATTAGGCGTGACCCCGGTCCGTTTAGTGAAAAAAAAGTACACGACGTGTATTTTTAAAGTACACGGGGTGTAGTGGGTTTTTCCATACTCCGCCAAAATCGGCCTCCACATCACCCCTACACACCGTGTGTGTGGTCCGGGCACGACCAGCACACGGCTTCGAGCCGGAGAGGAGTACATGGCGTGTACTCAAAAAGTACACGGCGTGTACTTCAAAATTTTCCAGAAACTCCATTTTTCTTAAAAACTACAGAAAAATGAAAAGCCTACCTGAAATGAAGATTTGGGTTCTTACAATTCTGATGTCGTTCGGAATGTATTTGACCGTTAGACACCTGTTTTTGTCATTTATGGCACTGGAAGTGCGTTGTCGGTCACCGCGGTCACACGACACCTCCGATTGACATGTGGTATACCCGACCATTTCACAATTCACTCTCTAGTTGTTGTTGTCTGATTTCATCACATTCTGAGGTCATTCGCCCAGTTTTGACCACCCCGCCCACCTTTCTCAAGTGATCCAAACTTTTAAAAAACACGTATTCAGTTGTAACATGCAAACTGCATGTTGTATTGACATGTCATCTCCATGTACACCTCTCACAAAAATAATTAGAATTTGTCATGTGGTTTCAAGTCATTCCGATGTCGTTCGGTATGCATTTGACCGTTAGACGCCTGTTTTGGTCGTTTATGGCACTGGAACTGCATTTTCAGTCACCGCGGTCACACGACACCTCTGATTAATGTGTGTTCTACCTAACCATTTCACAATTCACTCTCCCATTTTTGTTGTCTTATTTCATGTCATTCTGAGGTCGTTCAACCGGTTTTGATCACCCCACCCAACTTTTTCAAGCGCGCCACACACCAAAAAAAACACATATTCTGCCATACCGTGCAAACCGCATGTCCGATTGATGTGTCATCTCTTTTTACATGTCACTCAAAAATAATTAGAAGTTTTCTTGTGATTTCAAGTCATTCTGATGTCGTTCGAAATGCATTTGACCGTTAGACGCCTGTTTTGGTCGTTTATGGCACCTAAACTGCGTTTTCGGTCACCATGGTCACACGACACCTTCGATTAACGTGTGGTATACCTAACCATTTCACAATTGACTCGGAAGTCTTTTTTCATCTGATTTCATTGCATTCTAAGGTCGTTCGCACAGTTTTGACCACCCCTCCCACCTTTCTCAAACACTCCAAACTCTTAAAAACACATATTCGGTCATACCGCGCAAACCGCACGTCAGATTGACGTGTCGTCTCCATGTACACCTCATGCACAAATAATTAGAAGTTTTCCTGTGATTTCAAGTCATTCCGATGTCATTCGGTATGCATTTGACCGTTAGATGCCTATTTCGGTCGTTTATGGAACCGGAACTGCGTTTTTAGTCACCGTGGTTACACGACACCTTCAATTGAAATGTGATCTACCTGAACATTTCATAATTCACTCGACGATTGTTTTCATCAGATTTCATTGCATTTCGAGATCTTTTTCCTGGTTTTGACCACCCTGCCCACCTTTCTCAAGCACTCCAAACTCTTAAAAAACACATATTCGGTCGTACCACGCAAACCGCACGTCCGATTGACGTGCCTTCTCCACATACACCTCATGCAAAAATAATTAGAAGTTTTCAAGTGATTTCAAGTCATTCTGATGTTGTTCGGTATGCATTTGATCGTTAGACGCCTGTTTTGGTCGTTTATGGCACCAGAACTGCGTTTTCGGTCACCGAGGTCACACGATACCTCCAATTGACGTGTAGTCAGACCGACCATTTCACAATTTACTTTCTAGTTGTTTTCGTCTGATTTCATCACATTTTGAGGCCGTTCGTCCGATTTTGACCACCCCACCCACCTTTTTCAAGCGCGCCACACACCGAAAAAACACATATTCGTTCGTACCGCGCAAATCGCACATCCGATTGACATGCTGTATCTACGTACACATCACGCAAAAATAATTAGAATTTTTCCTATGATTTCAAGTCATTCCAATGTCGTTCAGAATGCATTTGACCATTAGACGCCTGTTTTGTTCGTTTATGGCACCAAAACTGCGTTTTCGATCACCGCGGTCACACGACACCTTCGATTGATGTGTGGTCTACCTGAACATTTCACAATTCACTCACCGGTTGTTATTGTCTAATTTTATGGAATTCTAAGGTCATTTGACTGGTTTTGACCACCCCGTCCACCTTTCTCAAGCGCATCAAACTCTTAAAAAAACACATATTCGGCCATAATGTGCAAACCACATGTCTGATTGACATGCCGTCTCCGCGTACGCATCACAAAAAAATAATTAGAAGTTTTCTTGTGATTTAAAGTCATTCCGATGTCATTCGGAATGTATTTGACCGTTAGACACCTGTTTTGGTCGTTTATGGCACCAGAACTGCATTTTCGGTCACCGCAGTCACACAACACCTTTTATTGATGCGTGGTCTGCCCGACCATTTCACAATTCACTCGTCGGTTGTTTTCGTCTGATTTTATGGAATTATGAGGTCGTTCGGCCAGTTTTTTCCACCCTGCTCACCTTTCTCAAGCACGCCAAACTCTTAAAAAACACATATTTGGTCGTAACGTTCAAACTGCATGTCTGATTGATGTGTCGTCTCTGCATACACATCACGCAAAAATAATTAGAATTTTTTTGTGATTTCAAGTCATTATGATGTCGTTTGGTATGCATTTGACCGTTAGATGCCTGTTTTGGTCGTTTATGGCCCCAGAACTGTGTTTTCGGTCACCACGGTCACACGACACCTCTGATTGACATGTTATCTACCGGAACATTTCACAATTCACTATCCAGTTGTTTTCGCCTGATTTCATGGCATTCCGAGGTCGTTCGGCCAGTTTTGACCACCCCATCCACCTATCTCAAGTGTTCCAGACTCTTAAAAAACACATATTCGACCGTAATGAAAAAAATGCACATATTATTGATGTGTCGTCTCTGCGTACACATCATGAAAAAATAATTATAATTTTTCCTCTGATTTCAAGTCATTCTGATGTCGTTCGGTATACATTTGACCATTAGACGCCTGTTTTGGTCGTTTATGGCACCAGAAGTGCGTTTTCAGTCACCGCAGTCGCACGACACCTCCGATTGATGTGTGGTCTTCCCAAACATTTTACAATTCACTCACCGGTTGTTTTATCTTATTTAATGGCATTTTGAGGTCATTTGGATGGTTTTGACCACCTCGCACCTTTATCAAGCATGCCAAACTCCGAAAAAACACATATTTGGTCTTATCGCACAAACCCCACGTCCGATTGTCGTGTCGTTTCCACGTACACACCACGCAAAAATAATTATAAGTTTTCTTGTGATTTTAATTCATTCTGATGTTTTTTAGTATGCATTTGACCATTAGATGCTTGTTTTGGTCGTTTATAGCACAAAAACTGCGTTTTCGGTCACCGCGGTCACACGACACCTCCGATTGACATGTGGTCTACCCGAACATTTCAAAATTTACTCGCCGATTGTTTTTGTCTGATTTCATGGCATTCTGAGGTCATTTGGACAGTTTTGACCACCCCGCACACCTTTCTCAAGCGCGCCAAACTCTTAAAAACACAATTTTAGACGTACCGTACAAACTGCACATATGATTGACTTTCCGTCTCTGCGTACACATCATGAATAATAATTAGAATTTTTTCATGTTATTTCAAGTCATTCCAATGTTGTTCAGTGTGTATTTGACCGTAAGATGCCTGTTTTGGTCGTTTATGGCACCGGAAGTGCATTTTCGATCATCGTGGTCACACGCCACCTCCGATTGAAATGTGGTCTACCCAACCATTTCAAAATTCACTCACTAGTTTTTTTCGTCTAATTTCATGGAATTTTGAGGTTGTTCGGCCGGTTTTGACCACCCCATCCACCTTTCTCAAGTGCTCCAAACTCTTAAAAACACATATCTGGTCGTAACGTGCAAACTGCATGTCCGATTGATGTGTCGTCTCCATGTACACATCACGCAAAAATAATTAGAATTTTTCCTATGATTTCAAGTCATTCCGATGTCATTCGGTATGCATTTGACAGTTAGACGCCTGTTTTGGTCGTTTATGACACCGGAACTACGTTTTCGGTCACCGTGGTCACACGAAACCTCCGATTGACGTGTGATCTGCCCAACCATTTCACAATTCACTCGCTGGTTGTTGTCGTCTGATTTCATGGCATTCTGAGGTCGTCCGGCCAGTTTTGACCACCCCGCCCACCTTTCTCAAGCGCGTCAAACTCTTAAAAAACACATATTTGGTCGTAACATGCAAAATGCACGTCTGATTGACATTCCGTCTCTGCATACACATCACGAAAAAATAATTAGAAGTTTTCATGTGATTTCAATTCATTCCGATGTCGTTCAGTATGCATTCAACCATTAGACGCCTGTTTTGATCGTTTATGGAACTGAAACTGCGTTTTCGGTCACCGTGGTCACACGACACCTAAGATTGAAACGTGGTCTACCCAACCATTTTACAATTCACTCACTGGTTGTTTTCGTCTGATTTCATGGCATTCCGAGGTCGTTTGGCCGGTTTTGACCACCCCGCTCACCTTTCTCAAGTGCTTCAAACTCTTAAAAAACACATATTCGGTCGTAATTATCAAACTACATGTCCAATTGACATTCTGTCTTCACATACACGTCACGAAAAAATAATTAGAATTTTTTCTACGATTTCAAGTCATTGTGATGTCGTTCGGTATGCATTTGACCATTAGACGCCTGTTTTGGTTGTTTATGACACCGGAAGTGCGTTTTCGATCACCGCATTCACACAACACCTCTAATTGACGTGTGGTGTGCTTGACCATTTCAAAATTCACTCTCCGATTATTTTTGTCTTATTTCATGTCATTCTGAGGTCATTCGGCCGGTTTTGACCACCCCGCACCTTTGTCAAGCACGCCAAACTCTGAAAAAACACATATTCAGTCGTACCACAAAAATCGCATGTCTGATTGATGTGCCATATCCACGTATACGTCACGTAAAAATAATTAGAATTTTTCCTGTGATTTCAAGTCATTCTAATGTCTTTTGGTATGCATTTGACCGTTAGATGCCTGTTTTGGTCATTTATGGCACGAGAACTGCGTTTTCAGTCACCGTGGTCACAGGACACCTCCGATTGACGTGTGGTCTACCTGACCATTTTACAATTCACTCTCCAGTTGTTATAATCTAATTCCATGGCATTCTGAGGTTGTTGTGCTGGTTTTGACCACCCCGCATGACTTTCTCAAGCACATCAAACTCTTAAAAAACACAAATTTGGTCATACCGTTCAAACCGCACATCTGATTGATGTGTCGTATCTTCTTACACATCACGAATAATAATTATAATATTGCCCTGTTATTTAAAGTCATTCCGATGTTTTTCGGTATGCATTTGACTGTTAGATGCCTGTTTTGGTCGTTTATGGCACGGGAAGTGCGTTTTCAGTCACCGCGGTCACACGACACCTCCAATTGACGTGTGGTCTGCCCGACCATTTCACAATTCACTCGTCGATTTTTTTATCTGATTTCATGGAATTCTGAGGTCGTTCGGCTAGTTTTGACCACCCCGCCCATGTTTCTCAAGTGCTCCAAATTCTTAAAAAACACATATCCGACCGTAACACGCAAAATGCACGTCCAATTGACATGTCGTCTTTGCGTACACGTCACGCAAAAATAATTAGAATTTTTACTATGATTTAAAGTCATTCTAATGTTGTTCGGTATGCATTTTACTGTTAGACGCCTGTTTTGGTCGTTTATGGCACTAGAACTGCGTTTTCAGTCACCACGGTCACACGACATCTCTGATTGACATGTGGTATGCCTGACCATTTCACAATTCACTCACTGATTGTTGTCATTTGATTTCTTGGAATCTCTTGGTGTGTATAGATTCAATTGGATTCTGTACAGGTATTCATGAGAAGTTTCTAAGCCGAAGTGAGTTGCTTCATACTGCAACATGATGTTGTATGATCTTCATATAGCTAGGGAGATTGAAGTGCAGTTACTGTGAGATTATTTTGACAAAGAAGAAGAGGTCAATATTTTTGTATTTATACCTGAATATATATTCATCCACAGAGAGAGAGAGAAATAAGGAAGAAATATATGATGAGGGTATTTTTGTAATACACCTTTGAGTTGAGAATGGACAGCAGTTGACAAATAAAAAGGAAGATTTTGATGATTGTTTGTGTAGCTAGTGCAGGTAAATTTGGCTTACAAGAAAACTCCTGTATATTTCCAGCTATATAAATTTGAGAAGTCCCGCATAAAAAAAGAGCTATTGTACCAAAAATGAGATACACTTGAGAAACAAAAATAAAGGGAAAGATGGTTGAAAAAAGTTGTGAGATGATTGAGGGTTTTAGTTCGGCCTGAAGATCTTATAATTCTTGAGGAGGAGGAACAAGGAGTCACTGCAACCTGTAGTGAAGAAGAATAAAAAGTTGATACTCAAAAATCCTAGATAGATCACTTGGATATCAAAGTTGAAAGGATAAGAACCAAGAGTTGTCCATTAATCTAAAATCAAATTTAGTGATCTGAAGCACATTGGATGAGTCATCCAGGTAAACAGATTATGTAAAAGCCTGTGAAGATGATTTTTTAGCCTGAATCGAGTTGCATGCAGAATATCATAAAGACCTAAAGGAATTTTAAGATCTTATATTTAATTGAAGGAGATTATTCTATGGGTGTAGAGACATCCCAGCAGATCGGAAATATACTTCAAAGGATTTGAAAAAACCACTTACATATATATGATGTGATGTTATAGAACATGTCCAACTCAGGGTATGCAAGGAGATCATAGTGTGACTATGTGAATAAAATGAGAAGTTGTTACAGAAGTCCAATGTGAAGCTGGAAAGAGAATTCAAGTGAAAACCAAGGGAAAAGTGGCTAGTGTGACTCTGTCCAATAGAAGATCAGTGGGACTCTGATCTGGTGCCAGCGTTTTAAGCACCCTCCATTATATTTAGTGATTGATTATAATTGATAATCCTTGATTGGGGTGTATAATAAATCTAGTAAAGGGGTTGATCTTAGTACCAAACCTTGTAAATCTTTGTATTCATATGCCTTTATTTACTACATTATTAGGATGATAGCCACAAGATAGAGTGGATCGAGACTAAACAAGTCTATTAGATTGAATTAAAAAGGAAGAATTTATAAAAGATTTAAGTGATCGCTGATTCAACCCTCTCCTCTCAATGGTGCACTGATCTTGTGGGCACTTCAAGTGGTATTAGAGCATAGGTTCTCTTCAGAAAAAACTAGATGAAGTATATATTTGAGATGGTTGAAGATGAGTCTCATATCAAGAATTCAATCTATAGTTATATTGAATCTAAAATGGGTTTATTGGATAAGAAAGCACAAAATAGGCTAAAGAAATAGGCAAAGAGAAGGTAAAATGTGAATAAATACAAGGATCAACCACAATTTAAATTTGTTCAAGGTGTTCAGTGCTCATTAGATGATGTTTTTGTTAAAAATCCATTTGATTATTCTAGTTTAAGTTGTTCAGAATGTAAGGAGTATGAAGAGATTAGAGTGGTTGAAGAATTCTACTCTCATGTTGGAACGTATCTGAAGAAGGTTTTTGCTGACGTTTTTTCCTACATATTGAATTTTTTCAGGAACCCATTTGTAGTAAAATCACATCTAGAATAAGTGACAGGTGCAATGGAAGAGGCATTGGTCAAAAAGGTAACTTGTTTTAACTTCCTTACTAAGAATATGAAATCCAAGGAAGAATTTTTCACAGTTTGCAAAGAAATATTTTCTTTAATTGATGAAGACTTGAAATTTTTAGTTTGTTAGAATTAAGTTTTCAAGAGTGTTTTTGATGAAGTATTCCATGCACTGGAAAAATTAAATAATGTCACGGTGAATGTCAACAATACACAACTAGATATAAAGGTAAAAATGATGAAAGAGCTTGTCCATTCGCATCAATAGTTGATAAAGATTCTTGATGAGTAGAACTGGAAGGTGAAAAGATATTGGGAAGAGAGGATGAAGTTAGTTGTGGTAAAAAAATATTCCCTCAACATGAAATTCTTAGATATTGGAGAAAAGTTGAGAAATCTAGTAGCTCAACCTGAATCCTCCCTATATACTGGAAGAAGGATGGTTTCTATAATTACTTTATATAATATTCTTGGTTTTAATAAGGATCAAATTGATGGTAATGAGAGATTGATAAGTGCTAGTAATGTATCCATCTCATGAACATAGAATAATATCACCCATAGTACCAAAAGAGATTAATGAACTGAATCTTATTTATCAAATAGTGATGGAAAAAATTCAAATTCTATACATACATGGGTAAAGAAAAATTTTGAGAATCCTACCACATTATCATGGGTATATTTGAGTATGAGTAGGAAGATTTGTTCCACTATTGGATCCCAAAATAATGGGGTTTCAATCTAAAAACAACATGTACAAAAAACTGGACAGATTGCCATCAAATAGAAGAAAGGGAGGCGGGAGTAAGGATCAAATTAGGAATAATATTTTTGTTAAGAATCATACATAATAGATGAAGAAAATTTATCCACAGGGAATAGATTTGAATACCTTGAAAATTTCTATGAGATGTGAAATGTTAGTGGTCACAACTATGAATAAGGACAGTACAATTTGGGATAAAATACAACTCACCGTAGGGGTGTAGCGGGGTCGGGAGGGAACGACGGCGGGACTGTCCAGCGCAGAGGCAGGGGGTGGGGGTCATCGGGGTGTCTCAGAGTTGTGGGAGGGCGCAGCGTGGAGGCAAGGGGGTGGGGGTTGCTGGGTTCATCGGGGTCACAGGGGTGCAATGCTGAGGCAATGGGGTCGGGGTCTCTTGGGGTCGTCGGGGTCGCCCGGGGTCGCTGGGGTTGTTGGGGTCGTCGGGGTCACCAGGTTCGCAATGGGGTGGGGGTCGCCGGAGTCGTCGGGGTATCAGGGTCGAGGGTTAATAAGGAGATGTCGTGGGGTCAAGGAGGAAATTGGATCATGGGGTCGGGGAGGGTAAACGAGGGGGGAGGAAAAATTTTAGTTTCAGGGTGTAAAAATAGAGCGACCGCCAAATGGCGGTCGCTGTATTTACCCCAAATTGAAAGCTAAAAATTATACTAGTGAAATATGTGTGTGTGTGAAATAACTAAAAGACACTACAACCCTCTACACACATATATGGGGAAAACTAACCACCATGCATACCAGCACAAGTAACTACCAATAGAAGAGAGTGGGGCCAAAGAGAGTAGTCAGTCATCCATCATCCCACCAAGATGTTGGGGAAAACACCCCTCAGGGCTCAGAATCCTCAGGGTGTCAGTCGCCCTAACTAGAAGGGTGGAGTAGTGTATAGAAGCACAAAAATTATAGGATATTAATATAACTCACAAACACACTATGGGAATAACCTAGTCTTAGACTCAACTGCAGATAATGTCTCTTGGAATCTCGGATTCCACTCTTAATACAAGATATCGTATAATCACACAACCATTTAAAATCAACATTAAATTAATTTATCCCTTTTTATCAACTACAGATAATGTCTCTTGGAATCTCGGATTCCACTGTTAATACAAGATATCGTATAATCACACAACCATTTAAAATCAACATTAAATTAATTTATCCCTTTTTATCAGTTTCACTTTACATTAATTAATTCTTTATACATTAATTAACCATTATCATTTCCCAAATTTCATTATATTATCATCACAACAAAGTTCCATGTCCTCTAGGCATAACTAAACTGAGTCCACGGCTTATCAGTATCATAACCATAGCATTGCACCCCCAGCAAGATCCAAACCCATGGGTTAAACATTTATTCAGTCATTTATTTAAAAAAATTTCCATTTTATATATTTCCAGGTATTCTAGGAAAACATTCTAAGCTACCAAACACAAGGGGATCAATATGGTGAGTATAAGAACTACCTGTCGAGTCTTTTCCACCTATAGTAGGAGTATAGACCTATCCAACCATGAGAGACTAAACATTGAAATCACATGGCATACCCTGTGCAGCTTCACCTATTTTGGAAGGAGGATATTTAAGACTATCTACATCAGGTAGTGGGAAAAGTAAAGTAGATAAATAAACAACATATTCATCAAGCATCTATTTCATATAAATGGGTAAGCCCAGCTTCAACCCATTCCATCATCTCTGGTGTCCTCCCCAATACTCATGTGCATAAACCAATGCATCTCGCCACTCTAGGCATCAACTACTGTCACAACCATTGATCCTCCCTACCCCCACATACCACAAGATCCCTCTAGGCTCAGCCATCCCAATATCACACCAGATCTGAGCCTCTCTACCTTATATACCAAAAGTATCGTATCTAGAGCACATCACAAGAATTATGAACAAACATAGCAATGGGATCTCTTCCCTAAAATAGGGCATCCATCCTTCATACACAACAAGCTCTCATGGATCTAAAGTATAAGGCACTTGTCCTTTATAAGAAAGAGGGAAACTCATAACCTACAAGGAATTATCTTTATCACACAATCAGTTCTTATTCCATCTTGAATTAACTGGTTCATTATTCACAGGTTCTGACTATTGTCAACCTAAGCAGCAATAACAACCAGATTCATTAAACGTGCATCTTTAAACCTTTGGCCAATTAATTATAAAAAAAATGACTTTACGTTCTTTACCAATTTTCTTTAAGAACAACATGCTAACAAGCAAATAATAAATATCACACTATCTTACAAATCAAGTGGAAAACCTTTATCATGGTATAAAACAACAATATATGATTGATACTAATTCTTTAATCTAATTAATATAATTATTAGGTCAATTCCATTATGATCCAAGGGATAAACCATACTAACTCTATGATTTCATGTAAATAAATAGAGAAGCATTGAATCCCCTACCTCAAAAGGTTGTTGGTGTTCTTCACACAAGAACAGATCAAAGCAATAGATCACAATCACCTCTACCAAAACAACTACATCCACCTGAGGATGTCACGGTGAAACCACACCAACCAACCACCATGAAAACTCCATTAGAAACATGGAAATCACATGGCATAACATGGTAAATAGAAATGGGAGGAAAATATAGAAGAAACCTCAAGAACATAGGTAGATCATTCCTTGTATCGAAGAAGAATCACTACGGATCAAATGAGAGAGCTAGGGATTGTTCCTTGATGAAGGAATCCCCAAAAACTAAAGAGAGGGTTCTCAGGTCACCTAGGTTCGAGGGAGAGCCACTACAGCCATAGGTTTTAATAAAAACAGAGCGGCTAAAAAAAACTTAAAACATACAGTGTCATGACATTACATGACACAAAATCCCCTTTCAAGTCATGTAATGCCTCAAGGTCGAGTTCTACCAAAAAAATCATCCCCTCGACATTTTATTTATTTTTCGATCCCCAAAATATTTCACATCATGAATCCCTATTTCACACCATGAAACAACCTATGAAATAGGATTTCACATCATGTAATGCAGTTACACAACATGTAACCCCCCCCCCTTTAGTTTTACTTAACTGAACTTCTCCAAACTTCTTCTGAGCCACCTCTGAGCACTTTGATCTTTGAAAACATTCAAAGGGTTGATACATGAGGATCTGGGTCCTTGTAACTTTATTCATTATTGTAGGCTTCTCATAAATGTCCATCATATATTTCATTATCTCCACTCTATTATTCACTTCACATATATTATATGAAACATTACATTACAATGACATCTAAGTCGTACCAAGTGCTTTCCCATCCAATTTTTTCCATTCTATTTTCTCCATTCCTTTTGGTTTGACTCCCTTCAATGGAACCTAAAGGTTCTTCTAAAATAGATAATATTCTATCTATATCCACTAGAAACCAAAGTATGTCTCATTGAATTTTTCTACCTAGACCTTTCTATATTTTGATGCCATACCTTCTAAAATAGTTAACCCCACTGAATTGAAAAAACATAGAGGTAAAAATGTTACTTGAAGATTATGATGTTAAGTGTGTTATTAAGTCTTGATAAACCACAAGTTGTGATACCACTTGTTAGAGAATCGAGAACCATTGATTACTCGACGAAACCCACTGGAATCTTCAAACATGGAATAAAACTCTGGAACTTTCCAGCCTAGAAGAAACTCCTTGCACCAATGTACCTAAACTTAGGAAGTCAAGTTACACCCTAAATAACTAAATTGGAATGGAACTCTTTCCTACACTCAAACAAACACTAAAATCATATAAAATCTAAATGGAAATTAAAGTAGAGAATGACAACAAGTAATTCGCATAGTTTGAGATTTAAGCCCTATATCGACGGGAGAACATTGTTTCTTTCATTTTAATAGAAAGTAAAAGGTTAAAATTAAAATAAAAATAAGAAAAAATAAATAATATTAGATCACACACTTTTCACTCATGCATTGGTTCCAAGTCACCCAAAATCACCAAGTCACGCTAAAATGTGATCTCACTCCATCTGTATAGAAGTGTTCATCTAGTCAACAGGTTCCACCACCTTCCAAAATTTGTAGGAGACCCACTGTTAGTCATGGTAACCTTTAATTTCCTATAGCACACCCAACCACAACTACTAACTCCCAGTGAACAATTCAAGTTAACCCTTATATAACATTTTGATAAAAAAACATATGTGATTCCATTTCCAAAAAATCACCAAGAAAAACCTTATGTAACTTTAATAGAAAAAAACCTCACATAAGCCATAACTTTTACACACCATCATCCAAATCATGACCACTCATCCACCTAATTCTGGAACATCAAATTTCAGAACACTACCTCCATTGGACTTGTTAGAAAAACACTAGGATCACTAATGATAGTTGATTCCAAAAAAAGAGTAAAGTGGAAGAAAAAAAAGATGAATAATAAGAACAAAAACATGGTATTTATGTGGTTCTAGAATAAACTTTGTGTCCATAGAGAGGCAGAACGAGTTCACTATATCTGAGACCCTATTATAGGGCACACACTTTGAGTATAAAAATCAAAGCTTGAAATAATCTCATAAAGAAACATGGTGCTACAGTAACCCACATTGTCATAGTTCCAAATCTACACAGTTTTTCTACTTTGCTACCGCTACTACAAAACCCATAATAAATAGCAATATCCTTTATTAGTGCTAGATAAAAGTGCTAGGAAAGGTCATCCTTTATCAACGCTTTTATTTAGCACTGCTAAATGGTATATTACATTAAAAATATCATTAAAAATCATATATTAATATATAAATATATTTATATTGGTAAAAATATAAAATATTTTATTAAATGTGATTTATATATAACTAAATATACATTTTCACTTGATATATAAGATATTTAGTTAAAAATATCATATAAAATAAAAACTATATATATATATATACATATAATTTTCTTAAATATTATTTATATAATATGTAATATATATTATAAATCATATAAATTTATATGTCATTTAGTTAGTGAAAATGGTTTATTAATTTAATTAAAAATATTTAATATTAATTAAAAAAATATTTACTAATTAAGACATCTTATTTTATCAATGTCATTTGTTTTGTAAATTTGAAATATATATCAAATAATAAATATTTAATTATTAATTAAAAAATAACTAAATATGTTACACGTAATATGTCATGCAATAATTTCACATGTATACATATATGAAATTAATTTAATTTTATAGATACAAGAAAACACAAATAATATAAATTATTAATATTATAGTTTTATAGTTTTATTTATTAATATTTAATGTTTAATATAATATGTTTTTAATTATTACATTTTATTCATTTTATATATTTATATTTAATATATACTATTTATTACTATTTATAATTAATATATATATATATATATTAAATTTATTCATTTTTATTAATAATTATTTCATTAATAAATATTTTAATATTATTGTAATTAATTCATTTTTAATTTTTATTTATTTAATATTTTTTAAATTTTATTTATTTTTAATATTTGTTTATATTTATTGATTAAAATTCAATGTTTTTAATATAGTTTTAATTTACATAATCAATATATATTCATTTTCATTTAAACATATATTCTTTTTATTTTTTTAAATGCCCCATGAGGCATATTTCAGTGGTTTCTCTCCTGCTATACCTGTGACGATGTTTGGGAGGTATTGCTTTCAAGACTTCCTTCTTGAATCTCTTTGTTTCTTTTTATCCCCTCCCTAAACCTATCATGTATATTTTTTAAAAATTTATATAATTAATCTCTTGTTCATTTTTTTAATATTTTTTCAATTTGTTCATCTTTTAATTAAATTTCACTCCTTTTTAACATGCATTCATTTAATATTATTTATTCATTAATAATGTTAATTAATTATTTAATTTTTTATAATTTATAGATTTAAACTATTTTTCATTTAGTATTTTTGTAATTTGTTCATTTTTAATGCTTTTTATGCATAATTATTTATTAATATATTTAATATTTTTAATATATAAATAAATTCACATATATATATATATAATATTTCTTTAAATATGATTTATATAATACAAAATATGCATATTTACATTAAATAAGTCATATATTTAGTGAAAATAGTTTATAATTAAAAATTAATATTAATTGAAAATATTGACTAATTATATTGAGAAATGAATGTTTAATTAAATGTCATTTTTTTCTATTTAACATATATCAAACATGTGTTACATTAATTTTACACATACATATACGTAATTAACATATTTTTATATAGAATACATACACACATAATATTCATGTGGTTTATTAAAATTTTAATATTTATTTTAGAATTATATTTATTAACATAATATATTTAATATATATTATGTTTCTAATCGGTAAATTTTATTCATTTTTTATATATCTATTCAATGTACACTATTTATTACTTTTTGATATTTTTTTGAATTTTTTCATTTTTAATATTATTAATTCATTTTTAATATTATTTTTTTTTAGATTTTTTAAATTTATTCATTTTCAATTTTTCATTATTTGATATTTTCATAATTTTATCCATTTTTAATATTTATTTATAATTGTTTATTCATTAACATTTAATATTTTTAATATAGTTGTAATTTATATAATTAATATATATTCATTTTCATTTTAACATATATTCATTTTCACTTTTTTAATAATCTATATAATTAAAAACATTTGTTTATTTTTTTAATATTTTTTCATTGCATAGATTTTTTAATTATTAAATTTCACTCTTTTTTAACATTCATTCATTTAATATTATTTAATATTATTTATTCACTAATAATGTTACTTATTTTTTTAATTTTATTTATAATTTATTCAGTTTTAATATTTTTTTAATTTCTTCATTTTTAATATTTATTTATACATGTTTATTCATTAACACTTAAGGTTTTTAATATGGTTGTAATGTCACCAACGAGCCTATGCCTGAGTGGTAGAGGCTTCTGCTTGGCATCAAAAATACCTAGGATTAAATCTGAGTTGGGGTGAATTCTTAGGTATTGTAGTAGTACTATATTATTTACTATAGCATTTACTATGTAGTATTATAACAGATGAAACTATTCATCTGATTTGGGCCTTCAGGCCACCATTTTGGGCCTATGGGTCTCAATGCCTTCGGACCACCAGGCCTCCGGGCCACAAAAGGACCAAGAAGTAATCTAGGCAGACCACACAAGAGTAAGCCCCAAAAGAGGATTCAGAGAAAGTAGCATCCACCATAACATAGCTAACCAGATTGGAAAAACAGGAGGGCATGGCAATTACTATCTATATCAGGCATCGTACAGCTCTGCATGGTTCAATGCTAGTCGATCATCTATGCGAGTTGGTGAGCTAGGCACCTTCAAATATACAGTTGTTGGGGAGGGGTAGTTACAAAGTTTAGTCAAGTCTCGAGCCTCCAAAGGTCATGTACTATGAATTGTACCTGTAGGCCTTTGGGTCATGTATGGGTATTGTGTCTCTAGGCCTACGGGTCATGTAAGGGTTCCTCCTCAACCCTTAAAAGGTATAATATCAAAAAATAAATAAAAATCTAAGATCTTTGGGATTTCAAAGTAATATGGTTGTAATGTACGTATTTAATTTATATTCATTTCATTTAAATATATATTCATTTTTAATTTTTTTAATAATTTATATAATTAATAAAACTCATTCAATTTTATAATATTTTTGAAGTCTGTTCATTTTTCATTATTAAATTTCACTCATTTATAACATTCATGCATTTAAGATTTTCTATTCATTAATAATGTTAATTAATTTTTATCTTTATTATTATTTATTAATTTTTAATATATATTCATTTACTATTTTTTAATTTATTTTGTATAGTTTTTATCAGTGCTTTCTAAAGATCACTGAGAAATATGGGAATTTATCAGTGCTTTTTAAAAAACACTAATAAAACCTTTACAATCCTTTAAATAGAACTCTAGTAGAGGACCTCATCGCTTGCACTGTTCAAGCTCTCATGGAAAGAAAACTTCACCACCGCTCTCCCTCAAACTCCTCGGATGATCGACACTTTCAAAACCCACAATATGTGACTTCTGATCCTCCATTCGATCTCTTTTTTTATTTTAGTGTTTTTATATCTTCTTTGGGTGTTTTTATTTTTCCTAAAGAATTTTAAGAGAACATGTAACACCCCAAGATTTTGTGAAATATTTTTTTCAAATTAATTTAATCTTTTCGATATTTTTCATTTCTCGCAACACTAAATATAGTTTGTGTTATATGAAATCACTAAGGTTGGTTTGCATTGCAGGCAACACCAAGTTAATATTTCACTACATTCAACACTTAGACTATTTTTCAATACATGCAACACTATATTTGGCTTGTGTTATACACAATGCTGAGTTCCTTTAAAAGCTTGATTTACACGCAAGACCCAGTTTTAACAAATTATAATGCACTATTAATATTATTATTATAGTTTTCACCTAGTCATTGGAATAGAGTTTATGAATAAGATTAATTAAATTGTGAAAATATAGTTTCCATAAGTATATAAGAAGAATTATTTAGTGACCAATTAATTATAAATGAAAATAAAACCCCTTTAAAAATATAGGAAATCTTTTGCTGGAAAGCTATATTTATACAATCAAACATGTTTTACCTCAATAAATTAATTAAAAAACTTTTGATAAATTATTTTAATTAAATATATATATTATATTCATACAACTATTTAATATTCATATTATGTATTTTATAGACAAGAGATAAGAATAAATCCATTTTTATGAATAAAAATATGTATTTTTATAAAAGGTAATTTTA
Organism: Viscum album; assembly: GCA_963277665.1. Taxonomy (NCBI): domain Eukaryota; kingdom Viridiplantae; phylum Streptophyta; class Magnoliopsida; order Santalales; family Viscaceae; genus Viscum; species Viscum album. The sequence goes on along the minus strand of OY728133.1, from coordinate 1,524,880,187 downwards.
CAACCTTTTAATAGTGAACCCATTTTAAATTTAATTTTTAACACTTTTATAATTTTTATTTGAAAAAATAAAATTCATTTTTGAAATCATGATATCAAAATTTACTATGGGTGATTTTTTTATGTTTTTCAGAGAAGTTTTATATCTTGATTAATAGTGAAAAAACACTGAATTTTAATTGGAAAATGTTTTTTCATATAATTTATTTATATAGTTAAATTATATTTTAAATTGGTTTTAAAGTATAATTAGTTTAATTATACAAAAATAAATCCAATAAAGGTAATTGGAATTAATTTTACATTGAAATTGGATATAAAAACATTTCAAACTTTTGAACATTTTCAGTTTACAAAACTCATTGTCTTGTCTCATCTGTGGGATTAATTTTAAATTAATTTATGACACTTATGTGTTTAGAATTTGGAAAAAAGGATTTAATATTTTGAATCATCATAATTTCTAATTTCTAATAATATGAACTTATTTTTTGATCAAAAATATTAGTGAAAGTAATTAAAATTAATTACAGTGATTAAGGTAAAAACGAGTTTACTTAGTGGTTAAACTTTAACTTAAAGGGATAAATACCCTATAACCATATCCAAAATCTATTTTATATAAATATTTAGACCATATAATCCCTTTTATTGAAAATTTACAATTATTGGAGGTACATGACGTAAGGGAGACCTCTCAATATTGTTTACCTTTTTATATTTACAAGAATGTCACTCCTCTTCTATAAAAGGGTACTCACTCCCATAATTTTATCAAACCTCTCAAGACACTTTGGAACATCCAAAACCTTCTAAAATAATCTCCAAAATTCACTCATCTCATCTTATAATTTTCACTTTGGTCATAAATCTAATCAAGGAATCTCTTTGGTGCAAACCAAAAGGAGTTACCGAAAGAAGAGGTAACATCCTTACATAAGCACTTTAGTTTTATTTATTTCTCCATCCCATAAATTATTATTATTCTGTGATTATATAATAAACTTAGTATCCAAAATATACTGATATTTTTTTATGTTAAGTTTTCTACCTACACTCGCACACACTTCCGTCAAATGGGATGTGCAATCATCGTTCGTGTGCACGGCGGACTACCATCTCACAAATCGATGTCATTCGTTCTTCCATTTACACCTTTAAAGATTGTAAATAATGATTTAATTTATGTTTTATATGATATATATTATATTTATGATTTATTTATGCTTTTGGAATTATTATATAACACATACCTTCATGCTTTTTATTTTTTGGAAATACAATAACTTTGTTTGTGGATGTGTGTGGACTACCGCCTACTCAAAGCAATGTGATTCAGTTACACTTTACATGGAATTTATTAAGGATGGTTTTAGTGGATGTATATGATATATATGAAATAATAATTCTATTTAAATTATAATATATTTATTATTTAATTTCTTTCTATCAATACAAAAAGAAAATGGAAACAACGTTCATGCGTACGTGCGACCTACCGTCTCTATTAACGGTGTATTTCATTTTCTATTTCTATATTTTATATATTATTATGAATACATTTATAATAAATATATATGATATTTATTTCATTTTTATAATTATATATATATTTAAATAATGATATTATTAAGAGGACCAAAAATATAATAAATCAAAACACATGCGAAAAACAAAGCGGTTATTACCCGAAACATAATTTTAACATGGAAGTATTAATAAACAGGTAATAAAAGGTCATAATAAAATCATATATGGTATTATATAAATTAATATGGTTCTGTTATAGATTTATAATAAATCTATATTTATTATAAATTATTTTTTAATGAATACAAAGAGAGTCAAGACATATGGTAAGGGTTTTCTTTTCTCACTTTTATTTTTGTAATATTTATGCCTTATTCACCACTCATTTATTTTATGTGGTGTATATACTTTATATGAATATATTCTATTATTATTATCCTTAAATTTATTGGTATTTACATATCCATTTTATGATCTCTCTTTCATGGTGTTTATATTTCAAAAGTTACCAAATCGGTAAAGTAATTTTGTCTCAATTTGCCTTCTTTGAGACGCATGCCATGTTATGAATCTATATTCTTTTACGAGGTGTATACACTAACCTTTTACATTTTATATAATTAATATCATTATTTTCATGATTTTTTAATCTTCATGTAATTTTATTATGTCATGGGGATTATGATTCAAAGTTAAAATATTAGTAACAGTTTATTATCACAGTCTCATCATTTATAGGGATTGTTTATGATTATGCTTCCATTGATGAAATATTATGATCTATATCTCAAGAAATATCATGAATTTTCTTCTCCTATATTTATTCATGATATATTCATGTAATAGTACCATTTTCCCACTCATTAGTACTTAATATAATTAAGAAAGTGTTTTTAAGAAAATTTGACTTTATCTCTCTCTTCGATTAGAAATATGTGTTCTTTAAAAACCATGTTTTCTAAAAATATTTTCAAAAATGTTACACTATTATCTTATGATATTTAAAAGTAATTTTTACCCATTTTTTACCTTTTAAACAAAAGGTTTTTTAAAAAGTAATATTCTTATCATTTTCATATTGAGGCACTTTTCTAAACTTTTTACGGCATAAAAAGAATGTTCAGCATGTGCAGATTTATCTGACATCATGACTATTATTTCTTTGAAGATTTATTTACAAGTTTACAAGATTAATTTTTTTAAGAAATTTTTTTTCTTAATATTCTATAGATTCATTTTTTTAAAGTGGCTTTCAAAGAAAAAGTTTTTTCAAAAATGTTTTATGTTCAATAAGTGTTTTAAATGATTTTCAAAGCTTCCTTTAAATTTTTTTAAATCTAATTTCAAATAAAAAGGTTTTCAAAAAAAATAATGTTTAAAAAGTGTTTTAAATGTTTTAAATCTTACTTTATAAGTTTTCAAAGAAAAAGGTTCTCAAAATGTTTTCAATCTTATTTTATAATTTTTCAAGGGAAAATCTTTTTAAAATTTTTTCAAGTTTATTTTATAATTTTTCAAGGGAAAAGGTTTTCAAAATGTTTTCAAGATTCTTTTATAAGTTTTCAAGGAAAAATGTTTACAAATTATTTTCAAGCTTCTTTTATAAATTTTTAAGTAAAAGGGTTTTCAAAATATTTTCAAGCTTCTTTTATAAGTTTTCAAGGAAAAAGGTTTTCAAAATTTTTTCAATATTTATTTATAAGTTTTCAAGGTTATTTTCAAAGAAAATGGTTTTCAAAATGTTTTATGTTTTAAAAAGTATTTTTTTAAAAGAAGAAGGGATATTTCCCTCATGAAATGATTTAAAAAGATTTCTAAAAAATTATGTTCCATATAGGATGACATCTATTGGTGTTACTCATTCATTACTAGGGATATGATCCAAGTGTTCCATTCATATTATTTCTATGAAAGTTTTATGTTTTGATAACATGATATTTATGAAACTCGTTTCTATTTTAGGGGTTATATGTTTATGAAGATCATTTCTATTTCATGGGTTATATGTTTATGAAACTCATTTCTCTTTGATGGGTTATATGCTTATGAAACCAACTTCTTTTCATGGGTTATGCTTTGATGAAATTATTATCAAACATGTATATTTTCCACAGGTTATGATATTATTACATGTTTATGATACCCATTTCATTTCATGGGTTATGATATGATGAATGTTTATGATATAGTGGAACACGTATGTATGATTTCATTATGAGATGGGTGGGACCTATATCTCCCTCCAATTAATTTGGTAAAGATTTAAATCTCATGAGATAGACATGGCTAGAACGGGGAGTGAACTCAGTTCAGTAAAGGAATTTTTCTGCTAAGATGGTCTTAGGAGAGAACCTTGACTACTAATATGATTATGGGAGTGAATTGTGACTACCAAGATGGTTTGGGGAGTGAACTCATTCCACTAATATGGACTTGTAATTAATCCTTGATTATTATGGAAATCGTTTTTATATTCTTTTGTGTTTGCCACAAATTCTATGTCTTATTCTTATGTTATGTTTTTATAGATTATCCTCTTGACTCCCTTATGATTTATGTCTTATGAAATTCCAATATTTATGTCATGATTCATTTTTATGATCTTTGATATGTATAGTATTATTTTATAATGTTATGATCAAATTCTCATACCATTATGTTCATGTTATTCTTACATGTTGTAAGAACCCGGGTTTTTAGAATGGGTCAAAATCCCGACCCTATTTGAATTTTTGACTTGTCCCTAAGGAAGTTGGAGAAATTGGGCAGTTTTTGGAAATTTCCAGACTACACACCATGTATTTTAAGTACACGCTGTGTATAGTTTAGGCGAGTGATGGCCGTGTGCATGCCGAGTACATGTCGTGTGATGAGCGAATAGAAAATTCTTACTACACGGCGTGTAGTTATCACCACGCCGTGTACCCTTGACCATGTGGAGGCCGTACATGGCATGTGGGTCTGTTGTCTAGGTATAATCATTTAACCAAGTACACATTGTGTCCTCCTTGGACATGTTGTGTAGTATAGCCGTGTATGATAGATATACATGGCGTGTGGGTAAGTCGGCGAGGAAGAGAAGAAAAACTAAGTACACGCCATGCACCCCTAGGTGCACTCCATGTACTCATGTCGGTAGGTGATAGAAAGTAAGTTGGTGGAATTTCATACATCTTATGAATAGTAAAATGATACACGGAGTGTAGTCCTAAAGTACACGCTGTGTAGTTTCTTTTTTTTCACTAAAACGGGCAGTAGCCTCGTATTGAGTCAGAACCTCAATATTTTGTTGGGTTGAGCGGGGAGAGTCAGCTGGGATTTCAATCCCCTCCCATTCCTTCATCTGAGACCCGATTTGAACATTGTTTAATCCGTTGGAACCCCCTCGATAAGGCCTTGATTCCTCTTGATCTATTTTTCTTGATTTTTGTTCTAGAACGAGTTATTGGAGTTTGAACAGTTTTGATTATTTTGTAGATATATTGCATTTTAGACCTAATTGGAGGCTGTTATCAGAGGATTAGCACCATACAAGTCTCATGTAGGTGGTTCATACCTCTTTTTGTGTTTTCGTGGTCATTTGGGTGGCGCGGCCTTCGGCGCGTTTTTGGGTATTTTGAGCAGGACCTAGTTTTATCTGATATTGCATATTAAATTGTTCATTAGACCCATGGGATGCCTTTGGGTATACCCTTTACCTATTTTTCTTGAGTGGGGCTGGGAAAGGGGTTGTTGCTCAATTGGGGCATTTTGGTCGGGGAAATCCAAAATTGTTATTATTGAACTGTGATGTTTTATCTGATAAGTTTAGTTTATTAAGCCTGATATGAATAGTTAGAGGCTCTCAAGACCTCAGTTTTGGTATGGGATAGCACCTTGCTAGTTTAATTCAAATGTTTCATTGTCTTTCCTTTTTAAAGTTTTCCATTGTGATTATATATGTGATGTGTGATATTTCATATGTTGTAACCTTTGGGTTGTGCTAGGCATGGCCTGGGTATTGTTGAGTGATGTTGATCATAGGTTAGGATTTTCCTGAGTTACGTTGGGTGGTTCTGACCATGGGATTGGGCATCATGGGCGTCAGTTTGAGGCAGGATGACTGTTAGGTTGGGCATGACCCGGGTTACTGGGATGGCATGGCCATCAGACTTGAGTGGCAGGGTCACAGGGACATGAGGTATCAAAGGTGTTGTGGATTGGGTACTATTTTTGTGATTACCGCTCACCTAGAAACTTTGAGTATTGTGCACATAGGGAGACTCTGTGATGAGGTGGTTTTGACCACTCGGGTGGGTAGAGGCCCCTGTTAGATGTGGTTTAGGTACTATTAGTTTGGGGGTGCTTGTTGTAGGAATCCACATGGAAGGTGAGGAGCCTTCAGGGGATATCATTGAGGCTATCGGGTTAGGGGCAGAGGCTCGCCGTTATTTGAGGGCAGATATCGTTGTTCCTCTGGATACTTTATTTTGAGGGCAGACATCGTTGTACCTCCAGCTACTTATTTTGAGGGAAGACATCATTGTCCCTTCGGTTACTTATTGAGGACAGGAATCATTGTTCCTTCGGGTTACTATTTATCAAGAGTGCCTTCGGGACGTCGATATTGGAGACAGGCAGTGTTAGGGGGCACATGGTTCCAGGTTATATGACAGAGATTTCAGCATTGGCCAAAGCAAGTGAGACTCCATGGTGGCTACTGAGCACCAGTGGAGTTTGTGTTTATTTGTGTGTCACCTTGTTTACTGCTTTCCTTATAAATTCATGCATGCTTAAACACTTATATTAGGTATGCACCGTTGGGTGGTATCCTACTAAGATTCGTCTCACACCCTACACGGGCCCTTCAGGATGCGTTCAGACTATGAATTTACATGTAGGAAAGAGGCCAGCTTCAGGAGCTGGGCTGCATTAGCTGTTGCTTGGAGATGGTATGGACCTTGAGGTCTTGCCTAACTGGAGTTTACTATGTTTTGTGTACTTTCTTGTATCATCATGATTGTTTGTAGCTATAGTTGGTTAGCCATTGGTGCCTTTTATAATTAGATATGTATGACCTACTTTGGATGCATGTTTGATTATTCAGTAGTAGTTACCAGTGATTAGCATGTTGTTGTGTTTATTTCTATTATTGTTTTCTATAATTATTTCTTTCGTTGTTTATTGATATTGAATGTGCTTTCGCTCTACGGGTCTAGTTCGAGTCTGTTGAGTCGTCTATTTCACTGCATCTTTATTGTTATACTCAGACCAGTACCATTATGATTATCCTTCGAGAGGGTATAGCCTCCCCACTATACCTAAAAGACCCTTGTTTCAAGTTGGTATCCTTTGACATTCAGAGAGGTGCGCCTAAGGTAGTAGCACCCGACTCGTTTAGCACTGTTCGGGTGGCTGTTCGGGTCTGGGTCGTTACAAAGTGGTATCAGAGGAGTTCTTGACAGGGATTTAGTAGTAGTATTTTGCTAGCTATTAATGAGATTGATACTTCTCTTTTATTTTCTGCTGGGTTTACTGTTTGGGATATGGTAGATTGGAGTTGTTATTGGAACTAGGTTTCTAGATTGTGGTTGGGTGCCTGCAGCCCCAGGTACGAGGTATGGACCAAGTTTCTATGGGAGGGATTTATTGTTTTCTTTTTGCTTAGATTACAGTTTATATGATTTCCACCTCGGTGGCTCACTTGGTGTGCGATGTTATTGATTATGATATGTGACCCTTGAACCGGTGTGGTAAGGGAGAATTGGACCTTGGCCTGGTATAGCAAGGCTTATTGTTTGGATTTTGATAGGCACATTTTAGGGTATTTCAATTTCATAACTGCACGTATGCTTTGTGAAGTGATAATTCCATGTGAATGATATCAATTTCCATGCTTGTATGCGTTGAAATGTGAATAGGTGAAATTCTTGATAGAATTTCTTGTTTGTTGGAATTTGTATGTCATGCTTTATATTTTTTGTATAATTTCATGTGACAGGGTATGTGGGTCTGGATCTTATACGAGAAGGAAGGTACCATTGGTTGATGTGATTTTGATCACCAAGATTGGGCGACTCAGTCGTCGGTTTGAGGCAACGTTGGTTGTCGGGATGGGCATGGCCTGAGGTACTTTTGATACTTGGCTCTGTTAAGGGTGGGTAAGGAGGCCACGAGGCCGGGATGCTTTGGGGCATGGTTGCGGTGGGGGAGAGTAAGGGTAGTAGTTAAGCACTGCCTTTTACTGCTTTCCTTATCTGCGTTATATATGTATAAATTGTTATGTATGTGGGATGTCTTTCCATTATGGTATTCAGCGGGTTCTTCTTAGATGTCCCGATGGAGTGTCAGGCGGGTGATGACATAGTGCCGCAGGTGCAGGATCAGGTTCAGGATCCGGTGCAAGCAGAGCAGGGGCCACAGGTACAGGATCAAGGATAGGATCAGGTTCATGATCCAATGCAGGCAGGACAACAATTGGGTTTGGCAGCATTTGGACCATGGATCGACGAGCAGCTCCGAGCTAGCTTGGTGCGTGTTTTGCAGGGGATCGACAAAGGTGTTCAGGGTACAAATCCGTCTATGGAATATCTGACGCGTGAGTTCCAGTCATATCACCCGCTACTTTTTTAGGGTGAGGGTGGTCCACAAGCGACTGGGAACTGGATAGAGAGAATGAAGATGATATTCGAGCAGCTTGAGATGCCTCCAGGGCAGAGGGTCAAGCTGGCGACATACATGCTGTGAGGACCGGCAAAGAGTTGGTGGGATATGCAGGTTCAGGTTCGCAGGCACAAGGGACTGGCATAGAAGGACTTCGAGGACAGGTTCTTTGAGCACTTTTACCCAGAGACATTGAGAGCCAAGAGAGCTTGGGAGTTCTTGAGTCTTCAGCAGGGAGACATATCTATCATGGACTATGCATCTACTTTCACTGAGTTGTCTCTCATTTTACCCAGTATGGTAAGCGATGACACAGTTAGGGTGAGGCGCTTCGAGGATGGCTTACGACACGCCATTCGGGTCTAGGTGAATATCTTCAGGCTGGGTTATTTTTCAGAGGCGGTGAATCATACACTCATAGCAGAGGGAAACCAGAGGGATAGGCCTCAGGTTGGTTGGACAATGGCTTCAGGTGAGGGTTTGGACAGTAGGAAGTGAGGACATGATGAGTTTCAGTAGGGCAGTCAGGCCAAGGACTCAGCTAGACCACCTCGTAGAAGTTATTCAGTGGTTTTCTTTCAGTGTGGACAACCAGGACATGTTCGGACTCAGTACGATAGGCCTCCAAAGGAGTACTGGGCATGTGGATAGGTCTGGAACCTTAAGAGGTTTTGTAGGCAGCCTTCTCAGACAGTCGGAAGTCAGAGACCAGGACAGACGATGGCATCTGGATTTGGTTCAGTTTCGATGCTAGGAGAGGGTATCCGAGGTTCAGCTACACGTAGAGGATGTGATAGAGATAGTGGGATCCATCTGAGAAGTCAGTGGCCAGTGGCTAGAGCAGCACTGCAGGGAGGTTAGACATCAGGCAGTCGTACTTCAGTCCAGGTGCACATTCTAGAACTGCCAGAGGTTGAGCAGGCTGGTGAGCCGACAACAGTTATAGGTACACCACGGGTGTGGCCATGATTTTCCATGTTTCCTTTTTGGAATGACCTATAGAGGCATGTCTGTTTTGAGTGCACATGATGCACATGATCTATGTGGACTGACTAAATCCTAGTCAGTGTGATTGGCACCATATCAGGTGCGTGATATATTTATATATATGTATGAGATGCGTAGCATTAGGGTCATCGAGGATGCGGGTTACTTGAGGTGCCTTGGGAATCGAGGCATCGAGGATGCGGGTTACTTGAGGTGTTAGGCATCAAGTTCATTTTTGAGCATCCATAAGATGTAGGACCTCATGGAGGTGGACACCGATGTGGTACGGGATACGTTGGGTGTCAGGAATGACACAGGAGCACCAATGAGGCACTGGGGTGACGATGCATCACGGAAGGACTATGCATCCAGAAAACAGGTTAGTGAACCTTTTGGTTGTTTTGAGTTTTGTAGAGTTGAGACCGAGTTAGGCAATTCCTAAGGTGGGGAGCCCCTTGAGGAATTTAGCCAGGACCTTTGATACCGGGGAAGACCAGGTTACTTTGATCGAGGTGGTGTGTTCAGTGTCATCTTTGGGTTTCATTTGATAGCTTGAGGACGAGCTATATTAAGGTGGAGAGATTGTAAGAACCCGAGTTTTTATAACGGATCAAAATCCTAACCCTATTTGAATTTTTGACTTGTCCCTGAGGAAATTGGAGAAATTGGGCAGTTTCTGGAAATTTACAAACTACACGTCGTGTATTTTAAGTACACGCCATGTATAGGTTAGGCGATTTTCGGCCGTGTGCATGCCGAGTACATGTCGTGTGATGACCGAATAGAAAATTCTTAATACATGGCATGTAGTTATCACCACGTTGTGTACCCTTGGCCGTGTGAAGGTCATACATGGCGTGTGGGCCTGTTGGCCAGGTATAATTGTTTAACCAAGTACACGCTATGTCCTCCTTGGACATGTCGTGTATTCTAGCCGTGTATGAGGGATATACATGGCATGTGGGTAAGTCGGTGATGAAGAGAAGAAAAACTAAGTACATACCGTATACCCCTAGGTACACGTCGTGTACTCATGTCAGCAGGTTCTGGAAAGTAAGTCAGCAGAATTTCAGCCATCTTATGAATAGTAAAATGATACATGGCGTGTAATCCTAAAGTACACGCCGTGTAGTTTCTTTTTTTCGCTAAAATGGTCAGTAGCCTCGTATTGAGGTAGAACCTCAATATTTCGTCGGGTTGATCGGGGAGAGTCGGTCGGGATTTCAATCCCCTCCTGTTCCTTCATCTGAGACCTAATTCGAACATCGTTTAATCCATTGGAACCCCCTTGGTAAGGCCTTGATTCTTCTTGATCCGTTTTTCTTTATTTTTGTTCTAGAACGAGTTATTGGGGTTTGAGAGGTTTTGATTATTTTGTAGATATACCATGTTTTAGACCTAATTGGAGGCTGTTATCGGAGGATTAGCACCATAAAAGTCTCAGGTAGGTGGTGTATACCTCTTTTTGTGTTTTCTTGGTCATTTGGGTGGCGTGGCCTTCAGCGCGTTTTCGGGTATTTTGAGTGGGACCTAGTTTTATCTGATATTGGATATTAAATTGTTCATTAGACCTGTGGGATGCCTTTGGGTATACCATTTACCTGTTTTGCTTGATTAGAGTCGGACGAGGGGTCATTTCTCAATTGGGGCATTTTGGCCAGGGAAATCAAAAATGGTTATTATTGAACTATGATGTTTTATCTAATAAATCTAGTTTATTAAGACTAATATGAATAGTTAGAGGCTCTCAAGACCTCAGTGTTGGTATGGGACAACACCTTGCTAGTGTAATTCAACTTTTTCATTGTCTTGTCTGTTTAAATTTTTCCATTGTGATTATATATGTGATGTGTGATATTGCACAGGCTGGAACCTTTGGGTTGTGCTAGGCATGGCCTGGGTATTGTTGAGTGATGTTGATCACAGGTTGGGCTTGTCCTGGGTTACGTTGGGTGGTTCTGACCATGGGATTGGGCGTCATGGGCATCATTTTGAGGCAGGATGACTATCAGGTTGGGCATGGCATGGGTTACTGGGATGGCAAGGCCATCAGACTTGAGCGGTAGGGTTGCAAGGACATGAGGTGTCAGAGGTGTTGTGTCTTGGGTACTATTTTGGTGATTACCTCTCACCTGAAAACTTTGAGTATTGTGCACACAGGGAGACTCTGTGATGAGGTGGTTTTGACCACTCGGGTGGGTAGAGGCCCCCGTTAGTTGAGGTTTAGGTACTATTGGTTTGGGGGTGCTTGTCGTAGGAATCCACGTGGAAGGTGAGGAGCCTTCAGGGGATAGAATTGAAGCTATCAAGTTGGGGGAAGAGGCTTGCTGTTATTTGAGGTCAGATATCATTGTTCCTATGGATACTTTATTTTGAGGGCAGATATCTTTGTCCCTCCAGCTACTTATTTTGAGGGAAGACATCGTTTTCCCTCTATTTACTTATTGAGGATAGGCATCGTTGTTCATCCGGGATACTTTTTCTCGGGCATGTCTTTGGGACGTCGGTGCTGGAGACACGCGGTGTCAGGGGGCACATGGTGTCAGGTTACATGACAGAGATTCTGGCGTTGGCCGAAGCAGGTGACACGCCATGGTGGATGCTGAGCACCAGTGGAGTTTGTGTTTATTTGTGCATCGCTATGTTTACTGTTTTCCTTATAAATGCATGTCTGCTTAAACACTTATATTAGGTATGCATAGTTGGGTGGTATCCTACTAAGATTCATCTCACACCCTACATGGGCCCTTCGGGATACGTGTAGACTTTATGGATTTACGTGTAGGAAAGAGGCCAGCTTTAGGAGCTGGGCTACATTAGCTATTTCTTAGAGATGGTATGGACCTTAAGGTCTTTCCTTAACTGTATTTTACTATGTTCTGCGTACTTTCCTGTATCAGCATGCTTGTTTGTAGCTACAGTTGGTTAGTCGTTCACTACTGGAAAATAGACCTATACCCACGGTTTAAGAAAACCGTGGGTATATGTATAATGTGGGAACCTATACCCACGGTTCTGGAAAACCATGGGTATAGGTCATCCATACCCACAGTTTTAGCAAAACCTTGGGGATAGAGTTTTTTTCGAAGGCCTATACCCACAGTTTTGTAAAACCGTGGGTATAGGTGTTTATTTCAAAGCCTATCCCTACAATTTTTCAAAAACCATGGGGATAAAAAAAATTGAAGGCCAATACCCACGGTTTTTTAAAACCATGGGGATAGCTTCCCCAAATTATAGCGGCAAAAAATAACGCGTAGGAAAACAAAATTAATTGGGAGAGTATCGAATATATTTAGTTTGAACGAATATATTTATGTTTATAGAAATTTATAAGAAAATTATTTCAGTGGATTGGTTGGTTAAGTGTTTCATACATGTTATAGCGGTTAAGGTATCGAATCCCGCTGGCTTTGTTTTCTTAAATACAGAGACGGGAATTAGTATATTATTATAAATACCGATATATATAAGAAAAGTCGAATTAGCTTAGTTGGTTAAGTGCTTGGAGCATGTTGTGCAGACGCGGGTTCGAAACCTACTGGGTTCTTTTTTTCGTAATGCGGCCATATATTAATATATATTTACGAAGGGCGTTGGAAGTTCTATTAGGTCTCAGGTTGGCGCGAGTTCAACACCCCACGGCTGCATTTGTGTAATATTTTTACCCATGATTCAAAAACCGTGGGAAGAACACTTTGATAGCATAGAGGATGGGTTGACATGGTGGAAAAAAAAGTATACCCACGGTTTGTCAAACCGTGGGGATAGATCAAGACCCCTATACCGACGCCACTCATCCCCATGGTTCCCAAAACCGTGGGTATAGGCTATACCCACGGTTTTGAATCGTGGGTATAGGTAGTTTTTTCAATAGTGATTAGAACCTTTTATATTTAGATATGTATGACCTGCTTTGGATGCATGTTTGGTTGTTCAGTAGTAGTTACCAGTGATTAGCATACTGTTGTGTTTATTTCTGTTGCTATTGTTTATAATTATTGCTTCTGTTGTTTATTGATATTGAATGTGCTTCCGCTTTGTAGGTCTGGTTCGAGTCTGTTGAGTCATCTATTCCACTGCATCTTTATTGTTATACTCAGACCAGTACCATTATTATTATCCTCTGAGAAGTTATAGCCTCCCCACTATACCTAAAATACCCTTGCTGCTAGTCGACAGCCTTTGGTGTTCGGGGAGGTGTGCCTAAAGTAGTAGCACCCGACCCGTTTAGCACTGTTCGGGTGGATGTTCGGTTCCGGGTCATTACACATGTATCCCTTATTTACCCTTACTAAGCTTTTATGCTCACCCTTTCTTATTTTTCCTTTCCCTAAGTTATAAAGAAAGGTTTTAAGTAGAAGTTCTAGAGGAGAAGATATTTATGGGAAAAATTACAGATATTTCACCAAGTTATAAGATTTTGTTATATGTTTCAAAATACACTAAACTATTATGGTACTCAGGCATGTACTTTTGTAATGTGCTAAATATTCATCTAATTTGATGTAATATACATGTATGTTCATCTTGGGTCGCTGTAGCACACACGAGTGATTTTATTTTACCTCAATCTACCTCCCTGATTCTTCACCTAATCTCCCTCTACTCTAGCCATTTTTGCTTCACCCTCTCCCTCTCCCCCACTTTTATTAACTACTAGTCTAAAATAAGGCTAATTTATGCTTGAATCTATTTTTGTACATATTTTTGATCTATTTAATTAATATGTGAATAAAACTATCATTATTTGTTATTGTTAGCATATTTTCTAAAAAAATACTCATTTGCTTCTATTAATAGGAAAAAGAATCTCAATACTTTTGATATTTTCATTGTTGTGAACATCTATGATAAGCATTTTTCAACACAAACCGCTAACCTCATGTTTAGTTAATTTTTACATTCTCATGAACATCTATGATAAGAATTGTTGTGCATTTTGTTGATATATCCAATTCATGTGTTTTTTATATGGTTTAGACATAAGAATAAACATTGATTATACCTAAAGAAAAACTAATTTTAGTATCTTTGAAGTGGCTTGAACAATATTGTCATGTTAGAGGTGTAGGTTTTGGAGTGTCTCTATGAACATATTTCAAGAATACAAATCAACAATGAGATATATATAAGATGTTGAAAGGATTACAAGCACTACCATAAAATTGGGTTTCTGCAGCGTCACTCTTTAACATCGCTAAAAAATGTACTGAAAAATGGTACATTTAACAGTGGTAAAAAAAGCATTGTTAAAAGTGGCGATTTATCAGTGCTTTTTTTAGTACTGATAAAGGCACCTCCTTTATCAGCACTTTTTTTAGTGCTATTAAAGGGGCCCCTTTATCATCATTTTTTTTAATAGCGCTGATAAAGGAGGGGTTTTATTAGCGATTTTTTCTCTAGCACTGATAAAGGGTATATTTTAAAAAAATATATTTCATAAAAAATAATATATTGATATATAAATATATAAGTATATTTATATTGATATAAATATAATATATATTTTTTAAATATGTTTCATATAAGTATAAATAAACATTTCCACTTAATATATAAGATATGTAGTGAAAATGGATTATAAAATATCTTTAAAAATTATTAATTAATATTTTGATAATTATCATAGACTAATAATCATTTAATAATAATTTTAAGACACAAAAAAACAAAAAATTGATAAAATATCTAAAATAAGTTGAAAACATAACTTAAACTTTAAACAACCATAAATTTCGATTTGGGTGTCCATTTGAGCTCTACAGTATATCAAACTGAAGCCTGTAATGATCTCTATGCGCTAATGACCCAAGGGAACCTTCTGTCACATTTTTCAAGGCCAAAAAAGGCCCATAAGGCCTCCAAAACTGAGTTTTTAGTTCAGATACCCAATTTTTTTAACATTCAATGGAATTTCAGCTCATTTCAAGGGGTTTTTTTGACCTTTTTCACTGGGGACTGAATTAATTATAAGGGGTTAAATTTATATTGATATTATGGCTTTGAAATTTTATCATTTTTTCACAATGTAATGTTATTTATAATCAATTATATAACAATATATATATATATATATTTTATATATTCACCCATAAAAATTTAATTTTATAATTAAATAATTAAACATATTTACATATAAAGTATATTTCTCAATATCTAAGGGTTATCTAAATAAAAAACTAATATCCATTTATTTAAAATACAAATATATTAATATTTATATACCTATATGATGTGTGTGTGTGTGTGTATTCGTGTGCGTCTGTATTGACAAACTGATATATATTATCTATATATTCTAAGTATATGTTTATACATATTAATATATAATATTTTAAAATATATATAAATATGTATAATTATACTTACAGATACACATATAATATGTGTGTGTGTGTCGTATATATGTATTTTTTTATTTATAAACACACACAAAAAACATATTTTATAAATGTATTTAAAACTGATCTTATAAATATATAAATATAACTATATATGTATATATATGTATATATATATATATATTAATATACAGATACATATATTGATATAACTAAATATATATATTAATATATATATATATATGTATGTTAATATATATATATATATGTTAATATAAATATATATTAATATATAAGTAAATATAACTAAATATGTATATAAATAGATAGATATATTAATAAATGAAGAGCAAAGCAATATAGTGTAGTGGTAAAGGCTTAGGTGTGCGAGCAACAGGTGCAGAGTTCGAATCCAGGGGAAGGAAGGTCGCATGTGCGGGTGGAATAAAGGTCGGCGTTGTCAAATGGGGTGGGGTGGCGACTGGGGCGTGTGGGCTGGGGTTGTGGTTGGGGCGTGCAGGCTGGGGGTTGGGGCGCTGTTAAAGGGGTCTTCAAGTGTTGTTAAAGCCCCTCCTTGATATCCAGAAACATTTTTTTATTTTTTTTATGTTTTTTAACTTTTATCAACACTTTTAAAAAAGTTCTGATAAAAGGTTTCTTTATTATCACTTTTTTAGCACTGTTAAAGGGGACCCCCATCTTCGCCTCGATTATTAGAGCTTTTTTAGCACTATAAATGTGCTTTTCTAGCACTGATAAAGGCCATATTTTCAATAGTGAGGCACAGATAGATGCTTTAAAAGAAATTATTGTTTGGTCTGGTTTAGCGGGCCAATATATGTGAAATGGTCCAAGAGAACTGGTAGTGGAACAAAGATCATCACATGAAGATCCAAATGAACCCACTAGCTTTAAGGTTAGTTATTCCCCTCAATCTCTTACCTTACCCAAGTTAATTAATTGTGACGTTACTCTTTCTCCTTAATGAGAATAAAAAAACTTCTTATAACTTTATATTACTAAAATTATGTAGGGTGAAGTTTTATGTGATGTATATCTATTAACACTCACGCATCACCCTATTGCAAGTGGTATGATGTATAATATCCCATAAAACATGATACACAAAAAATAAATCCCAAAAGATCACATGAGAGTGGGGATTGAAATAGCTCATGATCTGAGCACTGAGTTGCCTATTTCAATTGATGATCTGGATGTTACTATAGTTGTTAATGCTATTGTAACTTTTATAGCATAATTTTCTAGTCTTTTAAAGATACATGAGGTATGTTTTTAATAATTTTTTTCAAATAGAAAACCTTTAAAAGTTGATGAAAAATGTCTTAAATGAGTTATGGTACTATAGACAGATAAAATAATTGGTAAATGGAAGGTTGGATCAAGACAATATAGTAAATCAACCAAGAAATCGAAAGGACCTTCCAAGATTACCTTCTCCCCGCTAGTTTCATTGTAGCATATATTAACATTACAAGCTAAGGAAGACTCAACATTAAAATATGTAAATATGTATTACATTCAATATGAAGAATAAATATTTAGATATTTCATTATAGACACGGTTGGTATGGAGAGTATAAATGAGATTATCAAGTTTGAATGGTTTTGAGTCTTAGTTATGAGTACATACATGAGGTAAATTTTCATATTTTAACTATCCAAAAAATGATCTACTGTGTTCATTACAGTTAACAACTATTCATATTTTCTATAATCATGTATATTAATTGTGATGAACTGACCCTGGTTTCCCTCAAACCCAGAACCCATCCCATTCTATCACATACTCGAAGGATGTTCTTGATCCCCACGGGTTGGCAACAAGCAGCCAGACATCGAAAAACATAGAGGGAATGATTTTTTCCAACCTGAACAACCACATGGAATACATATATATAAAGTAAGAAAGAACATAGGAAACTAGTGAATATATGTGCCATAACTGTAAGGAAACAGCAAAAATAGACAACAACAAAAGTAGCCAAAAAATCCCAACAACAAAGGACTAAAAACCACACAGCTACTCCAAATGATGGTATGGACAAACTCCCACCATCTCACCACCATCTACCCAACCAGCTGACATCAACCCAACCACCTCACTATAGCACCTTACCTTTCCTTTCACTAGAAGACAAACAAAGGTCTATACACTGCCAAAGAGGTGTGCAGGGTGTGAGCTAACAGGCTTATTAGGATCCCACCTAGGTGTTCCATAACCAGTCATTGTATAAAAATTATTATATGTTTATTTTAAGTAAAAATATGGCATGACAAGCAGTAAAGTAGTTTTATAGAAAACATGGTAAACATTTTCCTTTTTCCACTATTCTAAACAAAAGCAGGTATATTAATTTCAAAGAACATTTTCCATATCATTTTTCACAAGCATAAACTTGCATATCAAGGCTAACTTAGAAATCCGAGAAATACAAAATAGAAACACAAGTATCACAACACCAAGGAATACTACAGGTCTTGATCGCGGAATACTCATACCATAATAATCAAGTGCACAAATCTAATCCTAGAACAACGGGCCAAGGAATTAGAGAAATACCCCATGATTAAACCCCCCCAAAATGTCAATATCGATCCCCTAGAACAACATGCCTAGGAAACATAGGAAATCACCAAGACAAACCTCCTTGATAATCACAAAATAATAGACGATGTCCCCAAGCTAAACCTTCCACCTAAGTACCCAAGGTAACCCATGTGATGTTTTTCACAAACCATTTCAATGCTTTGAAATACCCATTTTGTTTCCATTGATCAATAACCAAGGAAAACCATTTCACTTTGAAAACTCTTTTCAATACACACAAAAATATCATTCCAATTCCATTTATAAATCAATTTATAAAGCAGGAACAATCAAGCTTATCAACATAGGCTAGAGACAGAACCACCTACCTTAAAACTCAAGTCGTACATGCTCACAACGGAATCCAAAATAAAAAAAACCCAACAGCATCAAAGAAGTCCCTAGAATCAAATACACTTCAATATTGATACAATTTATAAGACAAGGGGTTGGTAGAAGAGAGGAAAACCCAGTACCTCGAGAATGGATGCCCGACACACCACAACTGGCCAAGGAATGGCCTTCAAAACAAGATCTCACAATATATCTAAAAGAATATGGGAAGGAACATCCAACTTAGATCAATGGATATGGTATCGCAAATCTAGGGTGCTACCATGATCAACCACAATGAAGAACCAGAAATATCACTTACCCATAGAGATGCACCGCAATCTTAATATAGTTAGAACACTGAACGGATCGATCTAGGGGAAAGGAACCTTTGAAAATCACCTAGGATGAGTTCTAATTTGAGAGCCAATGGGTTTGGAGAAGGATCCATGACAAAACAATTACTCGGCTATTTTTAAAACTGGATGTGGTCCAAGTCACGACGTGTGATTCATAGTCATGTCGTGAACTCCATACTGGACAAGTACACCTAA
The DNA here is from genome assembly GCA_963277665.1 of Viscum album. Classification (NCBI taxonomy): domain Eukaryota; kingdom Viridiplantae; phylum Streptophyta; class Magnoliopsida; order Santalales; family Viscaceae; genus Viscum; species Viscum album. Next base: position 1,524,861,187 of record OY728133.1, on the reverse strand, counting down.
AAACCTATCACCTCAGGTTAAAAACTCACATTTTAACAAGTCACGTCTTGTAAGCCCTGGTCACGATGTGTACCCTTTCACATCATGGTGTGGCCTGTCACAACTTGCCACCAACATCCATTACACGGCGTGTAACTACTATACAGCCTGAAAAAAATCCAAAAAAATAGATTCTAAGGACTTTTAACCAAAAGGGAACTTTGAGAGAGGGAAAAATCTTACCTATTCAAGGTAACAAGATTTTATAAACTCCCCACCATAAAAACTTTTTTTCCCTGGGAAGTCATGTGGAAAATGTAATCTCTGAAAAAAAAAATGAGGCCACTTCTCCCTCACCAATGATTCATGTTCCAAAGTATCATGAGAATATGATCCTTGTTTACATAGAACTATAACCAATGGAGTTGACTTTCCACGTAAGACCTTCATCTGAGGGTCAACGATCTCAGCTGGTTCCTCCAAAACAGAAGCATCTGGCTCCAACTCAATTTATTCCCAACTCAGAACGTGAGCGGGATCAGGGTGATATTTCCTGAGCTAAGATATATAGAAAACATCATGAATGTTTGTCAACTGAATCAATAATTTTAATCGATAAGCAACCTTCCTGAGCTGTTTAGTGATCTCAAACATTCCAACATATCTTAGAACCAACTTTCCCTATTTTCCAAGTCAACGGTGACCCAAACGAGGTGAAACTTTCAGGAAGACCCAATCACCTACGAAAAACTCCAAAGGATGAATTTTTCAATCCGTATATGATTTATATCAACTCTAGGATGTAACAAAATTTTGTCACATGTCTCGAATCTTCGCAGATGTTTCTTGAACCAAACTTGGTCCAACTAAAAATACTTCACCCACCTCTGCCCAAAAAAGAGGTGATCTGCACGGGCGACCATACAATGCCTCAAAGGGAACCATTTTGATGGAAGTATGATAAATATTGTTATAAAAAACTCTACCAGTCCCAAATGACTATCCCATGATCCTCCAAAATCCAACACACAGGCACAGAGCATATCCTCTGGGATTTGAATTACATGCTTCGTCTGACCATCTTTCTGTGGATGGTAAGTTGTTCTCAACTTGATCTGAGTTCTAATTTCCTCTTGAATACTTTTCCAGTACCTTGAGGTAAACCTAGGATCCCTATTTGAGACAATGGTAGAAGGACTCCCATGTAACCTCATGATCTTCTACATATACAGCTTACCCAGATGTTTAACCTTAGTGGTGTCTTTGATCGTAATGAAATGATCATACGTCATTAACTGATCAACAACCACCCAGATAGAATTCATCCCTTGGGATTCTGTGGTAATCCAATAACAAAATCCATGGATACCTCATCCCATTTCCAAACCAACACTGGAAGATGCTAAAGAAAACAAGAGGGTTTTAAGTGCTCTACCTTTATCTGTTGGTAGGTGTAACAGTGAGACACAAACTCTATGATGTCACACTTCATACCCGGCCACCAGAATCTTCCTTTCATGTCATAATACATATTAATACTGCCTAGATGTACGACCCATAAAGAGATATGATAATAAAACAAGAATGAACTTTTCACTGATGTAGGGATGACCATCTTTTTCTCGAAGTTAATTATACCATATATAGAGAGAGACCAACCTGAAACAGTCTCCCTGCCATAAAGGATTTCTCATGTATTCTAAAACTCATCATCCTACTACTGACTCTACAAGATAGACTCTATGAGAGATGATGATAACTGAACACTGGTCATAACCATGACTAAAACATCCTCCTGAGCATCTAGGTAAAACTAAATGAAAAGCCCCATAAGGTTCCACTATTCCTCTGATTCCAGAATAGTATGTGATGGTACTTTCCTTATAAGATCATCTGCAACAACATTTCCCTTTCACAGGGTGTAGGTGATATCAAATTCAAACATCTAAAGGTATTCTACCCATCGTATCTATCTGAGATTAAAGTACTTCTAAAAAAAGATATAACTCATACTCTTATGATCAAAGAAGATCATGAACCTTTCCCCAAAAGGATAGTGTCTTTAACACTTAAGTGCATGCATAAATGTAGGAATCTATAAATCATGATTGGGGTAGTTCTTCTCATGCAGTCAGAGCTAAAGAGATTTGTAAGCTACCACATGGTTATCCTGTATAATCACTCATCCCAAACCAAAACCCGAAGTATTTAAAAACACCATGTATCCCTTACTAGGATCAGGTAAGATTAGAATAGATGCTAATTTCAGAATTAATTTCATTTAATCAAAATAAGACTGACACTTTTTATCCCACATAAATTTCACCATTTTCCTAGTAAGAGCATTCAAAGGTGATTCCAACATAGAGAAGTCCTTGACAAGCTGTCGGTGGTATCTAGAAAGACCAAGGAATCTTCGTATCTCAAAGAAATTATGTGGTTCCTTTCATGACAAAACATCCTTGACCTTTTCTGGATAAATTGATAAGTCATGCTCAAAAATTTTGTGACCCAAGAACTTCACTTCTTGAATACAAAAACTACATTTTGAAATCTTTCCATACAAATGGTGACTTTTCAAAATTTTCAGAACAAAACTCAGATGGTGCTCGTACTCACTCTTAGATTTCAAATAAACTAGAATATCATCCACGAACACTACCACAAAAGTGTCAAGATGTTGGTGGAATATCCAATTCATCAAAGCCATAAAAACTATAGGAGTGTTATTCAGACCAAAAGGCATCATAAGATATTCATAATGGCCATACTTGCTCCTGAAGGCTATATTCAGTATATCAAACTTCCGAACTCTGAGATGATGATAACCCAACTGAAGATAGATATTTGAAGACCACTTTTCCCCTTTAACTGATCAAATAGATCATCCACATGAGGGAAAGTATATTTTTTCTTAATCATTACCCGGTTCAACTTCTGATAGTACACACATAAATGAAGTGAACCATCTTCTTTCTTGGCAAAGATCACTGGGAATGCCCAAGGAGAAACACTAGGGCGAACAAAACATTTTTCTAATAGGTTGTACCACTGAATCTTGAGCTCTTTCATCTCTACTAGTTCCATACAATAAGAAGGTATTGATATCGGTTGTGTACCTGGTACTAGATCAATCATAAACTCTACCTCTCTCTCTAGAGGAAGAGTGGATAAATATTATAGAAAAACTTCAGGAAATTCATGAACAACAATGGTAAAATCATCAACAGAAGAATATTTATCAAGATCAAGTGCAACAACAACCAAAAAACTCTTGAGATATGGGAGAGAAGGCCATGCATGACCTGGCTTTGGGTCCCACTCCTCCTGAAACACATGAGAGATCCCATCGACATAAAGAAACAAAATTTTTTGATGATAACAATCAACCTCAGCTCAATGAGAGACAAGACAATATATACCAATGATGATGTCAAACAGATACAGATCAAGAATAAGAAAATCTCAGAGCAACTCTATATCAGCTATCATTAACGAATAAGAAATACACTAAAACCCCTGTTATTTTCTCATACCAAGAGGTGTCTCTAAATCCATTTTAAAGGACATAAGTTCCATTGGAATTTTAAGAAAATCAATAAAATGGGTAGATATAAACGAGTGGGAGGAACCAGTGTCAAATAAAGTAATTTTTATTGAATATTCAATAAGGGTAGTACCTATCACTATTTCCAGAACTACATTGAATTCCGTTGTAAACTCATCTAATACTTGAAAATTCTTTACTCCTGAGGCCTGTGGTTGGAGTCCTGTAGTCTTTGAAGCTTTTGAATGCATTGTAGTAGCCCTTGGAGCCAATGAACCTTGACCATAATGAGGCATAGTCATAGCTTGAAAAAATTGTTGTAAGTGACCAACGCATCTACAACTGTTGCATGTCTTCACATGCATAGGACAATAAATTTTGGTGTGTCCTCCCTTACCACACTGATAGCAAGCCAGAGGCACACTGTCAGCTGCGACGGATGGTGCAGAGGAGGCTTGCTGCTGAGACCCACCTCCACCACTTCTGTAATGATCCTGCCACTTCCTCTTCTTCACATGCACAATGTTGAAGCTTCCATACGATGGAAGAGAAGAGGTGGAAAATCGAACATTTTCTTCCATATTCATTTATTACATCATAGCTCTATCTACCATCTCTACATAGGTAGAAATTTTCAACATAAATACCTATGATCAGAAATCTGATCGCAAACCTTACAGGTACTTTATGCCTTTAACTAATCATTCTTTACCATGTTTAGAGCCAAACTGACAAGCTTGGAATTTTGGTTGGTGTACGTCAACATTGGATTCTATACCTGCTACAATGACAAGAACTCCAGAGATTTTGCCAGCATTAGTGACTCTGGAAAAAACCACTGAAAGAATAGGGTTTTGAAACCCTTCCAATCCAAGTCGATATGTCTATCTGGTTGGACTATAGAATCCCATCATCACTTGTTGGATTCCTCAAGTCTGAATGCTATACACTTTACCCTGATATTCTCAAGTGTCTCTAGGAAGTTGAAGATTTGGTCGATCCTATCTAGCCAATCCTCTACCTCCTTTAAAGGGTGGTGGATTATCGTGTAAGAAATCCCATGATCGGTCTCTCTCTCCTCTATCACCTGGTTGTACCTCAACAATAGAGTTCTGAACCCATGGTACATCCTGATCAGCGGCATGGACTACCCGTATGATCGTCTCGATGAGGTTCTGATCTACAGGTGGGTTCCCTTGAGGAGCATCAGATGCACCTTCCTGATGAACTTGTGGAAGACATCTCAGAGGCATACAACTATACACTAAAACACAAGAACGATCCGAAAACATAAAGAATCTTAGTTAAAACTGGAAAACTCATAAGTAAAAACTGAGATTTTTAAAATAAAAAACAATACTAAAGACACGCATCCCAACATCCCATGGAAACTTGAGTCTCGTTATAAAAATATTTGGTCAAGAACTTATCACAACATACCTCTCAAGTCCCAAAAATCCTATATCTAGTCTAAAAAATGTCCCAAGACAAATATTCTTGAGGACATACCTCATCTAATACCAAACTATGATGAACCGGCCTGGGTTTCCCTCAAACATAACACCCAACCCATTATGTCACATATCTGAAGGGAGTTCTTGATCCCCACAGGCTGGAGACATGCACTCGGGCATCAAACAACACAGAGAGAATGATTTCCCCCAACCTGAACAACCACATATAATACATATATATAAATAAATAAATAACATAGGAAGACTAATAAATATATATGACATAACTATAAGGAAACAACGGAAACATACAACATCAAAAGTAGCCAAAAACAAACTCTAATAAAATCCCAATATAAAAGGACTAAAAAACACACAAATACTACAAATAATGGTATGGATGAACTCCCACCATCTCACCACCATCTACCCAACTAGTTGACACAAACCTCGCCGCCTCATTGCGATGCCTTTCCTTTCCCTACATTGGAAGACAAAGGTCTATGCACCACCGAAGAGGTGTGAAAAGTGTGAGCTAACAGGCTCATTAGGATCTCACCCAAGTGTTCCATAACCAGTCTCTACATAAAAATTCTTGTATGCTCATTTTAAGTAAAAACATGGCATGATAAGCAGTAAAGTAGTTTTATAGAAAACATGATAAACATTTCCCTTTTCCCATAGTTTTAAACAAAAGCAAGTATATCGATTTAAAAGCACATTTTACATGTCATTTTTCATAAGCATAAACATGAATATCAAGGATAACTCATAAATCCAAGAAATACAAAACATAAGCACATGTATCACAATACCAAGGAATACTACAGGTCCCAATCGCAGACTTCTTTTACCACAATAATCAAGTGCACAAATCTGATCCTAGAACAACAGGCCTAGGAAGAAGAGGAATACCCCATGAGTAAACCCCCCAAAATGTCAATATCAGTCCCCTATAACAACGGACCTAGGAAAAAGAGTAAATATTCAAGAAAACCCTCCTTGATAATCACAAAACAATGAATGATGACCCCAAGATAAACCTTCCACCTAAGTACCCAAGGTAACATGTGTGATTTTTTTCACAAACCATTTCAATGCTTTGAAACACCCATTTTATTTCCATTTATCGATAACCAGAGAAAACCATTTCTTTGAAAACTCTTTTTAAAACACACAAAAAGATCATGTAAATTCCATTTATAAATCAATTTATAAAGCAAGAACAATCAAACTTATCAACATAATCTGGAGACGGAACCACCCACCTTAAAACTCAGGTTGCACATTCCTACAATGGAATCCAAAATCAATAGAATGCAACAACATCAATGAAGGCCCTAGAATAAAATCTATATCAATATTGATTCAATTTAGTAGACAAGGGGTTGGTAGAATAGAGGAAAACCCACGTACCTTGAGAACAGATGTCCATCGCACCACAACTAACCAAGGAACGACCTCTAGAACAAGATCTCACAATGAATCTAGAATAATTCTATAAGGAACATCCAAATTAGATCAATGGATCTGGTACCTCAAAGCTAGGGTGTTTCCATGATCAACCGCAATAAAGAACCGGAAAGATCACTTACCTGAAGAGACGCACCACAATCGTAATGGGGATCAAACACTAATCGGATCGATCTAGGGGGAAAGTAACCTCTGAAAATCACCTAAGATGAGTTCTGGTTCAAGAGCCAAGGGGTTTGGAGAAGGATCCATGACAAAATAGTCACTCTGGTATTTTTAAAACTGGACGTGGGCCAAGTCACGATGTGTAACTCCTAGTCACATCGTGAACTCCACACTGGACAAGTATGCCAAAAAACCCATCACCTCAGGTTAAAAACTAACATTTTAACAAGTCACATCATGTAATCTCTGGTCACAACGTGTACCCTTTAACAACGTGGTGTGATCTATCACGACTTTCCTCTAGCATCCATTACATAGCATGTAACATGTTTACATGGTGTCTAACTACTCTGGAACCTGCACAAAATCCAAAAAATAGATTCGAAATACTTTAAACCAAAAGGTAACTTAGAGAGAGGGAAAAATATTTCCTGATCAAGGTAACAAGATGTTACATTAATACTATATAAATGGAAAACCCTGTTAAACATGATTTAGACTCATTAATCCCTATATCATTTCTATGCATGAACTTTCTTTGGAATTAGAATAAATTGAAAAGAAAAAAGATGCACTAAGTGAGGTATTTAAGAAGAAAATAACAGATGAAATACTTTTCTTGATGATTACAATGAAGGGGTAAAACTCTATAATCTAATCATATAAAATGTTTTTTTTCTTTTCATTAATTATTTGTTTTTGTTTTTTTAGGAAGCACTTAATTCTCATATCAATAAATTTGGATACCCCAAATGTTTATTCTTTGGATCCAATGCGTGGGTTTTTATCAAACTAGCCACACATGATATCTATTGTGAATTTTTAATGCACTGTAATCAACATTTTATAAATTAAACTACTGGAAAATAGATCTATACCCACGGTTTTGCCCAAAACCGTGGGTATAGGCACCCTTATACCCACAGTTTACCCAAAACCGTGGGTATAGGTACTATATGGGAACATATACCCATGGTTTTACCTAAACTGTGGGTATAGGCATCCTTATACCCATGGTTTTTGGCAAACTATGGGTATAGGTAAATTATGGAAACCTATACCCATGGTTTTGGGAAACCGTGGGTATAGGGTAGTTTTTCAATACCTATACCCATAGATTAACAGAAACCGTGGGTATAGGTTTTATTTTTGAATACCTATACCCACAGTTTGAAAAACTATGGGTATACCTTTCCCGCCTTATGGCACGAAAAAAAAATCGCGGGGCACAAAGTTTTTTTTTTTTGCGGGAACACATATTCCCACGGTTTGGTACCTATAGCCACGGTTTATATAAATATATATAACTAAATATATATTTATATACCAATAATACATATAGGCTAGTGATTATGTGCGGGAAGAATAAAAGAGTGGTCTAGGGATCAAATCCCGCAACCGATTTTTTTATCAAAGCTATACCCACGGTTTTAAAACCATGGGTATAGGTGAATGAAACGGTGTCATGATGTCTAACATGGTGGAATAGACCTATACCCATAGTTTCATAAACTGTGGATATAGATCTGGGGCTATCCCGACGCCTTGGGATCCTATGGTTCCCTGAAACCGTGGGTATAGCCTATACCCACGGTTTTAGGGGCTATACCCACGGTTTGGAACCATGGGTATAGGTCAAATTTCCAGTAGTGTTAAATTTGAACTATATGTTTCGGTTTGTTTTTAATGTGATTTTTTTATGATAGGGTGATATATAAATATAGTATAAATCATGTTTTAAAGTTGTTGATTGAATATAATAAGCTTATTGGTTTCTTTAAATGGAAATAGATTAAGGTATATATAGTAAGATTTAACTATCCAAACATATTTCAAAACAATTTAATTATTTTGTTCAATGTTTCTATGGTTTCTGAAGAAAAATAATGATAATGATTATGGATATTATGTTGAAATATTTATGAAAGATATCATATAACATCAAAAGGCTAGCATCTCCAAACATGTAATTTATGAAAGCAATTACAATTTCATTAAAAATATTTGTTAATAGTTTGTTTGTCTATATATTTCTCAGTACTGTCAAGATTTAAAACAATCTATTTACTCAAAATAAGAAGTAATTTTTTTTAAACATGTGTGGGAATATTACATGGTGTTAGAATGTTTTTTGACATCCACTACTGAAAAAGGATGATATACCAATGGTTCTGAATCGTTGGGAAAGACCACAGAACCGTTGGTATACCTTATACCAATGGTTCTGTGAACCATTGGTAAGTAAGCCATTGGGATATCTTTTCCCAACAGTTAACATAGAACCGTTGGGATAGGTTAGAAAAATTAGCCTATCCCAACGGTTTCCCCTGAACCGTTGGTAAAACTAAAATTTTCCCATTGTTCCCAACGGTTTTAGAAACCGTTGGGAATGTATTTTTACCAATGGTTCAAGGGAACCATTGGTAAAAACTTTTCAATGAACTCTATTCCAACAGTTTGAAACCGTTTTCATAGTCTATGTTGTGCAAATTGCACAGCAGCCTTCAATTTGCACAGCACTGGCAGGGTGTCCATCCTTTCAGGTAAATCTCCTCCCCGATTAATGTACCTGCAATAACCAACTAATACATACATATACAGAACAAATTCATAAAAATTTAACATATAATGCATATGGAACTATACACATCCAGAATTAAATCAGAATTCATAACTTAATTATAAACATACATAATTCATTTAAACATACACATTTAAATGTGTTTTTTCTAGAAATGATGTCTATTTTAAACAGAATACATACATTTGGAGTGATACCGGCCACATTGTGCCTCGGATTGAGGCGAGGTTGACTCATACACATCATATATGACTCATGGATCATTGTGCTAAAGTATCAACACAATCAGAATCTGTTTGGTCAGTTTTCCATATGTACTAAAATGTTGTCCATTTTAAACAAAAGAGAGATACTTAGAGTGATCCCGGCCACACTATGACTCGTATTGAGGCTCGGTTGACTCGTACATGTCACATATGACCCATGGATCGTTTTACTAAAGTTTCAATAGAATCCAAATTTGTTTGGTCATTTTATTGTATGTCAGTTGTTGTTTTCAATTAAAATGAAGTCCAATTTAAACTATAGAGAGACACTTCGAGTGGTTCTGGCCACTCCACACCTCGGATTGAGGCTTGGTTTACACGTACACATCACATATGACCCATGGATCATTTTACTAAAGTTTCAATAGAATAATAATGCGTTTGGTCAGTTTTCTGTATGTTAGTTGTTGTTTTCACTTAAAATGTTGTCCATTTCAAATAAACCTGAGACACTTTGAGTGGTGCCGGCCACAAAGGGCCTCTAATTGTGGCGGGGTTAACTCATACACGTCAAAAATGACTCATGTAACTTTTTCCTAAAGTTTCAACAGAATTTGAATGCGTTTGGTCAGTTTTTCGTATGTCAGTTGTTGTTTTCATTTAAAATGTTGTCCATTTTAAACTATAGAGAGACATTTCAAGTGGTGCCGGCCACACCGTGCCTCTTATTGAGGTTGGGTTGACTCATACACATCAAATATGACTCATGGATCATTTCCCTAAAGTTTAAATGGAATCTGAATGTGTTTGGTTGGTTTTCTGTATGTCAGTTGTTATTTTCACTTAAAATAATGTCCTTTTGAAACAAAAGAGAGACACTTTTAGTGGTTCCAGCCACACTAGGTCTCAGATTGAGACATAGTTGACTCGTACACATCACATATGACTCATGGATCATTTTACTAAAGAAAAAACACATTCTAAATGCTTTTGGTTGGTTTTCCGTATGTCAGTTGTTGTTTTCACTTAAAATTAAGTCCATTTTAAACAAAAGAGAGACACTTTGAGTGGTGCCAGCCACACCGAGCCTCATATTGAGGCAGGGTTGACTCTTACACATCACATATGACTCGTGTATCATTGTTCTAAAGTATAAACATAATCAGAATCCATTTGTTTGGTTTTCTGTATGTACTTAAAATGTTGTCCATTTTAAACATAAGAGACACTTTGGGTGGTTCCGGCCACACTGCGACTCAAATTGAGGTGAGGTTGACTCTTACATGTCACATATGACCCATGGATCATTGTAATAAAGTTTCAATAGAATCCTAATGTGTTTGGTTAGTTTTCCGTATGTCAGCTGTTGTTTTCACTTAACATGAAGTCCATTTTAAACTAAAGAGAGACGCTTTGAGTGGTGTCGGCCACACCGCGCCTTGGATTGAGACGGGGTTGACTCTTACATGTCACATATGACTCATTCATCATTTTCCTAAAGCATAAACACATTCCAAATGCGTTTGGTCAGTTTTTCATATGTCAGTTGTTGTTTTCACTTAAAATTGTGTCCATTTTAAACAAAAAAAGACACTTTGAGTGGTTCTGGTAACACCGTGCCTCGGATTGATGTGGGGTTGACTCATACATGTCAAATATGACCCATGGATCGTTTTTCTAAAGTATCAACACAATATAAATGCGTTTGGTAGGTTTTCTGTATGCTAGTTGTTATTTTTACTTAAAATGTTGTCCATTTCAAATAAACCTGAGACACTTTGAGTGGTGTCGGCCACACCGGGCCTCAGATTGAGGTGGGGTTGACTCGTACACATCACAAATAACTCATGGAATGTTTTACTAAAGTTTAAACAGAATTTTAATGTATTTTGTTGGTTTTTCGTATGTCAGTTGCTGTTTTCACTTAACAAGAAGTTCATTTTAAACTAAAAAGAGACACTTTGAGTGGTGTCGGCCACACCACGTATTGGATTGAGATGGGGTTGACTCGTACACATAAAAAATGACTCATGGAAAGTTTTACTAAAGCATAAACACATTCTAAATGTGTTTGGTTGGTTTTTCGTATGTCAGTTGTTGTTTTCACTTAAAATGATGTTCATTTTAAACAAAAGAAAGACACTTTGAGTGGTACCGGAAACACCATGCCTCGGATTTAGGTGTGTTTGACTCATAAAAGTCACATATGACCCATGGATCATTGTTCTAAAGTATAAACACAATCTGAATGCGTTTGGTTGGTTTTCCGTATGCTAGTTGTTATTTTCACTTAAAATGTTGTCCATTTCAAATAAACTTGAGACACTTTGAGTGGTGTTGGCCACATCGGGCCTCAGATTGAGGTGGGATTGACTTGTAAACATCACAATTGACTCAAGGATAATTTTCCTAAAGTATCAACACAATACAAATGTGTTTTGTCGGTTTTCCGTATGTCAGTCGTACTTTTCACTTAAAATGTTATCCATTTCAAACAAAAGTGAGACACTTTGAATGGTTACGGCCACAACGCACCTCGGATTGAGCCAGGGTTGACTCTTAAACATCACATATGACCCATGGATCGTTTTGATAAAGTATCAACAGAATCCGAATGTGTTTGGTTGGTTTTCCGTATGTTAGTTGTTCTTTTCACTTAAAATCTCATGCATTTTAAACAAAAGAGACATAGTTAGAGTGATACCGGCCACACCGCGCCTTGGATTTAGACGGGGTTGACTCTTAAACATCATAAATGACCCAAGGATAATTTTCCTAAAGTATCAACACAATCAAAATGTGTTTGGTTGGTTTTCCGTATGTTAGTTGTACTTTTCACTTAAAATGTTATCCATTTCAAACAAAAGTGAGACACTTCAACTGGTGCCGGCCACACCGGGTCTCATATTGAGGCGGGGTTGACTCTTACATGTCACATATGACTCATGGATCGTTTTCCTAAAGAAAAAACACATTATGAATGCGTTTGGTTGGTTTTTCGTATGTTAGTTGTTGTTTTCACTTAATATTAAGTCCATTTTAAACAAAAGAGAGACACTTTGAGTAGTTCTGGCCACACCGCGCCTCAAATTGAGGTAGGGTTGACTCGTACATGTCACATATGACCCATGGATCGTTGTTCTAAAGTATCAAAACAATCGGAATCCTTTTGTTTGGTTTTCCGTATGTACTTAAAATGTTGTCCATTTTAAACATAAGAGACACTTTGGGTGGTGATGGCCACACTGTGACTCGTATTGAGGCGCGGTTGACTCATACATGTCAAATATGACCCATGGATCATTTTCCTAAAGTTTCAATAGAATCCAAATGTGTTTGGTCAGTTTTCCATATGTCAGTTGCTGTTTTCACTTAACATGAAGTCCATTTTAAACTAAAGAGAGACACTTTGAGTGGTGTCGTCCACACCACATCTTGGATTGAGACAGGTTTAACTCGTACACATCACATATGACTCATGGATCGTTTTCCTAAATAAACAACACATTCCAAATGCGTTTGGTTGGTTTTCCGTATGTCAGTTGTTGTTTTCACTTAAAATTAAGTCCATTTTAAATAAAAGAGAGACACTTTGAGTGGTTCTGGCCACACCTAACCTTAGATTGAGGCGGGGTTGACTCGTACATGTTACATATGACCCATGGATCATTGTGCTAAAGTATCAAGACAATCAAAATCCGTTTGGTCAGTTTTCCGTATGTCAGTTGTTCTTTTCACTTAAAATCTCATCCATTTTAAACAAAAGAGACACAGTTAGAGTGCTACCGGCTACACCACACCTCGGATTTAGATGGGGTTGACTCATACACGTCAAAAATGACCCATGGATCATTTTACTAAAGTATCAACACAATCCGAATGCATTTGGTCGGTTTTCCGTATGCCAGTTTTTATTTTCACTTAAAATGTTGTCTATTTCAAATAAATCTGAGACATTTTGAGTGGTGTCGGCCACACCTGAGGCATGTTATTACCATCTTTGAAAACAGACATGTCCTCGGTTTATCTTAAAGGAACCAATATCACTCATGAGTAATAGAAACCATCCTAGTATCTCTCACCTAGAAACCAAAGCATACATTCTGGAATTTCAAGTCTAAATTCCCTAAGCATGACAAGTCCGTCCATGAGTCCTTAACATGTAACCCATGTCTTATCCTAACAATTGACAAGTAAACCAAATAAAACAAGGAATAATTCACATAACATGAAGAATGTACAACAAGGCTTTGTGTTCAAATTAAAGCATATCATCACATGCATTTGATGAGCATGAGCTAATAAGCTTACCAAGACATTTATATAATTCAAGACATACAAAAATGGAATAATCCTAAATAACATTGCATGATAAGAGAAATAAAAAAAAGGAATGTGAAATCAAGGAGGGTGGGGGCTGTCTGGGGGTCCAGGGAGGAGGGTGGGGGGGTTGTCCGGGGGGGCTGTCCGGGGTGTTGTCCGGGGGGCTGTCCGGGGGCTGTCCGGGGGGCTGTCCGGGGACCAAGGAGGAGGGTGGGGGGATGTGCGGGGGGCTATCCGGGGGTGTTTGGGGGGCTGTCCAGGGTCCAAGGAGGAGGGTGGGGGGCTGTTTGGGGGGCTTTCTGGGGGGCTGTATGGGGGGCTGTCTGGGGGGCTGTCCGGGGTCCAGGGAGGAGGGTGTCCGGGGGGCTATCCAGGGGGATGTCCGGGGTCCAAGGAGGATGGTGGGGGTTTTTATAGGGTCCAGGAAGGAGGGGGATGTCCAGGGAGTTCCCAAACACACAAAACTCTATAAACATGCTCAAGATACACCACAAACACTAAAAGACATCAACATCCATGAAAACAGATAATATATAAAAATAACCCAACTCCAATACTATATTACGGGTCGAGATAAAACCAACAACTAGAATATATTAAACATCAAATCTCAGTAATATTAGTCAAAAAATGTAACGGATCAATTTGTCCCACATCACCATCACCATCATGACCCTTGTCCTCATCCCCATCATCGTCCTCACCCTCCTCAACGCCCTCCTCCTCGCCCTCACCCTCCACCTCGCCCTCCTCCTCTCCCTCCTCTTCCGCATCAAACTCCTCGCCATCATCATCATAAGATTGGACATCATCTTGACCACCACTATAACTACCACCTGGTGCACCATATATAGAACATATCGACGATATATATTCATCAAAAGCTGAGCTGTCCTCTGGTGGAAGTGTTGGACGTAAAACTTCAATAAATTTCATAAATGCATTGTTTTCCCTAGAAGACTGTTCTGCCGTCTCTATGGCCCTTTTGTCAGCCTGTTCTGCATGTTCCCTAACTTTTTGCAGCTCGGTGGCACTAAAAATCATACCTGAGGAGGGCCAATACTTCTTCGGGGCTATCCTAGGTCAGCAGCGTACTCTTCCATAATGCTCCTCTCCCAACACCTGATGTAAGTGATTAGTTGGCCCAAAATTGTATGGTTCTTGGGCATCGAGGGCCTCTAAAGAATCCTGTTACAAATATAAATATATTATTAAGTTACAAAATAGATATTAAAATATAAAATCAACAGATTAAAACTTACAATCTGTTGTTGAGTCAGTTCGTTGACGGAACTTCCATCCTTTTTCCGTCTACTCGAGCAAAATAGTTTTGCTCGAGGCACACGTCCTTCAATATTCTGTTGTTTTCTCTACAATGAAATTAAAAACTAAAGTTATATGAAAACTTTATCAAATGATTAAATAATTTGGGAAACAAAAGAAACTGTAAGTCGTAAATAAAACTTATAAAAAATTGTCATACCAGCTTCCTCTCATGATCTGGCATTGTAGTACGTCCCAGTGTGTGGAGGTAATTTTTTGCATCAATGTTTTTTTTTATTTTTTCCAGATGATTCCTAAATAAAATTTGATAATTAAAAGGATAATATTAATTCAAAACATGAAAGTTATTATTTAAATACCTCAAATTTAATTAATACCTTAAACTGAGTAGTCATCCAATGAGTAATCATCTGTCAATACTGATCTATAGGACAATCATCCATGACTGGTACTACCTCTAACTCAGTGCCAACTCTAGAACACCAGCCAATATACAACTCATGCTTGTAGGCTCTCCAAAGCTCACCTAAATCCTTCAGACATTCCGGTCGTACACCCTCACCATCGGGAAAATTAAATCGAAGATGACACCAAAATATTAATTCATATAAATAAAAAAATAATTCATGGCATTAAATAAAACAGATTTTTTTACCCATATCTCTGCCCAAGCTCTATCCTTAACCTCATGTGGAAACTGTCTCCATGATAGCATACTGACGGGAATGATGTCAGAGTATTTTGCAAGCGTCACCAAAAAACTCCAACATTGTTGCCCTGTTTTCTCAACCATTTGGTTGTCTTCATTGTAATCCACCATTACCTGTGTGCAGTGGTTCCACACCGCACGCATGCGTGTACGCCCCCGCCCCCGCCTCCTGTTAGTAGATGTATCTATCATGAAAGAAAAACAAATATTGTATCAAAACATATTATAATGAAAATAAATATTAGTATAAAAATTTTTTAGGGTTCTATAAATTTACCTGCGCCAGTCTGATCGCTGAGTGCCGCTGGATCCACAGAAACTGATGGAACACCCTGTGGTGGAACAGGAGTCGAATACGATGGAATATAGAATCTCAGAGAGACAGAAGTAGAAGGAAAAGAAGATGGGATAGTTGTATGACCGGATTCTGGCTGGGGAGTGGGAATCATCATGGGATGTGAAAACGATGGGCCAGAAGATGCAAAAGGTGGCGAAAACATGGGAGGCCTAAATATCCCATGTGTCCCTAACGACACACCGAGATCAGAATGTGGGAAGGATGACATGTCCGTGGGAGGGGCAGGGTCTAGTTGGGTATGCGAAGCTGCTCATCCACCTCTGGTACGAACCCTCCTCGTACCACCGGCCTGAGTACTAGGACCAGTACTAGGCTCCTCATCAAATAACTATCGACGTATAGGTGGATCCTACAAAAATGTTTACAAAAAAAATAATCACATGACATTATATATTCTTTAAATATATATATTTGAAATAAAGTACTCACTACAGGCACTAATGGTGGAAATCCCATCTCCGCCATTCAACGATTGTTCTCCATCATTTTTTTCCTTCATCTCTCTTCAATTGGCAGCATTTCCTGCTTTTGAAAACAAATATGTAATTAATTAGAAAAATGAAACTAATGTGTAACCCAAAAAACTAAATATATGATTGAATAAGGGGATTCATTGGTAATTTAGCTATCAATTTTTTTAGAAGATCTTGAATGGATTTAATAAATCATACAAGTTGTAATGTTCACCAAGTTAGAAATATTGTTTGACTAGGTTTGAATACGGTTCAATTCCAAATTAGATAATGTAATTCAAATAAAACTGCAACCAATAAACATTGAAAATTCACATAACGGTCAAGTCATCTAAAACATAATTGTGATCAATACTAAATCAATTTGAATATTACCAACCTTAACAACCCAACTCGAGGTAAACCAAAATAATTGAGAACATGGATGAATGATTCTATATATTTTCAACCACAACTTTAGGTTCACAATCAACTCTGAAAATTGAGCTATTGGAGTCATCAAAAGAAATAAATGGATTGGTTTCAATGGCACTAGGTATAGTTTCAATTCCATCATCACCGTCATCAAAAATATTTCTTGGAATTACTTCAACTATGACACCAAATTCAGGTCGAAGTTGGTCTTTTACATAAAAAACTTGTTTAGCCATTGATGCTAACACATATGGTTCTTCGGTAGCAATAGTGTGAGTCATATTAATTACTCGAAATCCACAATCATCAATAAATGTGCCTTGTCTCGTCATCGAATCAAACCAATGGAATTTCATCATTGTGACTCATCCATGAGAGTAATAATCCAATATTATTATTTTCTCAACGACTCCATAATAACCCACATTTTCAAATCACAGTCTACTATCTGATGCACTGGCATAACAATCTGTTGTGGTAGTAACCATAACACCATCATGTTGTGTTCTCATGTTCTTTGCTCATTCAGTGACAATAAATCTGTACCCATTGATAATAATTGATTTACAGTCACGAACCACGGTATTAGGACCAAAATCCAAAGCTCTTATTTCCTCAGTGACAAAGTCAGCAGAAAAACTCAATACCTACAATATAAATGACTATTAAACTTAATTAAATATTGATATAATTATTTTAAACAGTAATATTTTTACCTTCAATTTTAACCAAGCAGAAAAATCTTTGCTATGCAAAGTCTCTCTCCTTCTCAAAGATAAAGAATGATGATTTCTATTTATCATTGTTTTATGTTCCCTGTAGATAAAAAAATATGAATAGTTTAACAGATATATATATAAGATATACATATTCAATTTAGTTACCTGATATAGTCATCGAACAAATCACAGTTGAACAAAACTGTGCGATGTGCCATCTCCCGCTCTTCATGGCTGAATGTCTTAAATTTATATGATCCAAGAATTCCTCCTGTTTGAGGAAGTGATGGAAAACTAGGTTCAATTTTCTCATACTTTTCTTCTTCATTTCTCATTGTTCTGTTTATTCTTGCAGTAAGATCAGACAAATACATTGAGCAAAAATCCATACATTCTTGAGCCAAGTAACCGTTCACGATAGAACCTTCGGGATGATTCCTATTTCAGACATAAGACTTTAATGTGTACATATTTCTTTTAGTTGGATACATCCAATGAAAATAAACAGGTCCTCCGAGAAGTATTTCAGTGGGAATATGGACAGTCAGATGCAACATGCATGTGAAAAATGATGGAGGAAATATTTTCTCCAACTCACACAAAATTAATGGGGTATCTGTCAAAAAAAATCAAGAAAAACTTGGACAACTTCTTAGCACAAAGATCTCTAAACAAATGGAACAACTGAATAACATTCACCCTTAAATTATTGTACAAAAGATGACAGATTGCTATTGGAAGCAACTCATGTAGTAGAACGTGATAATCATGAGTCTTCAAAGATTTTAACTTCAACTCTCTTCTGTTGACCAGCTTAGATATGTTGCTTGAATAGCCATCAAGAACTCTAATAGTATCTAATACTTCCAAAAATTGTTTTTTTTTGTGTCATCACATAATAATCACATGGAAGTTTCCATTTATTTTCACTGATATGCACAGGATGCAATTCTAGTATGATGCCCCAATCCACCAAGTCACGCCGAGATCGTAAATCATCTTTTGTCTTCCCCTTGACATTTAGAAGAACTGAAAGCAACATTTCACATATATTCTTTTAAATATTAATTAAGTCTAAGCAATGACATAAAAAATTGGTTGACCAATAAGGAAAATCAAAAAAGATACTCCTCTTCCTCCAATTGTAACAGGTTTCAGTGGAAACATTCTTTCTCTTTCCAGATTTCATTTGACCCTTCACAAATGAAAAACTAAAATCTTTCAATTCATTAATCACATCAGTTCCAGACATACACTGATGTGGATCATCTGTCTCTATGGTATTATCAAATCTTCAACGATTCATTCTATATGGATGATCCTTTGGCAAGAATCGTCGATGTCCCATAAAACTGAAACTACAGTGATGTTTCAGTCTTCAGGATCATGTATTCTTTATACAAACTGGACATGACAATTTTCCCTTCGTGCTCCATCCAGACATCATTGCATAAGCCGGAAAATCATTGATCATCCACATAAGCGTAGCATGAATCTGAAATATGTCTTTCGAACATGCATCGTATGTGCACACACCCACACCCAAAGAAGTTTAAACTCTTTTATTAAAGGTTACATGTATACATCAATATCAATTTCGGGATCAGAAGGACCAAATATGAGTATACTCATGAAAGTGAAAGGTTTTTTCATACACAACCATGGGGGAAGATTATAAATGTGTATAAAAACTGGCCATGTGTTGTGTGAAGTAAGCATCTGCCCAAACAGATTAAAATCGTCGCATGAAAGACCCAGCCTCACATTACGCACATCAGCTGCAAAATCAGGATGTCGAGCATCAAATATCTACCATGAAAATCCATCTGCAGGATGAACCAACTCATCATTAGTCTTCTTTCTCTCGGTATCATGCCATCTCATTTTTATTGATATGTCATCAGACATAAAAAGATTCTGGAGTCTAGGGATCAATGGAAAGTGCCACATTACTTTCTGTGGAACGCAGGATGGTGTTCCATTATATTTTGACTTCCAGTGGGATGTGCCACATTTTATACAATCATTTCATTTAGCGGTTTCCTCCCAGAATAAACTTCAATCTTTCGGGCAAGCATGACTTTTGTTTCTTGAAAATCCAAGTTGCTCAACTAAATTCCATGCCATATAGCGGTTTGAGGGAATATCTATATCATCTGGAGGTAAATACTTTAAGAGGGTAAGAATGTAATTGATTGCTGTATTATAAATCCCATACATATTTTTCTCATGAAACAATTGGATTAAAAATTCCAGCTTTTTCATTTTATCACATTGTTGATATACTGGAGTCATGGCAGCATCATTCAATTTTTTCACCCTATAAATATCATCATTTTCACTAGATGCATCATCTGTCCTCATATCGAAGTCTTCTTGAGTTGAAATCCTTTATTTTTCATGATGACTAATAAATAGAAACCGATCATCTAACAAATTCTCCATTCTAGTCCTTTAATTTTGATCATCACCAATTTGAGATTTCATTTTCTCCCCATTGTGATACCACACAAAGTAGTTTTCTTGAAAACCGTATTTGGTTATGTGGTAGATGACTTCTTCACGGCTCAACCAAGGTCTACCAACACAATTGGAACATGGGCAGTGTATGCGACCACTATCTGAAGCATTGTGAAATGAAAAATCTATAAATATCTCCAAATTGTTTTGAAAATCTCTTGAGATCCAATCAGTTTCATACATACAACTTCTGTCTATTCTGTAAAAATAATTTATATAAGTCATTTTATCATAAAAAATTCAATAGGATTGAACTTTAATAGAAAATACATTTAAGTAAACGATAAAGGAAGAAGTTTCTAGTCGATGTAGTGAACTATTAAAATAATGTAAAGAACAAGTACTCATAAATTAAATTAAAATTTATTTATATTCATTTTCATTAGGTCTATAAGAGGCACATGCCTCAGGTCCCATTATGTGTTATAGGCATCCCAAATCATTCACTCATGTTCAATAACTCATTATTGTCACCTCTATGGCCATACCTTTCATTACCTAATTACTTCCCCAAGTCAAGCACACCCCATGGGTGAATAAATTTTAGGCTTCTACACTAATAGGTTATTCATGGCTTGTAAAAAGATTTAATTTCATAAAGTATAGACAAAAACATTTATTTTTAAATTTGAGATTAATAATAAAGTATGTCAATGACAACAACATTACTGAATTAAACTTGTGACTTATCTAACATTTTTATGGATGTTTACACATGCCAGCATGGCTAGTGAAAAGCACCCCACCCTCATAAAAGTGAGTATTGGCCAAGGACACATAATATACAACGTACAATGAGAACCATATTTAATTGACCCTAAAGTTATATTTGTAAGAACCCAGTTTTTTCTGCGAAAGACTTTGGAATATTTCTTGATGTTATTCCAGAGCAGCGCCTTCAGACGGCGTGCGATTCTGAGCCCCAGTGTGGTCGGAATTAAATTTTCAGTGCGTTCACACTGGAAATGCCAAATAAATGTGATAACTCTTAAACAGTGCTTCGGATCCTAAATTTGAGTGTATGGATGAGTCCGTAATGGTGTTTTTACCCTAGTAACGACATAAAACATGTCGGTGCGGGATGTTTGGACCCCTTGCTCGCTTTCAGAACGTTAAATAGATAAATTAATTAATTAATTAATTTTTTTAATGGTGAAACTCAAGTATCTATTAAACGGTGGCTCGGATTGGAAAACTGAGGGCATCGTTGAGTCCAGAACGTGTCGTTTACCCTAGCAGGGGTGTAAGTTTCGCGGGCGCAGACCGTCTGTGAAAAATGGCCCCAGGGGCGTTTTCATAATTTAGCGACTTCGGACGTTAAATTTTTATAACTTTTAAACGGGGCATCGGATTAAAATTCTGATATCGTCGTTGTGATTGGGAGGTGGTGTTTACCCTAGGCATGGCCTAAATTCGACTGTGTTTGGGGTTTCGGACGCAGATTTAAATTGGGATGAGTTTTAATTAATTAAGGGTTTAATTAATTTTTTTATCCTTATTTAATCCCTTCATCCCTTATCCTTCCCCATTTCCTCCCCCTGGAAAAACCACCTCCTCTCCCTCAAGCCCTTCTCCTCTCCTCCTCCTCTCCTCTCCAAGGTGTTGCGGGCGGCCGGCGGATCGTCGCAAAGCGACGGGCTACGCCCAAGAGGTAGGGTTTTGTTGTGTTTTCAATTCCTACATACCTATTTGAATTGCTTATTTTGCATCAAATCTCTGTTGAGCCTTTGAACAAATCCCATAAACGCATATTAGATTTTATATGGTTTCCGACGCATATTTCGAATCAAAATTCTGAGCTCCGAGTTGATCGCAGATGTCCGCCGAAGGTGAGCGAATTTTGGAATGTTTTTCCGGCCAAAAAAAACCAATGTCTCGGGGGGTTCTAGTCGGTGCCGGTCACAGGGGTCCTCCGGCCGAGCAGGGAGCGCAGCGGACGGCGGCGCAGGCGAGTAGCCGGGGCAGATGGCGTTGGGCGAGCACGACGGCAGGTGGCGGGCTCGGCGCAGGGCGCTCGGGTGCGGGCGTCGGGCGAGTGAGCGGCAGGGAGGAGCCGCGGGGAGCGGGGCTGCGGCGGCGGTCCGTTGGGGCTGCAGGCGAGTAGCCAGGGCGCAGGCGGTCGGCGACGGCTTCAGCTGGAGGACGGCGCCAGTCCGGTGGCCGGGGGCAAGGTGCCGACAAGGTGTGCGGCGAGGCGGTCGCGCGGGAGGAAGACCCGTGGGAGGCGGGTCTGGTCGGGAGAGACAACCGACGCGGTCAAAAAAAAAGAAATAAAGAAATAAAAATAAGGAAAAAAACATGTTATAATAATAATAATAATAATAATAATAATAATATTATTATTATTATTATTATTATTATTATTATTATTATTATTATTATTATTATAAAATGATTTATTTTTTTTATAAATCATAAACCGGGAGTCTGTTTCGCGAGCCGTCTTCGGCGGCGCGTGCCTCAGAATGAGAGGAATATTTTGAGATAGTTTCGGGAATTTTTAATTCCCAAAACGTGGGGCCTCAGAGGCGCGACGCGTCTTTAAGTGAATTTGACGTTTTCTGGGGAATCTTGTTTTGGACGGCGTGGTCGCGTCTGACGTCCGTTTTGAGCACCATCAGCGGCGTTGGGACCCTAGCGCCGGGGCGAAGCTTTACAGGGTGGTTTTGAGCGTTGAAGTTAGAGTTGAGGCGTGGGCCCCATGGCCCGTTTGTTGAGCTGCGAGCAGCGTTCTGAAACTTTTTCATCGGGCGTCCGTTCGGGGCGTCCGAGCAGCCGATGTTGGGTGTTTTTCCGAGGGCATCGCTTTGGCGCAATCTACCCGCGTTAATTTGGCACAATGGTGCGGGCCCCGCGAGGGCCGTTTCGGGAGTTGACGGTGATTTCCAGCTTTATCACCGGGTGTCCGTTTTGGACAAGTGATTAGTCGAACTTGTGTAGTTTTTCGAGAGGATCACAATGGTGCAATCCGTCCGTTGAGTTTCAGGACCGGGATGCGGGTCCCACGTAGCACCGCTCGTGTGCGGTGCGCCGGAACACACTTTTTCTCCGGACATCCGTTGAACTCATGTGAGTAGTGCTTTTGACGTGTTTTCCCAAGGGGATTGCAATGGTACGATGCGCCCGACTGTTTTCGAGGCCGGGACTCGGGATCACGGGACGTCGTTCGGGCGTGAGGCGGTGTTGGCGACTTTTCTGTCGGATACCCGTTTGAGGCGAGTAAGTAGTCTATCTCGCGTGTTTTTTCATGAGGATTACAACGGTGCGATCCGTTTGGTTGTGCGGAGCCTCTCGCACAATCTTATCAAATGTGGAAATATGAAAGGTGCTCTGATGGCGGTTCTTCTTGCCGTGTTTGCAGAGAACCCTTGGAGTGTGATCACGTGCACTCCCGTGTAAGTGAAGAGATGTGGTGGGTCGTGCCCCAGTCGTTGAGGCGAAAAGTTGGATATGTTACGTCATGCCTTCGCGTTGACGTTGGGTGTCGGGTGCACGATAGCCCTAGGGCTGAAAGTGAGTTATACTCTGTGAGTATACGGGAGCGCTTGGTGGTACATGTGGTTTGTACCTGAGACATTTGTGTGCTTGGTTGGGGTTAACTTGGGGCCACACGTCGTGTGGGCCCCAAGTGCGTGTCGAGATCTTCTTTGTGTACTTTGACCTCTCGCGACGTAGAGGGTCCCTCTATGCTCGTTTGTTTGACCAGCAGGGTTGAGAGGTCTCCCCCTAGTTTTGTTCTCGATGGATCAGCCGGTAGCGGTGCTAGTGACACCCAGTGATAGAACAGGCATTGAACCTCTATTGGGTGAGTTGTTCTGGAGTTGAGTGGTTGTGTGGTACCCACTCAGTGCTCGGTTGGCCAGTGTTGTACCATCCAGTAGAGATGGCCAGAGCAGTTCTGAGTTTTACCCTCCAGTGGGGTTGGGCAGTGGGTTACTCATCGACTTCTCAAGGTTTACCCTCTAGCAGAGACTAGGCAGTGGGTCACCCGATGACTCTTGAGGGTCTACCCTCCAGCAGGGTTGGGTAGTGGGTCGCTCGTCGTCTTGTTTCAGGTATACCCTCTAGCAGGGCTGGGCAGTGGGTCGCCTGTCAACTTGTTCAGGGTTTACCCTCTAGCAGAGACTAGGCAGTGGGTCACCCGACGACTCTTGAGGGTCTACCCTCCAGCAGGGTTGGGTAGTGGGTTTCCCATCATCTTGTTCCGAGTTTACCCTCCAGTAGGGTTGGGCAGTGGGTCACCCATCGACTTCTTCCAGGTCTACCCTCTAACAAGGCTGGGCAGTGGGTCACCTGATGGTTTATTCTAGGTCTACCCTCTAGCAGGGCTGGGCAGTGGGTCACCTGATGATGTGTTAGGGTTTACCCTCCAGCAGGGCTGGGCAGTGGTTCACCCGATATCATATTATGAATTATCCTCCAGCAGGGCTGGGCAGTGGGACACCCGTTGACATTCTAGACTCAGACCTATCTACTAGGCTAGTCTGTGGCTTTCCTCCGTGATCACCGAAGCGGGACCCTTGGTTTTACAGGTTAGTGATGGAACGACTTTGACTTTGAGGAGACCTCTCGACTGCGAGGCAGTGACATGGTGTGGTTTGACGTTCCCCTAGAACTCTCAAGTGTGAGGGGCACTTTATCCACCGAGATGCGTCCTTGAGACGTGACTTAAAACCGTGCGGGCGAGTCAGTGCCGCCCAAAGCGGATAGTGTCAAGGTGCGGTGATTTGAGCCCCTTGACTTGTAGTTCAAGGTAGACGTGTGGGATGTTGGTCATCGATGGTGTTACCTCTAGGACTATTGGAGACTCACTTTCTTGGGTTGAGCTACGGGATAGAGATCCCCTTACGATCTTTTTCAGGCTTCTTATTGAGCATATGTATTTGTATATACCTTGTTCCGGTACCCACTTCTTGGGTTTTGTTACTCTCCTTCCAGGAGAGGCGAAGACGCACGGGTTATGCCACATGCTTTCCGTATCTAGCTTCTCGTGGTTGGGTGAGTCTACTCTCCTGCTATAGGTAGTGAAGACTCGACGAGAAGTTCATCTTCTCACTGTATCCAACTCCTTGTGTTTGGATGAGTCTACCTCCTTTCTCTTGTTGGGTTGAGCTGGACTCTCTACTGTACTCTTCACTTCACTCCATGTTGTACTCCTTTACTTTCCCTATTCGATCTACTGCTCACCCTTCGGTACCTCCTTTGTTGCTCCCTCGATCCTTCGGGGTATCCTACTGAGTATTTTTATACTCACCCATGTTTGGGCTTTGCACGCACTTGGTGTGCCCTTACAGACAACGGACAGGTTAGTCGTGACGTTAGAGGAACTTATGAGCCAGGAGCTTGGACCACGTGCGGTGGTCATAGTCGGGTTCCAGGTGGGAGACCCGTCAGTTGTTTCTTCTTGTTTACCTGTTGTCGGGTTGTGGCACCTTTTCTGGTTGAGCGCGTGTTTTTTCCCTTTTCCTTTCATCCTTTACTTGTACTATTTAGAGGTCGATGCACATTTGTGGTATATAGATAGAAGTTTCCCTTTACTTTTCTTTTTACTTTGCACTTTTTCATTGAGTTTTCTGCATGTGTGTGTGTACAGGTGCTTAGGAAAATGCCTCCCCGAGTTGATGTGCCTTCGGCGCTGGTTGCCAGCCCCTGGCCTGTGGAGGCGGGCTTGGGGTAGTTGCGGCTCGAGCCCGGGTAGGTTCGGGTCGTGACAAAGTGGTATCAGAGGTGGTTTGTTCCTTGGGACGTTGTACGGATGTCCCTAAAAGAGGAATTGGTTGGGATTTATGGAAACAGTGTTAACGTGTCTCGAGAGAGGCTCTCAGGCCAGGGAGTCCAGTGATGTTGTGGTGGCCGACGTATCCATTCACCAGGACCTTGATGACCCGCTTGTCGACTCAGCATGCTGAGACACTTTTTTCAAGGAAAATTTTTTTGTGCATCACATAGGATTGAGTCTTTGACTGTCCTTCTTGAGTCAGCTCCTCATCGTTGTTATCGGTATATACATATATGCTCATCTGACTGCGGCACTCCTTAATAATATTCAGGATGTCTCCGCGAAGATAGCTATCCAAGATACCAACTTTGGTTCGTGACGACGACATTGTGAGCTACGTGGCCTCAGTCCAGGACCCATCATGCGATCCCCTTTCTCCGGGTGGGTCTGTAGTAGCACCCCCACCTGTTGAGTAGCAGACAGCTTCAGCAGAGCAGGCTGATCTTGAGCGCAGGTTGAGCTCGCTCTGTGAGTTCCAGCGGCAGGGACCGTTGAGGTTCAGTGGTGAGCTAGACCCTCAGGCAGTAGAGGGTTGGCTAGAGATAGTGGTTCGCCTTTTCAGGCTTGTGTAGACACCGGTAGATCTTATGGTGGCTTTGGCATCCGACCTTTTTCATGGAGCAGCTCGGCGTTGGTGGAGTCTGGTGACTCGGTTTCTTGACGAGTCATCGCTTTCGTGGGGTGAATTTCTGTTGTCATTTCGTGAGAATTTTTCCCCTCCTGCTTGCGCTCCATTAGGATTCAGGAGCTCCTGCAGTTTCAGCAGGGAGGGTTGACGGTGGCCGAGTAATCCAACTAGTTTTGCAGACCGTGCATGCTTTTACCCAGAATTGGTCCATGACGATAACATCCAAGCGCGGAAGTTTGAGCAGGGCCTCATCCGAGGGTGCCCTTTTGTGAGTGGGATTCGGGTTGTCGTCGTACACCATAGTGGCGCCGGAGGGTACCAAGACAGTTCAGGGAGTAGCGGTGTTATGCTTGTGATGGGCAAGATCACTTGGCATGAGACTGCCTGACCCGAGTTGCTGAGAGCTTCGGGCAGGCGGCAGGCACACCACCACGGCAGAGGCAGCGCCGTGATCAGAGTAGTTCCTAGAGAGGTGGTGCTAGCAGAAGAGCGGGAGGAACTGGAGGTGGGGGACTACCTTACGAGGTCTTCCCATCACCACTAGGTGGTCCACGTCAGGCCCCGGGAGCTGACAGTTGGGACCGCAGACAACCGCGATCTTTAGATGTCTACGATCCTAGAGAGCAGGAGGTGGTAAGAGGCACGCTCTACAGCTCTTCTACCTTTTTGCAGTGGAATTGTTAGACTTTGCATGTGGAATGCTTTCCTCCCTGCTCCTTGTTTGAGGTGTTACCAGGGTGATGCAGGGCATCGGGTGTAACCCTGTGTTGGTAAGGAAAAAGGTGTGGGACCTTTTTCTTTAGTCGATGGTGATGACTCAATCGCTCTCCGAGCGTGTGAGAGAGTCTTGGTTGAGAGACATCGACTGTGAAATCTTGCGTGACCAGATATCCTTGGGTGTTTTACCATATGGATATTCTGAAGGAGGGAATCACCGGGCCTTGTTCCAGGTGCAGGTGGTGATTCCAGTTGCGGCATGCGATGTAGGGGTTCGGTTGAGGAGGTGAGTTACCCCCGAGGGACTTTGGGTCGTTTGAGACCATGCAAAGGGATGGAGAGGTTGTCTACCACCTTTCCCTAACCCCAAAGTCTAGAGTGGGTGCACGACATCGGCAAGGGCCGACCTGGCATGAACAAATCAATCCTTTAGTCTGTGTGCGGTGGCGTAAAGCTGTGTGAGAGTCCTTCTGGGTATGGAAGAGCGGGTGTGGGCTTAGTACCCTGAGTTGTTCCTTGGTTTTGCTTTTCGGGGATGAAAATATTGAAGGAGGGAATGATGTAAGAACCCAGTTTTTGCTACGAAAGACTTTGTAATATTTCTTGATGTTATTCCAGAGCAGCGCCTTCAGACGGCGTGCGATTCCGAGCCCCGGTGTGGCCGGAATTAAATTTTCAGTGCGTTCACACTAGAAACGCCAAATAAATGTGATCACTCATAAACGGTGCTTTGGATCCTAAATCTGAGTGTAAGGATGGGTCTGGAATGGTGTTTTTACCCTAGTAACGACATAAAACATGTCATCGCGGGATGTTTGACCCCTCGCTCGCTTTCGGAACGTTAAACGGATAAATAAATTAATTCATTCATTCATTTAATGGTGAAACTCAAGTATCTCTTAAACGGTGGCTCAGATTGTAAAATCGAGGGCACTGTTGAGTCTGGAACGTGCCTTTTACCCTATTAGGGGTGTAAGTTTCGCGGGCGCGGGCCATCTGTGAAAAATGGCCCCAAGGGCGTTTTCGTAATTTAGTGGCTTCGGACGTTAAATTTTTATAACTTTTAAACGGGGCCTCGGATTAAAATTACGAGACCGCGGTTGTGCTCGGGAGGTGGTGTTTACCCTAGGCATGGCCTAAATTTGACTGTGTTTGGGGTTTCGGACGCGGATTTAAATTGGAATGAGTTTTAATTAATTAAGGGTTTAATTAATTTTTTTATCCTTATTTAATCCCTTCATACCTTATCGTTCCCCATTTCCTCCCCCTGACAGAACCACCTCCTCTCCCTCAAGACCTTCTCCTCTCCTCCTCCTCTCCTCTCCAAGGTGTTGCGGGCGGCCGGCGGATCGTCGCGAAGCGACGGGCTACGCCCAAGAGGTAGGGTTTTGTTGCGTTTTCAATTCCTACATTCCTATTTGAAATGCTTATTTTGCGTCAAATCTCTGTTGATCCTTCAAAAAAATCCCATAAAACGCTTATTATATTTTATATGGTTTCCGGCGCATATTTCGGATCGAAATTCTGAGCTCTGAGTTGATCGCAAATGTCCGCCGAAGGTGAGCGGATTTTGGAATGTTTTTTCGGCCAAAAAAAACCAGTGTTTCGGGGGGGGTTCTGGTCGGTGCCGGTCACAGGGGTCCTCCGGGC
The DNA here is from genome assembly GCA_963277665.1 of Viscum album. Classification (NCBI taxonomy): domain Eukaryota; kingdom Viridiplantae; phylum Streptophyta; class Magnoliopsida; order Santalales; family Viscaceae; genus Viscum; species Viscum album. Next base: position 1,524,832,208 of record OY728133.1, on the reverse strand, counting down.
GAGCAGGGAGCACGGCGGACGGCGACACAGGCGAGTGGTCGGGGCAGAGGGCGTCGGGCGAGCGCGGCGGTAGGCGACGGGCTCGGCGCAGGGCGCTCGGCTGCGGGCGTCGGGCTAGCGAGCGGCAGGGAGGAGCCGCGGGGAGCAGGGCTGCGGCGGTGGTCCAATGGGGTTGCAGGTGAGCGGCCAGGGCATAAGCGGTCAGTGACGGCTTCAGCTGGAGGACAGCACCAATCCGGTGGCCGGGGGCGAGGCGCCGGCGAGGTGTGCGGCGAGGCGGTCGCACAGGAGGAAGACCCGCGGGAGGAGGGTCTGGTCGGGAGAGATGACCGACGCAGTCAAAAAAAAGAAATAAATAAATAAAAATAAGGAAAAAAACAGGTTATAATATTATTATTTTTATTATTATTATTATTATTATTATTATTATTATTATTATTATTATTATAAAATTATTTATTTTTTTATAAATCATAAATCGGGAGTCTGTTTCGCAAGCCGTCTTCGGCGGCGTGTGCCTCAGAATAAGAGAAATATTTTGAGATAGTTTCGGGAATTTTTAATTCCCGAAACGTGGGGCCTCAGAGGCGCAACGCGTCTTTAAGTGAATTTGATGTTTTCTAGGGAATCTTGTTTTGGACAGCGCAGTCGCGTCCGACGTCCGTTTTGAGCGTCGTCAGCAGCGTTGGGACCCTGGCGTCGGGGCGAAGCTTTCCAGGGTGGTTTTGAGCGTTGAAGTCGGAGTTGAGGCGTGGGCCCCACAACCCGTCAGTTGAGCTGTGAGCAGCGTTCTGAAACTTTTTCATCGGGCGTCCGTTCGGGGCGTGCGAGTAGCCGATGTTGGGTGTTTTTCTGAGGGCATCGCTTTGGAGCAATCTGCTCGCATTAATTCGGCACGATGGTGCGAGCCCCGCGAGGGCCGTTTCGGGAGTTGACGGTGATTTCCAACTTTATCACCAGGTGTCCGTTTTGGACAAGTGATTAGTCGAACTTGTGTACTTTTTCAAGAGGATCACAATGGTTTGATCCGTTCGTTGAGTTTCGGGACCAGGATGCGGGTCCCACGTAGCACCGCTCGTGTGCGGTGCGTCGGAATGCACTTTTTCTCCGGACATCCGTTGCAATCATGTGAGTAGTCCTTTTGACGTGTTTTACCGAGGGGATCGCAATGGTGCGATGCGCCCGACTGTTTTTGGGGCCGGGGCTCGGGATCACGGGACGTCGTTTGGGCGTGAGGCGGTGTTGGCGACTTTTCCGTTGGATACCCGTTTGAGGCGAGTAAGTAGTCTATATCACGTGTTTTTCCGTGAGGATTACAAAGGTGCGTTCTATTTGGTTGTGCGGAGCCTCTCGCACAATCTTATCAAATGTGGAAATGTGAAAGGCGCTCTGATGGCGGTTCTTCTCACCGTGTTTGTAGAGAACCCTTGGTGTGTGATCGCGTGCACTCCCGTGTGAGTGAAGAGATGTGGTGGGTTGTGCCCCAGTCGTTGAGGCGGCAAGTTGGAGATGTTACGTCACGCCTTCGTATTGACGTTGGGTGTCGGGTGCACGATAGCCCTTGGGCTGAAAGTGAGGTATACTCTGGGAGTATACGGGAGCGCTTGGAGGTACGTGTGGTTTGTACCTGAGATGTTTGTGCGCTTGGTTGGGGTTAACTTGGGGCCACACATCGTGTGGGCCCCAGGTGCGTGCCGAGATTCGCTTTGCATACTTTGACCTCTCATGACGTAGAGGGTCCCTCTGTTCTTGTTTTTTTGACCAGCAGGGTTGAGAGGTCTCCCCATGGTTTCGTTCTAGATGGATCGGCCGGTAGCGGTGCTAGTGACACCCAGTGATGGAACAGACGCTGAACCTCTATTGGGTGAGTTGTTCTGGAGTTGAGTGGTTGCGCGGTACCCACTTAGTGCTCGATTGTCCAGTGTTGTACCATCCAGTAGAGATGTATAGAGTAGTTCTGAGTTTTACCCTCCAACGGGGCTGGGCAGTGGGTTACTCATCGACTTCTCAGGGTTTACCCTCTAGCAGAGACTACGCAGTGGGTCACCCGACGACTCTTGAGGGTCTACCCTCCAGCAGGGCTGGGCAGTGGGTTGCCCATCGTCTTGTTTCAGGTCTACCCTCCAGCAGGGTTAGGCAGTGGGTCACTTATCGACTTGTTCAGGGTTTACCCTCTAGCAGAGACTAGGCAGTGGGTCACCCGACGACTCTTGAGGGTCTACCCTCCAGCAGGGCTGGGTAGTGGGTTGCCTGTCATCTTGTTCCGGGTTTACCCTCTAGCAGGTCTGGGCAGTGGGTCACCCATCGACTTCTTCCAGGTCTACCCTCCAGCAAGGCTGGGCAGTGGGCCGCCTGACGGTTTATTCCAAGTCTACCCTCCAGCAGGGCTGGGTAGTGGGTCACCCGATATCATATTATGAATTACCCTCCAGCAGGGCTGGGCAGTGGGACACCCGTTGACATTCCAGACTCAGACCTATCTACTAGGCTAGTATGTGGCTTTCCTCTGTGATCACCGGAGCGGGACCCTTGGTTGTACGGGTCAGTGATGGAACGACTTTGACTTTGAGGAGACCTCTCAACTACGGGGTAGTGACATGGTGTGGTTTGACGTTCCCCCAGAACTCTCAAGTGCGAGGGGCACTTTCCCCACTGAGACGCGTCCTTAAGATGTGACTTAAAACCATGCGGGCGAGTCAGTGCCACCCAAAGCGGATAGTGTCGAGGTACGGTGATTTGAGCCCCTTGACTTTTAGTTTGAGGCAGACGTGTGGGATGCTGGGCATCGATGGTGTTACCTCTAGGACTGTTGGTGACTCACTTTCTTGGGATGAGTTACGGGATGGAGATCCCCTTACGGTCTTGTTCGGGCTTCTTATTGAGCATATGTATTTGTATATACCTTGTTCCGGTACCCACTTCTTGGGTTTGGTTACTCTCCTTCCAGGAGAGGCGAAGACGCGCGAGGTGTGCCACGTGCTTTCCGTGTCTAGCTTCTCGTGGTTGGGCAAGTCTAATCTCCTGCTATACGTAGCGAAGACTCGACGAGAAGTTCATCTTCTCACTGTATCCAGCTCCTTGTGTTTGGATGAGTCTACCTCCTTTCTCTTGTTGGGTTGAGCTGGACTCTCTACTGTACTCTTCACTGCACTCCATGTTGTACTCCTTTACTTTCGTTGTTCGATCTACTGCTCACCCTTCGGTACCTCCTTTGTTGCTCCCTCGAGCCTTCAGGGTATCCTACTGAGTATTTTTATACTCACCCCTACTTGGGATTTTCCCACACTTGGTGTGCCCTTGCAGACGACGGATAGGTTGGTCGTGACGTCAGAGGAGCTTAGGAGCCGGGAGCTTGGACCGCGTGCGGTGGTCATAGCCGGGTTCCAGGTGGGAGACCCGTCAGCTGTTTCTTCTTCTTTACCTATTGCCGAGTTGTGGCACCTTTTCTAGTTGGGAACATGTTTTTCCCCTTTTCCTTTTAGCCTTTACTTGTACTGTTTAGAGGTCGATGCACATTTGTGGTATATAGATAGCCGTTTCCCTTTACTTTTCTTTTTACTCTGCACTTTTTCATTGATTGTGTTGCATGTGTGTGTGTACAGGTGCTTAGGCAAAGGACTCCCCGATTTGTTGTGCCTTCGGCGCTGGTCGCCAGCCCCTGGCCTATGGAGGTGGGCTTGGGGTAGTTGCGGCTCGAGCCCGGGTAGGGTCGGGTCGTGACAATATTAGTACAGTCATCTTGGGGGAAATGGAATACATGATCCTGGTTAACTGATGAATTCAAAAGCTTGTATTCCATATGTTGGACACTATCTAAGGTAAGAAATCATGTGAGGATGGGTTTACATCATTCAATTTCTTACATGCTAGTGAGAATGAAGGCTTGAATTAATGACTTGAGTTCAGTGATTAAATTAGGGTAGAGGTTGCATAGGCTGTGTAAACAGAATGATTAAATAAGGGTAGAGGTTGCATACACTGTGCATGGTGGGGGAGTCTCAGCCGATTTAGAAACTAAAATAAATTCACATCATAGGTATCAATAAGAAACATCAGCATCAAAAGAAACTCCAAATAAAAAGGGACTAAAAACATCAAACATTTCAAGAATTCACTACTATGCATGGATTATCCACATGTTTAGCAGTAATTATATGTCTTAATCATGAACCCCCTCTACAGCTCCCAGTTTTCACCAATAAACATAAGGTAAATATCTCAAAATATCTTTAAAACAACTCATTAATAGGCTCAGAACATAAATATAATCTTGAACCAACCATGGAATCTCTTTCACAATACATTCGCACACACTAGTTATCTCATGTGTTACTAAATACCAAACATAGCCACATAACAAGTGTACTATAACAAATTACATTACAAAAGCCTTATTAAAAAAATTCTCAGTTTAATAAAACACTTTCCTCAAGATTAAATCATTTCTGAAATATCTTTCGAAATCCATTTCAATTCAATGAGAATAGGGTTAAATAATATTTCACAAGGAATTTTAAGTAAAACATTCATAGAAACTTTGCTAAAAATTAATAAACATATATAAATAAATTCCCAAGTAACAATTAATTACAAGATGAAGAAAAATCATAAAAACACATACTTAGAAAATCTGGACTTCAACCGCAATGAATTTGAGATGTTTCTTCTTCGATGGAGGTTTAAGGATTTAATTAATTAAATGGATTGGAATGGAGAAAATCTAGATTAAATCAAAACACAAAAAAAATGATATACACATCAAAATCAAAACTTAAAACTAAAATATTAGATGAATAATAATAAAAACAAGGTATCACTTAAATATTTTATGTGTATAAAGAAGAAAATACCTGATTTGAGATGATTCAGATGTAGTTTCAGCGGTTCGGATGGGGGAAGTCGTGAGAGGAGCGCTGCACAATTAGGGTTTTGTCTCACGAATGGGGGAGAGGAGCGGCCTAGTGGATTTGGGGTAAAATTTTACCAACGGTTTTTAAAAACCGTTGGTAAAGGGGTGTCCAAGGTACCCTTTCCTAATAGTTCACTAGAACTGTTGGTAAAGGGGCACCCTTTCCCAATGGTTCACTAGAACCGTTGGGAAAGGGTGGGTTGAACACCCCTTTACCAAAGATTTTAGGAAACCATTGGCAAAGGGTACCCCTTTACCAATGGTTCACTAAAACCATTGGGAAAGGGTACCTTGGAAAACCCTTTACCAACGGTTCACTAGAACCGTTGGTAAAGGGTGTCTAGAAGCGTGGGGAAAACCTCCCATTCTAGTAGTGATCAAATTTAGGTGATTACCCATTATGTTTTTGATCTAGTATGGACTATGACCTTTTAGATACATTTTGGATGTGAAGCATTAGTATCATAATGATTATATATTATTTTTTACCTTTTTCTCAAGGAGAATTATAATGGAGGGTTATGCTCTACATATTTTGGCAGCACTAATAACATGTTTGAAGTCGCTCATGCTCGTGATAGATTAGACTTTGAGGTTGCAACTGAGATAATGGTGATAGGGAAATGCATCAATAATGTATATATTCATCATAAAAATGTGAATTACTACTACTTATTTAGTTAATTTTCATAGATATAATGCTTGAATATGAACAATAAATGATGTTATGGTTGAAGGCTTTTTGTTCTTAAAATCATGCACTCTAGAATTGGCTCACATCTATGGTGAGAGTTTCTTATCACCGCAGATGTGATCCAATTCAAGATCACCTTATTTTGAGAATAATAAGAAATGGTTTGATGTGTAGGAATAAACCACACCTTAATCTAATACATAGTGTGTCCGTTATGACTCAAAGTATATATTTTTAGTTTAAAATTGACACTTTAGTTCAAAACACACATCACATACTCAAAACTAAGCAAACACATTTAGATTATTTTGAAACTTTATGAAAACAATCCATAATTCATTTTTGATGTGTAAAAATCATCCACACCTCAATCTTATATATGGTGTACCCGGTATGACTCAAAGTGTGTGTGTGTTTAGTTTAAAATTGACATTTTAGTTCAAAATACACATCACATATTAAAAATCAAGAAAAATCATTCAAATTATTTTGATACTTTAGGATAACAATCCATAATTTATTTTTGATGTGTAAGAAACAATTGTATCTCAATCTGATACACAGTGTGACTGGTATGACTCAAAGTGTATGTTTTTATTTAAAATTTACATTTTAGTTCAAAACACACTTGAAATACTCCAGACTGAGAAAACATATTCAAATTGTTTTGATACTTTAGGAAAATGATCCATAATTCATTTTTGGTCTGTAGGAATTATCTGCACCTCAATATGATACATTATGTGACCGATATAACTTGAAATGTGTGTTTTTAGTTTAAAATTAACATTTTAGTTCAAAACACACGTTACATACTCAAATATGAGAAAACACATTCATATTTTATAAGTCCACGACCTTAAACCTTACTTAATCTTGAGTTATTACAAGATTACACCTTGAGGATCTTTTCAGGTTTAGAGTTTTAGAGAATTAGATCATAAAACATGCATTACATTCCACATTTAAACAAAGTGGTTATATAAAAGATAGTATTCATTTTTCCCATAAATGGAAACATATTTAAAATAAATCATGGATTCTTTCTTGACACTTCCTTGACACTATCATCATATCATGTACCTTTCCCTTGACCTATGAAAAACATTTCAAAAACTTGGGATGAGCATAAAAAGCTCAGTAAGGGTTATAAAAATATGGAAAGGAAACATGAGTTCATATATACATAAGAATGAAATCATACTTTACCCATAAAACATAGTCACTTTAACATACCTCATCAAATCATGAATAAATCATAGAAATCATAATACATAAAGGTAACTTGAGGCATTCATAACATTCTTATGTAGGGAGTAACCCTCTTGGTTACGTTTGGAATACTCATCATAGTATATTTCCTAAATCTCTTCAAAGAAACCTTAACGTTTCACTCCTTCACATTACCCAATGCATTGGAGAGCTATATCGGGCTCACCCGCCCTTAGTTTATCATAGAACCACCCGTCTTCATAATAATTCCCAAGAACCATAACATGATCTTATCACATAAAACATACATAAAGGAAACATAACATTTCCACATTTCAATTACAAGATATCAATAAAACACATTGATATAAAAACATTATGAAAACCATTTTCAATACCAAAATAAAAAAAAAGTAAAACATGGTATTTTTTTTCATTTAAAAAAAGGTATGGCTTGTAGAGGAAGCCGAAAATCAAATAATGGTCACGCCGGCGGAGAAGTCATTGTCGCCGCATACGTACGACAAAAACATTCCCTTTTGTCATTTAGTAAAACGATTCATATAAAAAATATTCCTTTTGGATAAATGTAAAAGTCAAAGGGGTTTATACACCGTATAAAAGAAGGTTGTGTATAAAACAAAATATGTCTCAATGAATGGAGATTGAGACGAAGTCCCATACCTCGGGTCCGACTTGACTCGGTCGTTCTTTAATCTCCTGAATAATAAACTTGAGTTAATTTCTACTTGTTTAAGAACCTTTTTCAAGTTCATTATTCCCTTTATATCACTTATTTCCATGTCATGAACACTATGTAATTATTTAAGTTAATAACGGTCGTTTTAACGATCATTGGTACTTGAGTCAAAAATAAACCCTTTATAATTACAAGTTGTTCATGTATCCATTATATCCAGAATGGTATTCATGATTTAGATATCATATCTATCATATGTATCCAGTACATGCATGCATTTATAATATTACATAACATTTAGAGGTAAGAAATGAAATGCACCGTTCATGGAGACAGTAAGTCGTACGTACGCATGAACGCTACTTTCATTTCTATTTTGTATTTTATGGAATTAAAACATAATGATACATAATAGTATTTTAATTCTAGTATGGTATCATATATAATATCATTAAATATATCCTTTATATGTACCACATATGGTATTAACGAATCAAATCACTTTGAGGGGGCGGTAGTCCGCACTTCCTAAAATAAATATATCGCGTTTACTCATAATGGTAACCATAAAGATATGCCATAAATGAAAAATACAGAAGCTTAAGTAAAACATAAACATACTATATATAATATATAAATATAGTGACATCTTAATGTCCACCTTTTAAGGTGATATATGAGTGTTGAACAATCATCGTTTCGTGAGGCAGAAATTCGTCATCCACGGAAACAGTATGTTCTTTAACCATTAGATGTAGGTGTGTGTAAGTGTAGCTAGAATACTTATTATAAAAACATCCTATTATATTGAAGATACTGTATTTGTTACAAAAGAAATGAATAAAAAGATTTTAGGGGGTTGGAGAAGCAAAATAAAACAAAAGGACTCAAGTGAAGACATTACCTTAAAATCGGGTAACTCCCTTTGGTTTGAGCTCAAAGGCTTTCTTGGGAAGACTTATGCCCAAAGTGAGGCTTCAAGGAGTAAGAGAGGGATGTGTAGAGACAAAATGGGCAGGGTTTGGCCGAGCCAAAGGCTTTGGAAGTGTGGGTAAGGAGGTAGAGGTGGGGGCCTTTTATAGGAGGAGAGGAGGGGCACTCTTGGAAAGTAAAGAAATGTTACTTTATTTTAAAATGCGTTTCAGATTCAAAAGGTCCCACATTGATATAATTCTAGGTTAAGGTGATAAGGGTTCTAAATCCACCCATAAAATAGGTTTTGGACATGTGTAGGTCATAGATTTTACATTATCTTTTCATTTTATTTAAATCCTTTATTAATGAGGTAATCGTTGCATCATCATGATGTCGTAAATAATTTAATTTATTTAATGTCTAAAAATTATAAAAAAAATATCATGATGTATAATATCTTTTTATATTTCTAATGAATATTTATAGTCAAAATTATGACTTGTATAACCCCATTTAAAAATTGTTTTAGTAAAACAACTCATGTTTGTGTCATTTTAATTTTAACATTAAATAAAAAGATATTAATGTCATTTTCCTACCAAAGTGGATCCATGGGGTCCCCAAGTTGACCCATGGCTTGTATTGGTTGTCCATGACACATCCAATAAGGGTAGGACATGTTTCTAGGTATTTTCATTTTATTATAATATCATTTTTGCCTTAAATTGCACTAATTACCTCTAATCGCGATTAAAAACATAAAAGTTACTATTCGCCAAAAAATTATTTTAATATCATTGAACCACATTTTACTTCTTAATGACAACCATGTATGTCAGATTTTTGAAAATCAAATCACAGAAGTGGCAAAGTTTCATTTAAACGAAAAATCAGTTTCTTTAACTACCACTTAGTGGTTTCACTATTCATCAAAAATTGAAGTTTTTCAGAAAAATACCAAAACTTCACCCTAAGATATATTTGATATTCCGAATTCAAAAATGATTTCTATTTTAAAAAATTCAAATCATATAAGTTACATTAATTAATTTAATAATTAATTCCCGCTGTCATGACAAATAGCGTGTTTTTATGAAACAATAAGTATCAAAAGATTGACACCAGTTTAAGTCCAATTTCAAAGTGAAATTGATTCCAATGACCACCATTGGATTAAATGGTAAAAATATATTCTAATTTCACTTCAAAACCAATTCAAAAGATAATCTAATCATATAAATAAATTATATTAAAAAGAGGTTTTGAATTAAAATACAACATTTTTCACTATTCATTTAAAAATGAACTTTATCGGAAAAATACCAAAAATTAACACAAAGTAAATTTTGATGTCCCAATCATAAATAATAAGTTTATTTTAACAAACATAGCTTATAAAATTTTCAAAATATAGATTTAAAAATGGTTTGCCATCAAAAGGCAGTAAAACAATCTTTTAAAAATATTAATGTATTTCATGCTTAAGATTGGATTTATTCTCATTTTAAGCCTATAAAACACTATATAATTCACTAATAGACATAGATAAAAATATCTATTATTCATTACTTACTTGGGATGTTACATATTGTTTTTATACTTTAATAAAATGATTAATAAGTCATTTTTGATATGTAGGAATTGATTGCACATCAATCTAACACATGATGTGTCCAGTATGACTCAAAGTGTGTGTTTTCAATATAGAAGTTTCATTTAAGTTTAAAACACATGTCACATATCCAAAACCAAGAAAATTATATTATATTATTTTCAAACTTTAGGAAAAAAATCCATAATTCATTTTTGACATGTATGAATCAACCTCACATCAATCTGACACATGATGTGGTTAGTATGACTCAAAGTACATGTTTTCAATATAAAAGTGTCATTTTAGTTTAAAACATGTCACGTATCCAAAATTGAGTAAACGAGCTTGTATTGTTTTTAAACTTTAGAAAAATGATCCATAATTAATTTTTTATTTATAGGAATTTATTTTATATCAATCTGACAGACTATGTAGAAGGTATGACTCAAAGTGCATGTTTTCAATATAAAAGTGAAATTTTAGTTTAAAATGTGTCACATAGAAAAAACTGAGTAAATGATATTGGATTGTTTCCAAACATTATAATAACGATCCATAATTTATTTTTTAAATTTTTTAATTGACCGCACATCAATCCAATGTATAATGTGATAATTATGACTCAAAGTATGTGTTTTTAATATAAAAGTGTCATTTTAGTTTAAAACATACATCACATAGCTAAAACCAATAAAATGAGCTTAGATTATTTTTAAAATTTAGTAAATTGATCCATAATTCATTTTTGACATGTAAAAATCAGTCACACATCAATCTGATACACAATGTGGTTGGTATGACTCAAAGTGTGTTTTTTAATATAAAATTGTCATTTAGTTTAAAACGTGCATCACGTATACAAAACTAAGAAAACAAGCTCATATTTTTTTCAAACTTTAGGAAAATGATCTATGATTCATTTTTTGACATGTATTAATACATCACACATCAATCTGATGCATGATGTGGCTGGTATGACTCAAAGTATAGGTTTTCAATAGAAAAGTTTCATTTTAGTTTAAAATGAGTGTCAATAGACAAAAATGAGAAAATGAGATAAAATTGTTTTCAAACTTTAATAAAAAACTTCATAATTCATTTGTCATGTGTAGGAATCAAATTCTTGTCAATCTAACACATGATGTGTTACTCGAAGTTCGTGTTTTCAATATAAAAGTTCCATTTTAGTTTAAAATGTGCATTACATAGCCAAAACTTATAAAATGGGATTGAATTGTTTTAAAACTTTAGGTAAATGATCTATAATTCATTTGTGATTTGTAGGAATTGACTGCATATCAATCTGACAGAAAATATGGTAGGTGTGACTCAAAGTGTGTGTTTTCAATATAAAAGTATCATTTTAGTTTAAAATGTGTGTCACTATCCAGAAATGAGAAAAATAGCTCATATTATTTTCAAACATTAGACTAATGATCCATAATTCACTTGTGATGTATAGGAATCGAATGCATTTCAATCCAACACATGATGTGTTCAGTATGACTCGAAGAGCATATTTTCAATATAAAAGTGTCATTTTAATTTAAAACATGCATCACAATTCTAAAACCAATAAAAAAAGATCATATTGTCTTCAAACTTTAGTACAATGGTCCATATTTCATTTGTGATGTGTAGGAATTTATTGCATGTCAGTCTAATACACGATGTTTTTTATATGACTCGAAGTGCATGTTTTCAATATAAAAGTATCATTTTAGTTTAAAATGAATATCACATATACAAAACTGAGAACATGAGCTTGTATTATTTTCAAACTTTAGGAAAATGATCCATAATTCATTTATGATGTGTAGGAATTGACCGCACATCAATCGGATGCATAATTAACTGGTAATATCATTAATATATACAGTAATTAACAATATAATTTATCATATGTGGATTATATAACATTAAAATTATAATTTGTTTACTTTTTTATTTACTATTATTAAAATAAGCATTGGTTTTATTATAGGTAAAATATTTTGTATGTAGGTTAGTCATTGGAAAAAAAATCTAATTTTGATTTTGTGTATGGGTTGTAATTTTTTTGATTAATTGTAAATATGATATCAAAGTAAATTTTTTGTATGTAAATTTTGAATTTAAATGATGTTGCAATGTGATATTTTTATTCCAATATGGTTTTATATATATTTGTATTCCTATTTTTTATTCTAATTGGAGTTTTTATAGGGTTTTTGCACGGCTACTACAAGGTTGTAGCTATGTAGTAGTTGATATGGCCTTTACCAGCATTAGAAAAAATTCTAATAAGGGTACCTTTATCACCACTATAAAAAACACTCATAAAGGGTCCCTTTATCAAGGCTAAAAATAAAGTTTTTATAAAGACCGTCTTTTTCAGTGCTAAAAGAAGCACTGTTAAAGGAACCTTATTGAAATTTTTTTTAGCACTGATAAAGGTCGTGTGCTTTTAACGATACTTAGGTAGTCAGCACTTTTTTGAGCTAAAAAATCCATTTTATTGTGTTGTTAAAGGTATCATCTATTGTAGTGTAAAGTAACAATGTCAGTAAAATTTTCAGAGCTACGATACGCATGTCAGTAAAGTCTATGTCGTTATAGTAACATGTTGGAGTCCATGCCGCTGTAATGCTCATTGTTAGTATCGCCAGTTAGCTTTGTTACAGTTGGAAAGTATGGGCCACTAGAAATTAGCCCAATTTTATCTAATAGATCGGGCTCTACCATTCCAACTGAAATTTCATTGTTTCATTCCTTCATCATGTTCTGGAAACCTAAGTTTCAGAGTTCCTCCTTCCATATGATAAGAACCGAAAACATGAAAGAGTCTTCACATTTCTTAAAAAAACGATAGAGGGTGAGAGAGGGGGTAGAGATATATATTCATCAACTACATGTATTATTATAAAGATTTTGAAACTATAAGATGATGATCATGTTATTCTTGGATATGTTATGCTAAAAAGAATCATCCATGTTGATTTGGTATTAATTATAATTTCATCATTTTCATTGTATGGTCTTAAATATAATTCTTGATTCGATTATCTTCTCAAGATAGTGTGGGAAGAGATAAAAATAGGGGGTTTCCTTTGGACATGGTAGTGAATTATTCTTAAACTCGTAATCATAAGAAGTTGGTTTAGTGATATTTGGTACACCAACAAATCGTTATGTGTATAATCCTTAGACGTGTCCCATTCAAGAGAACCAAGCAGAACTTTAGTGTGTTCATGCGTTCTATTTTACTCATGTGAGTTTCCATGTATGTAAACCTTATTTGACATGTAAAGAAATGAAGAGTTTCTTCTAATAAGAAAACAAGATCCATTGATAAGAGAGGCTTTACGAAAAGTAATTTATACCCTCATTCACCCCTCCCCATATTATGGTATCTTGAAACCTTGATTAAAAAATAGCCCAAAAAATATTTAGACTATTATTCATACTATTGAAATAAATTATAACACAAAATATTTAAGAAAAAATTTCAAATTAATAACACAAAATAAAAAAAATATTATTTAAGAACATGTTTTTGTTAATCATAAAACTTTTGAATATTTTAAAACAAAATCTAAAAATTAATTATCCTAAATTCAATTAATATATAAATATAGATATAAATAATAACATTATAATCCATACAACATTAAATAAATCACTCGAAACATGTTTTATGTCAATGCGCAAAACATTTAAATGAATAATAAATAAATCATAAAAATAATAAATGACATAGTAAAGAAATTATATATTTATATATTAGTATAAATCATTTACATTATCCACAAAATACTTATATATTTCCACATAACATTTATACATCATCCATAAAACATATATATTAATAACATTTTTAGTAGCATTTAAATATTTAGAACATGTTTTATAATGAAACAACATATTTCAGTTCAAAATATAAATTACATGATTATTATAAAATTAAAAAAAATTAAAAAAATCCTTACTATGTATAATAAAAAATATATAAATGAATAAAATCATGGAACAAAAAAATACGATAAGAAAAATTGCACAAAACATAATAAATTTACATGGGTTTGTTATATACCGTGCATAAAATATATAGATAAAAACATGTTTTGTGTTTATCATGAATATTTTAAAGAATATAAAACAAAAACTATAATAATTATTATGATGATAAATTAAAAAAAATTACTCTCATAATATACAATACAAAAAAAATAAGGAAAAATTCACTAAACATTTAAAAACAATGGTATGAAACATATGTTAGGTGCATAACATAGTGTGTATTGGTACGTTTTGTTGTTTTTATTTTAATATATCTATTCAAGTTTTTTGTTTTATTTATTTATATCTTTAGTATCACATGTACTTATGGCCATAAAAATTTGGTTTAAATTTTATAATAAGTTTAATATTTTAACATTTTAAAATAAAAACTATGTTTGATATCATATAAGATACTCAACACTAAACTTAAATGAACCCCAAAATATTATTTAAATATGATTGTTATAACCAATATATTGAATTAGTAGGTACGAATAGGAATAACTGCATTATGAAATATATAAATATCCTGATCAATACAAATTTATTGATTAATTCTTATAAAATAAGCATTCAATTTTTATTAAAGTCATTTTATGCTTCAAAAATGCATTTTCTTCAAAATTGATTTTTATTGATTTTGTGAGAAAACATTATTATTAATTTATATAAATTATATAAAATGTATTTGATAAAATTAATTTCATTTTTTATTCATCGTTTCAATTTTATGTTAGGAATAATTTTTTACAATTTTCTGAAAAGATTGATTTTTTAATGAATAGTGAAAAATACTTATTTTAATTAAAAAATGTATTTTCTTTTAAAGTATTTATAAAGAAAAATTACATTTTTTATTAGTTTTAAAATTTAATTAGTTTATTTTTATTTAAAATATTCCAATTATGGTTTTTTAAATGAATTTAATACTTTAATTTAGTATAAAAACATTTTATACTTAAATGGGGCATTTTCTGAAAAATTGTTTTTCATTTCATTTTACCGGTTTAATTTTAAATTAAATTCTGACACTTTTATGTTTTGAATTTTTAAAAATGAATTAAAATTTTGTAATTCATGGTTCTAAATTTTTTAAATAGTTCCTTTTTATTTTTGGTTAATATGAATAGTAATCTTGGTGATTTTTGTTACCACGGTGATGGGTAAATTGAGTAATTGAGATTAAAAATAAAATGATAAGGACTAAAGAATGACCCTAAAAATCACCTTAATTTTATTGTATGGTTATATATTGTCAATAATCGTATAAATTTTGAATATATGGCCTTTTTCTCATTTGTATGTGATTATAACTTTTATAATATTTTATGTAAAGAAAGGTCAAAAATGTCAAACTCTTGTTTTTAATAACTATAATATTTTTAACATGGGGATAAATAGAGGATATGTTCAGTTATAAATATTATTTATAAATATAAATGATTTATATTAATCATGGTAATTTATTTTTAATTTTTAGTAAATAAATTATTATCTTAAATACTTACATGATGTTGATACAATAATTATTAAATTAATGTAAAAGTAAAATAAATGATATTAAAAATATTAAAAATTATATAATTTGAAATAATTAATTTGATACATGAATTTTATAGATAAATATAACATTTTATGGATATTATAATTGATTATATTATAATTTCTTGGATGTATTGATGTTATAAAAGTCAAAGTGAATGAATAGTTCTAAAATTGACATTATTGATATTTTATAAAAATAAAATTTTATTAAATGATATAGAATTCCTAAAAAACATATATTCATCCAAGTGATTATAATATTGTTTAAAATATCAATAATGGTCCATTTATAGGTCTTTTTTCCATTAATAGTAACTATCTTGACCCTCAAAGAGTAAAAAAAAATTATTGTCGTGGTAAGTGTGAAAAGGGTTAACAAATAGTTAAAACAAAAAGATAAGGGTGACAATGTGATACAAACTTGTAAAAAAATTATTTTATGAGTTTATTTGGAATAATACTCATCTTATATTTTTATATTATCAATTTGGAACCATTTATACATCAAAATTAATTTATATTATTTTAATATTTTAAGAAACTCCAAAAGTACCCATGTCGTCTCTTATAAAAGGAAACCACTTATTCTCATTTCTTAACACTTTAAAGTCCATTTGATTCATCAAATCACTAAAAAAATACCTTCCTATAATTTCTACCCTCATTCTCTAGGTCTTGGTTTAGGCAAAATACCAACCTTAAAGGGATTAAGGTATTAAGTAAAGGAGACTTTCCAAAGAAAAGGTATAGTTTTTAACCGCATGTTTTAGTTTTATTTATTCTTACACCTCCTTCAAATATTCTTTAAACATGATGATATAATACATAATTTTCTCTCATATACTGATATGTTATTATTTCATAATCTATATTTATCTCCAACCACCATTAAATGGGAAAGGAATCCATCGTTCGTGTGTACGAAAGACTACCGCCTCATGGGCTGATGTAATTTGTTTTCCATCACCATCTCTCATGGATGGTTTTAATGATATATTTAAGTTATATATATTATATTCATGACATATTTATAATTTTTTAAAGATAATATAACACAAATTTCTTACCTCCCATACACTGGAAATGATAACATCATTCATGCATACATGTGGACTACCATGAAGTGATGTGATTCGTTTTTCATCACCAAATCACATGGATGATATATATAAGTATAATTAAATAAATAATATGATATTTATGATATTATTATCATTCTATAAAGATAAAATAATACTTACCTTTTTTCATAATGATCATTGGAAAATGGAAACATTACTCATGCGTACACTACTGGAAAACTAACCTATACCAACGGTTTGGAACCATTGGTATAGGCCTCCAAACCGTTGGTATAGCCTATACCAACGGTTTTAAGAACCATTGCCAAGTAATCTATTGGGATAGGTCTATACCAATGGTTTTGGGAAAACTATTGGTATAATTAATAGGAAAATATATACCAACGGTTATGGAACCGTTGGTATATGTATTTCAAAAAAAAACATTCGCTGGGATTTGATCCTAGGACCCCTAGTTTATCATTGAACGACTTAACCACTAACCTAACATGACTTTTGTGAACATAATTACATAAATATATATATATATTATCATAATTATTTTAAATTTTGATTTATATAATGTTCTCGGTAAGAAGAACTGATAAAAAATCAAAGGATCTATACCAACGGTTGTCAAAACCATTGGTATAGGTCTATACCAACAGTTTTGACAACCGTTGGTATAGATTTTGAGCCTAGATTTTGATTTTGGATCCATGGGGGAACCTATCCCAATGGTTTTCCCAAACCATTGGGGAAAGTGTCCACAAAGGGGACTTTTCCCAACGATTTGGCCAAACTGTTGGGAAAGCCATACCCTTTCCCAATGGTTTGGCCAAACCATTGGGAAAGGGAACCTATACCAGCGGTTTTTACAAACCGTTGGTATAGAAGCGTTGGGAAAAGTCAGATTTCTAGTAGTGGTACGTACGACTTACCGTCTTCTTGATTGTAACATGGTTCATTTTTCATAACCATATTTCATGATTGGTTTTAAAAATAATAATTATATCATGATTATTATTCTGTATATTATGGAATAATTACCTATTTTACTATAGTAAACTTACCAAATCCATTTTGGACATATGAAACGAATATCGTCAAAACATATGCTGTGAATTTAATTAATTAAATAATTAAATATATCATGGTAATAGATAAAATAAAATGAATAATAAACTTGAAAACGGTTCTTAAACAAGTAAATAATTAACCTAAGTTTATTATTCAGGAAGATAAATAACATACATGATGATTTGGACTCAATTTAATGAACTTTCTTTTAAAAATATTCTTTTAATTTTCCCTTAAAACTCTCTTTTTCTTGAATATCCATATTTTTAAAGTTATGGATGTTTTATATGAACATAAGTGATTTATAAAGGAAATTTTATGTTTATTTTGACTTTCTTTCAAAGGTTTTCAAAAGGAGTATTTTTATGGAATGTTTTGACTTTCTTTATAAAAGATAAAAGGAATGTTATATTTTAACTTATACGGTGAAATTGAATTTTCTCACCACCATAACCATTATTTTAAGTTTGTCTTCCTTTATAATATTTAATTTTTTATTCAAAGAAAAACCATATTTCCATTTTTTCTAGAAATTTTAGTTTTGAAAATGGTTTTAAAGGAAAGTGATATATCAATATCTAAAAATGTTTTCTTATGAGTGAAAAGAATATTTTTATGAGTTTAATCTTTCATATATGATGATTATGTTGTGGTTTTTGGTCATTTTTCATGAGGAAGAGTGGTTTCGTTATAAAATAAGAACGAGTAAGCCTATTATATTTCTCTAATTTATTGGGTAAAGAGAAAGAGTTAACCTATTAGGTTTCTCCTAAGAGGTTATGGGAATATAAAACTATGGTTATTCCAAGTATAATAGTGATGATTATTTCAAGTGTAACTATGATGGTGACTCCAAGTAAAATCGTGATGGTTTTCTATGTGTAACCGTGAGGGTTACTCCATATGTAAGAGTGATATGAAAATAATTCCTCAAGTTACCTATATGATTTATCTATGCTTGTTATGTATTTTTATAAAAATATTATGATTTCATAAGGTAAGATAATGATCTTATGTTTAAAGGAAATTACATGATACTTTTTAAGGGTGAAAATTATAACTTTGTGAAAACAAATTATGAGTTTTTCATGACTGTAATAAACCTTTATGAGTTTTATTTTTCCATTAATATTTCTTATGAAATATTTTATGAAATTATTTGGGTAAAAAAGTTTATTTATTGGTTAATAAAATGTTTATTTTGAACCCCAAAATTTATTTTGAAAATGAAATTTTTTATAAGTATTCATGTAGTAACTATTTATTTTTTTTTTATGTCCCTTACTGAGCTTTTTTTGGTTATCCTACATTTTAAATTTTTTTATAGGGTTTGAGGATAGTTAAGGTAAATGAATAACTCAAGTTGAAAGTAGTGAATATTCATCATGAAAAGAAATTATATTTTATTTTAAATGTTTCATATTGTGGGAAAAATGATTACTGATCAGAAGTGTCCACTTTTTAAAATATAGGATTGTTATAGAAGATTTATGACCTAATTATCTAAAACTCTAAACCTAAAAGATATTTGGGAATGAAATAAAGTGAATTATAGTCTAAAGACACTAGATTATTTGGTGTTTAAGGTTGGGTCATTATAGTTGGTATCAAATAAGGGTTTATACAACTTTGGAGATTAGGATGTTTTCATGTGAGGTTAAATTAAGAGTTATGTATACCCTCATGAATTTATAGTTTTAATGTTTATCAAAATTTCAAAGCCTTATACGCCCCTTATTAGGTTTTAAGTTATGGTATTTTATAGTGATTAATGAGATTTTGGGAGATATTTTATTGGTTTAAGGTGTATGTAACCCTTAGGTTTAGCATGATGTATTATTTATGGAAGAATGTGTTTACATTTTGTGGACATAAGTTTTAAAGTTATTTATAACCTTTAGGTTTTATATGATATTTTTTATTGAGGAAATTATGGGTTATTACAATTTAAGATCATATGTTTTTTCATATAGATAACCATGGGATTGAAGAGCAATTGCATGATTTAATTATTAAAGTTGTTTCTAAATAAGATCACTGTAATTTTGTGGAACATTATGTGATATTATGGGATTTTATTTAAGGAGTCAAGTTTGATTTATCTTTTAAAAGCATGTATAATCTTAATGTGTCTTTATGGTGATTCATGTTACTTATAAAAATGATTATCATATCTTGTACATTATGTGATTATTGCATATACATTTTTTATATGAGAATTTAGGAGTGATTAATGTTATTTGAAGATAAATTTTAAATTTACCTTGGAAGAATGTGTGATTAAATCCTTCTTATTTTGGGGTTTTAAGATTGTTCAAGAATATTTTGAAGAATTTTAAGGATAGTTATTTAGGGAATGATTTCATTTGAACTTTGGGTATCACTGTTGAATTTCAGAGATTCATGTATTATTTCTTCATATGAAGGTTTATTCATTTTGGGAATTATCTTACCTTTTTTCTAACCATTTTGGTTTTGGTTAATTTCTAAAGACATGAGGAATATTTTTTTATCCTTTTTGGATCAGGTGATCCATTAAAATTTAATTCTAGTACTTCACACATGAAAAATTCCTCTTGAATACTCATTGTTTAGAGAAAAAGATGATATTATAGTAGAAATTGATTAAAGGATGAAATTATAATTTTCAAGTAAGTATATTTCCTTATGATTTTAGTATATATGGTAAAGAAATTCCTCAGCTCTAATGAAAAAGATCTTGAAACAAAAATAATATCTTATTACCTTCATTTTCTATGAATCGATGGTCTTTTTACCCATCATAGATTCATGATTTTGTGATTGTTAACTTTCTCCTGACCATGTTATCTATCGCTTTTTATCGTTACTTGGGAGTTATTTTTATCTTTCATGTCCATATTTTCACTTCATACCAATGTTTTCTTACTTGGAAACGTAGTTATATAACCTTTGTATTTCCCTTTCTCTTTAATCATGATGAATTTTTATTAAACCTTTTTACGATGTGGGATTACAAGAAAGGTATTTTCAAATGTCAAACCTTTGATTACCAAGATCAAGTTAAATTTATGAGGATTAAATTTATTAAAGGGGTGGAATATTTTAAAATAAATACTATGTTTGATAGCATACAAGATACACAACATTAAACTTAAATAAACCCTGAAATATTATTTAAATATAATCATTATAAGATAGTCATTGAATTTAAGGTTATGAATAGGAATAACCAAATTAAAAAATATATAAAGGTTATAATTAATATAAATTTATTGATTAATTATTAATAAATAAACATTCAATTTTTATTAAAGTCATTTTATGCTTCAAAAATGAATTTTATTCAAAATTTATTTTTATTGATTTTGTGAGTAAATATTATTATTAATTTATAGAAAATTTGGAAAATTTATCTGATAAATTTAATTTAATTTTTTTATTCAACATTTTAAAATTATCTAAGGATGGTTTTTTTAGAATTTTCTGAAAAGATTGATTTTTCAATGAATAGTGAAAAAATATTGATTTTAATTGAAAATTATAT
This sequence comes from Viscum album, assembly GCA_963277665.1. NCBI lineage: Eukaryota > Viridiplantae > Streptophyta > Magnoliopsida > Santalales > Viscaceae > Viscum > Viscum album. The sequence goes on along the minus strand of OY728133.1, from coordinate 1,524,810,931 downwards.
TTTCTTTTAAAGTATTTGTAAATTAAAATTATATTTTGGATTAGTTTTAAAATTTAATTAGTTTCTTTTGATTTAAAATAATACAATTATGGTTTTTGAAATGAATTTTATACTTGAATTTGGTATAAAAACATTTTATACTTAAAAGGGGATTTTTCTGAAAAATAGTTTTTCATTTTATTTTCTCGATTTAATTTTAAATTAAATTATGCTAATTCTGTGTTTTAAATTTTGAAAAATGAATTCCATATTTTTAATTAGTGGATACAAATTTGGTAAATAGTTCCCTTTTATTTTTGGTCAATATGAGTAGTAACCTTAATAATTTATATTACCATGATAAATGGTAAATCAGGTAATTAAGCTTAAAAATAAAATCATAAGGACTAAAGAATGACCCTAACACTTACCCTGATTTTATTTTATGATTATATATAGTTCATAATCATACAAAGGTCTAATATATGGATTTTTTCCATTTGTATGTGATTATAACCTTAAAAATATTTTATGTAAAGAAAAGTCGAAAATGTTGCATGCTTGTTTTTAATAACTATAATATTTTTAACATGGGGATAGTCAGAGGATATGTTAGGTTATAAATATTATTTGGAAATATAAATTATTTATATTTCTCGTGGTAATTTATTTTTAATTTTTTATGAATAAATAATTACCTTAAATGCTTGCACAATGATGATATAGTGATTATTCAATTAATGGAAAAATAAAATAAATGATATTAAAAAATTAAAATTTATTTAATTTGAAAGAATAAATGTGATACAAAAAAATTATATCACTATAACATTTTAGGGATATTATAATTGATTAAATTCTAATTCCTTGGTTGTCTTGATGTTATAAAAGTCAAAGTAAATGAATAGTTCTAAAATTGACATTATTGATATTTTATAAAAATAATATTTTATTAAATGATATAAAATTCATAAAAAATATATCTTCATCCAAGTGATTATGAAATGGTTTCAAATATCAATCATAGTCTATTTATGGGTATTTTTTCACTTATATTAACTATCTTGACCCTCAAAACGTAAAAAAAAATTGTTGTCACGGTAAATGTTAAAAGGGTTAAACGAAGGATTAAAACAAAAAGATAGAGGTAAAAATGTGATAAAACTTATCCAAATTTTATTGGATGATATTATTTTTACTAATAGTTATCTTATATTTAAATCTTATCAATTTAAAACTATTTGGACGTCAAAATTAATTTATATTATTTTAATATTTTAAGAAATTCCAAAAGTATCTATGCCCTCTCTTATAAAAGGGAACCACTTATTCTCATTTCTTTACACTTCAAAACTCATTTGGTTTGGCCCAGACCTACCCAAATCCCTTCCTAAAATTCCTACCCTCATTATATAGGTCTTGTTTTAGGTATAATATGTCACGACCCATCCTAGTGGGGCCCGAGCCACAACTTTCAAAGCCCGCCTCCAATAGGCGAGGGGCTGGTGACTAGCACCGAGTAGGCATATCACTAACATGGGAGGCATTTCCTATACACCTGTACAAATGCACACACATCTCCAAGCCCACAAAGCTGAAAATTAAAAACTACTAAAAATGAAAATGCATGCATACACTAAAAACCCGACCAACAGAGTACGGTAGGAAAGTAAAGTACAATAATGTAAAACCCTGGGCCAAAAGTACAATCCCACCAAAAGAGAGTTTGTAACAAAGTCCAACCTGTAAATAAAGGTACTGGGACTATAATCCGTAGTCGTAGGAACACACCTCAGCCTGTCTGATCTCACTGAGCACCGTCCGGTCCTGGTCCTCCTAGAATCCTGTCAAAACCTCGCTCGTCTGCACAAGACACGACACGTGCGGGAAAAGCCCGTGCAGGGGTGAGTATAACAATACCCAGTAGGACACCTCAAAACCACAAAGGAAAATACAACAAGGGAAATACCACAAATGAAAGATACAGTCAGATCCACGCAGTATATGTCTACAAAACATATAACAAGAATATCCAGATATACTCATACACGATCGACTATCGTGAATACCACCACTAGGATCCAGCTCGAGGATTTCCACTAAGCATGTAACAAGGAGAACACACTCCTAGGTCTAAATAGAGAGATAAAAAGCACTCGTTCTGGGAGAACACACTCCATAAGTACTTGAGAATACGATGTTCAGATGAGGATCACAACCAATAGCTATGGGGTGATTCCAACAACTCAGTCTGAACTAATCCGCTAAGCAGAGGATCGGTGCCCAGGTGAAGTTGGTCACGTCGATACCAAAAACTCTACCTAGGTTTTCAGGAATGAATAGAGGATCTGGCTCTAAGTCTCATAGAGGGGATTCCAATAACTCTATTCGGGAAGTCCTGCTGAAGGGATCATACTCCTGTATGTAGAAATGATACCGGAAACCTTCAGGAGAATGACCAAGGGGATGAACCCTAAGGAAACTAGTCCAAGTCATATAAGGAAACTGGCTCAAGCCATGTAAAAAATAGGTTACACGACATGTAGTATAGTTACACGTTGTGTTCCTTGACACCGGGTACTGCCCGTGTAATGGCCCGTGTCATCCGTCCAAGTTGTGTAAAACTCAACTACACGGCATGTAGAAGGATCACACGATGTGTTCCCTGACTCTGGGTACTGCCCGTGTAAATGGCCCGTGTCTAGAATTGAAGTCATGTAGGAAAGAATATACACGGTGTGTAAGTCAAAGAACACATCGTGTCCAGTCAACTGGAAAACACCCATGTACCCTGGCTGTATGCCCGTACACAATGTCTGTTCGTGTCGCCTGCCCGTGTACCAGTACACGGGGTATCCCGTGTATCTGGTCGGGTCTGGCCGGGGAAGGGTATACATGTCATGTCCTTGGCCTTGTACCCAACCCGTGTCTGTGTACTCCCGGAGTACACGACAGGTGATCTGCCGACGAACACACGCCGTGTAGCCCATACTACACACCGTGTAGTCGGGATTTTTTCAGAACGCTATCTTCTTCCTTATGCTTCGTCCGATCTTCTGGATCCATGATCTCTCGTTCTTTCATCCCAATGCTTCAGGTCTTGGTTTTTTCCATCATACAAACACCGAATCGGGTGTTTTCGGTCCTTCGATTGGGTCATAAACCTCCAACGATCCATCCAAAGAAAAATGCCCAAAAGAGAAATATCTCCCGATCCACTCCGAATCGTCTGCCAAAACCGTCTTCACACCTCCTTGAGATTGTCGTGGTGTCGATTCTTCAATTTGGGATCGTTGCGTTGCTGAACAGATGCGCAACGATCCGTTGTTCATCGCCCCGTGAAGAACGTGAAGAAGAGAAAGGGGGAAAATCCAATGAAACAAGTTTGAGGAATGAACCTCCACCTTCGTTCGTCATAGCATTTATCCTCTCTCGTTAATAGGATTAAACGGGGCAGAAAAATCAACAATAATAGATCAACATGGATTCAATCCCCCAAAAAGCCCACCCCATAAGAACGATTGATCCGTGGGCTAATCTGTTCGTGGATTAGTCTGCATTCATCGTAGAAATCAAGAACGAGGAAGAAATCACAAAATAAACATCCTACCTGGATTCATGGCGTTCCTTGGTGAAGATTCGGTCGCCGCGTCGTCGTCGCCGGTGAAATTCGTCAAGAACGTTGTCGCCGCGTTGGGGGTTTCTTCTAGAGCTTTCCCAGAGCCTCCAGGGATTTCAGGGTTATGAGGCATGTAACCCTAAACCCCTGCACAAATCTCTATTTAAAAATATTAGAGATATTTGACGCAATAAGGCTTAATAAAATATTTTAATTAAATATTTTATTACGGTTGCGTCTAAAAACTGGATTTCACCACCAGCCTGTGCCAGCCGATGTTAGGTCTCCCCTAGGATAAACCCGCTTCTCTAGATGCAATGGTGCCCTCGGATTTTTGATCTGAGCACCCGTTTAGGAGTTATTCCACTTTTTTAGGAAAACCACATGCGTGCGTTATTTAATTATTTAATTTAATTCAAACATTTGATCTGGGCTCACCGAGCCTCGGAAATGCGCGTCGTCTCAAAGCCTGGTCTCAAAAGAATTTTCATATAATATTAAAAAATAATAAATGGAAAAAATCTGGGACATTACATCACACCCACCTTAGGGATTTTACGTCCTCGAAAATCCAAAACAAGGGCTACTCAAAAAGATGTGGGTACTGTACACGAATATGAGCCTCTCGCTCCCACGTGCTCTCCTGGAGATTCTTGTGCTGCCACCAGACACGCACTAAGGGAATAGCTTGCCCATGAAGGATCTTCTCCCGCCGATACTCAATCTCTACTGGGTACTCAGCAAAGGTCACTCCATCATCGATGTCCAGCTCACCCCAGTCGATAACGTGCAATTGATCATGCACGTACTTCCGCAGCTGTGACACATGGAAGACGTTGTGTACCCGGTCCATCTGAGGAGGTAGAGCCAAGCGGTACGACACCTCGCCAACTCTACTCAGAATCTGAAAAGGGCCGATGAACCTCAGAGATAGCTTTCCACCTTGGACAAATCTCTGCAATCCCTGTCAAGGTGAGACCCGAAGGAACACATGGTCTCCCTCCTCGAAATCTAAGGGCCTCCATCTCCGGTTGACATAAGACTTCTACCGACTCTGTGTAGTCTTCATCCGCTCCTGAATGACTTGCACTTTCTCTGTAGTATCTCACACCATCTCTGGGCCCATGAGTGATGACTCTCTTGGGTCAGTCCAGCAAAGTGGTAACCTACAAGGTCGTCCGTACAAAGCATCGAATGGTGTCATATCAATAGTGGAATGATAACTATTGTTATAATCAAATTCCACCAGTGGTAGGTGATCCTCCAAGCTACGACCGAAGTCAAGTATGCAAGCTCGTAGCATGTCCTCCAGAACCTGGATGGTCTGCTCCGTCTGACCATCAGTTTGAGGATGGAAAGCTGTGCTCAAGCATAACTGAGTCCCAAAAGCTTCATGCAATCCCTTCCACAACCAGGATGTGAAGCGATCATCATGATATGATATGATCATGGATGGCACTCCATGAACTCGAACTATCTTCTACACGTAGAGGAATCCCAAGCTCTCTACTGAACTCTACTCTCGTATGGCTAGGAAGTGGGCCGACTTGGTGAGTCGGTCAATGATCACCCAGATGACATCGTGTCCCCTAGACGTACGTAGTAAACCCGTCACGAAGTTCATGGATATCCCATCCCACTTCCACTCTAGAACCTCAAGGGGCTGAGTCAAACCTGCTGGCACCTGGTGCTCAGCCTTTACTTGCTGACAAGTAAGGCACCGAGAAACAAACTCTGCCACACTCTTCTTCATTCTTGGCCACCAGAACTGACGTCGGAGGTCCTAGTATATCTTTTCCACGCCTGGATGCACCGTTAAAGGAGATGTATGGAACTCCCTCAGAACCTCCTCCTACAACGTCACTAGTACTATGGTGAACCCTCTGAAAAGTACAATGTGCTCCCCACCTTTTTAATATCCATCAGCGGTGTCGCCTGTGGATATCTAAGCACATAAAGTCTTGCAGTTAGCATCCTCGAGTTGTGCTTCCCTGACTCGTTGTAAGAGTGGAGGGGTAACAACCATTGACTGGAGGTAAGCTCCCCCATCTCTATCCACGAAGGATAACTGTAAAGAGGTCAACTACCTCGTTGCCTCATCCAGCAACTGCGAACTGGATTTCTTACTGAGAACATCTGCCACAACGTTCCCCTTCCCAGGATTATAAACGATCTCAAAGTTGTAATCTTGGAGGAACTCAAGCCACCCCCTCTGTCTCAAATTCAGATCCTTCTAAGAAAATATATATCTGAGACTCTTGTAATTAGAGTAGATGATAAATTGCTCGCCCATCAGGTAGTGCCGCCACATCTTCAACGCGAAGACTGCCGCTGCCAACTCAAGATCATGGGTCGCATAGTTCTGCTCACGTGGCCTCAACTGACGTGAGCCATAGGAAATCACCACTTGTTTCTGCATCAGGACACAACCAAGCCCGGTTCCTGATGCGTCGCAGAACACTACATACTCGACACCCTCCTCCGGTAATCTCAAGATCGGGGCGCTCGTCAAACTCTATCTCAACTGCTGGAAAGCCTGTCAGCATCTCTCGGTCCATACAAAAGGCTGCCCCTTTCGGGTCAAAGCTATCATGGGTGCTGAAATCCTTGAGAAATCAGGAATGAATCTCCGATAGTAGCCTGCCAACTCAAGGAAACTTCGTACCTCTGTCACGCTCCGAGGTGGCTCCCATGCTAACACTGCTCTACCTTGGCTGGGTCCACAGCTACACCATCTGCTGAGATAACGTGTCCCAGAAAGTGGACCTCCTGTATCCAGAATTGACACTTCGAGAGTTTCCCGTACAACTGGTGCTCTCGAAGTGTATCCAGAACCATACTCAGGTGCCCCGCGTGCTCCTCCTCAGACGCAGAGTACACCAGGATATCATCGATGAAGACTACTACGAACCGATCTAGATAGGGTTGAAAGATCTGGTTCATGAGTCCCAACTATCGGGGCATTTGTCACTCTGAAGGGCATCACCAAGTACTCACAGTGACCGTAGCGACATCTGAAAGTCGTCTTCGGTATATCCTCATCCCGTACTCACAACTTGTGACAGCCTGATCATAGATCAACCTTTGATAACCATTGTGCCCCTCTTAACTGGTCGAAGAGGTCATCGATTCTTGATAGTGGATACCGGTTCTTCACGGTCACCTGATTCAAGCACTAGTAATCCACACATAGCCTCAATATCCCGTCTGCCTTCTTAGAAAACAATACTGGGGCTGCCCAGGGTGAGACACTGGGTCTCACGAAGCCCTTCTTTTGCAATTCTTCCAGTTGTACCCTCAGCTCACGAAGCTCTTAAGGAGCCATCTGATATGCTGATGCTGATATCGGTGTCATCCCGGGTTGCAACTAAATGTAGAAATCTATCTCCCAATGAGGAGTTATCCCGGGGACATCCTCCGGAAAGACGTCCTCGTACTCAGCCACTACTGCTGGAAACTGGAAACTCGTAAAATCTGTTGTGCCAAGGGCTAGGGTAGCCAACTGATATGAAATCGGTTGTACCTTCCTATGCACGAGTCCATCCTGCGCTACCTGGGTCTCCTTTTCACTGACAAAGGAGAACCTCGCTCCATCACTGTGGACACACCACACCCTTCTCCTAAAATAATCAATCTGGGCATGAACTATGGATAGCTAATATATAACAAGAATGACATCGTAAGGCCTCGACGCTACCACCAAGAGGTTCCAACTGAAACTCTCACCTCCAAGGGTCAGGTCACACTGTCTGAAAAGGTGTGTGATCTCTGAATCTTCTCCAGTTAGTGTTTCTAAGTGTAAGGTTCGAGTCAACGGCTCAAAAGGAATCTCAAGGTCTCGAACAAGATAAGCAGCCAGAAAATAATGACTAGCACCTATGTTTATCAGTATGACAGCCAAAGTAGAAAAGACACAGATTGTACCTCTAATCATTCTGGGAGTAGTTGGGTCATAAGCCTACACTTCCTACAGATGTCCCTGCCTCTTCCCACCAGCTCCCTGATCCTGGGGTGGACCTCCTGGGGGTGGTGGTGGTAAAAGTTCAAAACACCGACCACCTCCAGCTGCTCTCCCAACTCCTCTACTATGTCCGCCGCCCCAAAGATCTGTCTGCTCCACACGTTGCCTCTGCCTCAGTGGTCCATCCACTACTCCCGTGTCAGTAGTACGGCAGGTCAGACAATCTCGGATGAGATGTCCCCTGCCATCGCATGAGTAGCATCGCCTCTCTTGAGGCTGGATGGATGCGCCCTGTGAACCTTGTACAGTAGATCCCCTATCCTAGGATCTCCTCTGGAAACGTATCCCACACCTGGGTCCCTGACGTCGGATCCCTGCAGTTGAGGTCTCTGCTCCAGCTCGCTCACCACTGACAACTGTCAGCTGTCTCTGCTCTGTCAAGAAGCTCTCGACCACCAAAGCCCGCTCGAGCACCCCCGCATAAGTAGGAATGCTCATAGGGATGATGCTAGATCAGATGTCTCTGCTCAAGCCCCGCTCAAAAGTCCAAGCTCTGAAGTACTGATCCCTGACCATATCCATTGAGTACCGTGAGAGGTCAGTAAACCTCGATGAATAGTCATCCACCGTCATGGTCCCCTACTGAAGTTGAAGAAGATCTTGTATACGTACTACTCTCAGGGTAACCGGTGAAAACTCCTCTATGAAGAGACGCTCAAACTCTGACCACAAAAGGGTCACCTCTTCGTGGGTCTGGATAACCAAATTCCACCATCGTCCTGCCAAGCTCTACAGAAGGCTCACTGCCAGGATCACCATCTGTTCTGCTGGTGTCCTGACCAGATGGAAGACTCCGGTCACTGCCTCAAGCCAGTCCTCTGCTACCCGAGGGTCAGGCTCACCTCGAAACCTAAGGGGTATCTGTCTCTGAAACTTGTGGAGTGCACTCAGACTGCGCTCCTCCTCCACTGGTACAGCAGGCACTAAACACTGCTCCACAGGTGGTGGAACAACTAGCACACCACCCAAAGATAAAACTGGGGGATCTGGTCCCTGTATCGAAGCTTCATCACTGAGGGGGTCATCCTCGTGATCGAGCTGTTGGATCCTAGCGGGTGCGCGTCGCGGAGACATCCTATAAAGAAACAAGATGTATCTCAGTCAGTGAGTATATCTGGAGAGCTGACTCAAGAAGGACATGGAAACCATAACCCATTCCTATATGATGCATGTACCGTTACTTTCCCCTGCAACTAGTGTTCTCATGTTCCGAGTTGAAAAACAAGTTATCAGAGTCCTGGTGTATGGATACGTCGGCTGCCCGCACCAACACTAGGGTCCCTGGCCTGAAAATAGAACTCGAAACACTTGACACTGTTGCCCCAAACTAACTCACAGACTCTCGGTCCTAAGGTAGAACCGACCACCTCTGATACCACTCTGTCATGACCCGTCCTAGTGGGGCCCGAGCCACAACTCCCCAAGCCCGCCTCCAATAGGCCAGGGGATGGTGACTAGAATAGAGTAGACATATCACTAACATGGGAGGCATTGCCTATACACCTGTACACACGAACACACATCTCCAAGCCCACAAAGTTGAAAAGTAAAAACTACTAAAAATTGAAATGCATGCATACACTAAAAACCCGACCAATAGAGTACGACAGGAAATTAAAGTACAATAATATAAAACTCTGGGCCAAAAGTACAAGTCCACCAAAATAGAGTCTGTAACAAAGTCCAACCTATAAATAAAGGTACTGGGACTGCAATCTGTAGCCGTAGGAACACACCTCGGCCTGTCTGATCTCACTGAGCACCGTCTGGTCCTGGTCCTCCTAGAATCCTGTCAAAATCTCGCTCGTCTGCACAAGACACGACACGTGCGGCCAAAGCCCATGCAGGGGTGAGTATAACAATACCCAGTAGGACACCCTGGAACCACAAAGGAAAATACAACAAGGGAAATACCACAAAGAAAAGATACAGTCAGCTCCACACAGTATATGTCTACAAAACATATAACAAGAATATCCAAATATACTCATACACGATCGACTATCGTGAATACCACCACTAGGATCCATCTCGAGGATTTCCACTAAGCATGTAACAAGGAGAACACACTCCTAGGTCTAAAGAGAGAGATACAAAGTACTCGTTCCGGGAGAACACACTCCACAAGCACTTGAGAATACGATGTTCAGATGAGGATCACAACCAATAGCTATGGGGTGATTCCAACAACTCAGTCTGAACTAATCAGCTAAGTAGAGGATCAGCGCCTAGGTGAAGTTGGTCACGTTGATACCAAGAACTCTACTTAGGGTTTCAGGAATGAATAAAGGATCTGACTCTAAGTCTCACAGAAGGTATTCCAACAACTCTATTCGAGAAGTCCTGCTGAAGGGATCATACTCCTGTATATAGGAAATGATACTAGAAACCTTCAGGAGAATGACCAAGGGGATGAACCCTAAGGAAACTAGTCCAAGTCACATAAGGAAATTGGCTCAAGACATGTAAAAAAATAGGTTACATGGCGTTTAGTATGGTTACACGTCGTGTTCCTTGACACCGGGTACTGCCCGTGTAACGGTCCATGTCATCCGTCCAAGTTGTGTAAAACTCAACTACACGGCGTGTAGAAGGATCACATGCCGTGTTCCCTGACTCCGGGTACTTCCCGTGTAAACGGCCCGTGTCTAGAATCGAAGTCGTGTAGGAAAGCATATACACGGCATGTAAATCAAAGAACATGCCGTGTCCGGTCAACTGGAAAACACCTGTGTACCCTGGCTATATGCCCGTACACGGTGTCTGTTTGTGTCGCCTGCCCGTGTACCAGTACACAGGGTATCCTGTATATCTGGTCAGGTCTGGTCAGGGAAGGGTACACACGCTGTGACCTTGGCCGTGTACCCAAACCGTGTCCGTGTACTCCCAGAGTACACGCCAGGTGATCCACCGACGAACACACGCCGTGTAACCAATACTACACGCCGTGTAGTCAGGATTTTTCCATAACACCGTCTTCTTCCTCGCGCTTCGGCTGGTCTTCCGGATCCGCGATCTCTCATTCGTTCATCTTAATACTTTAGATCTTGGTTCGTCCCATCATACGAACACTGAATCGGGTGTTTTCAGTCCTTCGATCGGGTCATAAACCTCTAACGATCCATCCGAAGAAAAACACCCAAAAGCGAAATATCTCTCGATCCGCTTTGAATTGTCTTCCGAAACCATCATCGCACCTCCGCGAGATCGTTGTGGTGTCGATTCTTCAATTTGGGATCGTTGCGTCGCAGAACGGATGCGCAACGATCCGTTGTTCATCGCCCCGTGAAGAACGCGTAGAACGCGAAGAAGAGAAAGGGGAGAAATCCAATGAAACAAGTTTGAGGAACAAACCTCCATAGTTGTTCTTCACAGTTTTGATCCGCTCCCGTTAATAGGATTAAACGGGGAAGAAAAATCAACAACAATAGATCAATATGGATTCAATCCCCCAAAAAGCTCATCCCGCAAGAATGATTGATCCGCGGGCTAATTTGTTCGTGGATTAGTCCGCATTCGTTGTAGAAATCAAGAACAGGGAAGGAATCAAAAAATAAACATCCTACATGGATTCGCCGCGTTCGTTGGTGAAGATCTGGTCACCGCGTCGTCGTCGCCGGCAAAATTCATCAAGAACGTTGTCACCGCGTTGGGGTTTTCCTCCAAAGCTTTCCCAGAGCCTCCAAGGATTTCAGGGTTATGAGGTTTGTAACCCTGAACCCCTGTGCAAATCTCTATTTAAAAATATTAGAGATATTTGATGTAACAAGGCTTAATAAAATATTTTAATTAAATATTTTATTACGGTTGCGTCCAAAAACTGGATTTCACCACCGGCCTGTGCCAGCCGATGTTAGGTCTTCCCTAGGGTAAACCCGCTACTATGGACGCAATGGTGCCCTTGGATTTTCGATCCGAGCACCCGTTCAGGAGTTATTCCACTTTTTCAGGAAAACCACACACGCGTGTTATTTAATTATTTAATTTAATTCAAACATTTGTTCCGGGCTCACCGGGCCTCGGAACTGCGGGCCATCTCAAAGCCTGGTCTCGAAAGAATTTCCATATAATATTAAAAAATAATACATGGAAAAAATCCAGGACATTACATAATATCAACCTTAAAGGGATTAAGGTATTAAGAAAATGTGACTTTCCAAAGAAGAGGTATAGTTTTTAACTGCATGTTTTAGTTTTATTTCTTCTTTCACATCCTTCAAATCTTACTTAACCTTGATGATATAATAACATAAGTATCTCCCATATACTGTGATTTTATTATGTCATAACCTATATCCATCTCTAACCTCCATCAAATGGGAAAGGAATTCATCGTTTGTTTGTATGGCATACTACTGCCTCGTGAACCGATGTAATTTGTTTTTTATCGTTGTCTCTCATGGATGGTTATAATGATGGATTTAAGTTATATATATGTGTGTGATATTAATGAAATATTTATCATTATAGAAATATAATATAATGCATATTTTCTTACATTTCTACACTAGAAAATAATAATGTCATTCGTGTATACGTGTGGACTACCACCTCCATGAAGTGATGAGATTAATTTTTCATCACCATGTCACATGGTTGATATATATAAGTATAGTAAAATAAATAATATTATATTTATGATATGATTATCATTCTGGAAAGATAAAATGATACTTACCTTCTTTCCATAATGATCTTTGAAAAATGGAAACGTTACTCATAGGGTCAGTCCGGACAATATGATTGCCCGAGACATGTGTTTAAAATGTTTCCCATTCATTTAGTTAAAAAAAAAAGCATCAAAACCACAAATTGAGTGAATAAAAAACATCTTCAAAACCTAAGCATACTGGACATTGTAAAATTTTATACGAATTCTAAATGCAATGGAGCAGGGTTGGCTTGTCAGCCGTGCATCTAGACTTCACATCAGCTTCGACAGTGCCATCATTAACCCCTCACGATAACAGTGACCAGAAGGAGGGGGGCAACGAGTTGGGAGATAGTGGAATAGATTCAAGTGATAGCGGCAGAGAAGGCATACCTGGAGCTATTACAAGAGGTGGCACAATAGGGGTGAAGCTAGTGTTGTCCAAGTTCTCACCTCCGACACGATATAGGAGAGACCACTAGAAAAGATCGAATGGGTGGAGGTGATGAACAATCAAAAAGATGAGGAGGTGGGGAGGTGGGGAGACACGAGGCATGGTGGAAGGATGCGGGGCATAGAGGCAATGTCGTTGGTGGAATGCTGAGGGACAACTGTGGAGGCGGAGGGGTGGCTTGTTGCCCCCTTCAAATTGGTTTCCCTAGCCCAGGGATTCGCTGGGCTTGCCCTCAGGCCGGGCCTGGTTACTCATGCATACATACGGCCTATTATCTCTTTGATTGTAACGTAATTAATTTTTTATAATCATCTTTCATGATTAGTTTTAAAAGTATAATTGATGTATAAAAATGATAATTATTTCATGATTATTATTCTGGATATTTTGTAATAATGACCTCTTTGACCATATTCAACTTACTGAATCCATTTTGGACTTATGAAATGAATATCATCAAAACATCTAACATGAATTTAATTAATTGATTAATTAATTATAGCATGGTAAGAGATAAAATAAAAGGAATAATAAACTTGAAAAAGGGTTTTAATCAAGTAAATAATTAACCTAAGTTTATTATTCAGGAAGATAAAGAACATATGTGATGAGTCAGACTCAATGTAAGAGACTTTTTAAAAAAAAATCTTTTTTAAAAGTTTCCCTTAAAACTCTCTTTTTCTTACATGTCTGTTTTTTTAAAGTTATGGATGTTTTTATATGAAAATAAGTGATTTATAAATGACATTTTATGTTTTTTTAGTTTCATTCAAAGGTTTTCAAAAAGAATATTTTTACAAAAGACAAAAGGAATGTTCTATTTTAAAATATATGGTGATAATGACTTTTCCCGCTGTCATAACCATTATTTGAAGTTTGGCTTCCTTTATAAGCTTTCGTGTTTTATTCAAAGAAAAACTATTTTCCCTTTGTTCTAAAAATTTTAGTTTTGAAACGGGTTTTAAAGTAAATGGATATATCAATATATGAAAATGTTTTCTTATGAGCGCAAAGAATTTTTTTATGAGTGAAATATTTCATATATTGTGATTATGTTATGGTTCTTAGGCATTGTTAGTGGGGATGGGTGGTTTCATTATAAACTGAGAACGGGTGAGTCATTATAGTTCTCTAATGCATTGGGTAAAGGAACGAAATTAACCAATTAGGTTTCTCCTAAGAGATTATGAGAATGTACAGTGATGGTTATTTCAAGTATAATCGTGATGGTTAATTCAAGTGTAATTGTGATGGTTACTCCAAGTATAATCGTGATTGTTATTTCATGTGTAACTGTGAGGGTTACTCCATATGTAAGAGTGATATGAAAATGATCCCTCAAGTTACCTATATGGTTTATCTATATTTGTTATGGGTTTTTATGAAAATCTTACGATTTCACAAGGCAAACTAATGAGCTTATTTTTAGAGTAAAATACATGCTACCTTTTAAGGGTGAAAAGTATAACTTTGTGAAAAAGTTTTTATGAGTTTTTCATGACTATAAGAAACCTTTATGAGTTTTATTTTTCCATTAAGATTTCTTATGGAATGTTTTATGAAATGCTTTGGACATAGAAGTTAATTTCTTGGGTAATAAAATGATTATTTTAAGCCCCATAGTTTATTTTGAAAAGACATTTTTTTATAAGTATTAATGGACTAACGATTTCTTTCTTTTTTTTATGTCTTTTACCGAGCTTTTTGTACTTATCTCACGTTTTAGAATGTTTTTCACAGGTTTTAAGGATGGGTAAGGAAAAGAAAGAAGTCAAGTTGAAAGTCTTAAGGATTTGTCATGAAAAGAAATCATATCCTATTTTAAAAGCTTCATATTGTGGGGAAAATGATTATTGATCAGAAGCATTCACTTTGTAAAATATGGGATTGTTATGTAAGAATTGTGACCTAATTCTCTAAAACTAAACCTAAAAGATCTTTAGAAACGAAAGAAAGTGAATTATAGTCTAAAGACACTACATTATGTGATGTTTAAGGTCGGGTCATTACAATAAGTATATAATTAAATTATGGCCTTGGATTTTTTATATCAACACTAAACATGTTCATAACATGTTTTGTATAACACTTGTAATTAGGTTAATATTACTAAAAAAATTATTTACTGATTGATTTAAATGTTCTGTGCTATAATTTAAATGTATCGTGGTATAAAAGATGTTTTGCATTCTATGTTTTTCTGTTTTTATGATTTGAATATTTTTTATTTAAATGTTTTGTGCATATAATTACGTGACATTATACTTTACACACTAAACACAATATGTATGTAGCCGAAAAACATGAACCAACACACATAAAATATTATGTGTTGGTCAAACATCTCAATTGTTTTGTGCATACATAAATGTTCTCTATACTGACCTTCTTCGTCGAATGCTTTGTGCACTTCATAAGGACAATCACAAAATTTATTTTATAGCTTTCAATTGTTTTGTTTGTTTATTTATAGAATATCCATGTTTCATTTTTCTTTGTTTTCATATTGTTTCATGTCTTTTTCTTTAATTTTAACCATGGTTTTTTTTTCTTTATTTTATGATATTCAAAAGTTTGGTTTCTAGAACGAAACATGTTATGCGTGTTTTTTTTGCTTATAGTTTGTTTGAAACTAAGTTTTGTGCTTCATTTTTTATCTTTTTTTATGATATTCAAAAGTTTGGTTTCTACCACAGAACAAACTGTTTTTTTTAATCTTTTTACTATTACTATTACTATTAAATATTATTATTATTATTATTATTATGGATTTGTTGGTTAATCTATATACCTACTAAAGTAAGGTTTTTTACCACTACGTGTCAACCTACCAATACTCCATGACTCCACCCATCCAAAATCCCTCCCATTTCCCGTCCTCCAACCCAAGACCTCATTCGCTTTCCCCACTCCCCACCTATCCCCCCGCACGCTCTGCCCTCTGCCCCCCGAATTCTATTCCCTCCACAACTAGGGTTTCTCCCACCTTCCCCTACCTCCTTCCCTCTGATTCCCACCATCTTCCGGCGATACCTCTCCCATTATCTCCCACATACCCGACGATCTCCCCACACCCCGCTCGCATTTCCAATCGTCGTTGTCTACTTCGCTTAAATCCTCTCTGCCTGCTCCGCCTGCTCAGCCTGCTCCGCCACCGACTCCTCCACCTCGCGGTACTTTAGGCTTTGACCACATCACCTCGTGCTCCCATGTTTTACTATGAAGGATTCAATCGATGGAGACCGGTCTTCCCGCCCGGACGATGTGCCCTCTTCCGATCTGATTTTCTGTTTCGAGGTAGCGGCCTGCTTCGACAAATAACTTTGACACACTACCTCTTTTCTACCGCACCTTTCACGACGCCATTCGGTGAGTGGTGCGCTGTGTACTCTTATGTACATATCACGGTTTCGACCTACCGGATGGCTTCGATGAAGGACAAAAAAAACTCAGCCTCTTCACTACGCCTTCGTATTGCTTCATCCAGGTATAGATTCTCTATATGCGAGCTCCTGTCGTTGAATAGATGTTCAGATTCCTCCATTCTACAATACGATGTCCAAATGAAATCTTCCAGTAGTTATTTTCACGTGTATGTTGTCTCTTCCGATCTGATTTTCTGTTTTGAGGTAGCGGCCTGCTTCGACAAATAACTTTGACACACTACCTCTTTTCTACCGCACCTTTCACGACGCCATTCGGTGAGTGGTGCGCTGTGTACTCTTATGTACACATCACGTTTTTGACCTACCAGCTGGATTCGATGAAGGACAACGAAACAAAACTCAGCCTCTTCGCTACGCCTTCGTATTGCTTCCTCCAACCCGAGACCTCATTCGCTTTCCCCACTCCCCACCTCTCCCCCCGCGCGCTCTGCCCTCTGCCCCCCGAATTCTATTCCCTCCACAACTAGGGTTTCTCCCACCTTCCCCTACCTCCTTCCCTCTAATTCCCACCAGCTTCCGGCGATACCTCTCCCATTAGATCCCACATACCCGACGATCTCCCCACACCCCGCTCGCGTTTCCAATCGTCGTTGTCTACTTCGCTTAAATCCTCTCTGCCTGCTCCACCTGCTCAGCCTGCTCCGCCACCGGCTCCTCCACCTCGCGCTACTTCAGGCTTTGACCACATAACCTTGTGCTACCATGTTTTACTATGAAGGATTCAATTGATGGAGACCGTTCTTCCCGCCTGGACGATGTGCCCTCTTCCGATCTGATTTTCTGTTTCGAGGTAGCAGCCTGCTTCGACAAATAACTTTGACACACTACCTCTTTTCTACCACACCTTTCATGACACCATTCGGTGAGTGGTGCGCTGTGTACTCTTATGTACATATCACGGTTTCGACCTACCGGTTGGCTTCGATGAAGGACAACGAAACAAAACTCATCCTCTTCGCTACGCCTTCGTATTGCTTCATCCAGGTATAGATTCTCTATATGCAAGCTCCTGTCGTTGAATAGATGTTCAGATTCCTCCATTCTACAATACGATGTCCAAATGAAATCTTCCAGTAGTTATTTTCACGTGTATGTTGTCTCTTCCGATCTGATTTTTTGTTTCGAGGTAGCGGCCTGCTTCGACAAATAACTTTGACACACTACCTCTTTTCTACTGCACCTTTCACGACGCCATTCGGTGAGTGGTGCGCTGTGTACTCTTATGTACATATCATGGTTTCAACCTACCGGCTGGCTTCGATGAAGGACAGTGAAACAAAACTCAGCCTCTTCGTTACGCCTTCGTATTGCTTCATCCAGGTATAGATTCTCTATATGGGAGCTCCTGTCATTGAATAGATGTTCAGATTCCTCCATTCTACAATACGATGTCCAAATGAAATCTTCCAGTAGTTATTTTCACGTGTATGTTGTCTCATTTTGCACATCAGTCTGCAAATTCAACCCATGTTTGGGTACCTTTTACTACATTCCATTATATTCAGATTGCATATTTGCTTGTATATTTTCAGTCTAATTTATAACTGTTTCTCTGATGGTGCTATGACTGTGGTTCATTGTAATAACAGGACATTGCTTCGTGAGGTTTACAGAATATTTACTCCCATTCTTGCTTCCGTCTTCACTGTATAAATATTCCTCGATAACCATCTGAGGTATTCATTGTAACTGTTTTGGATATTTGTGTCTTTGGTTCATTATTTTTAATGTAATTAACTTTCCACTGCTTTTTTAAGGGTACCTTTTAGTGGATAATTTGACATTCAATCTGTAGATTTGATTTTCTATTTTCTGTGCAATCTTTATATGTTTCTTTGATGTTGGTATAAGTTTGGTTCATTGCAATAACAGGACAGTGCTTTGTGAGGTTTACAGAATATTTACTCCCATTCTTGCTTTCGTCTTCACTGTATAAATATTCCTCGATAACCATCTAAGGTATTCATTGTAACTGTTTTGGATATTTGTGTCTTTGGTTCGTTATTTTTAATGTAATTAACTTTCCACTGCTTTTTTAAGGGTACCTTTTAGTGGATAATTTGACATTCAATTTGTAGATTTGATTTTCTATTTTCTGTGCAATCTTTATATGTTTCTTTGATGTTGGTATAAGTGTGGTTCATTGCAATCAAAGTACAGTTGTTATTCAGTTTTATATAATCTTTAGTTGCAATTCCATTTGACTTCACTACATATATATTCGTCAATATACATTGTAGGTATTCATTCAAACAGATTTGCAGATGTGTTCCCATATAGCATTGTTTTTACTTGAATATTCTATTTTCAAATGATTCATTTATGTATAGTATATACATTCGTTAATGTAGGTATAAGTGTCGTTTAGTAAAATTACAGGACAGTTCATATCAATGGGTATCTCATACTACATTATGTGACATTCAATAATGAGATTTCATTGTATTTTTTTGTGTGTAATGTATATATGTTTCTTTGATGTTGGTATAACTATGGTTCATTGCAATCACAGTACAATGCTTATTCAGGTTTAGAGATTACTTAGTTGCAATTCCATCCATCTTCACTACATAAATTTTCCTCAATATCCATCCAAGTTATTCATTCAAACTGTTTTGCAGATCTGTTCCTATACTGCATTCAATTTATTTGAATATGCTTCTTTTTGAATATGCTGTTTTCAAATGTTTCATTTCTGGGAAATCCATGTTTTCATGCTGCACAATTTTCTTTATACTGGACGTTGCTCATGCTGGAGGAGGAGAATGCTTCACATTTTTTATTACGCTATAGGTTTTTGATGCTGACTGTTTATGCTGGAAGTGTTGAATGTTTTCATGCAGAATGATGATATTGGGCGTTTTGTTGTATTTGATGATATCATGTTGCTAGAATGATAAGAATTTTATTTAAAGGGACATGTTTTGATATGTTTACATGAGTTGTATGAACCTTGATCTCTTTGTATGCACATTCCGCTGTCTATTTGAAGCATTTTTTTTCCAGAAGTTGCATGGTGGGTTGAACCACTGTATAATAAGTGGTGATAAGGGTCTACAATTTATTTATGAAATTAATATTTCTTATGTTACTACTGCTTTTATCATCCTGTTGTTTGAAAAGGCGGGGGTGGCTGGTAAAGGGGTAGGATGTGCATATACACATTGTTCATTATTCCTGTATCTGATGCAAATATTTATGCGGTCTTCCAATGTTCCTGGGCTGTCTACAGGTAAATGTTTTTTATGATATTCTTTTATTTTTACCATATAATGTTTAATATCAATACTTTTTTTGATGGTACAGGAGTTGCAGATATGATATAGCAACTACTCACTAAACTACTGGAGTGATTTTACTAACATGGTTGTATCATGATACTGTCTCTCCCAGGAACATAGCAGACTTCTTGATAAGGCAAATGTAATCTTCAAAAACCGTCAGTCTCAATATGGTAGGAGAAGTGTTTGAATTTTATATTTCTTATGCATAACTGTTTCCATATTGCTTATGCAAGTGTTTCTAGATTGATTATGATCACCATAGTAGGTTGATGTGGATAGATTACTATTTGGAATTAGTATGTTCTGAATGAATCCCTATAGGATATGGGTTTTGAATAATTAATATGTCCAATGAATTCTTCATTAGTATGTAATCTTATTTTTAAACATCAATCTATCATCGGGTAAAAATGTTGGATGAATGTGTAGGTGCTCAACTCCTAGCTTATTACCTCTTATTTGACCACTACAAATCCTAATAACTAAAGATCCAAGTATGACAGCAGCTTTATTCTCTTGAATTGTTTTCATATTGTCCATCATTCATTTAATATAAAAATGTGAGTTGGTGCCTTTACTTATAATAAATCTGACTTTTTTTAGAGCAGTGTAACATATTTTACATGTATATTATTTCAGTACTAGATCTTTTTTTAGAGCAGTGGATCAAAGAAACAATTTGAGTTGACATGCATTTTTTTGGGTAGTGGATCATGTGATTTGTTTGAGCAGTAGATCGTTTGTTTTTTATTAATAGATCATATTTTAGAGTAGCACATCATGTATTTTAGAGCAGCGTATAGTTTTATTAGTTCAAATTAATATGACATGAATTTTTTTTGGATTTGTGGATAATTTTATTCTATTTTCTTTCATTTAGTAGTTTCTTTTGGAGCAGAAGATCATGTTTCAGGATATTATTTACTTCTACCAATCAGATTTACTATATCTTTATACTTAATGATTTCTACTATATTGATGATGTATCCTTATTTTTGAGCAGTGGGTTTTCATTGCTGCTATTTTTTTGATGTCTTTTTCTACATTGTTTTTGTTTGACAGGTGCACATGTGCAGTAGATCTCAGCTGGAGAAGATGAATGGGGCTGTTTTCTGAGTCCATAGCACTACTTGAGGGGTCTACCTTACTGAAAAGGAATTGCAGGTCCATGATGGAAGAGCTGTGTAGTGGGGAGGGGAGGAGAAGAGCTAGGCAGGGGGAAGGGGCTGGTGGGGGAAGGGGATGGGCAGTGAGGAGGAGGAGGTGGGAGGGGGAGGTGCTTGGTAGGGGGAGGAGAGGGGAAGAGTTGGGAAGCGGGGGGGGGAGAAGAGCTGGGGCAGGGGGGAGGTTGAGGGGAGTGGGAGGTGCTGGGAAAGGGTGGGAGGAGGGGAGGGGAGGGGAGGGGCTCGGTAGGGGGAGGGGCTGGGCAGGGGGTGGGTTGGGGGGAGAGGGGAGGGCCTGTGCAACTGGGAGGGGGTGGAGGGGGATGGCGGAGGGGGGGGGGGAGGGGAGGGGGAGGGGCTAGGCGGGGGAGAGGTGACGGCCTGAGCAGCATGGAGGGGCTAGGCAGGGGACAAATAATTGAGTACTCCCGTGCTTTTTCACGGGTGGAGTTAAAGTATGTCTCCACTTAAACTAATTATCCATATTGTTATTATTAATGTTTTATTCGAAACATTTTATCAGTTTTTCTAATTTATCATGTCTGTTTCATAAAAAAGTGTACCCAGATTGTGTTTTTTATTATTTCTTTCATTTATTACTGATTTCCCATTTTCTGATTATTAATTGCTTTCATTGAATTTTTTTAAAGTTGTTTTCATTGATGATTATTGTAAACATAGCCATTTGATTATGACATGTTTTTTTCACTTCACCGGATTAACCAATTGTTTTAGCATACTAATATGTGTCATTTACTCATATTCATGTTCAATTACATATTGCAGGGATCAATATAACTTTCTATAAACATGACAAATTGCTACTACTCTGCATCAATGGAACATGGTAGTACTGGGAGGATGTTGACTGCACATTCTGTTCGTGTTAATGTTTTCAAACATGTATTTGCTACTAAAATTGTATTTATGTTCTCTTATCATGGTTAAATAACATTCAATAGTTCGGTTTCCAAGGTGACATAAAACTGACAACTTATGTCTCTTTACTGACAATGAACCATGCTATTATTTCCAATTTCAAGTTATGTTATCATGTTTCTGTTTTAATGTTTAGCTACTTCAACTATCTATAAGTTATATGTTCAGACTTTGTTTCTATGAATAGATTCTTAATTTCAACATATTAATTATTAATTTTCGTTGATCACTTCTCATATATATTTTAGATGATTCTAGGATAGATAGAATTGATCATAATAATCTATAATTTCCACCATCATAGGTTCAAAATACACCAAAGGCTCATAAATATTCATGGAGAAGAACTCATGAGTTATTCATATCATTTATTTATTCTACTGTATAGATTTGTTTTCATGGATGATACCATGATTCCAGTACCAACTAATAATCTTATAATTGTAATATTTTGGTATTCTTCTAAACATAACAACATATATATATATATATATATATATATATATATATATATTACTAATGTTAAAATATCCTATGAAATTAAATCAAGGGAGTGTGATAATATTATGTATCATAAAGTGAAATTTATTTATGATGATTAGGTTAAAAAGATGAACTCTCAATTATATTATCTTTTAAAGACACCACACTGAATGCAACCATGTTTCCTACTAATCCTCATCCCAACATCTTCACAAGCCCATCCAATCCAGTCAAAATCTAGATACCTTAAAACTCTGTACGTTTCCTTCCATCATTTATTGCAATCTCGCCTCTTGCCTCCACCTCCGTCGTCACCTCCACCTTCAGTTTCATCCATGTCTCTTATCTCTACCTCTTCCATTCCATCATGTCTTATCTCCATCACAATTAGTCTTTACTTCATTTCCTTCAATCATGGATAATCTAATAACTTGATTATCATCGTTTTATTCTAAACATTATATGAAATACAACGACAGTGCAATTTATTTTAATGACACAAAACCAGATGATTTGAATGAAAACTGAATAGTCCCGGCATGGGAGAGTACTAGTTTTGATAATAAAAAGGTTAGTTTGGTTTTTTGTTTAGGACGAGTTAGTTAAATTTTCCCGATATATATCCACTATTTAGATATATTATATCGAGATATTGCAAGTGGGATGGTTCAGATTTCCAACTTCTTCCTCTGTTTCCGTCTGTAATTCTACGGGTTTTGGCGATGGACGACCAGAGTGTTTGAAGGGTTATTCAGCTGGGAACGGCTGAATTTTCAGCTCTCGCCATGGCTGAATCCTCCAAGGATTTGATTAAGAAACTCGGGACTTTTCTCTCCGTAAAGTTTTCCAGTTTTTTGGCGATCTCTCCCCACAATCTGGTATTTATTTCGCCCTTTCTTCTTTCGTCGCGTTCTCTCTATGTTAATGGATCCGAGGGGGCCACTATAACTGCTGCTTTGCATACTTAGTTCTGTTGCCGTCTGACATACATAATGCGGATTTGGTATCATGTTTAATATTCGTTCAATTGTCAAATTAATTTGAGGTTTGAGGGCTGGGCGTTCTGGATTTTCATGCTATCAGTGATTTACGGTGTCTGGTAGGGTTCACGGCGATGCTAGGTTTCCGTGTTTGTCCTTCATACGGCTTTGATGAAAACTCTTGTAAGTTTTGGGAGAGAGAAGAGAGCCCGATTCACCCAGTTTTTTCTTACAGTTATGGATGTTTCAATCACCGTGTTGTTGAACAAAGACTAGTGTGTTGGAGAGGTTACAATGGACGGGTATATGTTAATTTTCTGTGTATGACAACAAGGGCAATGTTGATGATGTACAGTATGCATAATCTGTGTATCCCAGAAGTCTATGGTCATCTCTACCAACCAAAATCTTATGCTCATTGCTAGTCTTGACTTGTTGACAAAAGTGGTTCAAACCCAATTCAATACTAGCGTATGGCAATCTAAGATACTATTTTCTTAATTTATTTTTGATCAATGCTACTTAAACCTTTTCAACCATAATCTTCTTTCTTATTCCATTTATATTTTGTATGAACACACATTTGGTGTCTTATTTATTTTTGCAATGTTCATCTTATGCGTGATGCTCCTCAAATGTCCAACTTTTAGTATGCCAAAGCAAGCCAAGTTGAATTATCTTCTTATAATATTATGATTTCAATTTCACCCAAATTTATATCGTGTTTCATGGACAATATCTTTGATACTCATTACGAAGCCTACACAAAGGCGGAGAGTTGTGGTTGGTTGATAGCCAACTTGAAATCCTCCATTAAGTTGGGTCTATGTTATAGTTTAAGGTGACAACTGTTAATTTTACTTGATGCTAATATGGATTTGTTTGACAGCGCGTATCACTTCAAGTGAGCTGTTTGAAAAAAATAAGCAGTGTTTATTCTGTTTATGAAAAGGCACTTACACGTGTCAGGTTGACAGCACTTACTGAAAATTGCTTGTTGCACTTATAGCGGATAAGTGCTTCTGTATAAGTGTTTCCTTTTTTCAAAAACAGATCAAACACTCCTTATTTTTTAAAACTGCTCATCATAAGTGATCATTGCTGTAAGCAGTTTTCAACGAGTCTTGTTAAATGGGCCCTAAATTTTCAGGAAAAAAACACTTAAATAACTGGCAGAAGTACTTTTTCTATAAGTAATCTGGAAACTCTTATACCAAAGCACATATCATAAATGATAAGTGTTATAAACCGCAGTTTTCATTAAGTGTTGTCAAATGGATATCTCGAGTGGGTTTGTTACAGTATGCTCCAATTTAACAGGGAGAAAATCCATGCTGTAATAGCCTTTACAACTTTATTACTTCTGTGATGTTTTCTGTAAAGGATATAACAGTGGTTGTATGATATTTCCATCATATTTTAAATTAAATAAAATTGGATAGATGAACTTCACATTTTAGCCAAACCCAGGAGACATATAACACTTTATGATCTACTAAATTTTTCTTGTTTGAAGATCTAAAGAAAAACAATTCTTCAAATCGACAAATATAACTTTGTTGAAACGATGAATTATTTTTTATTTAAAAAAATCTAACTTCTTTAGAATCAGTTTCAGGACTCTCGATATGTTGGTGCTTTCGCAGCACTTTCTGTTGCAGTATTTTTTGGGTGGCGAGTGCTGAGATCTCCTAGAGGGCGTCAAAGCCGGCAACCCAAAAGGCACGGCCCTACCCCAAGTACTTCCGGTTCTAGTTCTTATTCAAATGTTGCTTTAGCACCTCCCGAAATGGGTTCATCTCTAGAGGATTCTTCAAGGTCTCAGAATCTTAGAGATGAATTTTCTCAGCCTGCGAAGGTAAAACCATTTAGCCTCATTGCATCATTTGCGTTTTTGATTTCTTGGTTTTGTACTTAAAATGGTTCTTTGGTTTTCAGCCATCTCTTGGCCAAATGGTTCGGCAGAAAATGAGTGAAGGAAGGAAGGTAATGGGTTTGCTTTAATTTGTTCTGCATGTTTAATATGCATGGCCTGTTTTTTTATATTACAAAAAAAAAGTGTGGCGCCATTATTTTAATTGGTGTAGAAGAAAACTGATTGTAGTGGTTGAGGTGAGTGGCTTCATCATAAACTAGATGTTTTGTTTATAAAAAAAAAACTGTGTAGCTGATAAAACATTATCTTGCTTGACCTAGTGGAAACAAGCACCAAATGATTTTTGGGTTATATCAATTGAATTGTTTTTCCTTTTATTACCCTTCTATAAATTTCCATGATAATTAGGGTCCATTTGGTTTCTGTTTTCGAAAACAGTTTTCAAAATTTGGTTAATAAAAAAATGAAAAATTCTGTTTAATGGTATGTGCTTGTTTTTTTAGTTTTCAAAAACTTTTTTCATTTTCTGTTTTAAAAACACAAAAACAAGAACAATCTAAACTTTTTTTTTTGTTTTCTGTCTCCAAAATAAGTTGAAAGAAGGTATGAACTAGAAATATAAAGTTGACTCGAATCCAATTGGACTGAATTAAACTGGTTGAGCCACCAACCCAGTCCAGCAATCCAGGTTTTCAGGCCAGCCCAATTCGTCCTGAGCCTTTAAAAAAATTACAAATTTAAATATTATAAAATTAATACAAAAATATAAAATGGTGCAGGGCTGAGTTGGGTTTGAGTTCGGCCACTCAAGTTGTTCAACCGCAAATCTCAGGTCCAAGTCTCGACCTAACCAAATCCCAAAAATGATGGTCTGTCCCATCATGCAAGCTCAAGTCGATGAGTTGTTACGCGACTAGTATCATGTAGTTGAGGTTTGGCTTAGTGGTAAACACCCCGTAATCCTACATGAAAAATGAGGGTTCAAAACCCATTGGGCGCAGGTTACTGTCGTAGCGGCGGTACTGTAGATCGGCGGCAGGGCACTGTAGTAGCGGCGGTATTGTGCGGTACCGTAGTAGGCGGGTTACTATTCACAGAATAGGCATTGGGCCAAAATTTGGGCCTACAAGCTATGTAATGGGTTACAAGCCCACTGGGCCTTCGGGCTATGTAATGAGTCTCCCTCTACCCAGTTAAAATAGGTCTTTGTTTTGCTTTAATAATAAAATGAGGCTTTGGCCCCAACCTTAAAAAAAAAACACGACTAGTATCAATGTCCCTGTACTATACACATCGACCCTGCATTCAATTAAATATGAAATGAAATGAACTTTTAAAATAAAATAATACTCACTTATAAAAATTAAAAAAATATATTTATTATTTAAAAAAAATATTTACATATAAGAATTGTTATTTATTATAAGCAAAACTGTTACAGATTTTTAAAAAAAATATTTTATTATATATGTTTTTATGTTGTGTATAACTAATAATAACATTTTTTCTTTTAAAAAGCAGTTTTTTAGCAATTTGTATCAAATGGGTTTTTTTCTTAGCATTTTAACAGTTTTCAGTTGATATTGTTAGGCATGTATTGTCACAACAATACTCTATATTATATGATGATTTTGTTGCTCACAAATACCTTTGTTTTCTAATAAAGTTGCTTTAAGTATGTTTCAGGAATATATATCATGTTTTTATTTCTATCTTTGATGAAATACAAAAATACGAGATGTGTTATGAAAACACTGTTCATACCCTACGTTCGGTGAATGGACGTATGAATCATCATCCCTACGCTGCGCTAAACAGTTTGCATATGGAGCGACAATCCTACGCTGGATTTTAAGTGTATGGATCGACAATTCTACATTTGTGAATCAACGAACGTATGAAATATAAACCCTACGTTGGAATCTGGAAACACTGTTCATACCCTACGTGTGGAATCTTATGCTAAAAAGGATGAATGTATGGATCATCATCCCTACGTTACTTTGATTCTTACGTTACGCCCAGATAAAAGTATGGTTAAGGAACCATATGTTGGTAGGAACCCTACGCTACTCAGTTCAACCCTAAGTTTGTCTACTCAACAACGGAGTTTTAAATTCACGATTTTATCCAAGTTTCATGCAACGGTTTTGATAGAATTAGAGGCTAATTGAAAGCTTCTCCCAAATGCGGGCGTGACCTGTGCAGCTAGAGGTAAAATAACAAGAGCCTAGGATTGAGCCTGTGTAGTCTGCGGCGGCTGGTGCTCCCGCATAATGAACATTGAGGTGTTTGGTTCCTCAATATGAGGGAAGTCTATCACAAACTGGTTGGAGATAGTGTCGTCAAGATTTCCAGCCAGTCCTATGCTTCAGTTGTGCGTCCCATGTTCGGTAGGCCCTTCGGAGGGCGATGTGGACAACTACGGTTCCGGCGGTAGGAACTCGGATGTAGTTGCAGGGGGTTCGTTGACGGGCCTTCCAAAATGCTCAAGGATTGCTTCTTTAAGATGTTCCAAAGTGAACATAGTTGCATGACCTTTAAGCACTAAAAACCAAAGTGCAGACATTTCGGACATGCAGAGGCGTGCCATCGGCACCTTCATCTGATCCGGTGTTTGATTGTGCGAGAAATATTTCTCAGCTTGCGAGAGCCAAGACTCTGAATGGGTGGCAGAAAATTCCGGTAAAAACTCTTTCTGTAAGTATTTTTCCTGATTTCTAGTTACCTGGGCCAGTGAAACCCAGATTTCCGGCATTTGCGTCGCCATAGGCTGCGGCGCCCGAACAACAGGGCGCTCCCAAGTATACGAGTATCCTCTGGTAAGGAACAGGCAGCGTGCGTCGTGTTGTTTCCCTGTTGGCAGTTTCTCTGTAGATAATTTTCTGGCACACTTTTTTTTTCTTTTCTTTTTTTACAGAGTTGGACACGCCCCTTTTTTTCCTTTGTTCTTGTGTTTTCTTCCTGAGTCAAAAAACCGGGCCGACCCTAGCCTTTTTTTTATATATATCTGAAAAACTAACTTGGCCGGTCGAGCGGAGTGGCTGCTCGCAGCAGCCCGAGCGGTTCGTGTGACCTGATAAATTTCGCTGCAACTGATAGAGCAGTGGTCGGTGGACACGACGTTGCGAACGGAGCGTACGGTGCGCGCGTCAACTGGTGCAGAAGACATCGGTAGTGTGGGGTAGAAGAGCGTACCAGTGCGGAGCGCGCCTCACGTTGAAGACAAACCAGCTGGGGGAGGCGTCGACTGAGCGAGGCAGGACGCCTCGTCGTATTGAATGAAAGCCCGCAGGAGAACAGTAGCGCGCCTGCTTCAGGAGAACCTACGAACGAGATCACGCAGCAGCTGAAGTGCGTAGGAAAATCGTCCCGCACTGGACGAACGGTGTCGCGCGTCTGCTTCGGCGACATTGGAAGAAACGAGAGGTGCTTCTGCTGCAGCAGTAGCTCGAGCGTAAGAGGGAGAGGATGAAGAAAAACAGTGCGCTACGACTGCCTCTGTTGTGTGCGTGGACGCTGGAGGGGAAGAAACCCGTATGTGCCTCTGTTGAGGTAGCAATAGACAGGCCGGAGGGAAACGCACAGTGTGCGCTGGCAGAGGGCAGTGGTGCAGATGAAAACGAGATGGAAAATTTGCAGAACCTGGCGCGACTCCTCGAAAACAAACAGTAGAGGCAAGTAGTATTTGGCAAGGAGCGTCTCTGCCTTGTGAATTCACAACACAGGAGTGAGAATGTCTTTGCTTTGAGCGCAATACAGCAGCGCTCCCTTCCTTTTAATTGCAGCAGGTCGGACCAATTGATAGAACCCGATGAACGAACTAGTATATTTATAAAGCAGAACAGAGAATGAGGTACAACAAATGAAGAAGAAGAAAAACACCTCGAGAGAGCATAAGCTCCTCACCCAAGCCCGCAGGCCGAACTTCCAACTATTTTCTTCCTCCCCCTTTCTCAGCCCCACGTACTGCTTATATAGTTATTCTCCAGCCCCACAAATGGGGTCTAGAACCTCCCCCCCTAGCAACTTAACAAACTCACCCCAAAAGACCATTCTACCCCATATTAGAATATTCTCTCCTCCAGCTGGACAACTGATCTCTATCAGATATGGGTGATACAAGTTTCATTCATTCACACATACGCCTGTATTCTTGTGAATATCTTTTACAGATCTGCTGCAACAAACGATCGACTCTGTTATTTGAAGAAGAGTCTACACTTTGGAGATATACATTTTTCAAACTCGTACTGCTTTAAAATTACTATTGTTGTTGTTTGTTGTTGTTATTATTGAAGATCATTTGCAATCGGGATCACTTCAGAACAATTCTTTTTGGAAAACTTTTATTTTTGAAGAAAATCCATCTACTGTCAGTTGCTGATGCAGCTGTAACTGTGAAGATCACCCCGGACCATCATCAAATCAAACTCTTTTGATTTATTGGAATATCAACTGCTCGTACTCAGTTGCGGTGAAGTGTCAACTTCTTGTATTAAGTTGTTGATAATCGGTTCTCTGTTAAAGAACCTGGAGGCTTTGTTTAGCCTTGTTGTAAATGTGTCAACTGCCTGCACTCAGTTGTGGATTTGAAGGTCTTATGATAAGAGGATCTTACTAGTGAAATTCACCAAGCTCGCAGAGAGCGTTTGTGGAGTGGATTGGGGGATTTTTGTGCCCCGAACCACTAAAATTGTTGTGTTCATTCTTTCTATTTATCCGCTGCTCATATTCATTACAGAAGAAAACGCTGCATATCTGCATAAATCGCTAAAAGATTTACAAACTAGAATTTGTCGAGAGATTGAAAAGACACAATTCATCTCCTCTTGTGTTACTTTGTATTATTCCGACCTAACAATTAGTATTGAAGGTGAGCTTTTGGGATAAAGGTATAGCAAGTTGAAAAGTATAAGGTATATACAAAGCAAATGACAACGGTTGATTTAAGAGAAGTAATGTCTATGGTTCGTGCTCCATACTTTAATGATGAAAACTATGGATGCTGAAAATCTCGTATGATCATGTATCTGAAAAATCTAGGCTTCAAGGTCCATTT
Source organism: Viscum album (assembly GCA_963277665.1). Classification (NCBI taxonomy): domain Eukaryota; kingdom Viridiplantae; phylum Streptophyta; class Magnoliopsida; order Santalales; family Viscaceae; genus Viscum; species Viscum album. The sequence goes on along the minus strand of OY728133.1, from coordinate 1,524,780,974 downwards.
GAAGATCATTACTTCTTATGAGATCCCTAAAAAACCAGAGACTTGAACTGCTAAAACAGAAGCTGAATATGACATCAATTTAAAAGCAATGAATGATATTATCTTCGGACTTGGTTCTGATGAGTTTAATCGTGTATCACAATGTCCTACTGCCTATGAGATGCGACAAACTATTGCAGTTGCTTAGGAAGGAACATACAATGTTAGACATATGAGATATGCTACAACAAAGCTAAAGTTTGACACCTTTAGAATGTTTGATGGTGAAAGCATCACATAGATGAATGAAGGTTAACAGAAATTGTTAATAATATTGCTGCCTTGGGAGATCCTATCAAACAATCTAATCAAGCGCTAAAAGTATTTAGAGTACTCCCCTCTAAATGGAATGACGTATCTGTTGCTATTTGACAATCATCACCTGTCAAAGATTTGACAATGAAAGAATTAATTGGAATTCTGATGATGTACAAAGCAGAAATGCAAGCTGAGGTTGAAGATCATAAGATTATAGTAAAAAGGGAAAATACTGCTCTTAAAGTGACATCTTAAAAGCATAGCAAAAAAACAAAACAAGACAAAACAGTCAAAAAATTCAGACTCAAATTCTGAAATGAAACTGGCTCAGCTAGCCAGAAAATTCAGCAAATTTTACAAGAAGAAAAGAGGCTTCAGAAAATCCTTCAGGAAGGATGAGAATGAACTTAGAGAAGATCGATGCTATGAATGCAAAAAAATTGGGTCACATTAGACCTGATTGCTCTCAATTGAAAGATGATAGAAAAAGGTCCAAAAAGAAATATTAGAAGAATGGTGATTATGAGTATAAAGGAAAAGAGCCATGAAAGCCACGTGAAGTTTATCTGAAGACTCCAACAGCTCCTCAAAATCTGATTAAGAGAAAGAGCCACAAGAACAATAATGTTATATGGTATATGGATAGTGGATGTTCTAGACACATGATTGGAGACTCATCAATTTTTCATACACTGACTCAAATGAATGGAGGTATAGTCACTTTTGGTGATAATGCAAAAGGAAAGATTGTTGGAGTTGGAACTGTTGGAGATTCAAAAACTATCTCAATCAACAAAGTACTGTATGTACAGGGGTTAAAACACAACCTATTAAGTATTTTTCAACTTTGTGATAATCATTTTTATGTTGATTTTTCTAACAATTCCTGCTCAGTTTTCAAAGATAAAACGCTTAAATTTAGAGCACCAAGAACTGAACAAAAGGTGAATTGTTTAACTGCTAAGACAAATGAGTCATGGATTTGGCATAAAAGACTGGGACACTGCAATATATATGTTTTACATAATTTGTCTAAGAAACAGTTAGTTTCTGATTTTCCTTTGACAATGATAGATTCTGTGATGCTTGTCAAATTGGCAAATAACCGAAATCTTCTTTTAAATCTATTAACAAAATTGTTACATCTAAACTTTTAGAATTTATCCATATGGATTTGTTTGGACCATCTAGAATAACAAGTTTAACTGGTAAATTATATGTCTATGTTTTAGTTGATGATTATTTTCAATTTACTTGGATATATTTTCTAAAATAAAAGTGTAGTATTCACAGTTTTTGAAAGTTTTTGCAAAATTGTTCAAAATGAAAATGGTTTTAAAATAATTTCATTAAGAAGTGATCATGGTGGAGAATTTGAGAATCAAGAATTTAATTCTTTTTGCTCAAATCTGGATATTAAACACACGTTTTCTGCACCAAGAACACCTGAATAAAATGGAATTGTTGAAAGAAGAAATAGATTTATTCAATAAATGACAAGAATTATGCTAAATGAATATAGTTTTCCTACTTATTTTTGGGCAGAAGTTGTAAGCACAACCTATTATATCATGAATAAAGTTTTAATAAGGCATATTTTTAAAAGGACTCCCTATGAACTTTGGAATAACAGAAAACCTAAAGTAAAGTACTTTAAAGTTTTTGGATGCAAGGTATATATCTTGAATACTAAAGACAACCTTGGTAAGTTTGATCCAAAAGTTGATGAAGGGATATTTTTTGGATATTCTGCTATCTTTAAAATCTATAGAGTGTTTGATAAAAAGTCAAGGATTGTTGAAGAATCAGTTCATGTGAAGTTTGATGAAACTGGTTCTTTTATTAAAGAGAAAGATCAAATGGATGAAATTACCGATTCGTTTGACGTCATGAGACTTCACCCCTAGAACTGATTTTGAAAATGATATAAATAAGATTAAGTCCAGTTCAGAAGAATATAAAACTTAAGTACCTAAAAGTGTCTTGCCTAGACAGTCTAGAACCTTAAAGAACCATCTTTAAGAAACTGTTATAGGAGACCTAGACACAGGAATTAGAACTAGAAGAAATGTAGAAAACCTAGCTGAGTTTTTTGCCTTTCTATCTCAGTTCGAACCTAAGTTTATTGAAGAAGCCTTAAAAGATGAGAGTTGGATGTTAGCAATATCAGAAGAGCTAAACCAATTTAGAAAAAATGAAGTTTGAGAATTACTAAAAGACCAACCAATAATAGGAACTAAGTGAGTCTTTAGAAATAAACAGGATGATCAAAGGATCATAATCAGAAATAAAGCTAGATTAGTAGTTAAAGGATATAATCAGGAAGAAGGTATAGATTATGACGAGACCTTTGCCCCTTTAGTTAGATTAGAAGCCATTAGAATCTTTTTAGCTTATGCATCACATATGGATTTTAAATTATATCAGATGAATGTTAAATCTGTCTTTTTAAATGGATATTTAAGGGAGGAAGTTTATGTTGAACAATCTTCTGGTTTTGAAAACCCTCATAAACCAATTTTTGTTTTTTAACTTATGAAAGCTCTCTATGGCCTTAAACAAACATCTAAAGCTTGGTATGAAAGATTAAGTTCTTTTCTTTTGAAAAATGGATTTACTGTTGGTTTGCCGATCCAACACTTTTTAAGAAAACTGTTCTAATATTTTATTAGTACAAATTTATGTTGTTGATGTTATTTTTGGTTCAAAAAATAAAAAGATTTGTAATGATTTTTCAAAACTAATGCGAAAAAGAATTTGAAATGAGTATGATGAGATAATTGAATTTTTTTTAGGATTACAAATTTATCAAAAAGATTATGGAAATGTTTTAATTCAAAGTAAATATATTATTGATTTATTGAAAAAGTTGAACTTGAAAACAACAAGACATATACAACTCTTATGTGTACCAATATAAAACTTGATTTGGATGAAACTGAAAAACCAGTTAACAGGTCATCATAGTTTTCAAATCGCGTCGTTGCGGCCGCGATCGTGTCGTCGCCGTGCGGAGCGGCGCCCAGGCGCTTCAGGCGGGTTGATCGCGGGCGGAACGCGATCGCGCTGCTTCACCCGCTATCGCGGCTGTCCCGCTTCCGCCGCGATCCCAACCGGCGCGGCCGTGACTTCTTCTACGTCGTTTTTTTTTGCCCTGTAAGCGGTCAAACCCGCTTTGCCCCTGCCCTACCCATCCCATTTCCCCTTCCTTCTGCCGCGACGAAGCCCTCCCTGCTGCGCACACTTTTTTTTTTTCATCCGCACCTTCTTCCTCCATTTGCTGCTGCGAACACTGCTCCCCCCACCCCCGACGGCGATGACGACCCCCCCCCCCCCATTCGCTGCTGCGCACACTGCACCCCCGACGATGACAACCCCCCCCCGAGTGACGTGGGTGTCGGGGTCCTTTCATTTTTTATTCTCTTTATTTGATTTTGTTTTTGTTTTGTTTTATTTTATGTGTTTTAGTTAAAAAATTCCATTGTAAAAACCTTTTTTTTATTGTTTTTATTTTGTTATTTTTTTATGTTTTATATTTTATTTATCATATTTAAAATTTTCAACATAGATGTGTAGAATTATATAATTTAAATTATATTTTTTGGTCCGCAATTGGATAAAAAAGCGTCCGTGACGCGATCCGCGTCGCCGCTATCCCGCTATAGGACCCCGCCGCGTCGCGCCGCGATCTGCGATTGACTACTATGCAGGTCATATAGAGGTATGATTGGTAGTATGTTGTATCTTACTGCTAGCAGACTAGACATTATGTTTTCTGTATGTTTATGTGCTAGATTTCAGTCAAATCCAAAAGAATCTCATTTTACTGCTGTGAAAAGATTTTTTAGATATTTAAAAGTAACTATTTTTCGATCTCTTATTTACCTCAAAACTTTTGATTTTAATTTAATTTAATATTCAGATACTGACTTTGGAAATTATAGATTAGATAGAAAAAACACATCAGGAACCTGTCACTTTTTAGGAAAATCTTTAGTATCATGGTCGAGTGAGAAACAACACTCAGTTACTCTGTCAACAGCCGAGGTGGAATATGTTTTTGCTGACAGTTGTTGTGAACAAGTATTATGGATGAAAAACACACTACTGAATTTTGGACTATATACAAGTGTTATAAATATTTCAAAAAATCTTATAAGTCATTCTAGGACTAAACATTTTGATATAAGACATCACTTTCTAAGAGATCATGTTATTAAAAAAGATATATCTCTAGAATTTATTAATACCGAATATCAATTAGCTGATATTTTTACTAAACCACTTCTCAGTATAAGTTTTGATTTTATTTTGGGAGAGTTAGGATTATTTAATTTTAAATGAATGTTTAGTAATTTATTTTATTCTTAATCTCTTTGTTTTTATTTTAAGTAATCTATATATGTTGTATTTAATTATTTATTGCTCTTTATTTTGATCGGTTATGTATTGATTAGATTTTAAAAAAAACATTTCAACTTCTTTTTATTTGTCTTTCCAAATTAAAAAGTAATGAGTACATTCTCAATCGGCGCGAGAAAACCGTTTGCCTTCTCCCGCTCTTCTCCTTCACGTCTCTTCGGTTTTCAGAGCATTTCTCGTTCCAATTTACCGAAACCCTAAACCTTCGAGCATTCAATTGCGAAACCTTCAAAAATCGAAACACCATGAAGACTTGAAGATGTTGATTTGGATGTATCTGTTTACCCGTCAGTGAAGTATCGCAAAGTTCTTCAAGATAAGGTGATAGATTTTAAGTATTTAAATGAGACAAATTTTTCGTTTTAGGCAGCAATTAGATTTCAAGGACTAGATTTTGCTTTTGGCTATGATAAAACTCCTCTGATGTTTGACGTAGAAGTAAGAGTTATGTAGAAATGCTGAGCTCAGTTTTGGAATTGATGAAGATTCTATTGCCTCTATGATTCACGATAATGAATTTTCTCTTTCTTCGGTGGATATAGTAAGCTGTTGCGCTGTCCTCATGAGGGGGGTTTTCATTTCGACTTGAGAAATGTTGGTGATGAAAAATATAAGCCAGCGCACATTATGTTTTCTTTGTTTGGAACAAGAACCATAAAAAAGTGATGACCAAGGACCTTACTCCTGATAGAAAAGTCATTATGAAGTTTATTGAAATTGGAATTTTGCCAAGAACAACTGAGCTGGAGAAAGTTCTGCACCCAGACAGACATGTATGTTCTGTTTCTGTTTTTGAACCAAACTAATTTCAATTTCCCTCATTTTATGATACGGTATATAAGTCATTGTTGTCACAAAGAAGCAAAGATGGATTATTATCCCTATGGAAAAATCATTTCCTTTTTGTTGCTCGGAAAAGGAAGAATCCTAAATATGACTCTTGGATATAGATGTCATCACGCTCACATTCTAAATGTTGGGACTATCAAGAAATTAGGATATGTTTGGAGCAACTCCTGCAACAGTCTTTTACCTGTTGGAGCTGAACAACAACAGAAGCTGTTGGCAGATGCTCAGGGGAGCAGAGGATGATTCCATCTGTTGGTTCTATTAGACCGAGGCCTAATGAAGAGGCTGAAACTAGACCTGAAGAGGGAGGGTCATCTTGTTGAAAAAAGAAGAATTATAATCAACATTCCTGAAGCTGTGGATGAAGCTGAAAATGTAGTTGAATGTTGAGCAAAAGGCTCACAGAGAAAATCATCACAGGGAAGATGTCCCTAGCCTTGAAAACCTTTCACTAATTGCTCCTGATTCTGTTGCTGCAGAAGGATCTGTATTGAGAGACAGATCAGAAGGTCGTGGAGAGCCAAGTTTGGCTATGGTAGAGGGCGGACACCCTTCAAGAAATATTACTCCAGTCTTCTGACTCTTGTGATGAAGCTTTGATTCAAAAGTGCATGCGTTTAGAGAGCCAAAACTTGTCTTTGAGAGAAGATTTATAAGTTGAGAAGAAGAAATTTGAAGAGCTCGGAAATTCAACTGTTCCAAGAGCCGAGTTTGAAGCCCTTTAAACTCAACTCAAAGATGTTCAAGAAATTTTGATTTCAGTGAAAGATCTTAAAGATTTTATCACTTTTTTAGGCAAAGAGTTCAGATCTTTGAAAGACGAGGGTGAAAAAGTCTGATTTTGATGAACCAAAGCTTATGTTGGGAAGAGAATTTCAATCTATCAAGGATAGTCATCAAGCTTCGACCTCTACACCTCAACCCACTTCTCTTGACTTGATAAGGAGATTTTAAGCAATAACTGTTGTGATGGTTGAATTCAACAATAGGTTGCACACTTTTTAGTGTGACAATATACCTTTGAATGTTCTTCTAGACAATTAGAAAGATTTGATCAGTCGGCTGACCTCTAATGAATCCTGGTTGGAACCAGTTATTCATCAAGCAGAGATAGATTGACAGCCTTTGTTCAATCTGAAGAATCTGTGAATGAGTTTATTAAGGTAAACTTGGTGGAAAGCATGAAGACACGACAAGATTCAAGGAAGCTGCTACAACAATGGACGGATGTCTTCAACAACCATTTTCAGAGTCTGTTGGTGAAGCTACTTGAAATTCATAGTGTTGTTAAGACCTTTTCTCATCCGGCTGCAGAAACTGCTACCGTAGAGATTCTGACCAAGGAAACCAATCAGATTAGAGCCCCTCATTTTGAAGACATGACATTTTCTTTAAATGTGTTTACAAATCCTATATTTTTTGTGAGTTATTTTATGGGTTTTTTGATAATCAAAAATGGGAAGATTGATGGGCATGTATTGTCTCAACAATACTCTATTATATGATGATTTTGATGCTCACAAATACCCTTGTTTGTTTTCTAATAAAGTTCCGTTAAGTATGTTTCAGGAATATATATCATGTTTTTATTTATATCTTTGATGAAATACAAAGCAACGATATGTGTTATGAAAACATTGTTCATACCCTACGTTCGATGAATGAACGTATGAATCATCATCCCTACGCTACGCTGAACAGTTTGCGTATGGAACGACAACCCTACGTTGGATTTTAAGTGTATGGATCGGCAACCCTACGTTTACGAATCAATTAATGTATGAAATATCAACCCTATGTTGGAATCTGAAAACACTGTTCATACCATACGTTCGGGAAATTGAACGTATGGTTAATCAATGCTACGTGTGAAATCTTATGTTGAAAAGGATGAATGCATGGATCATCATCCCTACGTTACTTTGATCCCTACGTTACGCGCAACTGAAAGTATGGTTAAGGAACCATACGTTGGTAGGAACCTGCTACGCAGTTTAACCCTACGTTTCTCTACTCAAGTTTTAAATTCACGATTTTATCTGAGTTTCATGCAACGGTTTTTATAGAATTAAGCTTCTCTACAATATATTCAAATAATCGTATTTTTTCGGAGAAAATCACTCCTTTTCTTAAGGGAAGTTACAACTCCCCTAGTCAATATGATTTTGAATTTCTGCGTTCACTCGGGTGATTTTCTTGGATCTATTCAACCGAAAGAAAACTATTTATATGATCGATGTATTTTCAAAATTAAGGTAGTGTGTGATATATGTGATACGGGTGATACAAGTTTCATTCATTCACACATATGACTGTATTCTTGTGAATATCTTTTATAGATCTGCTGCAACAAACGATCAACTCTGTTATTTGCTGAAGAGACTACATTTTGGAGATATACATGTTTCAAACTCGTACTGCTATAAAATTATTGATGCTGCTGTTTGTTGCTGTTATTATTGAAGATCATTTGCAACCGGAATCACTTCAGAACTATTCTTTCTGGAAGACTTTCATTTTTGAAGAAAAAGATCCATCTACTATCCGTTGTTGCTGCTATTGCAACTATGAAGATCAACCTGAACCATCATCAAATCAAACTCTTTTGATTTCTTGGAGTATCAACTGCTCAAACTCAGTTGTGGTGAAGTGTTAGCTTCTTGTATTAAGCTGTGGATAATCGGTTCCCTGTTAAAGAATCAAAATGATTTGTTTAGATTTGTTGTAAAGGTGTCAACTGCTTGCACTCAGTTGTGGATTTGAAGGTCTTGTTATAAGAGAACCTTGCTAGTGAAATTCACGAAGCTCGTAGAAAGAGCGTTGGTGGAGTGGATTATGAGATCTTTGTGCTCCGAACCACTATAAAATTGTTGTGTTCATTCTTTTTGTTTATCTAATGCTCATATTCATTACAGAAGAGAACAGAAGAGAACGTTGTATATCTGCATAAATCGCTAAGAGATTTACAAACTAGAATCTGTCGAGAGTTTCAAAAAGACACAATTCACTCCCCTTTTGTGTTACTTTGTATTATTCCGACCTAACAGATATTATTAAGCATTTTTTTTATATCTTGTTCTCAGAAATAGTTATCAAAAATTGTTTTATAAAACAGTTATTAAGAATAAAAATCCAAAACTTCAATCAAACAAACCCTTAGTTTCTCTTCTTATTTCCTTTTGAGTTGTTTTATGAAGGTGACTTGCCAATTGTTGGGTGTAATCCTGGAGGAGAGTAGCCCAGAGGAGCTTCAAATGGTGGGTTTATTTTCTCTCTCATTTTTCAATTTAATAGCATCATGGAAATTGAATTTTTTGTTCATGTTGTTTAATGCAGAAGCAAGCAACTGTGAGGTCTTCTGTGCTTGAAGTAGTTTTAGAAATTGCCAAGTGTTGTGACTTTTATCTCATGGAAAGAGTTCTTGATGATGAAAGTGAAGTGAGTACCGACCTATTTACTTCGGTCATTGTTCTTAATCATTGTTGATAATTTTTATTTTTACAACTAATGTTCATATCTCGCTGGGTTTTTGTAGTAAATGGATGAATTTCTTTGAGAACTGAGCTATGTTGTGAATGGCTGTTTTCAATCATTTGTTAATCTTATTATGACGCCGTTTGTTTTAAGATTTTTTGGGGGAAAAAGTGTTTTTTTCTCAAAAAAAAATTACTTCTGTAAAATTCAGATCCTTTGTTTAAGATTTTTTCAAGAAGTAGAATCTAAAAAAAAAAATGCTTTTCAGCTTTTTGTTAAAAGATATTCTGATTTTCCTTTTAAAAATTGCTTCTGCAATCAAAAGTAAAAGGTGTTTTTTTAATTAGAACACAAACTCAAAATAAGTTCTGCTTTTTCTAAAATCACTTTTTAAAACTGTCCCAAAATCACTTTTTAAGCTGAAGCAAATGGAATCTAAATGTGGTGCAACAAGACCGAGAGATCGGTGGATCTTTTGGGGAAATGCTAGTGGAGGATCAGAACTTGAAATTAATTCTAATGAAGGCCCTGAACAGTAATTTTCTGGACGTGTTTGTAACTCTCTGTGTACTTCATTGCATTAACTCCAGAAAGCTGAATTCGAAGCCTTGTATTTCAAATTTATTGAAAATTGTTAATCATTTATGGTAAGATGTTTGAAAAAAACAGTGATGTTTGGTTTGTTTCTGAAAAAATATTGGCACTTAAATTCCAACAGAAACCCATTTAAATTAATGGTAGAAAAGAGGCTCTAAAATAAGCAATCTGGAGACACCATAATCGGTTTTCAATAAGGGTCCATTTGACAACACTTGTTGAAAACTGCTTATAACAGTTATAGCTTATGATAATCAGTTGGAAAAAACCCCTGCCATGTGAAGTATATTTACTTAAAAGCTTTATGTATTGGGCTTTTAAGTTGCGTGCTTTCCTTTCAAATTATTCCCAGTTGTGCTTGTGAATTTCCTTGATTCTGAAGGAGTCTGCAAAACGATTGTATGCAGAAAAAGGTTATTCTGGCTTTGCAAGATGCTGGTTTTTTTACACCTGGAGGCTTGGTTAAAGACAAGGTAAACTGTGAATTTGGTTTTGGAAAACATTTTCTTTTTTTTATCCTTTAAAATTGTATTGGGTTATGTAAATGGAAACATTTTTTAGAAAACAAAAACACGTATTATTTTTTTATTAGGAAAAAAAAACTTGTTTTCATATTTTCAAGAAAACAAAATTGCTTGTATATGTGACCCCTTGTGTACCTTTCAAAACATTTTATAACATATATTTTAATACATATTTGGAAAATGAAAATAGACTTTATAAGCCAAACATGGTTTTTTTCTTTTTTTGTTATACTAAAATATTGATCCTTGCCATAGAATTTGTGGACATGGAGTGGTGAAATTATATGCAGATAATTGTGTTTTTTTTACTCCTGATATTAATAAATAATCTCTTGAAATCATGTTTACAACCAGGATCATGATTATGTGAATGAATTCAACAGTGAGTATGTCAGTCATAATTCTGATATGTGAGTTGATATATTTTTTCCCCGTCAATTCGCAGATACTATTTTGTAGCACTGAGAATGGGCGGGCCTCATTCGTTCGTCAACTTGAACCGGACTGGCATATCGACACAAACCCCGATATCCTCTCTCAGTTGGCCGTAAGTTCCTCATGACTCTTTTCGCATAATCCCAGCTTACATGTAAAAATTAGTCTGAAGAAAACATTAACACATTGCAGAGATTCATAAAGTATGAGCTTCACATTACCTGTGGGCTGAGACCCGAAAGGGCTACTTCGGCAACTAATGTTTTCAGCTCCCCGTCTTTGGAACAATTTTTCGGATGCCATCAGTGGTGACGTGACGACTCAACATTATTTCAACTTTGTCTGTGTTATCTGGAATTGAATTTACGATAGTCATGAGTACTTTATTCAAAACGCCTGGGAAGCGTTTTACATATCAACCCTTATGATTGAAGAATGTTTCTGTGCTGTGAGGTCCTAGGTTGCGTTTTAAACTAATAAAAAATTCATTTATTTAAGAAAAAATGACGATCGATATTAGGTGATTAAATGAATATAAATAAAAAAAATGTTTTAAATTTTTTTTTGTTCTCATCGCCTCATCCTCTGAATCAAGAAGAGCCAAACTGCCACATCACCTGGGGATGGATGAAAACCGTGTTATTAGCTTCAAAATTACTTCCGAAAACAATGCCACCATGCACATTAAACCCTAATTCAACCCAGACACCAAGGATAGTTGTATTTTCTGAAAAAAAAATCACACTATATCGACTTCAGTCATATCCTCCTCAAGCCCCTCCACGTCCACATTCTGATCTTCACCCTTCAACTGCATCCACAAAAAAAAAAAACACATGTAAACAAATAAATAAATTCAGTTAGGGAGCGTTCGATGGATAAATGAATTTTTATTTAAAATAATAAGAGCAGTTGCTTTATTTCAAAAATATATATATAAAACCACTCATGTGAGATGTAAAGAAAAAACACACAGCTACCCTGAGAACAATTTGGTTCCAAAGTGCCGCCGAACGCAACCTTAATCGAAACTGTGAATCAGCTATTCAGGTGGAAAGAAACAATTCAAGTACCTGGGAATAAGCGTTTTGCGGGACAGGAGGAGGTGGGGGAACCGGCAAGGACCTATGGGGGATCTCTGCATCCCCTCCATTTTCAACTATCTCCAGCCTCTCATCTCCTTCAACCACATCAATATACTCATCACCCGCATGAGCCGCCATGCAGGTTGGCGGCAAATCCGGCCCAGATTCAACATCCTTCGCCTGCATGGTGGGATTTTTTAGTGGAAAAATGTTTTAAAAATTAAATTTGACGGGGGAATAGTCCATCTACTGATATATTTTTCTATTCTCATCTTCAGTCACGGTAGAGTATTAAAAATTTCCCCACCGTGTTTTCTGTTTTAATTGAAAATAATAATGATACATTATTGGAAAACGAGCAAAAAAAAAAAAAGCTTTTCATGGTTTCTGAAGAATGAAAATGCAATGAGATGATTCACATGCATCCTTGTTTTCTCATACTTCCCTGAAATATAATCTAATGCATGCATTTTTTAATACATTTTTGAAAAATGAAAAAAAATCCCAAAACCAAACACAGGTTTAGAATCTAAGATAAGAAGTTTAGCGAAATAAGCAGAAAAAAATAAAATGGATACCTTGTCTGTCGGTGGGATAGCGATGAAAGGATTATTTCCCTGCTTATATTTGCCTTCACTATTTTCCTGGTTTAGCAACTCAGTTTCCTTATTTTCATTTGATTGTACGTGGCGCACATTCCATCGTGAAGATTTTTTTTCAGATCTCATTGCTCCGATCATCATCCCTTCAGTCAATTTCGCTGAATCAGCCAATAATAAGATAAAATATAAGCAAACATACAAAATGTGTGTAACTAGATTTTATAAATATGCAAGTTGAAAGAAAGAAGAATGTATAATAATAAAATTGAAACATAAAAGTTAAGCTAAAAACAAACTATCAAAAGAAAACGGGCGCCCATATTCCAAAAATTCACAAAAAAAAATTAAAACCCAAATCCCAGATGGAGAAAAACAATAATAAAATCATATTGCTCTAAAGAGAAATATCTTTCTGTTCCTGATATACGAAATAAAACCCAAAATCCAAATTGAGGAAAACAATGACGTTGCTTTAAATGCAAATATTTAAGTTTGAGAACTACCAGCCTTTGGCTCCTCGGCAGCACCCATGCCGCTATGCACCTTTTTCTTGTGTGGAGAGCCATTACCCTGCAACTCGTTACGTGGATCCAAAGCCGAAGTACCAATAGGCTCGCCATCACTTACAATATTTATGCTTAAATCATCTCCATTAGCTCCCAGTCTGCCAGCATCTGAACCAAGCTGATCAGCCAATTTCTGAAGTCGGGTTTGTGACCTACATGTGAAAATAATATAAAGTGAAAAATAATTGTGACAACTGCTTACAGGAATTATTTGAAAAAATAAGCACTGTGTTCTGTTTTTGAAAAAAACCTAACACATATTCCGGAAGAAACCCAGTTAAATAAGTAGTAGAAAAACACTTTTAAGCAATCAGGAAACACTAATACAGAAGCACTTATAAAGTTATTAGGGTCCGTTTGGAAGTACCAAGTGAAAACTGCTTATACCAACAACCACTTATGACTAGTGATTCTAAACAAGTATTTCAAAATTACTTACTGAAAAAGTGTTTTTTCAGAAACAGAACAAATACCAGTTACGTGTTGAAAAGAGCCGCCACCTCTTCAATGGTCATGGCGACCAACAATGGTGAAATTAAGGAATCTCTCTCCCGAATCAAACCATGCAAATAATTTCAGAGCATCTTCAATGTGGCCTATATGCTCCATGGTGGGAACAATTGCAGAACAATCGGCAACAAGACAAGAATCTCATCCGCTCCTGGCATCAAATGAAGGAAGTATTGAACCTTAGGTTCCTTCCGAATGATTATGATAAAGTGTTATATCAGTGGGTTACCAAGATTGTCGGCAAGACACCCGTACCATTCGGCAATACACTCAAGATTAACACGGGCTATCGACTCAGAATAACCTTCCAGAGACATAGGGTCAACAAATTTTGAAAATTATTGGTGGCCTCCAGCCCGCTATTCAGGACCAAGTTCAACTGATCACTGTGTTCAGCATGGATGAGGCCATTACTCAAGCAGAGGCCCAGCCACAACAGCATCCATGGGCCCTTCAACAACCTGAACTTGGGACCCATCAAGGCAACAAAACTCAGGGTTCAAGCCCCCACCACAAAGGGAAAGAAAGCCCCCGAAGCGGGCCATTAAAGTTGGTGAAGACCGACCGAGACAATCTGCTCCAGGCGCCGTAAATAAATGCAATCAGCCTGGACAGCACCCCCAGCGCCTCGGGTAAATAACAACCCGTATGCCTGAAAGTTTGGCGGTAAGTGCTATCGTAGCCAACAACCAGGGCATTTATCAAACAATTGGCTGAATCAAGGCCAAGTTCATTCAATGGCAGATGTTGAAGGAGCAACTGATCATGAACAACAGGAGAAATGGCACTTTATCGATTCAGAAGACATCGCCGAAGAAGAGCAGAAGGTCCAACTTATGTTGGGACGACCGTGGCAATTTGATCTCAATGCAAGCTGCAATGGTCGAGCCAACACTGTGGAATTCACCAAGGACAAAGCTCACTATACTTTGTCGCCATTGACGAACCGCCAAGATGAGTACAAGGAAAGTAAGTGATTTCTTTGTGTGGCTGCTAATTTCAGGAAAGAGGCAGGAGATGCCAGCTACATCCTACTTGTGGCGAACCAAGCATTCTCGGACAGCCCTACTGTCATCCCGTCAACCCTTTCGCGACATCATGTCTAACAAGCTACCAGCCGACTTACCACTGAATAGGGATATCCAACACCAAATTGAACTGGCCAGGAGCTTTTCTGCCAAATCTATCACACTACCGCATGAGTCCAACAGAGCACGAGATCATTCAGGAGCAAATACAAGAGTTTCTCAATAAAGGCTTCGTGCGAGAAAGCATGAGTCCCTGTGTCGTCCCAAAAAAGATAGTTCATGGCGAATGTGTGTCAATAGTCGAGCCATCAACAAAATCACCGTCAAGTACAAATTCTCAATCCCACGATTGGATGATATGCTTGATATGCTTCAAGAGGTTACGATGTTTCCAAAGCCAGACCTTTGTAGTGGTCATCGCCAACTTCATTAATAAGTCCATCACGGTTTATTTTGATGATATTCTAATATATAGTAAGACCATTGCACTTCATCTTAAACACCTAAGGGAGGCGAGTTTTGTAGGGAAAACACGCTTTATGTCAACCTTAGAAGTGCAGTTTCATGCTTCCCAAATTGATCTTTGGATACATTGTGTCGGTCGATGAGATCCAAGTCGATGAGGAGAAAGTTTGAGCCATTTGAGGGCGGCCTCAAATCAAAAATATTGATGAATTGTGAAATCTCTACGACCTTGCTACCTTTTATCGAAGATTTATCCAAGATTTCATCTCAATCATGGCACTACTCACAAATTTTTTGAAGAAAATTTTTTATTGGGTCGACACTACTGAAGAGAGCGTTTCCATCATCAAGGAGAAGCTTTCCACCACATCGGCCTTACCCAACTTCAACAAGTTGTTCAAGTTGGAAATCGACTCATCCATTGTCGGAATTGGTGTTGTCCTTTCCCAATCCCTTTCCCAAACTGGGCGACCAGTTGATTTTATGAGTGAGAAACTCATCGACTCTCGTCGCAAGTGAGCTACATATGAGATTGAATTATACGTCGTGGTATGAACTGTGAAGCATTGGGAGCAGCACCTTTTCTGGTGAGAGTTCGTCCTCCATATCAACCATAAAGCCCTCAAATATATATTCTCAAGAGAATCTCATCCGAATGCACACCCAATGGGTCACCTCTATGCATCAATTCACTTTTATGATTGAACACAAGAGTTGTCAAAAAAATCAAGTGGCGGGCGCGCTAAGCAGGTAGCTCATATACTCACCACCATGCAGAATGAGGTTGTGGGATTTGAATGTTTAAAAGACCAATATCTGAAAGATAGATTTCGCCGAAGTGCCCATTGTGTTGCCAGAAAAAGATGTTTGATGGCCCTTTCATGGCAAGATGGATTTCTTTTCTTCGAAGACCACTCATGCATTCCGCAAGAATCAGTACGGGAGAGCATAACTACTAATAAGCTACAACACAATGGACACTTCAGGAAAGACAAAACCATTTCTTTTGTGGAGAGGCCAGTCTTTTGGCCATAGTTGAAACGGGATGTTGCTAAGATAGTGAGGTGTATAACCTGCCAGGAGAAAGGGCATCTCCACCGCTTATTCCGAAAGCCCTTTTGGGAAGACATCTCTATGGATTTTGTCTTGAGGCTACCTCGTACTCAACAGTCTCATGACTCCGTCTTTGTGGTGATGGACTGATTTTTGAAGATGGCGCACTTCATTCCTTACAAAAAAGGCGGTTGACGCTTCTTATATGGCTGCATTATTCTTTCGGGAAGTTGAGCGCATTCTGAAAAGCAACACATCTAATCATGATACCCGTTTCTCCTCAGCCATTTATGGCAAACTTTGTGGAGAATGTTTCAAACAGACTTGAATTTTAGCAGCTCCTTTCACCCCAAACAGATGGGAAAAATAGAAGTCCTCAATCACACCCTCGACACTCTTATCAATTGATTGTGCGGTGATCTTCCTAAGAAATGGGATCTCATTCTCACCCCAACTGAGTTAGCATTCAACAATGTGGTGAATGAAACCACGGAAAAAACTCCTTTCGAAGCGGTGTACCATCAACTATTGATGCATAAACTTTGATCTAATCTTGTTGCCCAAATTCGCTAGGTACGGTGTGGCTGTTGAACACATGGCATCTCACATTGACAACATCCAAGTTGAAGTGATTCACAATGTTGAAAAATCAAATGCAAATTACAAAGAGGAGGCTAACAAGAAACGAAGGCAAGCGGTTTTCGGAGGGAGATCTCGTCATTGTTCACATCCAGAAGGAACAGTTACTAATGGGAACCTACAACAAGCTGAAATCAGGGAACATCGACCCATGCAAAGTTCTATAACGTATCAGCAATCTTATGTAGAGGAACTTCCGGGAGATCTCTCCTACATTCAATGTGGGTGGCTTGAAATTGTTTACCTCAGAGAAGTCGTTCCATCCTTTGTCAGACTCGAGGTAGAGACCTTTCCAAGCGAGAGTGGGAGAGAATGATGTAGCACCTGAGCACACCACGTGCTCGCCCAACCCGCAGGGTTTTTAATCCTAATTTATTTTTTCCCCTCTTAGGATATTTTAAAGGGCAAATTAATCTCTTATTTTGTTTAGGGTTTTAGTTGATAAAACGAAGTCGACTAGAGGTGGCAATTTCTGATTCGACATGAAAACCCAACCCATGAACCCGAGCCTTACACAGGTTCGGTTGAGTATAAACGGGTTCCGGTTGTAATCGAGTCACCTTCCACCTGTAATTTTGTTCCTATATTTCTCAATATATAAAGAAGCCTATTCTCAGGGACCGGGTCTTATCAATTGGTCCGACCTACAGTCTTCTTCACTCCCTGTTCAGAGGAGGCACGCACTGTCGGTTTTCATCTTGAACAAACCAGGCGCACTCTGTCGGGAGGGGAAACTGGAATCACTGCAAGTCACTTCAACATAGGAACTAATCAGCATACAACTGCAAAACGAGTCGAATTACCGAATTTCGAGGCAAGGGACCCCAATGGGTGGATCACGCGCGCCAAAGTGTACTTTCAAGTCAACCAGACACCAGACAGAGTTAAGGCACCACTTGCGCATAATAGCATGGACGACATGGTGATCCATTGGTTCAACACTGTGAGTAGCGTTCATCCTGGCCAGAATTCAAAGACACTCATGGAATGATTTAGTGGACTGGAGATCCAAAATCAATACGAGGAGCTAGCCGCCCTACAACAAGGAACGGTCCAGGACTACATGGAACAATTCAAATATTTTGCTTCTCTCTTACCACGCCAGTCGGAGCAACAATACGTCAACTACTTCCTACATGGCTTGCGTGAGGATATTTGTGGCTGGGTTCGTGTTCATAATCTCAAAACTCCGCTGCAAGTGATACGGTTAGCTCGCCATGTGGAGCTTGCATTCATAGGAGATGTGGGAGCTCAGTTGCGCAAAGGCGGGTCACAGTATTTTAGAGGGGTAGGCAAAGCTGAACCATGGCAGACACCTGACCGTTCGACCTAGAAAACGGGACCACTCTCTAAACGGTCAAACGACAGGAGGTTGTTGGGAATGGAGTTTGACGAGAGGCTTCAAATCATACACCTCCTGGCGGGTGAGGCATTCAGCACCTGACGACCCAAGAATGGGAGGACAAAAGGGGAGGGTTTGTGTTTCAATTGTGGGCGGCCCTATAGCCCCCCCGAACCAATGTGTCGATCCAAAATTGGGGGTGGTGCTATTGGGAGAAGATGATAATGGCGCTGAAGGTGGAGGGGCTGAGTGGGGCAAGGATGCAGACCAAAAATAGGAGGAACCAATTCCCTTTCTCCAGTCTTAGGTCAATATTTTTTTCAAGGGGTGACAAGTGTTAAGACCCAGGCCTGGTGGATTTCTTTAGCAAAGGGTGAAGATGTCTTTGTGGGGTTTGCTAGGGGAGGAAAATCGGGGGAATACTGTAGTCTCTTAGAGGGGGGAAAAGTTGAGCCCACACCTAGGTAGAGGGGGGAGGTATGTTATAAGAAGGTGCGGGAGAGTGAGAGGGGAGTTGAAAAGGAATCTGTTGGAGCAGTTCGGCCAACCAATGCTTGGGCGAGAGTCCTAGGGGCCTCTGTTTGGGAGATTTTTAATTCAATAACTCACTTCTTTATTTCGGAAATCACAATAAACTTCATATGAAAATGATCTGACATAAGTTTCTTTAAGTTTTTATATTTATGCAAAATGAAGTTCAGGTACAATGAAATACCGGAACTCTAACTAATTTACGAAAATTCGATGATATGAAGTAACGACGTCAGATTACTTCCATCCGATTTATAAAACATTGTAGCGGTGCTGATCTAACTCATCGATAGATAAAGCAACATGCAAAAGAAGTTGTTGTCGATGTTACAACTGATCCCAGTTTTGTGGAATTCGACCGTTGGAGTTTGTTACAGTGTTGCCTATAAATAAAATTGCACCTTGAGCAACAGAAGTACAGTACGAATCTACGAAAATCGAGCATTCTGAAAGTTGTTCGTTTTGAAGCTTTGCAATTTCTTGTTGTTGAGTGCGCATTTGATCAATGTAATTTTTCTTTCCGAGTGTTTCACCTAAGAGTTACCATTGTGTGAGGTTTTCTTTGTAAAAGTCTTAGTATTTCCGTTGTAATCGTTATACTTTTGATCCTACATGATCGAAGGCTTCTGGGGATAGAAAAACAGAAAATCCAACTGATACTCCTGCCATCACAAAAGATCTTTCCTCTACCAACACGGGGATTGGAAGACAAACTTTTCAATAGGTATAAAATCGGACAGGTTGAAAGTCATAGATATCTCAGATTAAGTCTATAGATCTACCTTTTACTTTGGTTGAAAAGTGAGGTTTTAATAAATATCCTTTAAAGGGGTATTTGGTTTGCTAACCAATACTCCGTGTTTAGTTTTTAAACTCCAGTTGCATTCATTTCTGAATTTCAGTTTTTTGTAATTCAAATAGTTGAAAGTTCCGCTGCTTTAACTCTTTCATCGGTGGTTTACAATACCGATCATTTAATTTTTGTTGTGCAAACTCTATTTCAATATAGTATATTTTTCAGTTACTCTAATCTTTGATTTCACCGGTAATTCAAAAAACCGATAAATCTCTAATTCCATCGGTAATACGAAAAACCAATCATCCTTATTCTTAAAGAATACAAAAATTATAAGTTTGTTTTAAAACTACAATTCACCCCCCCCCCTGAATTTATTTACCATCACACCTCCAAACAAATGGTATCAAAGTAGTCTTTGATTCTGAGATATACTTTTTGGCAAACTGTATTTTATATTTCCGCTAGTTTATCGGAATTTTAACTTGTTTCCTTACACTAACTGTGTTGGTAGAGGAAAGATCTTTTGTGATGGAAGGAGTATCAGTTGGAACACTGGAAAATTTAAATCCAACCAGATCACCTATTTTTGATAGAGCTGATTATGATTACTAACGTGATTGTATGAAAACCTATATCATTAATACTAGAGTTGACAACTTTATCATGCCGACATGAAATTATGAAGTTCTGAAAGACATCGTTCAATTCTCTCGTGAAGAAAAAAAGGAATATCAGGTAAACCACAAAGTTCATAATACTTTATTATACTCTATGATCAAGAACATCTACAGCTAGAAATCTTCATGTGAAACGGAAAACAGAAAAGTTGGAGATAATACATTTTGGAACTATCAAAGTTTTTGACACTCACACGGTTGTGCTTAGAGCTAACTATCAAGCTTTTAATTTTCTAGTTCAGGTAATCCTAATTATGGTACTTTTAATACTTGTGCTAACAATTCTAAATCTCTTGTTCCAAAGAGAATGCAACCATTTAGATCCAAGTAATTCAAAAGATAACAATAGTGAACATGCTCAAATCGCAAGAAAGATGAATAAACTTGTCAGTAATTCATACTTCCGAAATGTTCATCGGAAAGATAAGATTCTTCAAAAGTTATATGTTATGAATGTAAGAAAGAATGTCATATCAGACCTCATTGTCCTAAACTAAAGAAGAAAAATAGAAAGCCGAGAAGGTGTTCTAAAAGCAAAGGAACGAAAAACCTGAAAGATTTAGATACTTGAAGCGGAAGTTAAAGTGATACATCTTCAGATAGTTCATAGGAAGATAGTGGAACAGAAGGCCAGAAAATTTTTGGACTCTATTCAAACATTCAAGGCATGAAAAGTGTCTAGGAAAGGTAACTAGAGAATCCCTTACAAATTTAAGTCTTGATTCAAAATTTACTTACAATACTGAAGATGATTATTCAACCTTATCGGAAGATGAAAAGGATAATCTATCTAAAGTTGAAAAAGCCGATTCATCGAAAGATGAAACTTTACTCAAAACTCCAATTCTTTGTGATAATACCAGTGTGATTTCTTTATCCAGGAGCCCCGCACATCACTCACGAGCTAAGCACAAAGATGTAAAACGTCATTTACTTACGGATCACACACTAAAATGAGATATCTTTCTTGACTTTATCGGAACAGAAAATCAACTTGCTGATATTTTTACCAAAACTCTTCTGATAAATACGAATTCATTAAATAGTAGTTGGGAATGATCAATTTTAAGTGATCTTCAATCCACAACTTGTTTCATCTATCTTCTTACATTAAAATTCTTACATTAAAAACTCTTCTAGCAAAAGGGAGAGAATTTTTTTTCAAATTTATCTGAATTTGAAATTTATGTTTTCCAAAAAAAAATCAAAACTTTTCTAAACTTCAAAAATCTATCTGATTTTCAAATCTATGTTATTTTCAAATCTATCTGATTTTCATTTTTTTTTGTAATTCAAATTATTTGTATTTAAAATTTAAATGTTTTTTAAATTTATGGTTTATCATTACTTTTATGTAAAAGATTTACATTTCTTTTTTAATTTTTTCTTAAACCATCCTTGAAGGAAGATCATCCATCATTTATGGAAGATAACTTCAAGAAGGTTTAAGCTCATTACCTATATCTTTTACCGTTTCATTGCAATTATTGTTTAATTTATGGGGGTATTTTCAATTTAATAAAATTGTTCAATTACTTCTTTTATTAGGGGGAGTTGGTTTTACTTTTCAAAATGGTAACTTTTTCCTTTTTTATTCAAAGAAATTCTAAATTTAATTCTTAAGAGAATTTATACTACATATATTTTTGGCCTTTCATCTTTTGAGCCAGTCTTGTGGACAATTCTTTGGATGATAGCAATCTCAAAGGCCTATATAAAGCCCTCAATCTCAAGAGTTTTTATCTGAACTATCTTTCTACCTACGCTTTTCTGCTGAAATGTTTCTCATCAGAGGTATCTTTTTGAAAATATCAGAAGTATCTTTCCTTGCTACAGTAAAAGCATCGAATGTAGATGAAGGAGTTTCACTGCTTATTAATGAAGAAGGTGAAGTTTGAAGTCTGATAATATAGATTCATATCTTTTATTATGTGGAGAATCCTAATAAGATCCATAAAATTGGTGGAGAAAGTGAAGTTCAACCTGAAGTCATTTTATAAGATCTTGTGAGATTGGAAAGCATGATCGAAACGGAATTAATGTAGACCTCAATTACATCAACCATGCTAAAAGGATTTTTCCTGAAGATATGAAGAGCTCCAGAAATTCCAATGGCATCCAAAGCGTATGATCAGACAAATTCTCAAATTGAATTAAATTTCTACTTTCCGATTGTATTTCTTTTTCTTTTTCTTCTTTAGTTTGAATTTCTTTTTGAAAATCACAAAGGGGGAGAAAGTTAAAGAAATTTTATTTGCTTTTGTTTTGTTTGTTTAATTTTAAAAAACACAAAGGGGGAGAATGTTAAAGAAAATATGTTTTCTTTGTTTTGTCTGATTAATGGTTCATTTTTTTTCTTTCAAAGAGCGGGGGGAATGGAGAAAATATTTTGCAGTTACTTATCTTATATATTGGGGATAAAATTGAGAAAATTTTGTTTTCTTGATCTGTGTTTAATTCTCTATTCAAGAGAGGGAATTTTAATTTTCTCTAATTATCTTTTAAAAGGGAAGAAATTGCTTTACTTATAACTATCTGATTACCTTTTATATATATATATATATATATTTCTAAGGGAGATTGTTGAGAGGTATTATTTTTCGTTGGCATTAGGTATAACGTTGCCTATAAATAAAGCCGACCACGGCCATCCAAAGTAAGAATCTACGAGAATCAAGCATTCTGAAAGTTTTTCGTTTTGAAGTTTTGCAATTTCTTGTTGCCGGTATAATTTTTTTTCCTAAGTGTTTCAGCTAAGAGTTATCGTTGTGTGAGGTTTGTCTTTTAAAGCTTAGTATTTTCATTGTAATCATTCTACTTTCGATAATACGTGATCGAGGGATTCCAGGGATAATAAGATAGAAAATTTGATCATCTTATTGACACCTTCTGTGGCGAGGAAGGAAGAGCTTGAGAACTTTCAATGCTTGGAAGTCCAGTAGTGAGTTGTTGCCGAGGTGTAATCGAGAGCTTCTGGAGATAGAAAGACAGACTTTTCGATGGGTATAAAATCAGGGATTCCTTATGACGGGTTGAAAGACGTGGATAGATCAGGTCTACAGATCTACCTTTCACTTTGGTTGAAAAGTGAGGTTTTAATAAATATCCTTTAAAGGAGTACTTGGTTTGCTGACCAATAATCCATGTTTAGTTTTTATGCTTCAGGTGCATTGTTCTCTGAATTTCAGTTTCTGTAATTCAGATAGTTTAAAGTTCCGCTGCTTCAGATAGTTTAAAGTTCCGCTGCTTTAACTCTTTCATCGGTAGTTTAAAATACCGATCATTTAATTTCCGGTGTGCAAACTGTATTTCAATACAATATATTTTTCAGTAACTCCGATCTTTGATTTCACCAATAATTCGAAAAACTGATCAACCTCTGATTCCATCGGTAATACAAAAAACCGATCATCTTTATTCTTGAAGAGGACAGAAATTGTAAGTTTGTTTTAAAACTACAATTCGCCCCTCTTATATTTTATTTACCATCACACCTCCAAACAGCCTCTTGAGTTTCTCTTCTACTGTTCTTTCTTCTTCCATTTATCTTCTCCCTTACGCCTGTAATTCTGTTCCTATATTTCTCAATATAGGAAGAAGCCTGTTCTTAGAAGGGGCTGGGTCTTATCAATTAACTTTGGTGACTAAGTTTTCAATAAATGTTGACAAACAAACCCTAAGTGAACAATAAAAAGAACAACCAAACAATGGCTTTCCTGATGGCACAAGCATAAAACCAATAGAAGTGCAAGGGAGAAACACAAGTGCGCAGATATTTACAGTAACTTGCCTCTTGAGTTCATCTTGCATCCGCAAGTGACGATTATGCGCTCTCACAAATTTCTTAATTTTCGAAGCAACCCTGGATATAAACATTATCCAGAAAGTAGGTCAGATGAGATTTTATTTAATTTAAAGAGCAGTCCAGGAAATTGATTGGGAAAAAAAGAATTTAATACAATTGGAAATCTCATGAGCACCTGTAACAGTATTCTTTCTCGTTGTGCAGTTGAGACTCAAGCTCCTGAATTCTGGAAGCAAGAATATCTGCTTCTTGGATCCTCTCTTCAAGCGAGATCTTCAAACGGAAAATAGATCAAGCAAAGGAAAATGTAATTTCTTGCAGTTAAACTTTTCTATAACCTAATATACCTATCTTTGCAGAACTTCTAGAATGAAGTGTAGAAACAACAAAAAATTATCAACAGTTAAAGCTTGGTAACCTTCACAGCTATGCATGAACTAGAATAAATTAAAACGATCTTCAATTAAGAAGTCTATGCTAGCAGAGACTATTTAGCAACACAATACAACTAAAATCAATGCATGAAAAGGCCATTGACTATCTACTAAATCAGTCAATTTTTGCAAAACAAAACTAGCATCATTTTCAATGCCAAAAACCAAAATTTGGTTGACCAAATTGGCCCATCAAGAGCTATATTGGTATTATACCAACAGAACATGTCAAATGGCATAATGAAAACACATATGCTTCCTTTAGAAACCCTTCGGTTCTGCTTTGGCTGTTTGGTGTCATAATTCAACTCATGTTTTACTTTGAAACATGATTCCTAGCATAACTTGTGAATAAAATTCACTGCATATTTTTCAGGCTCAGTTTGGATGATAGGAATTAAATTGGAAGGTAACAAGACGACTGAAAATAACTATGATTCCCAGCATAATTATTTTCATGCATTTCCCCCCACATTTCCCTCAAGGAGAAAAAGCTTGTGGTTTTCACGGAAACCTTAATTTCCTACCAAATGTCCCTCAGGAAAAGAAAAAGACCACTTTTCCTTTAGATTCCCCAGAGTCCAGACAACCAAATGGGGCTTGATATTAAATTAGTATTTTGGAAAAGAAAACAGAATAAAAATATATCACAGAACATGAAAATAATAATGGAAAACTCATACAAGAAGCAAGCATCAGAGAAAAACAACGAAAATAACCTGCAGTTGGCACTTGTGGTCTTCCCTCTTGTCAACATCCAACTGCACTTGCTTTAGCTGGTACGCAATTTTAAACCAAAAGGCAAATATTTTGTTAGCAACTAACCATTCAACTTCTCCCCGCTACAACTTTCTCTTTTTTTTTTAGTTTTAAGTTCTGTTTGGAAAAGACATATATTTGCAAACCTGCTCCTCAAGAATGTATCTGGAATCAGAAGATGTTTTCTTTTGCCTTTTAGGTCTGCCTTCAGTCCCATCTGAGAGTCTCAAACTGCTAGAATAATCACTCAGATCATCCAAGTGTTCTTTCTTTTTCCGTTTTGGATCACTACAAAGGGAAAGTGTGTCAACAACTATGAAATGCATCATCTAAAATGACATAAAGCTCCCCAAATGCCGAATGGCTTTATTGCACATTCAATGAAATTTGGAATGGCAATAACCATGTAAAACTAATAATGGACATTCAAAATCAAGCATCGTCGCTCTGGAAGATGTTGTCAAGTTTCTTATTATGGATAATATAGCATATGTAAAACTAATAATGGCTTATCAAGGGCAACCCATATCATCCATTAAAAAAACAGCTAAGCATTTGTGATGGGAACAAGGTCGGGGTGGGAAAGGGCTGGTAGGCTGCTGTGCAAGGGAGTTGGTTGGGTAGGGGGTTGATGATAATGGTCAGGGGCAATTATGTAAAATGGGTTGATTAGCTGGATGGTTGGTGGATGGGAAAATAATAAATAGGGGTTGTTGGATTGTCAATGGGGGTTGTTGGCTGGATAGTAGCAGGGGGTTAGGCCTCGGCCCGGTGGTGCAGCATCTCCACGGGATTCTCCTCCTCTTCTCCTTCTCCACTTGTTTTCTGGTAGTCTTGTACGCTGTAATCGCTGGATATATTGGAGTTCTACTGTAAATCCTACCTCTATTTCTTTGGACACCTAACAATTGGTATTTTCATTGAGAGATTTTTGAGAAAGGGAATCAAAGAAGCAATTCTTGACCAAGGAACTCAAGGGGAGACTGAAGCAGACGCAACGATTTCTTTGGACGCAACAGTTTGCAGATTCTCAACCGATTCTTGAGCAGGAGTTTTTTTTTTTTAATCTAACGCGGCAGTGGAGGGGGGAAAAGAAAAGAAAAAAACGTCCACTCAGCCGCGGACGCACCAGACGCAGAAGTTGAGGTGGAACACAACAGTGGAGGACGATCGGCACACAGCAGTGGAGGATGTCTCGCAGCGAAGCAGAGACTGAGACGCTGTGGCTTGAACCTCACGCGATAAAGAGGCGATAAACAGCGTAACAGAAACAGAAGAGAGACGTCATGCAGCAGTAAAAAAACAAACGACAACATTGAGCAGGAAATTCGAAGTCGGGACAGCAGTTCTTGGATCGTGGCTTCAAAATATTGCTTGGAGATTGTTCTCGATGGCAACACTAGAAGCTTTGGAGAAAGAAATAAGGGCTGGTCTTGAATAGATGATGCAGAGAAATGCACAAATGGCGCAGAAAATAGCAGAGGTTAGGAAGTTGAACCGGGAGTCACTGAATGTGCTGAAGCATTTCTCAAACCAGGTACGGCTACGAGAGACGTAGAAGCTTGCAGAACAGGAGTCAAAGCAGGAACAGTCCATAACAAGAGTACCAAGTGAGGCCAAAGCTAGCAGTGAAGTCCACGGCTTGAGTGGAGGCAGTTCGGCGCACCAGATTGAAGTGACCAGAACTGGAATTCTTGTTGCTACCTCCTGAATTACCAAGACTCGTGCATGACATTTCCAATCTAAAACAGCAGAGTGGGATGCTACAGACTATACCAAAGCGAGTGGAGCGCCCTGAGGTTGTAGCTAGAAGTCTGGCGTTGAGTTTGCTGGATGATTAAATTGATTGTTGTAGATGTTGGGGACTGTAAAGAACCACCCCACCGGAAGGAAATTGACAGAGGGAGAACTAGCAATATGTGGGCAGCACCGCCAAAGCCACCACCATGGTTTGCCCTCCAGAAAATCACCTTGAGGACAAGGTGAATTTTCAACCGGGCGGTAATGATAGGAACAAGGTCGGGGTGGGAAAGGGCTGGTAGGCTGTTGTGCAGGGGAGTTGGTTGGGTAGGGGGGTTAATAATAATGGTCAGGGGCAATTATGTAAAATAGGTTGATTAGCTGGATAGTTGGTGGGTGGGAGAATAATAAATAGGGGTTGTTGGCTTGTCAAGGGGGGGACTAGTTTTTGGATTTGACTTCCAACGGAAGCAGCAGGGGGTTAGGCCTTGGCCCAGTGGGGTAGCGTCTCCACGGGATTCTCCTCTTCTCTTCTTCTCCTTCTCCACTTGTTTTCTGATATTCATTCAAATTGTTAGGTGTCCAAAGAAAGAGAGGTATTAGTTTCATATAGTTCAAGATGATCATAGGACGGCCTCGGCTCTCAGCTCTCAGCGGCGATGCCCTAACAAAGATGGAGACGGCTTCTGCCTCCCCCCTTCCCGTCGTCGGAAGGGGGAGGATCTCGCCCTGCCGGCTTCAAAGCTTCGTTCCTTCCTCTCTTTCTCAAACCCCGATGCTCGCCCTAAGTTTTTGGCTACATCGCTAAGCCCGAAGGTTCCCGATCTTTTTGATGAAACGCCTCAACTTCCGTTATCGCCATTGGAGTTCACAAAAGCTTCAAGTCTCTTGGATCTGACCCTAGTGGCTTGTTTCAGGCATCAAAGACCTTCGATGGATGATTTTGACCAGTTCGTCTTTGAATCTTGGGGGTTATAAGAACACGCGATTGTTGGTCTTCTTGAAAAACGCCATCTGATGATTCATTTTGCCTCGGAGGAAGATCTGATTTGCGTGTGGTCTAGTGCTCCGCGTAAGTGCCTTGGTTACAGGTTCTTTCTCTTTCGTTGATCTTATGATTTTCATATGAAGCAGGATTTTTCTTCAGTCGCGATCTGGGTTAATTTCTCCCTTTGTCGTTCCAAAATCCTTCAATCCTTCGAATGCTAGGGAATATGGTAGGACGATTTCTGTGTTCTGACAATAGAACACTCTCTGTCAGCCATCCAATTAACCCGCAGATATGTGTGGAGGTTGACGTCTCCAAGCTACCGATGGAGTGGGTGTGGGTTGATGTTGGTGAAGAATTCAGGGGCAAACAATCGGTGTACTGGGTGGATTATTGCAAGATGTGTAGGCGCCTGGGGCATTTGGATTCCTGTTGTCAGCATGGAGCCAACTGTGGAGGTGTGGATCCAAAGATGGGTAAAGATGTGGCAACGGCTCGGGTGAAATGTAATGTTGTGGTTCTTGGCTCCCTTTTTCATAAAGTGGGAAGACCTTCGACCGATCTGAAGGTTGTGGACATTTTTGACCACCTGAAGATTTAGTTGAGCGCAAGTCGAATGAGCGGGCTCCGCTGGATATAGAGAAGGCTAAGGAGGCTCACGGTGATGAGTCCTTGAACATTAGGCTGATTTCACCTCACTCACGCAGTCCCTAACCAAGAGGTGATGCCTTTGGCGACAGTGGAGGAAGATAGAGGTGACAAGGTTTTGGTCTCTTCAAATCAGGGTACTCTAGTTGATTTGGTATATCGAAAGACCGAAGCCACCATGAGGCAGAACCAGATTAGCATCCCAATAAGCAACCAATTTGAAGGCTTGGATCCTAAGGGGCTGACATAGGACCGGGAAGGGTTCACACAAGTGCAGAATGTCAATAACAAGAACCCACGACTTGGGCGAGGCCACGACTAACAGAGTTCTGAAGAAGAGAGTTTTGAAGAAGAGAGTTCTGAAGAGAGTTCATCCCGTGAGGAGGCTCACGCGCGATTGTTGTCCTGAAGAAGAGAGTTCTGGCTTGGGCGAGGCCACGACTAAGAGTGTTATAGACAGTCAGCAACGGGAGGCAAGGGTGGAGAATGTCAATAACAAGAACCCACTTCAGCTCCTAGACCATTGAGGGGAGGTTATGGTGGAGGAATATCTTATTATCAATGCCACAAAAGAGGAAGACATAACAATGGAAAAAGCACTCTAGGTGGACATCAATAGCGAGAAGAGTTCATGGATTATTAAGGAGGACCGTATATTGATAAGGGGATTCAATGAAGGGAAGATCAATTGTGAGGAGTACGTTCAAATTTGGGAGAAGATGGCGGACCGCTTTGAAGATTTTATAAGGGAAGATCCACGAACACAGGTAAGTACTCTCTCCTGGAAATTATTTAGGGAAAAAGTTTCCAATAGGCTCAAACTTCATTTCAATGATTATGTCGTGTCTTTTGATGGTTTTATTCCCGGATGAACTAGATGGTTTCACACTTTCCCCCAAAAGTGTTTTGATAATAAAAAGTTAATTTTCAGTCATAGTTCAAGATAATCAAGATTCCTTCTAATTTGGGCGGAAGGTTCATTCCTTTCTCTCAGAAAATAAATTTTATATACCAAATTGTTTCTGACAATAACATCGATTAAAAAATGTTATTATATATCTATATTATTTAACATTTTCCAGCATACCCTTTTCATGCATTCCAAACAACTATTGGCTCACCAATCCCTTTTCCATTCTCTCACTCATGTCTTTCATTTATATAAAGAAGATTCCCCTCATACCAAACGTAGTCTATGACTGCGACGTGAAAGGGGAAAGATAGATGTCGGGTAACCCACCTGCTGAGAAAGACCAAAATCATCTCAGGAACCAAAACGGATGTTTGATGCAAATTGTTGTGATCCACTTTTCTATTCTTCTGATTCTAAAACAAACTTGGAATTTCTTTAACATTGGAAGAACACCCACTGAATTAATTCACAGATATTTCACTATGATATGTTCAAGGAAAGGTTGCTGACGTCTTAAAAATCAAAGGCAAGGTATCAAACTGCCACATGCCTAATAGAACCCGAGACCTCCCTGGCTTGGGCGAGAGGGTTTCTGTTAGCCCACATGAAGAGTTGTGTTCATTATAAAGGAAGGCGTTGAAGGGTAGTAGGGAGGAGATTCTCTCCTTCTGTTTTGTACGGCCATTGGCTTGGGCGGGAGAACTCCTGGAAAAGGGTCTCTCGAGTGAATTATCTTCTCTCTATTTTACGATCCCTCCCCCCTCCTCCCTATGTAACTCTGATTCTATAGCTGAAATCAATAAAAAGTAGTCCTGACTAGTGTATTGTGCTTGAAGGTCTGTATCATCTTGGTCCAACCTCCCATCCTCCATGGAGACGCGTCACCAAATCCGTCTGGATACAGTCAAGCAGCGCATGAGAGCCGTTACGGAGCAGCTTACAGACCTATCATCGTCTGTCCACAATCTAACCCAAGGACAGGACGAACTTCATTCTTATCTTGCTGGTATTATGCGATGTCTGGACAAACTTCCCCAACATGACGCCGGAACTCCCTCCCACCTCACAGACGGGTCGGCTACACGATCAGCTGTTGTCGCCGACCCAGCATGTCTCGGCAACCCAGCCGCCTTGCTCGTCCGGGAGCATCCTCTTCCTACCGATCCTCTGGGGAACACTAGACAAATTGATTTGCCTTTTTTTGATGGTGTGGATCCACAATTCTGATTGAGGTCCACCCGGATATGTCTTGGACTGTGTTTAAAGAGGAACTCTTCAGCAGCACGGCACTATTCACTACTCTTCAGCAGCACAGCACTATTCAGGACTATATCGAGCAATTCGAATATCTCATTTCTCTCCTACCTTGTCAACAGGAACAATACATTGGTCACTTTTTGAACGACTTGCAAGAGGACATCCATGCTTGGGTCAGTATCCACACCCGGAGACTCGTCTCCAGGCCATGTGCTTCGCTCAACATATCGAATTAGCTTTCAGAAAAGGTGTGGGTGGCCATTTCCACGGGGGCGGGTCACCTTCAACTGGGAGTAGCCGTGTTAGTGATTTATGGCAGCCTCCAAATCGAAACATGTCCCAACAACATAGTGTGACGCCTCCTAACTTTGGTGGAGTACCGATTCTGTCTCGGGTGTCTCGGGACACACCATCCCCAAGCAATTGTCTGATGGCGGACATGGCATTCAGCACTTAACAACGCAAGAGTGGGAAGATCGGCGAAAAAAGGGTTATGCTTTCGCTGCGGACTGCCCTACACCCCCATGCATAAATGTACGAATCCTAAGCTACGCTTCCTCCTATTAGGGGAGGATGGAGAGCTTCCAACAGACCCTTTGCTGCTAGGGGAGAGCTACTTATTACCCACACCGCCTCCAGAGGCCGAATGTGCAGTAGTGGCATATCACAGCTTAGCCACTTTGTGCTCTGATCAAATTCCCCAACACGGGGAGATGACCTCGATGAAGGTGGAAGGGACGAATTCCAATTCTCATTTTATTGGAGAGCAGAGCTTCCCATAATTTATCTCCCCCAAGCTGACCAAATTACTAGGCCCCGTCATCCACACCTCAAAAGTTGTGCATCAAATTGGGTGATGGACACAAATTATGGTCCCATGGCATCTGCCATCAACTTCTCTTTACCCCGAGGGACTACACTTCATTAGTTGATGTCCATATTCTTGATCTTGGCGGATTGGATCGAATCTTGGGCAGCACACTTTAGGCGATGTGCATATCAATTGGAAGGCAATGATGATGTGGTTTTCGGCTTGTCATCACCACCATCTTCTCAATGGTCCTTGGCGAATGTGCGTTGATTACCGCTCTCTTAATAAGGTCACCATCCCAGACAAATTTCCTATTCCAATAGTTGAGGAGTTGTTGGATGAATTGCATGACCTATTACTCCAAATTGGACCTTAAATCGGGCTATCATCAAATCCGCATGCGGGAAGCCAATGTGGGCAAAATAGCTTTCTGCGGCGGCCACTATGAGTACTTGGTCATGTCATTCGGCCTTATCAATGCTCTTTCTACATTCCAGGCAACAATGAATGACCTCTTTCGTCCTCAATTTCGTACATTAGTTCTAATTTTTTTTATGACATTGTAATTTACAGCTCGGATTGACCCATGCATATACTTCACTTGCAGGCATCCATATGAGCCTTGGCAGCTAATCATTTCTTGAGCAAGTGCCATTTTGGCCAACCTGAGATCGAATATCTCAGCCATGTCATTTCCCGGGCTGGGGTTTCAATGGACTCCTCTAAAATCTAGGTTGTCCTGGATTGGCCAGCACCGCAAACAGTGAAGGGCGTATGCGGTTTCCTCGGCCTCACTGGCTACTACCGCAAGTTCATCCAACATTATGGCTCCATTGCTCAGCCCCTCACCGCTTTAACGAAGAAGGATGGGTTCTACTGGACTCCTGAGACTCATCACCCATTCCAACATTTAAAACATCTTATAACAGCAGCTTCGGTCCTTGCTTTGTCAGATTTCTCCAGCAACTTTGAGCTGGAATGTGATGTACCGGGGCAGGGTGTCGGCGCTGTCCTTATGCAACATCGCCAGCCCATTGCTTTTTTCAATGAGGCACTGTCTGCTCATACTTTAGCCAAGTCCACTTACGATAAGGAGATTATGGTTTTGGTCTTCGCCATTCGGCATTGACAGCCCTATCTGCTCGGGGGATCTTTTACGGTTTATTCTTGATCATCGTAGCCTCAAGTTCCTCCTCCGGCACCGCATCACCGCCACCGACCAGTAGTGCTGAATAGCCAAACTTCTCGGCTATTAGTTTGACATAAAATATAAACTGGGTCGCGAAAATGCAGTGGTTGGTGCCTTGGGCCTGATTGAGCTGCACTCTTATTCACGCATTAGAGGCTGAACAGACCTCTTACCCCGGCTTTACTTTCAGTCATGGCATTCTCCACTACAGCAGACGGTTGGTTCTTCCAGCTGCATCACCTTGGGTACCTAAGCTTCTCACAGAATTTCATACCACCCCTCAGGGAGGCCACTCAAGCTATTGTCGGACTTATCGGCGGCTCGCCACCAACCTCTATTGGGTGGGAATGAAGAAGCAAGTCCAGGCCTATATGCAGCAGTGCTCTATTTGCCAATGTAACAAATATTTCACTCTCTTTCAGAACGGTTTACTACAACCATTGGAAATCCCTGAGACTACTTGGGCTGACCTCTCTGGATTTTATTATCGGCTTACCAAGATCCCAAGGCTACAAGGTCATTTTTGTGATCATCGATCGTATTTCCAAGTACTCCCATTTCATTCCCCTCAAACATCCATTTACACCAAAAGGGGTGGCCGAGATTTTTATGCGAGGGATCGTCCGTCTTCATGGCATTCATGCTTTCATTGTCAATGATCATGATCCCCTCTTCCTTACCCACTTTTGGACGGAATTATTCAAGCTGCAAGGCACCACTTTGAAGTTTAGTTCCGCATACCACCCGCAAATGGATGGTCAAACGGAGGTGGTCATTAATCGCTGCTTGGAAACCTACTTACGCTGCTTTGCGGGGGAGCAACCCAAGGGCTGGACTTATTGGATACCGTGGGCATAGCCTTGTTATAATACATCCTGACACGCGTCCATTAACACCACACCTTTCAAAGTGGTGTATGGCTGGAAACCACCATCAATTATCAATTTTCTTCCTTCTGAAATCAAAATCATTGTTGGTGCTACCGCCTTGTTAGAACGCCAGGAAGCCTTGGCCCAACTCAAGCAGCATTTGTCCCGGTCCCAGGAGTATATGTGTTGTCAAGCCGACCAGCACAGGCGCCTGGTCTCTTTTCGGGTGGGGGATTCGGTTTATCTGAAACTTAGGCCACACAAACAGCAGTCTTTAGTCCACCGCATCAACCAAAAATTGTCTCCTAGATTCTATGGACCCTTCCTGATTTTGAAGCAAATCGGCCCGGTGGCTTACCAACTTGATCTTCCAATTACTTCCTGCATCCACCCGGTGTTTCATGTCTCCCGGCTCAAGAAAGCGGTGGGACAACAAGCGGTTCAACCAACAGTCCCCCGGGATCTGCTCGGCGACCCCGCAAACTGGCCTACACCAGAAACAATACTGACCAAACGTCATCTTATGCCACATGGCAGTGAACAACCGCAATATTTAATTCAGTGGCACGGCCAACTAGCGGAGGATGCGGCCTGGGAAGATGAATTCACCCTTCGAAATCAATTTCCTACTTTCAATCTTGAAGACAATACTGACTTTCCAAAGGTGGCCAGTAATAGAGCCCAAGACCTCCCTGACAGTTGGAAGTATATTCTAGGCGGGGTAAAAATGTAAATGCAGGGGGGGGGGATTCTATTAGCCCACATGAGGGGGAGCTGGGGTGGCAATGAAAGGTAAAAATGTAACTGCAGAGGGGTTTATGTTAGCCCACGTGAGGAGTTGGGTTCGTTATAAGGGAAGGCGCTGAAGGATGGTAGGGAGGCGATTCTCTCTTTCTGTTTTGTATGACCATTGACTTGGGTGGGAGAACTCCTGGAAAAGGGTCTCTCGAGTGCTTTTATCTTCTCTTTGTTTTACGATTCCATCCCTCTTCTCCTTATGTAACTCTGATTCTACAGCAGAAATCAATACAAAGTAGTCCCAACTGGTGTACTGTGCTTGAAGGTCTGTATCGATGCCTGTCTCACAGTAGACCATTACCGAATGAAAAACATCAGCAGAGCATGATGATATATAAATTAATACATCAGCAGAAAAAAACAGTAATAAAATACAGTGTTTACAATTTCCTATTTAATATAAAAACTTCAACTGTTTATCAATGAGTCTCAATGCAACATTATAACTACATGAGAGCTGCGTCTGCGAATACTTTCAGTTCTGAAAATGAAAAAGATAAAATTAAGGCCTTTTATTGAAATGTTTTCAATAAATTAGATTTCCAACGAATGGATGACAATACAGGGGGATGCAT
The DNA here is from genome assembly GCA_963277665.1 of Viscum album. Lineage (NCBI taxonomy): Eukaryota > Viridiplantae > Streptophyta > Magnoliopsida > Santalales > Viscaceae > Viscum > Viscum album. The sequence continues at coordinate 1,524,746,293 of OY728133.1, read as the reverse complement.
TACTGTTTTGGCATCATTAAGAGGAAATTTAGAAAACACGTGCTAAATTACCTGTTCCTCCTAGGAGACCTTGAAGGACTAAATCCTGCAAATAATTGTGAGAAACAAACACCAATGAGAGATGGCGATGCATTTGTATGAATATCTAGCAGTCATTAGTTTCATATGTCATGAGAACGGGAAAAAACATAGGTGCTAAAAGCAAGCCTGAAACCTTGACATGGCATAGGATCTGTTTGAAAACGCTTACTGAAAACTGTTTGTAGCACTTATCACTTACGATAAGCAGTTTGAAAACATGGGTGGTGTTTTTTCTGTTTCTCGAAAAACACTTGCACATAAATTTCAGAAGAAAACCACTTAAATAAGAGGCAAAAAAACACTTTTTCAATAACCAGTTTGGAAACACTTCAGAAACAGTTATCATAGGTGACAAGTGCTATGAGCACTTTTCAATAAGTGATGTCAAACTGACTCGTAGTAAATTCAAGAGTGCTTTGAAATCTATCAAAGAAAAAGTAGGAGAAGAAAAAGAAAAATCATATGAGAAATCTGTTTCTGACCACGAAATACATGCCGACCTCTTGTATCTCTCCTTGGGGAGTACCTCCGAAGGGGAGAATGCCTTCTCTCGAGCTTATCCCTAAGGTCACCAGCACGATAGTCCCGCCTAGCTGGTGAATAAAATGCAAGCGTCTATGGTAAGAGCAATGATAAGAATTAGCTTTAGAGGACAGAAACATGTAGAGCACCTACAGACAATAATGAGACTAAGCTTACCATCACATGGAACAACTTAAGTAACACAATAATGAATAGTAATGGTGTCTCCTTGCCAAATTCAGAAGGGAGCATAGAAATTAGCACCTTGTATAATGACTAGATGAGAACAATACCATTTTGAGCATATATGTTAAAGCGAAAACCCTTTGATAGTCATAGAAGAAACCAATGTATAGTAGTTGATATCTCTGTCTCCTTGAGAGAAAAGAAATATTTAGCAATCTGAGTGCTACAGATTTCTCCTCGATGCCCTATTCAGATAAATATATAGCCCTTTCAGAAGCAATCAATTGGACCCTTTCAGAATATATTCTTGTTCAAAATGCATTCTTTTCAATCCAGGAAACCCTTTGCAACATCTTTAAGAAGATCGCATACAAAGTAAAAATGACATATTCCATCGGCATCCAAAATTGTAGACTTACTACAACAGATAAGATTCGGATGTGCCACCACAATTGCTTAAATAATTAAGCAGAAAATATGTTCCACAATAACCTATTTCCGACTCTTCATACAAAACTTCTTGATTTCACGCGCAATATCATGTCACGGATAACGCTGCCGGGAATTAATAACATAAACTAAATCATCCAGCAAGGTCCATCCTGATGAAAAAGATACTCATTCCGTCAGTCAGCATGAACTTTCTGTTGATTAAAATACCATTACCAGATCATAATAACATTTCAGCCACTGGATCCATGAGCTGGGATTTCCTTAAAGATGGCTCACAATTCATTACATGGAAGAGGACTTCCTTTTGCTTCCACTTGTTACATAAAATTATTGAACTGACGCAGTTGCCTATTGGCTAGAGTTGATACATAAATTTGCAAAACCAACATTGCAATCAGAAAAAACAAAAACAATGGATCCAAGGAAAAGGAAACAATTTGAAGTATGGATGAAATAGTGATTCTAAAAGTTATGTGAGTGGTATCTGTGCTGAGGAAAAGCAAGTGCGTTCTGCATGGTAAGGAAAGATAATAGAAAAAATTAAATGACTAAACATCTTAAAGATATTTCAAAAAAATATATTGCAAGAGCTTCTTCAACATTAATTCACATGTATGCCGGCAAACAACAGGTCCTGGACCCTTCAGATCGCCCTGAAACTGAGAGGCTGGAAATCATGGATGGATTTATTTCAATATGAAAGGATACCGCGAATGAATCTATTTCAGATGCATTTTTATTTCAAATTTGTTTCAGTTTTGGTGGTTACATTTTTGTTAAACAACATGCATATATTTTTCACTACTTAATACCCACGGTTTAATGTACTCAATGGAACGTTTTGAAATGAAAAGGCAAGTAGACAGGGTCTGCTTCATGGGAACCTCAACCTCTGTATTGTTCCCACCACCTAAAACGGATGTCGGTCAAAGGATATGCATGGATAATGTTTACTGAAAAAGTCTTCTGCCAAGCTCATCGTGTAAATGGATGTGAGACAAAGAAATTTCTAGCATTGAGCAAAAAAACAGTAAAATTTTCTTTTATTCATCAATTTAATCATGCCTGGCTTACCTACTTCTTTATCAGCGTATTTTTTAAGCAACATGGGGCAAGAGGCCTGGAGTCTTCTATGGAATCGATTTTTAGAGCTAACACATGGTTAATCGTTTCATGCACCGTGGAAATGAGAAACTAAACAAATCTGTTAACAAAACAATGGACATTTCAACCCTCCCGGTGTGTGGTGGAAATCTTTTTAACAGTGACTAGAATGATAGTGATGGAAGCTTATATTTTAATATTCACACCATTTGATTCAGTTTCTTTTCAGGGAACCAAAGTAGCATAAATGCCAGATCAGTGACATGCTAAAGGATTCAAACGACTTGAAAACTGTGATGATTGCGTCGTAGTAAACTCGTTTTCCCCGGTGATGGCTAATCAAAAAACAAATGGAACAGTGAGAAAAACACACCACTAAAAGAGCCGGAGAATCTCCGAAGCTCGGCATCTCCATGTGCAAACGAACAGCTCTGCCGCGGGCAGTGCCCCCTCTTGTACAGTACGCAGAGCTTCGTTTTAAACAGCTTCCGTTCAACCATAATATACAAATAAACAATAGCCCAAAAAAGCAACGGAGGCGGGTGTATATCGCGGCTGCTTAGTTACAGACAAATTCTACAGGCGTCAAAATGCAAATGAGCAGCCAATTCCTGCAACCCATTAACTCCAGTTAAATTCAAACAGATTGCGGAGGATGATTTGATGTACCGTGACCTACGTTAATAACATATAGCTGAAACAGACTCTCGCTTGCCTGATTAAAAATGAGCCGAGGAGAGGAACAGGTGGCAGGGAAGGTTAACTGAGGAGCAACCCTAGAACGAGGCAGCGGGTGATGCAGATGCGGCTGGTCCGCGCACAATGGATCAGATTTGGGCCAGGCCTCCGTCACAATCAAAAAACTAATCTTATTGTAGCTAAAATCTGATATTATTGTTCGCCAAAAATTGTTATGATTATAAATTAATAAAAAGACATATTCAAAACAATTTATTAATTTTAAGATCTGTGTTGGGTAATATAGATTAATTATAAATTAATAAAAAAAACTTATTCAAAACAATTTATTAATTTTAAGATTTGTGTTAGGTAATATAGATTAACTTGTTTCGTATCATTCCATCAATTGTGATTGTGTTTCGATCTCGACTTACTTTGAACTTTCATTTGGTGTTTCGATAGCGATTTTCTACTACATTATCACCACCGTTTATGTTGAGTAAAAAGGGTTTGTCTAGTCAAATTAGTCATATTTTCCATGGTAACATTCCCCTTTTAAAGTCATTAAAAAAACATCAATTTCTCTTTTTATTGCATAACAAAATATTTCCCCACCATCTAACTCTTGCAAATCATGAAACCTAATTAGATAAATCGACCTTATTCTCTGAAGCGAATGTAATTGTAGTCCATGCCACAGTAGATATCAACATGGTTGGGATTAATGCAAATATTACAATCAAAGTGGTCATACATTGTCTCACCTTTGGTGGTGGGGTGGTTGGGTTAGGGGGTGAGGGGAAGGTCATCGGGTCTGGTGTTTATTGCGGATTTTTTTTTTTGCGTCGTGTTTTATGGTTGTGGATGTTGTCGACCTTATATATGTTATGGTTGATGTTCTAAAATCAACTGTTTGTACTTTGAATTGCATGTATATTTGAATATTTAAATACTAATAAAACATTTTATCACATATTGTTCATTGTTCTACACGACTTTAATGTAACAATGTGTGAAGACCCAACCCCAAGATACCCAGAGCCGGTGCCTTCAGAACATGATGCGTCATTTTAAACAAAAACATGTACACATCATGTCCAAACAGAGGATCGAATTCGGTTCAGGTTCTGGGAAACCAGCCACTTATGTCTTACTTCTACAGCTCAAATTGATACCTGAAAAATTTAAACCAAAAACGTAGGGTGGGCATACGAATGTCTAGTAAGGGGTTTTAAAATAAACCAATATAACTTTTGAAAACATTCTTTAAAACTTTTCATAAAACATTTTTCTTAAGAGAAGCTGTAACACATGTGACACTCGTAATAATAAAAGTGCACAACTAAAGCATGCCAACAGAATTTCAAGGGCACATAATTCAATTACAGGCATTCTCATTTATAGTAATAATTATATGACATTCAACATAAGCATGACATATGGATACACAAGTATAATTTTAACAACTAAGAGTAATGCATGATAAGAGTTGCACATAACCAACTTCAATTTCATCCTTTACTATTGTGAAACATATACTGACCATTAAAATCTCTGAATACTGCATAGATAACATGCCATAACTTTTACTTCTTCTGATTCTCATGAACATAAGCTCTTAACCAAGAATATTATACTAGTCGAATATTCTTCTAGTTAATTGCATAAACACAGTGAGGAAAATACATATGCCGAACTGTGTCAAGGTATCGACTAAGACGTTTAATGATTAAGGCCTCGGCCAAAATCCATAAACCACAGTTGGGAAAGACCTCGACCAATTCCGCTTCTATTTGTCTCACAAGACCTACCGATGCATCGATGGGTTATAGCGGGCCCCACCCGTCACATACTAAGCCCAATGCATTCCTCATAACTCTGAATCAAAGTGCACATACCACTTTGAGTAATTTATTCACTTATCACTTATCATACCAACTGCACGTATTACTTGGTTTCATACTCCACGTTATTAAAAGTGTCCCATACCACCTTGAGTAATTTAATTTCCTGTCTTATCATTATGATATGCCACATGCATGCATCATTGAGTGCAACTATAAATCAAATGGGAAATGAAACCATTTAATCCAAAAAGAAAATATATAATATGACATATAACATTGAAAATATGGCTATAACAGTTTATCAAAGGCATACATGGTTTGTTACACATTCTTTTCACATGAGAAAATTACTAATACACATCAAATAATGAATGAGAATGGGTTTGCCATATGAGACGATAAAATGATAAATCCTTTAATTAAAGTCCTTATTCCATGAATTAAAATACATGTTATTTAATATACTGATAAGAGTGTTAGTGATCAAGTTATTAGTTTAAACCATGACTTAATTTACAACAAACACCGTAGTTGATAAAACAATAAGAGAACATAACATGGTTGCATGGTTTAACACACCCTTTTTATCCCTTAATATACTTTGATCAAACCAAAAGTATACATTTTTTTTAAATCGCAACACAACAAGGTCAATTATATAATACCTTTGAAATATGAAATTATAACCAGGTTAATATTATTAAAGGTTCTTTAACTAAAACAAGTTTGGCATACCTTACGTTTTAGGACATACATATTTACATAAAAACCTATTGATTTGGCTTACACAGAGACTGATATTCATTAAAGTTTCACATATATTAATCACATCAATATTAATTGAATTATAAGAATCCATACATGAAACTAGGGTTTTGGAATCTACATATACACAAAGTGTATATATGAGTTTTCATAATTAAACTAGGTTGATAATTTCTCATAAGTAATAAATACATTTAAACATATTTAATACTCTTTTATCACTTGAGTAAAACCCAAACCATGTTAGGTTATAACATGTGTGTCCATATGTATATAAATATATACATGTAAGAGTTAGGGCTTTGCATACTAAATGTAATATATATATATATATATATATATATATATAATATAACAAAATTATATTTCTTCCTCGATGCCTAGAAGACTTGAAACTGAACCTCAAGGAGGTTCCTTTAAAACCATATGGTTCTTCCTATATATATATAAATACACATAATTGGGTAAAAAGTTTTATACGAAAAAATAGTTCTTCGCACTTTGGGGTTCTTAAATTAACCTCGAATCTCAAACTTAGAAATCTTAAATTTGGGCATATGGAGTTTATGCAAAACTAAGGGGTTGTGTATATTTTTACTTATATATTTATATACATATATATATATATACATATATGTAACTGATTATGTATATAAGGTATAAAAATATGAGGTATCCATACTTCGGGTCTATTAATACCCTATAACTCAGAATCCCAGAACTCTTAATTGGGTAAAGAAAGATTTAACCTTAAACCTTAAGATGATGTATATTTATATAACAAGTGTACATAGACATACAACTTAAAACTCAACAAGCAAGGCAAAAATAAATCCCCTACCTTAGCTTGAGGAGGAAGAGGGGCTCGGGAAAGCACCGGAAATCCCGAAGGAGACTTGTTGGGGTCTTCTGGAAGCTGAGAGTGAAGGACCGATAGGTTTTGGATGCCTCGGGTGTGCTTTTTATATAATCCATACTGAATATTTTAACACAAGTTCATGGAATCCGAGGCCCAAGTGGCTTATAAAAATATTAATGATCAGTCCTTGTGGAATCTGCGTGAAAGGAGGGAGACCAGCGGCTGTCACGGGAGAAGAAAAATGGTGCAATACAGGGTGTAGGGTTACTGGTTCAAAGCAGGAGGAGAAGAAGAAGACAACACGGAAGAGGAAGATTGAAAAAAATAATGAACGGTCGGGATTTGATCCAGGTTTGATCCAATGGTTGGGGTACATCCGTGGTTTATAAAGGTGATGAACAACTCAGATTGATCTGTGGCAAGATCGGGTGGCTCATGATCATCGCGGTGTTTTAAAAACCTCGAACGGTCACGATTAGATCGCGCCGGATCGAACGGTCCACGAAAAACACGGAGAAATTCACGGTTGCTGAGGGTCGAGCGCGGGGTCGAGATCGACAGCCTATATATCGCGCGCTACGTGATCCAATGACCCAGATCTCGTTTTGCCCGAAAAAACCCGTCCCACATCGAAACGGTGGGATGTTTGCACCCCCTTTATAAGCCTCAGCCTCAGAACGATGGTTTAGAAAAACACACAACACACACTTAGGGAGCCTTACACACGGGCTCCCATGCAGGCATCGACCTACCTATGCCTTACCGCGGCTTCACGCCCGCGATGGCATGCTCAAGCGCTCCTGCTCCCGTGTGCCCCTTGAGGAACCTATCCCCATGCTCGGGCTGGCCTAGGCTTGGGCTGGGGGCTAGGCTCAGCCACCTAGCCTAAGCTACCTCCCTTGGCCCAGCCATAATGGGCTGGCCCTAGCAGGCCCAATTTTTTTATAAAAACTAACCTAATGAACTCTTAAGGGAAAGCAAAATAATACTATATAAACATTATCCTTTTAAACGTGACTTTTATATAATCTTAAAAAAAGTTATTGAACACCTAATTATTCCTTATCAAATAATATTACTAAAATTATTTATAAACACTAAATCTTTAACATTCAAGGTTATGAATTGAAATTTGGTACATACACATAAAATCTTTTATACTTATATTATAGTAGTCACAACTAAGTTAATAAAAAAAACATAGTTTAGTTAAAAGAAATTAGATATAGTTTAAAACACTTTTTAAGAGATGAAAATCATTACATTGTATTTAAAATATTTTCAAAGTGTTTTGAATTCCTTAATACTTTTCAAAATCATTACATTGTGTAATTCAAAATATTTCTCTATAATTAGAAGTTATCTTATAATTTCTAATTTGTAAATTTTAGAAAACTAAGTTGTACTTGAATATTTTTAGTTATTTCACCTCAAGGACAACAACTATAATTATAGCGGTTGGAATCCAACGGTCACCCAAGGCAACGTTCGGGTTGTTTCCTTATAAAACCACGCCTTAGAGTGTCCTAAAACTCGAGACAAAGAATAAGATGGTTCACGTAATACCATTGGTTCTTAGTGTTGCCACAGTGGATGATTATAAAATAAAAACATATATTTTAATTACATTTTAATGGTATTAAATGTTCATTTTTGATCTTATGGGTCTGAGTTAGTGCATTTTCATTATGAACATCCATTCTCATCATTTGTGCACTTCATGCCTAATATACACCAATTTAGGCCCAATGAGTCATCTGATTATAAGGAATGTAATTATCAATATTTTAATTTGATATTTTGGGAACTATATCTACACTTAAATGTGAACATTTTTCATTCAGGTATCAATGAATGATTTATAAACAATGATGGAGATATTTGGAGATGAATGGAAGCAATTCTAAGAGAAGGCAGATTGGAAACCATCCCACTTATGAGACTGTGGGGCCCAACATACAAACCCAATGAATCCCAAATTTTTTTTGATGCTGTAAGACATGTATATGAACAAATAACTCTTCATTATACAATGATAATTCTGCCTCTATGGTGGTCATTAAGGCAGCCCAATTTAGAGATACAATTCTGGGCCAGATTCTGCGGCCCAGAAAAACATCCCACTAATTTGATCATATCTCTGAATCCACAACTCCAAATGGGCCAAAATTTTACAGGAGCTTATAAGACATCCGGATATCCATTTTCTTATTCTATGGTCCACTCTGATTCGTCCATCTAGAAGGTCTTCTAGATGCGTCTGTTCGGTAAAGGAAAGCTGACTGCCACCTCGGGTCAAGGGTGGAAAAATCAACTCTCCCTTACTTTCCACCCACCTATGGACTACCACAATTAATTGAGGAGACTTGGACTGTTGGAGGCTCGACCCAAGGGCTCAAAAATTCCTATTTAAGGCAGTGGTGTTGGAGGATTTAGGGATCTTGGGTGCTTGGTTTCATTGTAGTGTTATGTTGCCGCCTTGTGTTTGTAATCACATTTCTTTCTCATGTAAGTTGTTTAATTCACCTTAGTTTCTTAATAAAAGTTCTTTGTTTACTCTCATTATATTCCCTACTTATCACGTTGATACCGTTGGTTAAAGGTGTGAATTTATTCACACCATACTTTGTGATATTTATCACACAACGAAGGAGTGATCTTTTTTTGTTGTTGTTTTTACTTCTTCAATTCCACCTTTGTAAGTCTACTTCCCGCTTCCGTTGAAAACATGTCATCAATGGAGGGCTAACTATTTTATGGGTTGATCCAAGGGAGTAGAAAGGGGCTTGATTGGATGTTATTTATCACTCCATTAATGGCTAATCACTTCTTTTAAATGCGATTTTTATTTGATGATTTTAAAACATCTTCATCCTTATTGAATTTAAGGTCACACATTTCAAGTGCTAATACGAACCTCTACCTTAGAGTGCTCAAAACTTTGATCCTTAAAGTGTATAGGTGATTAGTATTAGGATGTGTAGGCATTAAACCAGTAAGTGATGATTTCGTTTGATCTTCTTAAATGAATCCATCTCAATTATAAGAAATTAAAATCATTAAAAAAGTAATTCATCCAATCCACCCCGAGTGATAACCTAGGATCAACTCATTCTTTTAAATTGAATTCACTTAAATCTGTTAGTTATCCTTTAAACCCATATAAAATCAACCCAATTTGGCCACTTCATAACCAAAAATAGTCCATAGAATGTATGTGTCTATAGGTTTCTTCTTAGGTCTCTGAGGATTCGATAACCCAAGCTAAACTACAAGGACCGTTCTACCTTCATCTCTTGGGTAAATTTGAGCGAGAATCAACTTTTGGCGCCGTTGCCAGGGACCCAAGTAAGTAATCTAAAAACCCATTCTATTCTCCCCCATTTCTTCTTTTCTCATCCAAATTCTCTTATCTTGTCCCTTTCTCGTTTTTTTTTCTTTTGGCGCATGTCCGCCTACACCCGCGATCAATCAAACCGTCTAGTTAGGGTGGATAGTCCTGGGGTTGGGGAGTCAAGTACACCAAGGGAACTCTTTCAATTAGATCCTAATATTCCAAACACCCCCGAGTCAAAAATTGATCCCATTTCAATGGAAGGTATTCAAAGAAACCAACTCATAAACCCGGGTGGGAACCAAAATGGAAACCCAAATGAGGCAACCCCAAACTTGGGGAATGCAATTGATCAAACCATGAATGACTACCTCACACCTTCCTGGACCAATGCCCCCTCATGCATTAGACACAATTCCCTAGGATATGCCAACTACATATTTAAACCCCATGTCCTAAACCACCTTCCCACATTCCATGGAATGGAGTCCGAGATGTCATACCTGCACATTAATGAGTTCAATGACATTGTAGAAACCATGTGTCCCCCACATAAACTAGAATCTGCTAAGATGAGGCTATTTACTTTTTCTTTAAAGGATCGAGCTAAAAATTGGATAAAAAATTTGAGACCATCATCCATAAACTCTTGGGACCAACTACAAAGAGAATTCTACAAAAAATACTTTCCCCACCACAAAACAATTGCACTTAAAAAGAGTATCCAAAACTTTTTTTGAAAAAGAGGGAGAGTCATTCTATGAAACATGGGAGAGGTTCAAAGACACTCTAAACATGGTTCCACACCATGGTTTTTCTATTCCTGAACAAGTGAGAATTTTCTATGAAGGGTTGGGTCCGGGGAACAAACAATTCATTGACATGATGTGTAATGGAACCTTTAAAAACAAAGCCCCAAATGATGCTTACGAGTATCTAGAAATCCTTTCTGAACAAAACCAAACATGGGGAACTTCAACTTATTCTGAAAATCCACAAAGAACTACTGGAATTCATACACTTAGAGAAGAGGAAAGCCTTAGGGCTAAACTCGCAGCACTCTTTAGGAAGGTTGAAGAGATAGACCTTAGGAAAGTCCATGAAATCCAAACTGTTGACCCTGTTTGCACAATTTGTGACAAACATGACCATAAGACAGACAACTGCCCAACCATTCCATCCATCAAGGATGTTCTCTTAGGAGGACCCCCAGCGGAAGTAAATTCTTTGAACTTTCAAAAGCCTCAATACCAAAACACCTTCAACCCAAGGTATAACGACCACCCAGGCTTCCGCTGGAAAGATAACCAACAACCTAGCCAACCACAGGGAAAAAATCCTTACCCCCATAAGAACTACCAATCCCATAACCAGTTACAAACCCAACCTATCCAATACCAACAGCCACCAGTCCATTTTCAACAAACCATCCCACCTCCAAAATATCCCCCTGGGATAAACCAACCTACTCAAGCACCAACCCGAACTGTTCCACAAAGCCTACTAGAACAACTGTGCAAACAAATGGAGAGGATGAACTCAGAAGTCTCTTCCCTAAAACAAGAACTTCAAACCATCAAAACTGGAAAGGCACCCATTCCTACTCAGGCGGTGTCATCCTCAACTTCAAGGGGAGAGTCAAGTTGTGCTCAAATAACTCATGAACAACTAAAGGTTGTGACTGTTTTAAGAAGTGGGAAATCAATTGAGAAACCTGAACAACTAATTCAGAACCCACTTGAAGATTCAAACTTGGATGAAAATTCAAATGAACCACAAGATCAAACTGAGGAAACTGATAACATTGTCAAGGAAACAACTCTTCAACAAACAACCCCACAACCTGCACCATTTCCTCAACGCATGAGGGGGAAACCCAAGCCTGAACTGAGTGAAACATTGAGGGAAATCTTTTCAAAAGTCAAGTTGAACATACCCCTTCTCGATGCAATCCAAACCATACCTGCCTACTCAAAGTACCTTAAGGAATTGTGCACTTTTAAAAGAAAATTTTCACATAAAAACCAAGTCCTTTTGGCTGCTAATGTGAGTACCACCATTCAAGGGACCATTCCTCCTAAGTTGAAAGATCCGGGTTGCCCTTACATCAATGTTGAACTAGGAGAAAGCAAAGTTATCAAGGCCTTGTGTGACCTAGGTGCTAGTGTTAATCTCATCCCATATGTTGTGTACTGCCAGTTAGGCCTAGAAGAACTCCAACCCACATCTGTCACACTTCAACTTGCTGATCGTAGCATTAGGGTTCGAAAGAGGATTTTAAAGGACGTTCTGGTAAAGGTTGAAAACTTCATCTACCCTGCTGATTTCATTGTCCTTGACAACCATCCAAACTTAGGAAATAAGGAACAAACCCCAATCATCCTTGGTCGTCCTTTCCTTGCAACAATCAAATCTGTTATCCGAGTCCGAAATGGGAACATGACCATCACCTTTGGGAACATTAGTCTAGACTTGAACATCTATAATGCAAGCTCACAAATAGGGGATGATGAGGACATTCATGAAGTAAACATGATAGGAAACATTGATAATGAATCCATGGAACATCAAGGAATATTTAATGAATGTTTAAGTCAGGATGAGATTTATTTCCTTTGTTCATATGAAGGAAGATTATCTCCTTGGCTTGAATCATTTTTAAATTGCTCTTATGATGAAGTCTTAGGTCCAAAAATCAGTGAAACCTTTCAAGAAACCACTTTCATGGAGACCACTCCAATTTCCTTCCCTAAATCTGATCAAGCCAATCTAGTAGATGAAACTTCTACATGTGGGGAATCAATCCTATCTAAAACTCTAAAAAAATAAATTGATCTTGATCCAATGTCCCAATCTTCTGCTGAAATTCCGAACCAAACTGATCTTGAATTAAAGGAACTTCCCGCTACACTCAAGTATGCTTTCCTAGGGGACAATCAAACACATTCTATTGTCATTTCTTCTTCTCTTGAAGCCAATCATGAAAGGATGCTTCTAGATGTCCTTAGGAAGCATAAGAAAGCCATTGGTTGGACCCTTTCTGATATTCCTGGGATTAGCCCACTTATCGGGACTCATAGGATTGTTCTAGAATCTGATTCAAAGCCATGTCATCAACCTCAACGACGACTCAATCCTAATCTCATGGAGGTAGTAAGGAAAGAACTTCTGAAACTGTTAAAAGCTGGTATCATCTATCCCATAACTGAGAGTGAGTGGGTGATCCCAATTCAAGTGGTTCCAAAAAAGGCTGGAATCACAGTGATAACAAATAAGGATGGAGAGATTCTTCCAACAAGGGTGAGTAGTGGATGGAGGGTCTGCATTGACTATAGGAAACTAAACTCATTCACCAAGAATGACCATTTCCCCTTACCATTCATTGACCAAGTCCTTGAGAGAGTGGCAGGTCATGCCTTCTACTATTTCTTAGATGGGTACTCGGGGTACAATCAAATTGAGGTCTCCCTAGAGGATCAAGGGAAGACTACATTCACATGTCCTTTCGGTACCTTTGCCTTCAAACGCATGCCCTTCAGGTTATGCAATGCCCCTGGAACCTTCCAGCGGTGCATGATGGGAATCTTCTCAGACATGGTAGGGGATTTTCTAGAGGTCTTCATGGATGACTTCTCTGTGTTTGGGTATACTTTTGAGGGATGTCTGCAGAACGTGGAGAGAGTCTTGTCAAGATGTGAAGAAAATAATCTGGTCCTAAACTGGGAAAAATGCCATTTCATGGTTAAAGAGGGACTTGTTCTAGGACATCTGGTCTCGAGTAGGGGGATTGAAGTTGATAAAACAAAGGTTTACATCATTCGTCACCTTCCATCACCCAAAACCGTCAAGGAAGTGAGGTATTTCTTAGGACATTCTGGTTTCTATAGAAGATTCATCAAGGACTTTAGTTCAATTTCCCATCCCCTTTGTGCTCTGCTAGTAAAGGATGCTCCATTTGTTTGGACCGAAAGCTGCGAGGGTTCATTCTCAACCCTCAAATCCTCTCTCACCTCTCCTCCCATTATGAAATCTCCAAATTGGAACCTTCCTTTAGAACTTATGTGTGATGTCAGTGACTTTTCTATAGGAGCTGTGTTAGGACAACGTTGTGATAAAAATCCTTATGTCATTGCTTATGCAAGCAAATCCTTAAATGATGCCCAAATCAACTACACCACCACTGAAAAGGAGTTACTTGCTATTGTGTTTGCCTTAGAGAAGTTTAGGTCCTACCTCTTAGGATCCCCCATCATTGTGTTCACTAACCATTCTGCACTACAATACCTCTTCCAAAAACAAGATGCTAAGGCTAGACTGATTAGGTGGGTCCTTATCTTACAAGAATTTGACCTCACAATCAAGGATAAAAAGGGATTTGAAAATGTTGTAGCTGATCACCTCTCTAGGATGGAATTAAAAGACAACTCAAATCACCTTTCTGTGTCTGATTCGTTTCCTAATGAACACCTATACTCTATGAGTGACTGCCCTTGGTATGCTGACATAGAAAATTTCTTAGTGACAGGAGTCATTCCAAAATTATTAGGGACTCAAGCTCGAAGGAAATTTCTTTCTAATGTTATAAACTATGTGTTTGATGATCCATACCTCTATAAGTTCTGCCCTGACCAAGTCATTAGGAGGTGTGTTCCAGAATCTGAACAAGAGTCCATCCTTAAATTCTGTCACAGTGAGGCATGTAGAGGTCACTTTTCCTCTAAGAAAACATATGTTAAGATTCTTCAATGTGGTCTTTTCTGGCCCACCCTCTCAAGGGACTCCTACAAATTTTGTCAAAGCTGTCCTAGGTGTCAACAAGTAGGGTCCATCACAAAAAGGAATCAAATGCCACTCACTCCCATCTTAGTGGTTGAAATATTTGACTGTTGGGGAATTGATTTCATGGGTCCCTTCCCAAAATCTCGGGGATACCTCTACATAATCTTAGCTGTTGATTATGTCTCAAAATGGGTTGAGGTCATTCCCACTAAGTCCAATGATCATCAAGTTGTGATTCAATTTCTAAAAGAGAACATATTTTCAAGATTTGGAATTCCTAGGGCTATAATCAGTGATCGAGGAACCCATTTCTACAACCGCCCATTCTCTTCACTCATGTCTAAGTATGGTATTTCTCATAAAGTGTCCACTACATACCATCCTCAAACCAATGGTCAAGCTGAGTTAGCGAATAGGGAGATTATGCAAATTCTTGAAAAAACTGTCAACCCCTCTAGGAAAGATTGGTCTGAGAAACTCTTAGATGCTCTTTGGGCCTATAGAACTACATATAAAACCATTTTAGGAATGTACCCATATAGGTTGGTTTATGGTAAAGCATGCCATTTTCCAGTGGAGATTGAACATAAGGCCTTTTGGGCAATTAAGAAAATGGATTATGACCTCTCATTGGCCAGAAAAAAAAGGAAATTAGATCTCAATGAACTGGAGGAACTAAGGATGGAGGCTTATGAAAATTCAAGGATCAATAAAGCTAGAGTTCAAGCCTACCAATCTAGGAATATCAAGGTCAAACATTTTGAACTGGGAAAACTTGTGCTCTTGTATAGTTCAAAACTTCATTTACACCCGGGAAAGTTAAGGTCTAGATGGTCAGGACCTTTCATAGTGCATTATGTGTACCCCCATGGGGCAGTAGAGATTCAAGATCCCACAAGTGGTTACATTTTCAAGGTCAATGGTCAAAGGTTAAAAACATTCATTGAATCATTCAATAAACAGGAAATAGAGGTTGAGTTAACTGATCCAACCTATGAACCAGGAAAAAATTAATAGATTTAGGGTCCATGTCGGGCTAATGACGTTAAACAAAGCGCTGAATGGGAGGCAACCCATGGTTTTCAAGTTTCCAATAATTTTGTTGTTTTAATCAACTTTATATTTTAAATAGGGTTAATGAGACATTTTGATATTTCGAAAAAAATAAACTGTTGACCTGTTCTTCTATAATGAGTATGGATGGGTATGAAAGGGGAGCACCATATTCATCCATGTCACGTGGTGTGATCCTTGAGTAATACCTTACCCAGAAATTTAAAAAGAAGACAATGTATCATCAGTTTGTTTTTTTAATGTGTTTTTAGGTTAAAAAATTAAAAAAAAATAAATAAATAAACAAAAATATAATAATAAAAAAAGTCCACGCCATAGGCGATGGGGCAAACCCCGCCACAACCGACGAAGCCGCGGGGACTCGAACCCGGGACCGAAGGGAGACATGGGCGCGCGCTTACCACTGACCTACGACTTCTTGTGCTTCCTTATTCTATAATTTTTATATATATACTTATATTTTAATTCCTTTATTATATAAATATATATATGTATATATATATATATTGTTTTTGTTTGTTTGTTTTGTTTGTTTTGTTTTTCCTTTTTCCACTAGGGAACTTTGCAAGCGACATGGATATCAAAGGAATAAATTCGAGTGGCAAGAACTTCAAAACTTCAACCACCAGGTGACTTCATTCCATGATCCTCATATTTCAATTTCCTTATTGAACTCCCCTTTTATTCCTCTACCCCATTCTAAATTTTATTTTTACGAAACTAGGGACAATTTCATTCTAAGTTGGGGGGTGTGGAAACAAAATGTTTGTTTAAAAAAAATGATAAAAAAAAGAATTAAAATTCCTTTATCATTCATATAATAACATATTTGCTCACATAAAAACTACATATCAAATAATTTTTATTTCCTTGACTCTTAATTTAATTCATGATTAAGTTTAAAAGCATTGATTTTGGAAGTTTGGTTGTCCAATGAAAATTTTCATCATTTTTATTTTCATCCATTAAATCAAAATGCCACAATGCATGTCCTTTAGACTGTGGGGTACTAATTTGAATTTTTGGGGTCCCATAATAAATAGCATAGTCTGGTTTGATTTTTATGAATAATATGAGTATTCAATTTTTTTTTAAAAAAAAAAATTGCGTGTAGAGCAATGGATTGATAAAATGAGAGGCTTTCGGCACTTGGGAATTGTGACTCTAGAGTTGTCTAGCCCTGAGTTTTTCAATCTATCTCTATTTATGGTAATATGACTTTGTTTTTGATTAAGTTAACTCGAGACGATGCCCGAGTATGTGGGCTTCACTTGGTTCCCTAAGGCCTTTGAGTCTGGGAGTCATCGGCAAAGTCTTGCTACATGGGTTAATTTGATTAACTGCAATCTCAATTACTATGACAATATTGCAAAAAAAAAAATCCAAAAAAAAATAATGAAGAATACTCATATTAGGATTAAATGTGATTCCACCTAGAGCTTCCATGATTTCCCCCTTGAATGAAAATGAACCCCCATATCTATTGTGATACACAACATATCATTACACCTAATTGAGTTGGATGAAGTATGATGATGAATTTGATCAAAGGAATGGGCTTGGGATTGGGATCTGCTTTTAAATTCATCTTGTTTTAAATTATCTTGATAGGTTATAAAGATATATTTGTGTGCAGTTTACATTGTGAGCATTGTTTGTTATAATGTGTTTGAAGAAAGGAATTCAAATAAAATCATTGAATTATTTGCTCGGGACTAGCAAATCTCAAGTTGGGGGGTGTGATTATCTAATAAAAACATATATTTTAATTACATTTTAATGGTATTAAATGTTTATTTTTGATCTTATGGGCCTGAGTTAGTGCATTTTCATTATGAACATCCATTCTCATCATTTGTGCACTTCATGCCTAATATACACCAATTTAGGCCCAATGAGTCATCTGATTATAAGGAATGTAATTATAAATATTTTAATTTGATATTTTGGGAAATATATCTGCACTTAAATGTGAACATTTTTTATTTAGGGATCAATGGATGATTCATAAACAATGATGGAGATATTTGGAGATGAATGGAAGCAATTCTAAGAGAAGGCAGATTGGAAACCAGCCCACTTATGAGGCTGTGGGGCCCAACATACAGGCCCAATGAATTCCAAATTTTTTGGGATGCTAGAAGACATGTATAGGAACAAATAACTCTTCATGATACAATGCTAATTCTGTCACGAACCAGCCCGAGTCGACCCTGAACCGGTCACCCAGGCCAGCCCGCGACAAGTCCCGAGAGGCGTTCCCGATCCTCCCGGGATGGTGACAAGCACCAAGGGCATCAATAGAGTACACAAGGGAACGATTTCGCCCATATATAAACAATCAAACAAACAGCGGAAATAAACGGACAGCCCAAAATGAATTTATATAAAAATTGAACTAAATATTATTTGTACAAGAAAATAAAATTAGAAAAAAACCAACAACTCAAATGAACAATTCCGATGAAAAAATAACTCCATGTGACACTTCTGGTCACTCTCCAACACAATGATAAAAAGTCTCCCAAGGTGATCGAACTAAAGATGAAACCTGCACAAGGGCTAAAAAAAGAAGAAGACTATAGGCGTGAGTATTAAAACTCAGTAGGTTAGCCCGGTATTCTATTCCCAATGCGCATTACTTTAAAATAAAAGAAACATCAATTTATAGTTTTAAATTCAAGATTTGAAAGTTTGGTTTTCAAATGAGGTTTCATGCTATAATAATTATCAGACAAAAACATGCAGGTTTAATAAACAAAAATGCAAGTAACAATTATTTTCAAAGAGGTGAAACTTCAAAATGAAAATAGTTTTCAAGAGGGCTGCTTTAAATAATTTTAACATTCAAATAAATAACACATACTACTGAATTTACCAACCAAACACACCGTATGCCGACGGTGAGTACAAAATAGCCAATGAGCACTAGTCACAGGAATACCCCTAGGCACTAGTTAGTTGTGAGCCCCAGGTACCTCGTATCTCGGTGAAAGTAACCATAATAAATATCCGTTCTCGTGCACGAGCCACTAGTAGGGAACATACCCATAACCTAGTGGTCCCCAATCATCAACATCATCATAGTTTAGTTAGTGTTGTCATCGTCAAACTTGCTACGTTAAACAGGGGCCAACCCCCACAGAATCACTAGCATACTAGTACACGTCCGCCCACCTAGATACCCGGGATTCCCTTTAGTGCTCAATCAAGTTACACATATTATCAAATACACATTTCACATCCCCATTCCATTCCAAAACCATAAAAACACAAACATCCCATAATCATTCTTCACATTTCTTACACTAATCAACAAACCGCTAAATATTTCGGTAAAACAATTTCATGAAGTGTATTGAGGATTTGCACATAAAACTCTTTCAGAAACACTTTTTAAATTATAAACACACATCATAACCAAACCAAATCATATTTGGCAGCCCAATAAACATTTAATAAAATCATTTAATGGACCATAAAACAATCCCAATTTCACAACTTGTTATATACAAGTAAAACACTCCTTCATTAGGAAATGCCAAACGGGCCTTTAAACATTTTCTCAAAACTAACCTTTGATGAAGGTATGCATTTTAATTTTATTAAGGATCTGTATAAACATCATTTACAGCAGTAAACCTCATTCATAAATCTCTTATAATACTTAGGTTAAATATTCAAAACACAACCATTTTCATAAAGATGTGAAACGGTCCATTTTTGGGCAACTCGGGCCAAAATATGTTGTAAATCAAAACCCACTTGTTTGTAAAAACAAATCCAAATTGGAAATCAATATAAGTACCCAAAAATACCATTTATAATTCTTCAAATTCCTTTATAAATCCAATCAAGTAACTTTTAAATCACACATCACACATAAAATCCAACCGGGCAATTTACCGAACACATGACATGCCCTTTCTAAACAAAACAATTTATTTTATGTACATGAAAAGGAATAAAACACCAATTGAAAGCCATATTTTCATTCAAGATACTGTAACATGTTAAAAATACCATAGAACAGATTATAAACCTCACAAAATATTTGCAAAAGATAACAGAACATTTAAACAAACACTTGTTGAGAACTTTCATGACAAAACAACACTACCGTTCACAAACCAATGATTAAACAACCACTTTGAACACCAATAAAATTATCCAAAGGATGAAAAACAATAATAAACATATATATCTGGTTTTAAATATAATAAAAGGATGAAACTTAAATAATAAAGTCATGTGCATGGGGTATCCTACCTCAAATCTTTGGCGTAATTGAAACGCACACCCGAAATCACCCGCCGCAGGTTTATAAACCCTAAAACTATAAATACCAGACCTAAACAAACATAAAACCCATCAAAAAACATGGTATAACAAAACCCTAGGTCTATCAAGACTAGGGTACAATATAAAACCATGAAATAATGAAAGGATGGGGAAGAGGAAGGAGAAAGGAGAATGAATCTCACCTTTCACCCTAGAAAACTCTTCGTATTCCATTAGATCTGCAACCCTAGAGAGAAGGTAATGGATTGAAAATTCATGGAGATACTCATAAGATCTGGACGAACCAGGTAAAGAAAATTGGTGTCCAAAAGAGTACGAATTGAATGAGTTATGGGTGAAACAAGTTACCTTCTCAATTCTGGACGTTTTGAGGAAACCAGAGAACATTATCCCTAATACGCGACCAATATGAGCTCCAAAGTGGTAAAAACGATATTGGGGGTGAGGATAGGGATATTGGCTTCGGGTGGGAGGTGGAATCACCGAAAAAGATTAAAAAATGAAAAAGATATAAATGAAACAAATTATTTTTTTTAAAACAGGAAATGGGCCCATGGGCCGGCCCAATACCTAAATAAGTGACCCAAATTCGCCTGGCTTATGAATTTCTAATGGGTCCAAAAGGATAAATAAATTTTAATATATCAGTATAGGATAGGTGGGAAGTTGATTGGGTGAAAAAGGATGAAAAACAAAAGAGTTATAAAAGAAACAAATTCAATTGTTAAAACTGGGAATGGGCCGGATCAATACAAAGACAGAAAAAAAAACCGTGTGTGACAATTCTCCCCACCATTAAAACTTTCCACCCCCGGAAAGCCATAATACTTTCCAGCTGAAAAAACAACAACACATAAGGATTCCAGAATGTACCCCCCACCATTAAGAATCAACTATCCCTAGAAATGTTCTTAGGATGAAAATCCAAGAGACCCATGGTGGGTCTCCCCACCATTAGAAACCAATTAGCAATGAATAGACAAGAATTGAACATGAGCTAAAATTGGGCGTCACTCACAGAAGCCCAAAAAAAACCCCTCCTAGAAAAACATAATATACCAATTTAATAGGATTACAAAATGAACATATAAACCACCCACTCCCGAACGGAGGGGACAAGAACTTGGCCAACACATTCAGCACAATTCTGGACCCCCGTCACTTGGGGATGGGAGGGAAGGGGACCCAATAATTTGGCCACTGAAACAACAAAAGAAACAATGAAACTACCCAAAACTCTCCCCCAATGAATAGGTAACACCAATACTGCATCTGATTTTTACAGGTGGTCCACACAGGGACATTGATTGAAAACCCACATCCATGAAGGAATAACCATAGACACTGTGTGAGGGGTTAAGTCCACCACGCTTGTTGCGACGAAGGGAAATTCATAGAAATGAAGAACCAAAACATTGAAATAGAAAATAACTTAACAAAACAGAGGAGTAAGGGTCATAATCGAGCACTCCACACCTCTGTCGATTTTCTGACTACGTGAAAAGCTTCACTCCAAGGCCTATGGCTGGAGCCCTGATTCTTGAAGCATTTGCTGCACCGCAGTCAGGTGATAAGGATCACACCACTCAAAAAAACAACACTTGATCACCAAACAAAAACCTTAATCTAAATAGAAACTCATAGATACATATCAAAATTCTATCTCACTCCAAACAAGGGGTAGAATGGACAAGGAATACGACGAAACAGATCAACATCACCGAACACAACTGCTCTGTCCAAAAGAATTATCACAACCTAGAAGCACTTTTAATAGATCCCAAACATCTCTATATTCCAACAAACAGGTTGAGGCATCATAAAAAGAGGTGGATTTAAAATTTGAAAGGAATCCTTAGGTTGATCAGTAGGAAAGATTTCCAACGGAGAACTATCACTAGCCACATCACAACATCAAACACATCTTTAGAAACCCAATGAAAATTTCTCCAAAACCAAGACACCAACAAGATATCATCTCAAGATACAACAAGAGTATGAATTCTAGATCACAAGGAAGCTTACTGAATAAACAACTCTTCTACAACATAGAAAAATCAAGCCACATAACCATTGGTTTTAAAAAAAAGGGCCACAATTTTCAGCTCAAAACAATTTTGAAAAATCAAACTAACTTGGTGGGTTTCCACATTCACCAATGGTGTTTCATCAAGTCTCACCCACATGCACATTTCCATGCCACCCCTGACACCCAACCACCATACCATATAGGCCATACTTCCAAATATAAATAAAACCATGCATGTGAGCACCCATGAAAACACCAAAGGCTAAAATTAAACATCATAATTAAAAAAACGATTTACCTTCAAAAGGAACACCAACCACCAAATCAAAAAAACATTTTCATGTTTCACAAAAAAAAACCACAATTAATTAAGAACCATTTTCTTGAAAACCTACCCCTTTTCATTTTTAAAAACTTTTTAAATAACCAAGCCACTCCAAACATCCCCTTCACATTATTTTTTTTTTAAAAAAAAAATCAGCAATGTATATTTTCATAATCTGAGGTCCATTGAGACCAATAACATTTCTAGTAAAAAACCAACCGATCAAAACTAATTTCCAAAACTAATTTATCCGATTTAAAAAAAACTTTTTTTAACATCCTAAAATACCCCATTTTAAAAAAAGATCCAGAATCACTTTAAAATGATTCACAATTTCAAAACATTTTATTTCAACAAACCACAAGTTTAGATTATGGATAATCCAATCCCTTTAAATCATTTCTGCTTCCCTCCATTTTTTTTCACAAAAACACAACCTTCCTAAACCATTCTTATATTTAATTATTGAAACCCCCTTTTTTTCACTTTTCAAAATCTAATCCTTACATTAAAACCCATTTCCACAATTCTCACACAAGGATTTTAAAAACAAAAATTCAGAATTCAAGAAAGGTTCAAGAGACCCAAGAAAAAGGGAACTAGTGTCGGTGGGTGACTTGACCATATGGTTGGCGGCCATATGCCAAACACAACACCAACACAGAGAGACTTATTAGGACCATTCCCCAGCTCCACATGGCTTGCCAGGCCCTGTGAGCTCACGAAGGCCATTGGTCAGACTCCCCTTGTCATATCCCAATATAAAACAATCAACTAGAACAATGGACACTAATAAAACCGGACTTCCATGGAAACCTGAGGATTAGAACAAGAAAGAGTTCGCGACGCTCTTCTTGCACTTACCCCTCAAGTACCAACAATCCTACTCCATCTACACTGACATCCCCAAAATAACAAGGGCGCTCTAAAAAGAAAGGTCCGCTAATAGCCGACCTCCTCTGATACCATTTTGTCACGAACCAGCCCGAGTCGACCCTGAACCGGTCACCCAGGCCAGCCCGCGACAAGTCCCGAGAGGCGTTCCCGATCCTCCTGGGATGGTGACAAGCACCAAGGGCATCAATAGAGTACACAAGGGAACGATTTCGCCCATATATAAACAATCAAACAAACAGCGGAAATAAACGGACAACCCAAAATGAATTTATATAAAAATTGAACTAAATATTATTTGTACAAGAAAATAAAATTAGAACAAAACCAACAACTCAAATGAACAATTCCGATGAAAAAATAACTCCATGTGACACTTCTGGTCACTCTCCAACACAATGATAAAAAGTCTCCCAAGGTGATCGAACTAAAGATGAAACCTGCACAAGGGCTAAAAAAAGAAGAAGACTATAGGCGTGAGTATTAAAACTCAGTAGGTTAGCCCAGTATTCTATTCCCAATGCACATTACTTTAAAATAAAAGAAACATCAATTTATAGTTTTAAATTCAAGATTTGAAAGTCTGGTTTTCAAATGAGGTTTCATGCTATAATAATTATCAGACAAAAACATGCAGGTTTAATAAACAAAAATGCAAGTAACAATTATTTTCAAAGAGGTGAAACTTCAAAATGAAAATAGTTTTCAAGAGGGCTGCTTTAAATAATTTTAAAATTCAAATAAATAACACATACTACTGAATTTACCAACCAAACACACCGTATGCCGACGGTGAGTACAAAATATCCAATGAGCACTAGTCACAGGAATACCCCTAGGCACTAGTTAGTTGTGAGCCCCAGGTACCTCGTATCTCGGTGAAAGTAACCATAATAAATATCCGTTCTCGTGCACGAGCCACTAGTAGGGAACATACCCATAACCTAGTGATCCCCAATCATCAACATCATCATAGTTTAGTTAGTGTTGTCATCGTCAAACTTGCTACGTTAAACAGGGGCCAACCCCCACAGAATCACTAGCATACTAGTACACGTCCGCCCACCTAGATACCCGGGATTCCCTTTAGTGCTCAATCAAGTTACACATATTATCAAATACACATTTCACATCCCCATTCCATTCCAAAACCATAAAAACACAAACATCCCATAATCATTCTTCACATTTCTTACACTAATCAACAAACCGCTAAATATTTCGGTAAAACAATTTCATGAAGTGTATTGAGGATTTGCACATAAAACTCTTTCAGAAACACTCTTTAAATTATAAACACACATCATAACCAAACCAAATCATATTTGGCAGCCCAATAAACATTTAATAAAATCATTTAATGGACCATAAAACAATCCCAATTTCACAACTTGTTATATACAAGTAAAACACTCCTTCATTAGGAAATGCCAAACGGGCCTTTAAACATTTTCTCAAAACTAACCTTTGATGAAGGTATGCATTTTAATTTTATTAAGGATCTGTATAAAAATCATTTACAGCAGTAAACCTCATTCATAAATCTCTTATAATACTTAGGTTAAATATTCAAAACACAACCATTTTCATAAAGATGTGAAACGGTCCATTTTTGGGCAACTCGGGCCAAAATATGTTGTAAATCAAAACCCACTTGTTTGTAAAAACAAATCCAAATTGGAAATCAATATAAGTACCCAAAAATACCATTTATAATTCTTCCAATTCCTTTATAAATCCAATCAAGTAACTTTTAAATCACACATCACACATAAAATCCAACCGGGCAATTTACCGAACACATGACATGCCCTTTTTAAACAAAACAATTTATTTTATGTACATGAAAAGGAATAAAACACCAATTGAAAGCCATATTTTCATTCAAGATACTGTAACATGTTAAAAATACCATAGAACAGATTATAAACCTCACAAAATATTTGCAAAAGATAACGGAACATTTAAACAAACACTTGTTGAGAACTTTCATGACAAAACAACACTACCGTTCACAAACCAATGATTAAACAACCACTTTGAACACCAATAAAATTATCCAAAGGATGAAAAACAATAATAAACATATATATATGGTTTTAAATATAATAAAAGGATGAAACTTAAGTAATAAAGTCATGTGCATGGGGTATCCTACCTCAAATCTTTGGCGTAATTGAAACGCACACCCGAAATCACCCGCCGCAGGTTTATAAACCCTAAAACTATAAATACCAGACCTAAACAAACATAAAACCCATAAAAAAACATGGTATAACAAAACCCTAGGTCTATCAAGACTAGGGTACAATATAAAACCATGAAATAATGAAAGGATGGGGAAGAGGAAGGAGAAAGGAGAAGGAATCTCACCTTTCACCCTAGAAAACTCTTCGTATTCCATTAGATCTGCAACCCTAGAGGGAAGGTAATGGATTGAAAATTCATGGAGATACTCATAAGATCTGGACGAACCAGGGAAAGAAAATTGGTGTCCAAAAGAGTATGAATTGAATGAGTTATGGGTGAAACAAGTTACCTTCTCAATTCTGGACGTTTTGAGGAAACCAGAGAACATTATCCCTAATACGCGACCAATATGAGCTCCAAAGTGGTAAAAACGATATTGGGGGTGAGGATAGGGATATTGGCTTCGGGTGGGAGGTTGAATCACCGAAAAAGATTAAAAAATGAAAAAGATATAAATGAAACAAATTATTTTTTTTAAAACAGGAAATGGGCCCATGGGCCGGCCCAATACCTAAATAAGTGACCCAAATTCGCCTGGCTTATGAATTTCTAATGGGTCCAAAAGGATAAATAAATTTTAATATATCAGTATAGGATAGGTGGGAAGTTGATTGGGTGAAAAAGGATAAAAAACAAAAGAGTTATAAAAGAAACAAATTCAATTGTTAAAACTGGGAATGGGCCGGATCAATACAAAGACAGAAAAAAAAAACCGTGTGTGACAAATTCTGCCTCTATGGTGGTCATTAAGGCGGCCCAATTTAGAGATACAATTCTGGGCCAGATTCTGCGGCCCAGAAAAACAGCCCACTAATTTGATCATATCTCATAATCCACAACTCCAAATGTGGCCAAATTTTACAGGAGGTTAGAAGACATCCTCAGATCCATTTTCTTCTTCTATGTAACACTCTGAGTCGTCCATCTAGAAGGTCTTCTAGACGCGTCTGTTCGGTGAAGGAAAGCTGGATGTCACCTCGGGTCAAGGGTGGAAAAATGAACTCTCCCTTACTTTCCACCCACCTATGGCCTACCACAATTAATTGAAGAGACTTGGACTGTTGGAGGATCTACCTAAGGGCTCAAAAATTCCTATTTAAGGCAGTGATGTTGGAGGATTTAGGGATCTTGGGTGCTTGGTTTCATTGTAGTGTTATGCTACCGCCTTGTGTTTGTAATCGCATTTCTTTCTCATGTAAGTTGCTTAATTCACCTTAGTTTCTTAATAAAAGTTCTTTGTTTACTCTTATTCTGTTCTCTAATTATCACGTTGATACTGTTGGTTCAAGGTGTGAATTTATTCACACCATAATTTGTGATATTTATCACACAACGGAGGAGTGATCTTTTTTTTGTTGTTGTTTTTACTTCTTCAATTCCACCTTTGTAAGTCTACTTCCCGCTTCCGTTGAAAACATGTCATCAATGGAGGGCTAACTATTTTATGGGTTGATCCAATGGAGTAGAAAGGGGATGGATTGGATGTTATTTATCACTCTATTAATGGCTAATCACTTCTTTTAAATGAGATTTTTATTTGATGATTTTAAAACATCTTCATCCTTATTGAATTTAAGGTCACACATTTCAAGTGCTAATACGAACCTCTACCTTGGAGTGCTCAAAAATTTGATCCTTCAAGTGTATAGTTGATTAGTATTAGGATGTGTAGGCATTAAACCAGTAAGTGATGATTTCGTTTTATCTTCTTAAATGAGTCCATCTCAATTATAAGAAATTAAAATCATTAAAAAAGTAATTCATCCAATCCACCCCGAGCGATAACCTATGATCAACCCATTCTTTTAAATTGAATTCACTTAAATCTGTTAGTTATACTTTAAACCCATATAAAATCAACCCAAGTTTGCCACTTCATAGCCAAAAACAGTCCATAGAATGTATGTGTCTATAGGTTTCTTCTTAGGTCTCTGAGGATTCGATAACCCAAGCTAAACTACAAGGACCATTCTACCTTCATCTCTTGGGTAAATTTGAGCGAGAATCAGTGGATTTGGTCATTCTTATATTCACTATAACAAATTATAAGGACCCATATTATTTTCTTGGGGTTCTCATTGTTTTAAGTGGTCTCACTGTAATTCTGATAGGGTTTTTAATAAGTATATTTGGGTAGAAATGTTTCTTGTGATCTCGGTACATTGTAAACACCACAGTGTTCTTGTTTAACTAAAAAGACTTGTGTCCATTTGTGTGTTTTACTCGGTTTCATTCTATTATAAATTAAAACAATATTATTACTTTCTTATGAGAAACAAGTTTTGTTCAGTTGTTATGAACTTCAAAAAAAATGTAAACATAAACTTATAAATACATGAGGTTTGAGTTTTGGGGTGTTACATTATTCCCCCTATGAAGAATTGCATCCTCACAATTCATTCTACATATGCATAAGAGAAAGGCTCCCTCACTAACTTTACCACAACCTCCATCGTGGAAGGTCCTCCAGTGTGGCCAGGTAAATTCCCAAGTTTATATTCAACTATTCAGATTCTCTGGCCCAAATTCACTTTAGAAAGTATGGGTTGAACTCATGCCGCACACACTCAGACTTCCAAAGGGAGGCTTGCACGGTGGAAAGTTCGGAGATGTCCAAATGGACCAACTCTCGAAGAATTCATCGGGCTGACTCTCGATTGAGAACATCTAAGTCATAAATGTTGTCGTATAAGCTAAAACTGAGGAGTTGGTACATATAGGTTGCACAAAGGTTTCCCTCCAAAGCGGTCTCTTAAAATCTTACTCTAGCAGTAAAGTTCCGACCTAGAGTAAAGCATAGGAAAATCCATTCGCGGTATTTCCCCCTTCGCCTGTACTCGGCCAATTGGACCGTAGCTATCCTGTGCTATATGTAAGCATTCTCCTGATAGGAACAGATAATGTCTGGGCTTTTTGACACTTCGTAAAGTTTCTTGTGTGTTTTCTACAAATTTGAGAAAGGTAGGTACTCTTCCTCACATGTTTTGACCATGATAACCTCCAGTATTTCGATGGGAAGGGATAAAATGTGGGTTCGTCCTTCCATCTGAAAATTAATCATGAAGGATAAATCAGTGACACCTATTCAGAAACATAAATATAGAAAATATAGCAGAAATAAATAAGGGATAACAATTTTCTTTCTCATATCATCACTTGTTCATAAAAAGAGAAAGGCTAATGGTTTTCCCAGTTCCCGAATACACGAATCCCCAAAACTAGTTCAAAACTTTCAATCTCCTTGAACCATATGAAACTGTGGGGTTTACAACTGTGAGAAATCTGTATGTACTTTTTGTCTGTACACAGAACTAGAGGCTTCATATTCAAGGATGTCAAAGTCCATTACCTGACCAAAATGGCCATAGGACAGGAGTTGACACATATATGTCGAAGGTCTCCCACTGCTGTAGCTTCTTGGAAGGCTGTGAGGGACTGGATGCCTTTCATTGTGGTGAATCATCTAAAAATCTCCTCGTAGTATTTTCCCCATCGTACGTAGGATGGAAATTGGGCTTGCATCATAAAGATGTAATCCAGACCCTCTCTTCAGTGGAGTTGAAGTACTCGGGGAGAGTTGGATATTTCATAGAGGTGCTTACACATCATTCGAATATGGGCATAGTTTATAAATTTTTTATGGATGGATATGGAAATTATGGTTTCCAGGGCCTCATTGGGAAGAGATATAAGACTAGTACTTTCATTTTCCATCTGAAAATCAGGAAAACTTTCATATTTAGTAATTCTTAAGTAGATTTTTCTTTATTTTAGTTATGGTTTTCTAGAGTTATCTGAACTGAATCCTCTGATACCAACTATGAAGACCCAGCCCCAGGATACCTAGAGTCAGTGCCTTCAGAACATGATGTGTCATTTTAAACAAAAACATGTACTGATCAACTACACATCATGTCCAAACAGAGGATCAAATTTGGTTCAGGTTCTGGGAAACCAGCCACTTCTGTCTTACTTCTATAGCTCAAACTGATACCTGAAAAATTTAAACCAAAAACGTAGGGTGAGCATACGAATTCCCAGTAAGGGGTTTTAAAATAAACCAATATAACTTTTGAAAACATTCTTTAAAATTTTTCATAAAACATTTTTCTTAAGAGAAGCTATAACACATGTAACACTCATAATAATAAAAGTGCACAACTAAAGCATGCCAAAAAAATTTCAAGGGCACATAATTCAATTAAAGACATTCTCATTTAGAGTAATAATTATATGAAATTCAACATAAGCATGAAATATGGATAAACAAGTATAATTTTAACAACTAAGAGTAATTCATGATCAGAGTTGCACATAACCAACTTCAATTTCATCCTTTACTATTGTGAAACATATACTGGACATTAAAATCTATGAATGCTGCATAGATAACATGCCATAACTTTTAATTTTTTTGATTCTCATGAACATAATCTCTTAACCAAGAATATTATACTATTAAAATATTCTTCTGGTTAATTACATAAACATAATGAGGAAAATGCATATGCTGGACTGTGTCAAGGCCTCAACCAAGATGTCTAATGATTAAGGCCTCAGCCAAAATCCATAAACCATAGTTGGGAAAGGCCTCAGCCAATTCTGCTTCTAGTTGTCTCATGAGACCTACCGATGCATCGAGGTGCTATAGCAGGCCCCACCCATCACATACTAAGCCCAATGCATTCCTCATAACTCTGAATCAAAGTGCACATACCACTTTGAGTAATTTATTCACTTATCACTTATCATACCAAGTGTGCGTATTACTTGGTTCCATACTCCACATTATTAAAAGTGTCCCGTACCACCTTGATTAATTTAATTTCCTATCTTATCATTATGATATGCCACATGCATGCATCATTGAGTGCAACTATAAATCAAATGGAAAATGAAACCATTTAATCCAAAAAGAAAATACATAATATGACATATAACATTGAAAATATGGTTATAACAGTTTATCAAAGGCATCCATGGTTTGTTACACATTCTTTTCACATGATACAATTATTAATATACATCAAATAATGGATGAGAAGGGGTTTTCCATATGAGATGATAAAATGATAAATCCTTAAATTAAAGTCCTTATTCTATGAATTAAAATACATGTTATTTAATATACTGATAAGAGTGTCAATGATCAAGTTATTAGTTTAAACCATGACTTAATTTACAACAAACACCGCAGTTGATAAAACACTAAGAGAGCATAACACGATCACATGGTTTAACACAGCCTTTTTATCCCTTAATATACGTTGATCAAACCAAAAGTATACATTTTTTTTAAATCGGAACACAACGAGGTCAATTATATAATACCTTTGAAATATGAAATTATAACCAGGTTAATATTATTAAAGGTTCTTTAACTAAGACAAGTTTGGCATACCTTATGGTTTAGGACATACATATTTACATAAAAACCTATTGATTTGGCTTACACAGGGACTGATATTCATTAAAGTTTCACATGTATTAATCACATCAATATTAATTGAATTATAATAATCCATACATGAAATTAGGGTTTTGGAATCTACATATACACAAAGTGTATATATGAGTTTTCATAATTAAACCAGGTTGATAATTTCTCATAAGTAATTAATACATTTAAACGTATTTAATACTCCTTTATCACTTGAGTAAAACCCAAACCATGTTAGGTTATAACATGTGTGTTCATATGTATATAAATATATATATGTAAGAGTTAGGGCTTTGCATACTAAATGTAAAATATATATATATATATATATATAAAGAATATAACAAAATTCTATTTCTTCCTCGATGCCTAGAAGACTTGAAATTGAACCTCAAGGAGGTTCCTTTAAAACCGTATGGTTCTTCCTATATATATATAAATACACATAATTGGGTAAAAAGTTTTATATGAAAAATAGTTCTTCACATTTTGGGGTTCTTAAATTAACCTCGAAGCTCAAACTTAGAAATCTTAAATCTGGGCATACAGAGTTTATGCAAAACTAAGGAATTGTGTATATTTTTACTTATATATTTATACACACACACATATATGTATGTATATAACTGATTATGTATATAAGGTATAAAAATATGAGGTATCCATACTTCGGGTCTATTAATACCCTATAACTCAGAATCCCAAAACTCTTAATTTGGTAAAGAAAGATTTAACCTCAAACCTGAAGATGATGTATATTTATATAACAAGCGTATATAAACATACAACTTAAAACTCAACAAGAAAGGCAAAAATAAATCCCCTACCTTAGCTTGAGGAGGAAGAGGGGCTCAGGAAAGCATTGGAAATCCCGAAGGAGACTTGTTGGGGTCTGCTGGAAGCTGAGAGCGAAGGACCGAGAGGTTTGGAATGCCTCAGGTGTGTTTTTTTATAATCCATAATGAATATTTTAATGTAAGTGCATGGAATCTGAGGCCCAATTGGCTTATAGAAATACTAATAGTCAGTCCTTGTGGAATCCACATGAAAGGAGGGAGACCAGCGACTGTCACGGGAGAAGAAAAACGGTGCAATATATGGTGTAGGGTTACTGGTTCAAAGTAGGCGAAGAAGAAGAAGACAAAGTAAAAGAGGAAGATTAGAAAAAAATAATGAACGGTCGGGATTTGATCCGGGTTTGATCCAATGGTCGGGGTACATCTACGGTTTATAAAGGTGATGGATGGCTTAGATTGATCTATGGAAAGATCGGGTGGCTCATGATCGTCGCAAAATTTTAAAAACCTCAAACGATCATGATTAGATCATGCTAGATCGAACGGTCCACGAAAAACATGGAGAAATTCGTGGTTTCTGAGGGTCGAGCATGAGGTCGAGATCGATGACCCAGATCGCGCGCTACGTGATCCAACGACCCAGATCTCGTTTCTCCCAAAAAACATGCCCCACATCAAAATGGTGGGATGTTTGCGCCCCCTTTATAAGCCTCAACTTCCGAATGATGGTTTAGAAAAACACAAAACACACACTTAGGGATCCTTACACACAAGCTCCCACACAAGCCTTGACCTACCTATGCCTTACCACGACCTCACGTCCGCGGTGGCGCGCTCAAGCACTCTTGCTTCCGTGCACCCCTCAAGGAACCTATGCCCGCGCTTAGGCTGGCCTAGGCTTGGGCTGAGGGCTAGGCTCAGTCACCTAGCGTGAGCTACCTCCCTTGGCCCAGCCATAACGGGCTGGCCCTAGTGGGCCCAATTTTTTTATAAAAACTAACCTAATAAAGTCTCAAGGGAAAAAAATACTATATAAACATTATCCTTTTAAACATGACTTTTATATAATCTTAAAAAATTTATTGAATACTTAATTATTCCTTATTTAATAATATTACTAAAATTATTTATAAACACTAAAGCTTTAACATTCAAGGTTATGAATTGAAATTTTGTATATACACATAAAATATTTTATACCTATATTATAGTTTCCAAAAATAAGTTAATAAAAAAACATAGTTTAGTTAAAATAAATTAGATATAGTTTAAAACACTTTTTAAGAGATTAAAATCATTACATTGTATTTTAAATATTTTCAAAGTGTTTTGAATTCCTTAATACTTTTCAAAATCATGTAATTCAAAATATTTCTCTATAATTAGAAGTTATCTTATAATTTCCAATTCGTAAATTTTGGAAAACTAAGTTGTACTTGAATATTTTTAGTTATTTCACCTTAAGGCCAACAACTATAATTATAGCCGTTGGAATCCAACGGTCACCCAAGGAAATAGTCAGGTTGTTTCCTTATAAAACCTTTCCTTAGGGTGCTTTAAAACTCGGGACGAAGAATAAGATGGTTCACATCATACCATTGGTTCTTAGTGTTGTCGTAGTGGCTTTGGCCATTCTTATGTTCATTATGACAGATTCTCTAAGGACCCATATTATTTTCTTGGGGTTCTCTTTGTTTTAAGTGGTCTCCCTGTAATTCTGATAGGGTTTTTAATAGTTATATTTGGGTAGAAATGTTTCTTGTGATCTCGGTACATTGTAAACACCACAATGTTCTTGTTTAATTGAAAAGCCTTGTGTCCATTTTTGTATTTTACTTGGTTGCATTCTATTATAAATTAAAACCATATTATTACTTTCTCATGAGAAACAAGTTTTATTCAGTTGTTATGAACTTCAAACAAAATGTAAACATAAACTTATCAATACATGAGGTTAGAGTTTTGGGGTGTTACATAATGTTTTGGAGTATATGTCGTATTGATAAGGTCATAACAATTCTCTGTTATGATGAAAACTTTGAAATGTCATGACGATGTTATTAAATATAGTTCTACGCCCGGATAACATATTATGATGAGTCACACATAATACTGACTATCAGGTGTGATTACTTGTAAGCGGATGAAACTTCTTCTCTTGAAATTCACATTTGGTAATCTCCAGGACGAAAGGTTATGAGAACAAACCTGCCTATAAGAATTTCACATGTCAATGTGTCATCATATATTCCTATCTGCGAGCATGTGTAGTGATCTTTAGACTTTAAGATCACTGTTAATGTTTGTCGTGACTCACATACTTTGATGTACTGACCAAAATTGTAACATCATATGTTCGCGGGAAGTATGATATGTTGGGTGTGTCACGAATGATATATTATTAATGAATAAGTCGATGAATGATTTATGACTTATATATTTATGCAAGTTGAATCTTGACCCCTTGATTGAAATTGAACTATCATATTAAATTTCACGACCATAGTGTAATGATAAGTTTATTTTAAATATTCAAAGAAAAATGTATTAAACACATTGGTTGATGACACGTGTGTGAAACTTGTTTAATGAAGTATTATGACAAAAATATTATATTATACAGTATGTGTTCGTGTGTAGTTGTCGATGTTATGACATTATTTTCTTTCTCTTGGTAGTTTTGACTCGTTGCTATATAGTAATCATGGAATTTAGGCAAATCTGCATAATACCAATGAGAAAAAGTTTCAGAGGGTCACACACTAAATGCATTCATTGATCTCAATTAAATCCGATTAGAATTTAATTATTGGAATTAATATCATTCTTATGACCAATGTATAGTTTTATTCAGAATTTATTGATCGCAAATACTGAAAGATTAATAAATAATTATTTATCCATTAACAAATAATTTATTTAATCACATGAACATTTAATAAATATTTATTCGTCGGACTATGAATATGATATTTATTTTATTTATTGATTATTTAATAAATATTTATTTGCAAGTATGTGAATAGAATATATATTTAGGAATAAATATTTAATAAATATTTATTTGTAAGTCTATGAATAGAATATCTATTTATGAACATATTAAGATCGTGTTCGGTGATAAATATTAATTTACAAATTGATAATATGATATTTATTGTTGTGCCAGATAGTGCATGGCATAAAATAATAATATCATTATTATTATCATACGACATGTAGTTAGATAAGATTTATTATATTATTTAAGGGTTGTTGTGAAATTAAATAATATTTTAACATAAACCCTAACTCTATAAATAGATTTGTGTGTCTATTGTGTAGGGTTGATCAAGAATTGAGAATCGTTGTGCATAACAAATTTCTCTCTCGATTCCTCTCCCTCATCCTCTCTAGAATGATAGATTCCTTCCAGCTTGAAGGAACTTGAAATGATCAAGATGAACAATATAAGACGATTGATCTTCCATGCTAACACCCGATATTCCATTAGCGTTGTTTGGGGATCAAAGGACCACACATGGATCACTGCTAGAGATGATTTACTTTAGGTCCTCCCTACGCAACAAAGATAATTTGAAAAGGGTTTCGGACGATCAACATCTTCATCAAAGTAATATTCTAAGACGAGGAAATCTTTCTTCATATTTGATTAAATCAATTATAAATTTAACGTGCAAAAGATCCACTTTGGGTTTCTGGCTTTCTATGTCAAATTTGATGAAAAATTATTGTTGGTCATAACCTTTATGTCTTTAATAGTTGACGAATGATTCATAAAATTTGAAAAAAACATTAATGTCTATTCACCTATAAGGTGCTTCCACTATGTTTAGAACTTTCAATATACACAATGAATGAAAAATGAAAATGACACCACTAAACGTGGTCAAACAACGAACAACCACATCTAATAAAAGAAAAACATGTTAAAAACAAGTGATTTCAATGTAGCATGAAGGGACATTTGTGGTATACTTTTCATGTTCCAAAACACTTTATTAATCATTATCAATAGTTAATTAAAGAAATATAGAAAAGCTTTGAAATAAACTTTATTAACCAAATCATGAAATATGATGATAATATAATGGTCTTTTATATCTCTGATTTATCTATAAACCCTGAAAGCATTGAGCATGATAATAATACATAAATGCTCATAATAGATATGTTTTATATCTTTTTATGTTTTTCAATAAATATTATATGCTTTATTTTATTTTCCATTTCATTTTACTTCTTACAAGCATATCATTTTTTTTATCAACCATGGATGACAATGATGAATTACACATTCATGTTATTGGTTTTGAAAAACATAGATCTAGATCATTCCATTTTATTTCATTTTGTAGAGAGAATGTAAATATTTTTAAAATTAAGGTCAAAGTGAATATGAAATACTGTATCCATAGACGACTATATAAACATAATGTATTTTGACATTATTTTTAAGGATATTTATATTTATCAAATTACGTTCCTACAATGGTAATATTGACAAATAAAAAAATTAATTACCATGTCCTCATAGATTAACAATATTATCTAAAATAACTGAATTGATATTATTTATGGGTTTCCATGGATCACCTCATGACCTTGGGAAGTATAAGTGAACCCAAACACAAATGGATCTATCTCAAAGGAATCAAATTTGTAAACATATTCGAAAAATAGAGCATAAACCAACATACTTGAAATGAAAAACATCAGTACATTTCATCCTTGTTCTTCGATGGAATCTGCTTGATGACAATCACGAGGAGAAACAAACAAATGTCTCCTACCTCTAAGGGGAAAACACTGACCAATAGATCCATGAATGCTTTATGAGGACTCTCGAATTCTCGAAGGGGTGCTATCACATTCACCGTGCGATGAACAAGTTTCAGGAATGGAAGTGAGATTTGGCTAGCATTCAATCATAAAAGGAGATACACACTGTATTTCATTACACCAGCAGGAGAAGGACCACATCCTTATATGGGCACCCTTTATACTCTTTATTCAATGAAGGGCACTGGCCATGTGGAATGGTTCGAGTACCATCAAATGAAACTCAATCATTACACCAAGTAGAGTGTTTATTCATTGAACACTTCAATGAATAATATGATATGAATCCTTTCATGTCACTAGTAAACTTGATTTTGAGCTTTATTTATTTGTTCTTGAAGTTCCTGAGCGTTAGAGGTTGAAAACCTCGATTTTTGGCGAAACATTCCCCAATACACGGGTAGTGCACAATTAGTAGTAACAGTGCGACTAACCATGCGGGGGTGGATTTTGGGGAACATTGGGGTTTTACACAGCTTGATCACAGTTTTTTTGACTATATAGGTGTTTCTAGAAACCGTGTGGCTTGTTTTTAGGGGAGGCAGCAGATTCCCCATGGTTTGCGCATGGTTTTCCTAATCATGCGACCAAAACGTACAAATTTTCAAGGTTATTAAATTTTTGGTTTTTACCAAAATTCCCTTATGATATTTGCCTAAAATCACTCCCCCCCATGCGTTCACAATCCCCCCCTTGGCCTTAGAGATTTTCCCCATTGGAATTTGGTGGATTCCTTGCTTCCTTTGGTGATTTCCTTCAAGGTATTCATAGTTTCCTTTTTAATTTCTTCATTCTCCCCCTTGTTCTTCCATTTTCTACCATTTTCATGGAGTATAGAAGCCCTAGATTGAAATTTGGATGGACCTAGGGTTTTTGATAGAGGATTTGTGTTGTTTCTTTGTGGTTTAGGTGTGTGATGACCTCTCTCCTTCGATTCAATTAATATTTTGTGAAGGCGATGCATCTGCATTTAGTTTCTCATAGGTGTCTCTATTTAAGGGTGATTTTCCATGTCTAACCTTTTATTATTGATTTTTTTGGGTTTTATTGATTAAATTTCCTTTAATTTATGTTAATAATGATGAATTATCCATGTTTGATGTGAATCATGGAGTGTGTTGGCAATTTGGTCTTTTAAAGTGGATTTTAGCAAAGGAAGTGATTTAAATGCACATGACGTGTTTGATAAAATGCCTAAAGGAGGATTTGTGGTTTTAAAAGGATTTATAAAGGGGTTTTGAAAATATATTTACCATGATAAAGGTGTTTGATTATTATAGGCATGTTTGATTTATGAAATTGGCACTTGTTATGCGTTTATGATGATTTTCATGTGTGGAACATGGGAGAACTTGGGTGTGTGTGTGGAGACTTAGACAATTTAAACCTTAGACCATGTCTTGGACTAACTAGGGTGAGTTATCCAAGGTATTGAGAGAGACACTAGGAGGAAGATTGAGGGAGCTTCCAAAATGTGTCCATGTGGATTGAGAGTTCCCATGGAAGTATTGTTGGGCTCGAGGAAGATCAAGAGAGCTTCCAAACTTGTTGCACTTGCTTAGTCGACTAAAAAACCCTATCTGAGACCAAGTCACACTATACCCTAATGGCTAGATCCCATGATGCATTTTTATTGTGCCTAGTTTGTCTCATATACCTTTATGATTATGTTTATACCCATGTTTTCCCTTGTTGGTTATATGAAATTGCCTATGCATATGATTATACTTGTACCTATGCTTATGCCATTTTTGAGGTGAGTTAAGCATGTTATTACCAGGTGGCTTACTTCCTTTTTTCATGAGCCTTGTTTATTCATATTTTTTAAATATGGAATGTTTTTTGATAAAAACCAAAGGGATTTCTAAAGTGATGTTTTCAGGTGAACTTGTTTTTAAAAGTGAACTTGTTTTGAAAATGAGTTTCAAACTAGACTTATTGGTTTGCATGGATAAAGTTATTACATTGATTCATGGTGGTATCCTACCGTGCTTTGTGCCTCACACCAAATATATGCCTTTGTGCATATGCAAACTTTGTTTTATAGGATATAGGTACGGGTAAGAGAAACCTGCAACTTAGTGTTCCTTCTTGATTAATGATGTCCGCAGTTGTTTTGGGATGGTGGAGATGATTGTCTCATGGAGTTAGCTCATATGGAGTGATTTTTGGATTTTGTACCATTGGAATGTCATGTATTGGCCTTTTTTGTCATGATCCATATTTTGAGCTTTTCTATCCATTAAACTATTGGATATCATGTATATATATTGTTTATACATTGTGATGTGATGTTGTTTATGATATCTACTTTGGGTTATTGCTGCATATAATTTGATTTGGTTGTTTATATCTATTTTTGTTTCTCATTTGGTTGGTATGGTCATCCAATTCATGGATGGGTTATGCAAGTTTTTTTTCAAGGGATAAATTATTCCCAAATGGTTACTTGTGATGCCCTAGTGCTAGTTGTTAGCTCGTGGAAATTGGGAACACACTTTGGGACTCGTGGTGTGCTGACTCGAGTGACGGGTCAGGTTGACCTGGGATGGTTCAATACAAAATGGCATCAGAGCCCTCTTGTTATTTGGGGGTTAGGGGTAGATAGAAGATAGAATTGTCGAGGCTCGAGAGGTAGGTGTAGAGGAGTTCCTAACTAGCTCTTCATCATGTAAAACCTTGAGTTTCCATGTGTCACACCCTAACTCAAGTAGCCTATAGTCTATGGTTATTTTACTACATTTACACAAAATACAAGGGATCATATCCTGAAGGATCAAATAGTTTAGTAGTTTTGTGAGGCTAGATACATACATGTTTTTTACATTATATCTAAAAACATGAAATATAATATAAAATTTATTGTGAGATTTTTATTATTTCTTCTAGTAAAACCCTAAATTCATTCATAGATCCCTTTTTAGTATCCTAAGGAAAGGAAAACATAATAAAGAGCGAGCTTATATTCTTAGTTAGGGAAAGTGTATAACATAAGATATCATAAAATAAATAAAAATGAATAATATGACCGATATAAACAATAATCAAACATGCCATATAACTACTATAATAAAATGAGACTAAATCCATGGATGACATAACAATATAAATAATCACATGGATAACAATAACTAGTTTCACAATGATAAAATGCATAATGTTAGACATCATAATCTTACCATCAAGACCTTGTGCTAAGATAACATATGTAAATAGGTAAGGCATATGCCAAATACCCAAATTAGTTTGTCTCATGATGCATCAAGGGTTTATAATGGGTCATACCCATCACTTACTAAGTCCAATGCATTCATCATATGAAATAGGTGAATAATAATTCAATACTCAATCAATATAAACATTCATATTGAAAAACTAGCATATGAAATGTTAATATTTTCCCCAATTAATAAACACAACATAATCATAATCCATCCAGAGTAATATGACAGATGATATCAAAAGAGTATATCCCTAGTAATGCATAATATTTACCAACTAATTTTGATATAGATGAAAATACTTTAAAAATACCACCAGAAGATTTCTTAAGGAAAATACCCTTTTCATTTTGAAATCACTTATATTAAAATCTAAAAATTTCTAGATATATTTTTTAAAAAATCCTTTAAAATAACCATGAATACTTGTAAAGGAAGATTCAAAGTAAAGATTATGCCTGATGGAGGGAAAATTCATTCGTGTGTCGTATGTTAAAATGAAGATTCCACTCACACCTTAGGTAAAAAGTGACTCATTTGGAAAATGATAGGAATATTCCTTTTAAACCATTTTATAAAAAGTCAAAAATGGGTAAAAATTTATTTAACAAACCATTGAAGAATAGTGAAAACATTCTTGACAACGTTTTAAAGAAAACATGACCATGGAAGAAAAAGACTCTCGATCAAATAGAAAAAACAAATTCAGTTTTTCTTAAAAAAAATCAGACTTTTGAGTACATAGAGAGAGGTAAATGAATGTAAAACCATTAATTTATATAAATAAATAAAATAGAGTGGGTTTAAGGTATAAATATCATATAATTCCCCCAATATAAACTTAAACATAAATAATTTTGAATAATTATGAGATTGTGAAATAAACCCTTACCTCATGTCTGACTTTCTTTATAAGTGATTTTAGCCTCCTGTATAATAAATTTAAAATTATTATAATTATATAAAAGAACCATATAAATACTTATAATATCATATATGGCCCAATTATAACATTTCAATGTCTGTTTATTAATAATTATTTATTAAAACCACCGTTTCTGAGTGTTAACTATTTCATTTTTCATGAATGTTTCAATTCAATAGTTTCAATACTTGTATATTTATCAAAGTTCTATCATCTCCATAATTTTAATCATAATATAAATATAATATATATTCATTATATATGTATTTAAAATCATCCTTGAAATGTGGACATGAAAAATAAATCACATCGCTTCATGGAGGTGGTAGTCCACACATACGCACATGCAGCGTTATCATTTTTTAATGAGTGGAAGGGTAAGAAGGTAAATAATATATTATATTTATAGAATCATAATTAAGTCATATGTAGAACCTGTGGTTTGAGGTATTCCATTGTTTTATGTGTTTTCTTTTATGCTTAGAGTCATGGGAAAAAATTTCTAGAATTGCACAGAAGTGGAAAGGCGAGAAGAGCCTAGAACTTTGCAGTAGAAAATGTTATAGGAGTTATTATAGTCATGAATGTTGGTTTCACAATGTGAATCATCATGGGAATATACCGTGAAATCCCTTCATATTATGAAAGTTTTTTCAGGTGTTTGGATGAGTCAGTTCATGTCTTAAACCTATTTCACAACATTAATTGGGTTTCTTCAAAAAAATAAAATAGGTGATGAGTTTTTCAATATAAGAGGAATATTGAGGAATTAATGACATGAATCAACAATTCAAATCATGAATAGTCTGATCCTATCCATTTTTCATCCTTCCAACAATGGTAAATTATCACACAGTTTCTTTTTCCTCTCTCTCGACTTCCTGGGCTACCATAAGTGATTTTTGGTGATCTTCAACGTTTGAACCCCAATTTCAATGAATATTTGGGGATTAAATTGTAGAAATAAAAGGTTAGGATATCATTTTTTATTATTTTATTGGATCACTTAAAGTTGGATTGAACGAAACCATAAATTAGTGTGTAATAACCGGATCTATGAGTTCAAATTTGTGTTGATGAGATATTCTTGGGTTTTTATAGAGGAATGAAAGGAAGTGGTATTATTCATAAAATCGTCTTAGATATTTTGTACCAAAAAATATTTATATAGGTGGATTCTATCTCAATATACTATTTTGTAACTTGTTGTCTTGAGATTTTAGAAATTTTTATTGTGTTGTGTTAGAAATCCCTTGTGAAATTGATTCAGAAAATCCCAGTTTAATGTGATTTCAAAAGGGGTGGTTTTGAAAGATGGAACTCATGGTTAAATAAATGCTTTAATTAGGAGTCTGGAATAATTGTGTTGTCATGTGTTCATGTGAAAATGGGATGGAGCATGGTCATGAAGCACTACTACTAAAGTGGGAATAAGTATGGTCATGAAGTACCACCGTTAATGTGTGACATCAATCTTGAGCACGTGGATGTGTGTGTGTGATTATTGTAATGATTATACCAAGTAATAATAAAGGGTTTTAAAATATTTTTTTACACTCCAACCTAGTTCACTATAATAACAGTAACCATATCAGTTGGTGA
Source organism: Viscum album (assembly GCA_963277665.1). Lineage (NCBI taxonomy): Eukaryota > Viridiplantae > Streptophyta > Magnoliopsida > Santalales > Viscaceae > Viscum > Viscum album. The sequence continues at coordinate 1,524,703,981 of OY728133.1, read as the reverse complement.
TAAGGCCTCAAGCATGCCTTCCCGTACACCAGAGGCTGCCGACTAACAATGAGGTTCTAAATGTGGTACAATGGGGAGACTATACCCTATGGATTAATACTAAATAAAAAATAAGCATAGATAAATGAAAGGTAATGGAATTAATTCATCCTAATAGTAATAAATTTCCAAAATCTATAATCAATATCATACAAAAATGATGACTCCATAATGCTATACAATACTCTACTCCCGTACTCCATCCTAGCATAGAAGATCAAACATCCATAGTTGGGCGCTTTCCCTGATCCATACCTACATGCATGAGATCTGTTCGGGTACCCAATAGTGTCCTGAACAGGGTGTGAGTAAAAATCAACAGGCCACCAATAATGATGTATAATGAAAATTCAGTCTATGAATATAAAATGTAATATTGTGTAGGTATAATAAATAAGACAGTGAAAAAAATATGTACATATAAACCATGTCGAGCATAGGTTCCTCATAGGATCCCTGACTGACTATACTTACTTTGGCCTAAACCAAAATGTCTCTGAGCATTTTACCTTGCATATAAATATACATGAGACCGTAGTATGTAACCAAGGCATCTATGTACAATGATAATCATATGGGGTTTCATATTTAAATAAGGAGCATTAGTCCAAGTATCTAAATTAAATGGGAATATAGTGTCATGTCCAATATTTACAAATGAATAATAAGGAACACCATGTCCAATAATAAGGAACACTATGTCCAATTATTTCAATAAATGATAAGGAATACCATGTATAATAACGAGGAACACCATGTCCAATAATGAGGAACACCATGTCCAATTATAAGGATCTCCATGTACAATGATTTCAATAAATGATAAGGAAAACCATGTCTAATAATGAGGAATTCCATGTCTAATAACAAGGAATTTCATGTACAATAAGGAATTCCATGTCCGATAATTTAAATAAATGATTTGGAGTGCTATGATCAAAATATCCTAATCATTTGTAACTCATTAAAGCATAAAATAATTCTAACATCCTATGGGCCCATCTAAAGTATTCCATCTCAGAACCCAAGTATCACTCAAGGTATACTATAATCACAGACACAATGCATTTAATAATTAAATAAAGGCCATGGAAAATATCCATGCCAATTTAAAATCATTGTGATTCAATCCATCATTTAATTTATAATTCCATTCAAATAATTCTACCAACCATTACTTTAATCATTTCATTAAACAAGTTACATAAAGTGATAAAAGGCTATACGAGTATACATGCCATAATACAATTCAATTGATCCACTTAGGTCAGTCTATCATAAGATTCAAGCATACGGTAAATGATCAAGGACCAAGGGGGTTTATTCAACCCACCCAACAATTCATTTTATTCTATTTATCATTTCACTTATGAGTAAAAAGAGTCAAACTTTACATTTAATAATTTGGATAAAGGCCAAGTGCAAGTCATTTCCATTGAGCATTTCATTAATCCAAATTAATCACTTCCCTTTTTAAGAGTCAATCCAAACACTCCTAACAATGTTTTGGTTAAATTACATGTAATGGAAAAAAGAGGGAAAATGATAGGACACACCCAAATGGGATATCCAAGTTGAGGTCATAACCCTTAAACAATGTCAATAGTTCTATGATGGGTCTAGGTCATGATCTTGACCATTAATTAAAGGTATTATGTGATTTAGGAGCAATGCATGGGAAGTCCGATGTGTGACACAATGGAAACACTCTATAAACATGTGATAATTTTAGGGGAAAACAATAGACCACCTACCTCATGCTTAGGAAGATTCACTCATCCATTATTGGGCTTTAATTCGATCCAAAATGAGGGAAATCAGAAGAATAGACAAACGCCGTGAAAATAGGGTATATGAGATCACATGGAAATGACATCCAAGATGATGAGATAAATTGAGAAAAGAGGTAAGAGTAATGATATACTAATCGATGGTGATCCAACGCAACCAACGATGATCGATTCCAAGCCCAAATGAGGGAGATAAATTAAATCCTAGAGAGGAGAGGAGGAAGTGCTCCCGAGTGGTAGAGCTATTGTGCATGAATGGGAGGAGAAAGGGTGGACTTTGGGTTAAAAGAAAGAATGAAAAAATCGTAAATTTACCCCTTTAAAAGGGATGAATGATTAAACTAACCATGAGTCAATAGTGTGCTAGAACTATCCAAAGTGGCAATCCCCTCACATGACTAGGAACATAGTTAGACAAACTACATGCAGTCCATGCGACACCACTGCCCAAGAGCCCCCCCACCCATGCATGGATAGACATATGGTTAGACAAACCATGCACAAGCCATGAACTTCACCTCTGCAATTTACTACAGAGTTTCACATGGTTGTGTGGCCTCAGGTGCACGATTTTACAAACTGCATGTCACCCTTATAGGGCTACACAGTTGAGGGGCACAATTAGCACTAATCATTCACCTCCCTTTGTCTTTACAAAAACTAGGATTTCGAAGCTCAACACCCTCAAAACTCAATCTAACACCCGAGTCACCTATCAACCCTTAAACCACATTTAATAATAACATGTTTAAGGGTTTCAAATCTTGAAATTTTATTCTTAATCTCAGTTTAAGATTTGACCCATCCACCTAACTGAAAATTCAAATTCCTTTGAAAAATTTAACCCGTCCAAAACATAGGATCTAAAAACTACCCCACATTAGAAATTATCATCCTTGAGAAGCCTTATGGAATTAAAAAACACCACCCAACCTACTTGGGTTGTGAACTCCTGGTCAAATGGCCATGTTGCATTTTCAACACCAAGTGCCATTTTAAACATATGGTACTTAAGCCATTAAAAATTGAGACAAAACTCATATATAAAGATGATACATCAAGACAAAACTTACTTGATCCTGTTTAAGTTGAACTATGATCACACTACCATTTGATTACATAGTCTACCTATGATGCTCCCCACCATAGGTTCTTGCCTTAAATGGACAATTTCGAGTTACGATACTCCCACTATTAGAATTTCCTATTGAAACATTCCCTCACCATCCTAATTACTCTCTCGACACATTTCTCAACTTGAAGCTTCCAATCACACATGAAAATACTACTCTATGATCCTCAATTCGATCAAAATGATCGAATTTCAACTAGACCATGCTCAAATTAGTCATGTAGGCTTTTATTTGAAAAGCCTCGACCAATTATTAGATTGCACTCACCTCATCCCAATATCATGCCTAATGTAGTTCCTCACTGACCACATCCAACTACTTGAGAGAAAATAGATCAAACCAACTCTGGCTGACTATTTCTGAAAATGCTCGGCTTTAACAATCGACGCGTCACCAAACCATATTCCAAAAGTCTTTATCCCAAGGCATACTGAAAAAATTTCTAGTATGCTCACTAAATCCTGTAACTAGTTTCTAGTGACATCTCCTAGTGGAACCATATCGTGTTCAAACCTATCACTATGCTATAACATCAACGCCAACACTGACATATACTTGATCCAACCCTTGAATCATCAAAAGCCATCCTGGGTCTGATGCCCGCACTTGGACTTCACCCCAATCCATATTCTAACCTATTCCAGACATTTATTGAGAAATAAATATGTAACTTTTTTCATTTATCCAATTAAATAAAAAGTGTAACGTCCCCAAACCGGTATCCACTATACCTGGTGCCCTGATCCGGGTCGCCACATGACCTCAGGAGCACCTTCTTGTATGCCAGAGGCTGCTGACTAGAAGCACAGGTCTATAAAGGTACAATGAGGAGAATATACCTGCTTATTATAGTAAACCACAATATAAATAATATCAATAGATATGGAAACCAATAGGAATAGTAAATAGACAATGAACAGTAAGAGCCAACCAATAATCAAGTTACACATTCTATAAAAATAAGATGGATACACTACATGTCATGCAGTTATATAGTAAGGACCAAAAATACCAAAACTATGAAAAACCCCAAACATGGTCCTGAGCCCCATTCGGTCTTTAAATCCCATTATCCAACCCATCATCCCATGCACAAACCCATATTAGGTCTCTATCCTAAATATATACAAGGAAATAAATAACATCTTCTTGGGTATCCAAGTGTCATGGTGGCCTAAGTAGGGTGTGAGTACAACTCATTAGGACACCACCAATGGGTTTTAAAGAAATAACTAGTCAGTTTTACAATGTATGTAGGTAAACAAGTTCAATAAACAAGAAAGGCAACAAAAGAAGCATGTCTCACAATTAAGTAATAAAAAATAACCATTTTATCCATTAAGTTCTGTAGGGTCAACCAACCAATTAAACTGCCTCTAGTAACATAGGGATCCTAATACATAACATAAGGTGTTAAAATCCCTTAATAATATGGGGAAATTCACTAAAAAAACCATTTATAAACTTGATTCAAAGCTTTGGTCTGATAATCAAGCCATGTCCATATGTTTGGGAAGCATTGAGCCTCAATCCGACATTCCAAACCATGAAAACCTTAGGAGCATAAATCTCAGTATGACATCCTAACTGTGGAAACATAGGTGGTCCTAGAGCATTAGTCTAGCTGACCTGAAACTAGGGAGCCTCAGTCCCTAAGTTAGGAGCATAGAGACTCAGTCCGACATCCTAACTCGAGCAATACATCGATGAGGCCTAGAGAATCAATCTATCCCGACCCATGGGATTAGATCCTTAGTCTAATACCCCACTCATACAACTTACCACTAAGCCACGTGTGTATTCTTCTTTAACAATCTAACACATTTCCCATTTACAAATTATAACCCATTTATCGCATTCACAGTATACCAAACATCCCCTTATGCTATATTAACAACTAGACAACAATTAACATCAATTTCATTTCAAAATCCATGATAACGCAAAAATAAAATTACTCATTTAAAATCATCTTGAATCCACCCTTTAAAACATGGGTCTTCCTCTTTGAAAAACTAAAACATTACCCAAGGCTTTCATTTCCATTTCCAACCATTTAAAAACAATCATTAATAATTTTCACAAGAAGGGGACCACATCCATCATTTCAAATCATCATTTGAAATATAATAATAAAAACCCTTTCCAAATCAATTTGAGGTAAACACCTCCTTTTAAAATGTTACCCACTTTAAAAGCATCATTTCCATTCATTTAAAACCATAACAAAAATAAAATCCAACACACATCATTTAAACAATTTTCAAAAGCCACCTAGGCACTTCACAATGCAAGAATATGAACATTTCAATAACCCCCTTAACCATTCCCATTAGCTAAATACCAAATCATACCCATTCATTACTATAATTTACACAACTCAACATTTACTAATTCATTTCACCATTCTCAAGGCTTGGAATATCCCATGGGTAACCCTAGGTTTGGTCTCACATCGTTGACGGACCCAAAGGGGTCCGTGAAAGGTCTTTCACCTCAATATAAGGCCCAAATCACTTTTCTTAACCAAAGACATAAAAATTCAGTTAAACAACAAATTAACACAACTACATACACATATAACACATCAAGACTATAGGAAAAAGCTTTAAGATCACTTACCACATGCTTGTAGACAACTTCTCATCCAAAATCAACCCTTGATTTGAACTAAATCGACCTTAAACACTAAAATGAATAACGCCCTATAAAAATAATGGTTTATAGTTTTAGAAGGAGTGGAAACAACACACCAAGCCTATCCTAGAAAATGAAAGGAAATAGAGTCAAAGACTTACTAGAGCTTCTATTCACACTAAATGACACTCTAAATACCTACGAATTGAAGGAGAATCACCCATGGAGGAGGAGGGGACTATTGGTTCATCACCCAAGTTGGAGGGGGTCGAACGGGGTGAATAATAGAGGAAGAAACATTTAATCCTAAGAGGTAAAAATAAGAATTTCTCACTTTTTAAGTGGCACATGGTTTGGATGCATAGTTGACCAAACCATGTGCCAACCGTGCATCTCCCTCGGATTGAGAGGGAGCCAGACCACATGGTCTGACTAGCCACCCACATGGTTTGATAAGTCATGTGGTGGTCATGTTCTTTCCACCATCCAAGGGGGCTAGGCTGCACGGTTTCCTAGAGGTGTCCCACATAGTTTCCCTAACCGTGCACCCCCTTCTTCAAGCCACATAGTTAAGGTGAACAATTACTAATAACCATGCTCCAATCATGCTCTCAGCACAGATTAACCTATTTTCCTCCTTTACCATTACTTGACCCCCCAAAACACCTTAAAAACTTCCCATACACCCAAGAACCACTTCATTAGCCAAAAAAATGGAATATTAACCAAAATTTAAACAAGAACGTACCTCCACAAAAGGTCGGGATCTTACAACCTCCCCACCTTATAATGGCTCATCCTCGAGCCATACTTTACAAACACCAACAAGCCTCTAAGATAAAAGGTCAGGACACAAGGCCCACCTATCAACTCTTATCTCCCATGTTTCCTCCTGAATACAACCATGCTATCACGATACTCATACCAAAGAAATAATCCTACCCCGAAGAATTTTCCTGTCATGATACACAACCATGAACCCGATGCTCTTCAAGGATGCATCCACCTCATCCTCACCATTACCAACATCAAACACAAGAGAAAAGTTTGGGTAATTTCACTAAACCACCATATAAAATGGCACCAAAAAAGCACCACACTACCCTGGGAGAGCCAACTGGAACACCTTCGGTATGATGCTATCTGAAACTCATGGCCCAAATTACTTGGCACCATCTCAACTAGTTTCCAAAATTCTAATGATAACCCAAGCTTGAAATCACCTAAAGGAATACATAGATTTTCCAACTACATTTCCCAACCTACATCGGTCCTCAACTCAAGGCCCAATGACCTCACCCATATCTAGCATCTAAAGAACAACCCAAGCATAACCTTCCTCTCAAGGTACTCAACCAGTCAAAACCTGAGCCAATGCTAATTACCAAGATGAAACACCATGATGTCCCTTACTTGGGCCCATCCAACCCATAGCACCGATCACATCATCAATTGACCAATTTCTTATTATGATGCTTCCTAATATATATGCTTTATCTTACCACCACCATCTTACGATGTTGGGAACTCCCACCATCAAAAAGATTACCAAAACCTCCACTCAACTTACATAATTTACTAGATGCATTTTCCAACTCATGATACCCAAAAATCCATAAGAAATCCATCCAATATTTGCATCCAATCTTATAGTCGAAACCACCAGGATTGGACACACCTCCACCATCCATACCTCAACTAAGGACAACTTGGTTTTTACTCAAAACTAATTTCTATTACCAAAATACACTTATCATTCCAAACATTAAATGGAGGTGGCTTAAAGTCCCCACGTCCATTCTTTTTTACCCAGCTGATTTGAGCTGTCCCCAACCAACTCATCCTGGAAACTCCCAACCTCATAATTGGAACGTCACTACTTCACATGACCAAGATTTATTTACACTTAAGGCCATTACTATGTCACCTAAACATGCCTATTAGAGGCCATGACCAACTTTAATGAGGTTCTAACACCCAACCTCCATTGCCATCAACTATTTTCATGGTTTATCACACCCATCAATGACTCCAACACACGAATCACAGATTTCTTTTTGAACCACCCCGATCTCGAAGCAATTGCTTGGCTAGACCAACCACCATATCCATGGACCACTTGGTCTTTCCCAAGGAATCCAAACAAGTTTCCTTATAGGTTATCATTGGAACCTCAATGCTACCACTTCCATTTCATGGTATTCTCCTCATATACATGATTGACATGATACCACCTACCTTAGGAGTGTCATGATCAACACTTTCATCAAGAAATTCCAACCACCATGGCTCACACTTTGATCACAACCTGAACCCCCAAAACATGAACGTGGATTTCTAGATTCCACTAGAACAAAAAAAATCACCCACTACTCATTCCTAGCTTCCAATAATGACACCCATGACATTCATTGATATTCAATCCATCCTGAGGACCTCTCCCATAACCGTTTGATGGTGTACTAACCACCATACGACTCCACATATACCACCCCATGAGCGTATCCTCTAATAGGATCAATATCTAACCAAAACACTTTTAGGTATCTAGGCATAAATCCAGAGCTCTCTCAACATACTTGGGATGATGTCAATATATTGGGCATGATCATCACTAGCTAAAAGTATGCTAAGAAGTTGTCAACGAACACCACTACAATTTCTCATCACCGATGTCACCTTACATTACGATGATACCTTGATCTACTGAAAGTCTTGGGATTTACTACTTGCTGACATCTCATTAACACCCAATATCTATAACTCAAATGAATTTTCTAACCAAACTCACCACCACTTCATGAATCTTTACCAAGAAGTCGTGAGCCAATGCCTCTAGTGGAACTACCAATATCACGCCTCTTGAGTTATTCCAGCATGACCCTGGTGACTCAAAACAGAAACACAATGGACCATCACACTGAACCAAATCCAAAATGTCTCACACATAACCTGCACTTCCCAATGTGATCACATAAAAAAAACATGCACTTATCTTGAGCCACCTATTTTACCATCCCCAAAAACAACACGCCTTCCCAACACGTGCCCATATATGGACCTTATTAGAGCCCTTGAGGTCTCACACTTTCCTGTGACTACACACTGAACCCAACTTTAGATCACATGAGTTGTACATCATAAGAGCTAGGACAAAATGCCCACTTACTTATATGACCATGCCTCCTAGTTTTTCAGCCTCATCAGATTCAAGTAATTCTTTATGTTCCCTTTCAAATGACCTAACCTTTCACATAAAAAAACCCAAACACATGACCACCCCTCACCCTGGGTGTCATTTCCATAATAAAAGCTTTCATCCACGTTTTGGTCACCCTTTTCTTGTCCGCCCAAAATTAACATTGAGTCCTCCATTAATCATCATCAAAACAGACGATTTAGACACCCAAATGATCCATCCTTTTGAAACCAACCTTACAACCAACCACAAGCACTCAAGTGCCTCCCTGAGAAAAAGACCACATAATAACTATAAACTTTTACCAAAATTTTGATGACACATACTATGATTCAATTCCACCCCTAAAGCAACTACTCGTTCTTTGAATTCCAAGGCACCTGCAATGCTGGGCTAACCCCATGAGGCTACCCTCGATTTCCCAAGACTTTCGACTCATAACCACAAATCGAGTCACATATCCAAAACCATTAACCTCTTTCACTTATCCCTCTAGGATAAACCCATACTAGGAAACACTCTCTGTGTGCCATTTCCGAAGTCTAAAATGTCTAACTATGCCATATAGACCCAAAGGAACTTGAAACCCTGACCAAACTCTCTCAAAGGTCACCTCAAAAGTCAAACGATGCCGATTACCTAAACTGGATTCACATCAAGAAAAGTCCATTGTCTCTATCTATAAGCCACACACATAAAACCTCAAACAACTCATTGCTCATGGGTGGAACTCCTGCCCCATTCCAAACACTACATCTAACAAACAAAGCAACCATTTCCTATAGGTCCCACACCAAAGGTACACACCCAAAAGCATCAACACCATGAAACAAATGCCCTATCTGGGGTGAAAAACACAACTCACACAATTATGAACCATAAGTGTTACCATTATCACATTACCAAACAACATCTCACGACCCAAAGACCATTGTCCTACCAAGGGTACAACAAGAACATCTATTTTACCACACATAAAACCCCACAAAGTCTCACGACCCACAACCAAGGTCATAAACTAGGGAACTCTCACTGCCCAAACCACCTATATTCAGGGTTTGATCATAACACTAGGGATACCCATTACCAATGTCCCTAAAAGTTACATAATTTAACATTTAGATTTTTAATTAAACTATACCATTTTAAACCCAAGGCTTATCATTTCAAAATTTTCCATTTTCAAAACCCAAGCATTTACACTTTCAAAAACCTTTTTATCAACCCAACATTTCAAAAATCCAAGATTTATTTAGATTGATATTTCAAAAAAATTTCCATTAATGAATATTTAAAGAAAAGATCAACAATATTAATCACATGCATGGAGTAAACTACTAACACGTGAGTCCCAAAGAAATATCAATCACATGAAATATATGGATAACCTATCAATACTATGTGCCTAACATGATGCAATGAATCACACACCCTCTCTTTCCATATTGATATAAGAGATAAAACCTCATAAATCAATAACATAACATCCAAGTGTACCACCCAAGGTGGAAATATCAATCAACTATAAAATCAAAAAATAGAACATCAATTCCCACCCATATCAACTTGGGTTTTCCCACATACGTAGGGCTGCAAACAGCCAGGTATGAGCTCATTACCATGCCGTAATAAGATCCTAGTATCTTGACTACCATGAACCAAATAGTAAGATAAAAGACATTGCTTTGATACCAATTTGTAACATTCTTAACCTAGAAGCCACTATACTCGACGCCCTGAGCTGGGTCACCACATGACCTCAAGTGCACGTCCTCGTACGCCAGAGGCTTCTGACTAGCAGCACATTTATATAAAGGTACAATGAAGTGACTATACTCACTTATCATATTAAACCATAAAATAAATCATATCAATAGACATGGAAACCAATAGGAACAATAAATGGATAAAAATGACAAGAGTCAACCAATAATCAAGTCGCACATGATATAATAATAAGATAGATACACTACATATCGGGAAATTATACAGTAATGACCCAAAATACCCAAAATATAAAAAACCCCAAGCATGGTCTCGATCCCCACTCGATACTGACATACCATACTCCAACCCATCATCCCATGCACAAACCCACATTAGGTCTCTATCCTGAACCTGTACCAGGAAACAAGTAGTATCTGCTCGGGTACCTAAGTGTCATGGTGGCCTGAGTAGGGTGTGAGTACAACTCAGTAAGCCATCACCAATGGTGTATAAAGTAATAACCAGTCTGTACAATAGTGTATGTAGGTAAACAATTTCAATAAATAAGCAAGGAAATAAAACAAACATGTCTCACAATTAAGCAATCAGAAAATAACCATTTTATCTATTAAGTTATCTAGGGTCAAGAAACCAACTAAACTATATTCGATCACATCTAGAGCCTAATTTGTAGCATAATGGGTTACAATATTTTAATCATAATGGTTACTCACTAAAAAATCAATTTATCAACTTACCTCAGAGCCCTGTTCTGATAATCAAGCCATGTCTATACGCTTGGGAAGCATAGAGCCTCATTTTGACATCCCAAACCATGCCAACCTTAAGAGCATAGAGATTTAGTTTGACATCCTAATAGTGGAAACATAGGTGGGATTAGATCATAAGTCTAGTAGACTTGAAACCATGGAGCCTCAATCCATAAGTTAGGAGCATAAAGCCTCAGTTCGACATCCTAACTTGAGAAATACATTAGTGGGGCCTAGAGAATCAGTCTAGCCTAACCCGTGGGATTAGATACTCAGTCCAATACCACACTCATATAAATTACCATCTATCCATGTTCACATGCTTATTTAACCATATAACACATTTCCCTTTTACAAATCATACGTCATTTATCGCATTCACATTGTACCAAACACCCCCTTATGCTATACTAATAACTAGACAACAATTAAAATCAATTTCATTTCACATTACATGATAACACACAAATAAAATTACTCATTTAAAATCATCTTGAATCCACCCTTTAAAACACAAGTCTTCCTCTTTGAAAAACTAAAACATGCCCATGGATTTTATTTCCATTTACAACCATTTACAAATAATCATTAAGTAATTTCACAATAAGGGACCCCCCATTTAAAATAATCATTTGGAATTTCATAATAAAACCCATTTTTCAAATAACTTTGAGGTCAACACCTCCTTTTAAAACATTACTCACTTTCAAATCATCATTTACCTTCATTTAAAACTATAACCAGATCAAAATACAACATACATCATTTAAACAATTTTCAAAATCCACCTAGGCACTTCACAACGCAAGCATATGAACATTTCAATCATCCCCTTAACCATGACCATTATCTAAATACCAACTCATACCCATACATTCAAATAATTTCCCTAACTCAACATTTAGCAATTCATTTCACCATTCTCAAGCCTTGGCGTACCCTATGGGTATCCCTAGGTTTGGTCTCACATCATTGATGGGCCCAAAGGGGCTTGCGAAGGGTATCACACATCAATATAAGTCCCAAATAATTTTCCTTAACCAAAGACATCAAAATGTTGTAAGGGAGATAATTATCACAACTATGTACATGTATATTACATCAAGACTATAGGAAAAAGCTTTACGACCACCTACCACATGCTTATAGACAACCACACATCCAAAATCAACCCTTAATTCGAACTAAATTAGCCTCAATTGATAATAAGAAGAACTCCCTATAAAAATAAGGGTTTAGAGTTTTAGAAGAAGAGGAAACAACACACCAAGCCTCTTCTAGAAAATGTAAGGAAACAGAGTCTAAGACTTACTTGGAACTTCGATTCAAACTAAACGACACTCCAAATGCTTAAGAATCAAAGGAGAATGACCCATGGAGGAGGAAAGGGTTACTAGTTCATCACCCAATCTAGAGGGAGTTGAATGGGGTGAAAAATCAGGGAAGAAACATTTATGATCGAGAGGGAAAATGTGAATTTACCACTTTTTAAGTGTCACATGGTTTTCCCACATGGTTGACCAAACCATGATCCAATAGTGTGTCTCCCTCTATCCAAGAAGGAACCAGACCCCATGGTCTGGCTAGCCACCCACACGGTTTGACAATCCATGTGGTGGTCATGTGCTCTTTATTTTCCAAGGGAGCTAGGCCACATGGTTGACCAAACCATGATCCAATAGTGTGTCTCCCTCTATCCAAGAAGGAACCAGACCCCATGGTCTGGCTAGCCACCCACACGGTTTGACAATCCATGTGGTGGTCATGTGCTCTTTATTTTCCAAGGGAGCTAGGCCACATGGTTTCCTAGAGGTGTATCATATGGTTTCCTTAACCGTGAACCCCCTTCTATAAGATTCACAGTTAAGGCAAATGGTTACTACTAATCATGCACCAACTGTGTTATCACCACATATCGGCCTCTTTTATTCCTTTACCATGCCCTAAACCCCTGAAAATCCTCATACACTCAAGAACCACTTCATTTTCCAAAACAAAGTAAGTTTAGACAAAATTTAAACAAGGATGTACCTACACAAATGGTTGGGATCTTAAAAAGACCCAAACAATCATATAATGATTGGTATCAAGTTCCCATGACCTTTCTCACATGAGGGTATCCCATAAATGAACAACATCCCACTTTCCACCTTAAGAGAATCATTTTCACTGCACCACAAAAAATATTTTCTTGATTATCACTACCCATTATATGTCCATACTTAGACATAATAACTAGCATGGCTACAAAATCACTCATACCTGAGCATTAAAACAATGCCACCCATCACCCGTTACCACTTTCTGAGAATAAACCTCATGACATTCATCAAGTTTCAAAATTTATAAAGAAGGTCACTACCCTCAAATAAACAAAGGTGTACCCCCACCTTATGGATTGTCTTAAACTGCTCCTTGAGCGCAACTTCTAATCATTCCTTTCATTAAAATACAAAAGATATTTTGATATATTGGCTCATAGTCAACACTCTCTTAGAATACTCAAGATGGTTTCAAGATATTGGGTATGATTATCTCTAACCAGGTGTATAGTAAGATTCCATCGATATGTGTGTATCACTCTCTTGATCCACACTCACTTCAACTAAGCTATACTCACCTTAACCAACCCCTAATACCATGTCTCCCAACAATTCATGTAAAGGTGCACCCACAAGTTAACCATCTCATGACACTTAGTTTATTATCCAAGATTTCCCTCATCATAGGCACTTCCTTTGATTACCCAAAGGTCAGGGTTTCTATTCCTACAAGCGTCATTATTTAATTTTTTGATCCTCAGCCCATACCCAACCACTCACCAATGTTCCATATCAACCATTTACCACACTCAATTGGTGAAAACTAAACTTTCCATACACAGTGGGCGTGTATCTCATACCACCCAATTCAAGACTTAAATAACACTCCCAAGGGCCATCCACTATCAAGTCCAAAATGATCATACTACATGACACGTCAGTCTTAATATGATAGGAGCTCCCTTTTAAATCCTCTTCGAAATCAATAATCTCACCTATTCTATGATTTATTTAATAAACTCCCATCTCATGACATCATTTCAAAAGCTAAAGAATCAATCACACAACCACTAGTCAATAGGGCTAGGCACCCGAATAGTCTTACACATCGAAGCCAATCTCAATACCTAAGTACTCTTGATACTTTTTATAAAACCTAAGGAATTACCATGACTAAATAATAAAACCTAAGAACCCTTCATGAGCCAGTTTTGAAATGAGTGGACAACCAAGCTCACCGCATCTAAGGCATTCAAAAATCCAGGCTAAACACTCTCACAAGTTTCCCTCGATCAAATCAAAGGTAGCTGACTCATCAATATTTGAGTCAAAACTAAGGGCTGCTAGGTCTCCCACCTAGACCTACTGATCAAAACTCAAAACAGGGCCACTAGTTCCACCCACCTTTCCCTGAGTTTTCTTGCATGATAACCACATCCCACATAAGGGATTATATTACACAACATCTAACACACCTATAAACTCTCTCTAAATAGGTAAAAAAATATCATCGACCTACGAGGGTTAAACCAATTAACAAAGGTATAACAACATCACCAACCAAGCATCGACCTACCAAGCCTTGATTCTATTTGAACATCCTCAAAGGGGAGTGCTCTCATGAGGGTTATAATGCTAATGAATAAGGATAATGGGATAAAACTCATCGGATATCCATATACAGTAATACCCCCTCGAGGTTCAACTTACCAGATAAACAACCTTTTACCTAGGGTTTCGTTTCATCACTAAGAGTCATGCCTAACTTAAACAGTCAAAGAATGACACTCAACTTGTATAGGAGATCAAATCAAAAGTCTATCGATTTTCCATTTCAAAGGGCACTACCATATCAAGATAACCCCTTATTTAAACATAAGGCATTAACCTTTAAACTAGAGTCATGCCTAAAAGGTCACTAGGTTATACTAATCATTTTAAGTCCAACATAAGAGAAAAAGGCAATTGAGATCCATGGAAAATGTACAAGTTCTCATTCAAGGGAACTCTAACCAATATTAGAACTAACCCTTACACTAGGTTCCATGCTATGAACACCACTAAAAGGTTTAATTTAAGCCATTACATCATTTCATATTTATTATAAACATTTAAAAGGCTCAAATATGAAATTCACATACCATTTATAAATCAAACTGTACTAGGAACTTTATTTAGCTAACACCACATAAAAATATAGGAAAATTATCTCATAATTTCCTTTTAAACCATAATTTATCCATAAGTTCTCATAATTGTGATTAGTTAAAGAAAATTTCATTCACAAGTTATAGAGGAAAACACTCTTTAGGTTGTAACTGGCATTTTAATTAACTAATGCCTCATAATAGAAAGGCTAAAAAATAGGCAAAAAGTCTTTTATCATTTAAGGGGGATAAGTTAAGTAATATGTTTCCATAAAATTATATGTAACACTATAAAAGTGGTTGTAGACACTTTAAATAACCATCCCATTTATCATAAGTATACCCCCATGGGGTTAATAACTAAGAACAAAAAGAAATAAAGGAAACCTATGAGGGTCCCATAAAACCAACCTGAGTTCAATTATATGGGAAACCATTCCAAATTTATGGATTCAATACTATATAGATTATAATTGGCATCCCATTTAAGTGAAAACCATAAAAATTAATCTATAAAGATTTCAAAATACCCTTAGTGGGTTTATCTCATAGAAGCAACATGCCAAAATTGACCTACTTGGGTCTAGTCAAGTATAAGTGGACTAAGTTATGGGTCATCATTTCCAATTTATATAGGTACTAGCCTTTATAAATTTCAATTTACATACCATTTAATCAACATCCATAAGAAATGATTTGAATTTATTAAGAACTAACAAATTCCCTTGAAATTTAAAGCTTCCATTCAAGATAATTTATTAACCAATTTTAATCCATTTCATTTCTTTACTAGATCTCATAAAGGTTAGATAGAATTCCATCATCAATATATATGGGAAAACCACTATTTAGGTTGATGTAAACACTTTATTTTTTCCAATATTACTTCATAACTATAACAAGGAAGCTATCACATCCATAGAGAATAAAAATAAGCATGTTAAATAATCACATAAGCATGATGTACAATTAAGCATTCTAGTTAATCAACAATCATGGTGTACTAATAAACATGGCACATAATCTTATAAGAATGGAATACAGATAAGCATTCCAATAACGTGTGAATCCTATATGCCTAAATGATTCATGAACACACCCTATATCTTGTTATATCGGGCTAAGAGGTAAATATCATAAATCAATATCCAGTAGAAATACATCAATCACTCAAGGTTAAATAATAATCAACTGTAATAAAGAACCATCATGTACAACTGTCCCATCCTAGGTAACTTAATCCCTCCCTCATGTATGGGCTGAAAATTCCTAGACACAAGCTCTATACCAAGTTCCAAGACATTACTAGCCTCATGTCTACCATCCTAAAATAGTAAAACATGAAAAAGATGCCCTGATACCACTTTGTCACATCCTAACCCGATTCACTCTAATAACAGTAACTAGACTGATTGGTGACAAGGCCTTAAGTGCACCTCTTCATGTGCTAGAGGCTATTGACCAACAAGGAGGGTCTGAAAGTGATATGGTGGGGAGACTACACCCTCTGGATCGGTACTAAATATATTTGAAGCATAAATAAATTAAAGGTAGCGGAATTAAATCATATTAATACTAATAAATGAACAAAATCCACAATCAATATCATATACAAATGATGATGCCATAATACTTTACAAAATGGGTAGCAAGCATACAATACAATACATGCTATACACAAATAAATAAATACCAACAACTAAACTCCACTAGAATAACGAGAACTATCTAGGTCCTCTAATATCATACTTCATCCTAGTATAGATTATTAATCATATATAGTTGGGAACTTGCTCCAATCCATACATGTATGCATGAGATCTGTACAGGTACCCAACGATGACCTGAACAAGGTGTGAGTAAAACTCAGTAGGCCACCACCAACAACGTCTAATGAAAATCTAGTCTATGAATATAAAATATTACAGTCTGTAGGTATAATAAATGCGAAAATGAATAAAATATGTATATATAAACCATGTCAAGAACAAGTTCCTCATAGGATCCTTGACCGACTATACATGCTTTAGTCTAAGCCAAAGTGTCTCTGAGTATTTTACCTTGCATATAAATAGACCTGGGACCAATGGTATGTAACCAAGGTAGACATGTACAATAATAATCATACAGGGTTTCATATTTAAATAAGGAGCATCAGTCCAAGCATCGAAATCAAAGGGACATGAAGCATCATGTCCAATATTTATAAATGAATAATAAGGAACACCATGTCCAATAATAAGGAACACCATGTCCAATGATTTTCATAAATGATAACACCATTCCCAATAACGAGGAATTCCATGTCCAACAATGAGGAACACCATGTCCAATAATAGGGATATCCATGTCCAATGATTTCAATAAATGATAAGAAATTTCATGTCTAATAATGAGAAACTTCATGTCCAATAACTAGGAACTCCATGTCCCAATGATAAAGAATGACATGTCCAATAATTTAAACAAATGTTTTGGAGTGCCATGTCCAACATTACCTAACCATTTGTAACTCCTTCAAGCATAAAATAATTCTAACATACTATGATCACATCCATGGAATTCCATCTTGGAACCCAATTGCTGCTCAAGTCATACTATAATCATAGGTACAATGCATTTAATAATTAAACACAGGCTATAGAAAATATCCATGCAAATTTGAAATCATCACGATTTAATAAATCATTTTATTTATAATTTCATTCAAATAATTCTATCAACCATTACTTTAATCACTTAATTATATAAGTCACATACAAGTGAAAAAAGTCTATGTGAGTATACATGCCCCAATACAATTCAATTGATCCACTTAGTTCAGTCCATCATAAGAGTCAATCATAAGGTAAATGATCAAGGACCAAGGGGGTTCATCCAACCCACCTAATAATTAATTTACTTCTATTTATCATTTCACTTACAAGTGAAAAGAGTTAAAATTTACATTTAATAATTTGGATACATGATAAGTGTAAGTCCTTTCCATTTAGCATTTTATTAATCCAAATTAATCACTTCCCTTTTTAAGAGTTAGGCCAAACACACCTAGTGGTGTTTTGGTTAAATTACATATAATGGACAAAAGAGGGAAAATGATATAACACAACCAAAGGGTAGATCCAAAGTAAATTTAATAACCCTCTAAAAATTTCAAAGGGTCTAAGATTAGCCTAGTTCATGGTCTGGACCATTAATTTAAGGTATTAAATGATTTAGGAGCAACATGCAGGAAGTCTGGCATGCGACACAATGGAAACACTCTATAAACATGCAAGAATTTTAGGGAAAAGTAATAGAACACCTACCTCAGTATTAGGAAGCTTCACTCATCCATTATTTGGCTTTGATTCAAACTGAGATGGGAGAAATTATAAGAATATACAAACACCCAGAAAATAGGGCATATGAGCTCGCATGAAAATAATATCCAAGATCGTGAGATAACCTGAGAAAAGAGGTAAGAGGAATGATAAAATAACAAAGGGTGGTCTAAAGAAACTGAGTATGATCAACTCTAAGACTGAATGAGGGAGATATATCAAATACTAGGGAGGAGAGGAGCAAGAGATCTCAAGTAGTGAAGCTACTATGCATGAATTGGAGGAGAAAGGGAAACCTTTGAGTTAAAAGGAGGGGTAAAATTGTAAACTCACCCCTTTAAAAGGGATGCAGGGTTTGGTCACATAGTTAGACCACCTATGAACCATCACTATACAAAGTGACACACCTCGCATGGCTAGGAACATGTTTAGATGAACTGTGTGCAACCTGTGTGGTGCCACTGTCCAAGAGCCTCCCCCCATGCACGACTAGACACACAATTAAACAAACCATGCACAAGTTGTGCACTTCACCTTTAAAATTTAATATAGAGTTTTCATGGTCATGAAACCTCAGGTGCATGGTTTTACAAACTGTGTGACACCCCTATAGGGCCACACAGTTGAGGTTCATAGTAAGTTTAATTGTGCGCTAACTGTGTGCCTCCCTTTGTCTTTTAAAAAACTGTTTTTTTGAAGCATGACACTACCAAAACTCAACCAAAAACTCAAGAAAAATCTAAGGACTTAAACCCCATATAAGAACAACATGTTTAATGGTTAAAACTCTAATTTCCATTCTGAAGCTCGGTTTAAGATTTGTCATGTCCACCTGACTGAAAATTCAAATTCCCTTGAAAAATTTAACATGTCCAAAACATAGGATATTGAATATTTATTTAATGTTTTTCATGGAACTTGTTTATAATTTTGATAATTTTTTTTATTTACTTCTATTCTAATTTAAAATAAATGCGCTAACCTAATATTGTCTTAGTGGTGTGTTTTGGGAAGTCTCTGGGGATTACCTATTGAGTGATATACTCAAACCTACTTGGGAACTTTAGTGCATTTGTAGATATAGTTTACCAAGATACATGGAAGGGTCAAATTTAATATTTATCTATTGGTGTTACTTTATGTATTTGACTTGTTTTCTAGAGATGAAGTTGGGGAGTTTCTACATCTTGGTCTGGATTTATGCCACTTTGGTGCCAGAGTCTTAGCCTTGCACCTTCATTTCCTTTTCTGCTATTACTTTGATTTTTTCCTTATATTGGTGGTTTATTGAGTTATTTTATTTATTTATCATTCATTATATAGTTGGGTTTTGTATTTATTCTTAATTATCAATAGGTTGTGTGTTCTTCAGGTCAAATCATCCCCCAATGGTTTACTTAGCCCTTGACATTTATTATCAGCCTTTGGTGTTTGAGGGACGTCACCTAAGGTTAATGGAATTCCATATCTTATCAAGACAATGATTTGGGGTGGAATTTTACATAATAAATATCATATATATTTGTTAGTTCTATATTTATAACCATCCAAGTAAAGTGGTGATGAAAAATTAATTACACCACTACGTGGAGATGGTAATCCGTACATATACACGAGCAATGTTTTCATTTTACATAGGATAAAAAAGAGATGAATATGGGGTTTCCCACCAGCATAATAACATTTAAGTATGTGGAATATACTTATGTTATTATATGAGCATGATTAGAGAATATTTTAATGGGGTGGAAGAGGAAATAAAATGAATACACTCGGTTAAAAGTTATACCTCTTCATTGAGAAACCTCTTTTAGATTACACATTAAGCCTTAAAAGGATGGTATTTTGTTAAGAAAAAAATATTTGGGAAATGGGTTAGGATTATAGGATGGTATTAGGATATGTATTGAATGAGTTAGAAGGATCAAACACTATGAATAAAGAAAAGGAGGTTCTCCTTTATAAGTGAGTGAAAAGACACACTTGGAGTTACTTAAAAGATTAAATAATATATATATCATAATCATGTAAAGTGGAACCAAGGCACATAAAATTCAAATATAAGATGATATAGGGTCTTAATAAACTCATATAATCAATTTTTTACAATTTTTGGATACATTTTAAGCCTTATCTCCTAGTTAAACCACTTTAAACCCTTTTTAACCTTAACCGTGATAACTTAATTTTTTACCATAATAACTTAATTATATGACAAAAAATAAAAGGGTAATTTAATTTTTTTTGGAAATGATGATTAAAAATTTGGAATCCATTTTATTATATTCAATTTATATAGGTGTAATAAATTACTTTTAATATAAGAATGCAAAATTCATGAAAAATAATTTTTAGGAAAATACCCAATTTAAGAGTAAAAAATCATTTCATATTGAAATCAAGTAATAAGTTGGATTACATGATTTTTTAAAATAATAAATAAAGGAATGTTTTTATAATTTTATATAAATCCAAAACTAAATGACATATTCTAACCATGCCATTAAATGCAAAGACCCAAAAATAGTTTTTAATTTGAATAAAATATAACTTATCTTTTCAAAAGCCAAGACTATGTTCCAAAATTAAAAATAATTTATTAAAATACATTAGTTTACTCCTTAAATTAATATTTGGTCGAAATATACTCATCTAATAGGATAAAGGTACGTATTAAAGAAATTTTAGAGCTTTATCTCATAGTTTTAACCTAGTTTTACCTAATTTACCCTTACCAAGGTGACAAATATTTACCACCGTTACTATTCATAATAACAAAAAATTAAGTTGATATTATTGCCTAATATTAATTATTATGATTAAAAATATTAAATCAATTTAACAAGATTTTATTTTTTAAAGTGTCATAAATTAATTTTAATACAAGTGCATAAAACGCAACGAAAACCATTTTTTTTTATAAAAATGCATTTTTAAGCCTAAAAATAAACTTATAAAAAATAAAATATAATGATTATTACTATATAATTAATTATATTATTTATAAATAAATTATACTCGTGTTAATTTAGAATCAAATTCAAAATATTATGGGGCTTGTTCAATGAAAAGGAATGACAGTTTTACAAAAATCTGTATTTTTCACTATTCACTAAAAAAACATTCTTTTTAGAAAAATAAAAAAAAATAACCCTAAGATAATTTTGATATGATTATTTCAAAATTGAAATTAATTTAATCAAATTCAATTTATAAAATTTTATAATTTATATTTTAATCACATTCTTGAATAAATCTATGTGTATTTTGCAATTGAATCTCTAAAAAGAAAAGCTTACTTTGAAGCTCGAGTGTTGCATTCTTCCATCCTTCAAAAAATTCATCCTTAAAATTTAAAAAATGTCACATAATGAATATATTTGGGTAGTTCTTCATCATAACTTCTTCAGGTCCCCACATTGCCTCTTCTATCTTATGATTTTCCAAAGTACCTTTACTAGCCGAGTTGTTTGATTTCGCAACACTTGTTCTCTAAAATCAAGAATCTGGATAGGATATTTATAGTAAGATAGATTATTTTCCAATTATATTTCATCATATTTGAGCACATGCATTGGATCTAGAATGTAATTATTTAGTAAAGAGATATAGAAAACACCATTAACTTTAGAGAGACTAGGTGTCATTTCCAAATTGTAAGTCACAACTCCAATTATTTCTAGAATTTAAAAAGGTTTGATGAACCTAAGGATCAATTCTCCTTTCTTACCAAAACTTATAACACCCTTATATGAAGATAAATTCAAGAAAACATGATCTCCCACTTGATATTCTAAATCTTTCCTTTAATTATCAACATAGCGCTTTTTCCTATTTTGAGCTATTTTAGTATGAGTCTGAATAGTTTTTACCTTCATTATTGTATCCTATATATGTTTTGGGTCTACAATCTTAATTTCACCAATTTCACCCCAAAAAGTTGTAGTATGACATATTTTGTTATATAATTCTTCATACGTAGTCATTTGAATACTTGAATGGAAGTTATTGTTATAGGAAAACTCTACCATAGGTAAATACCAACCCCCCACACCTTGAAAGTCAAGTGAGCATGCTGTTAACATGTATTTTAATATTTGAATAGTTCTATCAGATTGAACATCAGTTTGAGGATGATAGGTAGTTCTCAAATGAATCTTAGTATCAAGAGACTTTTGAAGAATTTTCTAAAATTTTGATGTAAATCATGGAACACAATTAGAAACAATTAAAAGAGGTGAACTATAAAGTCTTATAAATACATTAATATAATGTTGGGAAAGATGATAAAGAGGTAAATCTTATCTTATATAGTGAGGAAATGTGTAGATTTAGTAAAATTATAAATAATAACCCATGCAATATCATTTCTTCTAGGAGTCTTTAGTAATCTAGTGATAAATTCTATAGTAATGTTATCCCATTTACACACAGAAATAGATAGAGGTTACATGAATCCTATAGGATGTTGTCTCTCATCCTCCACCTATTGAAAAACAAAGCACATTGATACATAATTAGTAATTTCATGCTTTATATTATCCTACCAAAAGTGTTTCTTAAAATCCTATACATCCTGGTGCTACTAGGGTGTATAGATAAATTTGAGTTATGAGTACTATCTAATAATTCCCTAACTCAAGTATAGATGGAACACATGACCTATTTCCAAATTTCAAAATAAAAAGGGGGGGGGGGTAGTACAATGCACGCAAGAAGAAAACAGGTTTGGGGACTCGACCCCGCGACCTCCATCCCAAACCCCAAACCCCCCAACCACCACAGCCGAGTGCCCAAATTTCAAAATATCATCTTCAAAAATTAATCCTACCAATTTCCCATTATTCAAGAATTTAATTTTCTTTTAAAAAATATCATTATTAGGCTGATAAATTTTTATCTTTTCTAATAAATATGGTTTGGAGATCATTTTAAAATGGATCGTTGTTTACCCTTCCCTATTAATTCCCATATTTAACTTTACTAGGTCCATAAATAAATAATCCTTGTCAATCATCATCTTAGTTAGAACTCCACAATCTTTTATACCCAACACATTAACTACCTTATTATCCTTTCTAGAGTGGTAATGTATTGAGAAATCATAATCCTTGAATATATATAGTCATATCTTTTTACTCATGTTGAGCTCTTTCTGTGAAAAGATGTATTATAGAATCTTACAATCTATGTATATCTCATATATTTTTCCATAGAGATAATATCTCAATATCTTCAAATCAAAGATCACAACTTCCAACTCAAGATCATGGGTTGGATAATTTTATTCATGCATCTTTAACTACCTTAATGCATAGGCAATAAATTTATCATTATGTATAAGGACACATCAAATTACTTTCTTTGATGTGTTCCTATATATGATAAATCTATCCCCTCCTGAAGGTGGCATCAACACCGACACATTTATCAAAATCCTTTTTAATTCTTAAAAACTTTACATTCCTCTATCAATATAAATTTAAACCCTTTATGTGTAAAATTAGTTAATGGTTTTTATGATCGTAATTTTTTTAAATAAATCACTGACAGTAACCTCTTAATCTAAAGAAACTACATACCTTAGTTATGTTTGTTGGTGTAGGACATTCTTTAATTCCCTTTTTCTTTGAAGGATCCACTACAAAAATGAAATTTAGCGATATTTTTTAAAAATGTCACTGATTTTCAAATTTATAGACACTTTTTAGGAAACATCACTAATTTATCAGTGTTTCCTAAAAACGTTGTTAAAAATATTTATATTAATATAGCTCATTTCCCTACATCGATGTAAATATATATTTAGATATATATACATATATTTATATTAATATATATAAACAAATAAACACATATATATAAACATGTATATAAACACACACACACACACAAATATATAAATATATATATACAAATATTTATATATAAAAACACACATATTTTAAATTTAGTCACGTTTTTAAGAAAACGTTGCTATTTTAGTGACATCCTTACCGGTGTTTTAAAACGTGGCTAATTATATATATATACATTCACATATATATTTACACACACACACACACATATTGTAACATCCCACCCCTTCCTCATTGGCTTAAAAAGGCATTGAGATGCTACTTGGATTTAAGCGATGTTCCCAAAGTGCCAAAGGCTCACAATAAATGTCGAGGGATTCAAGAAAAATTGGGGAATGATTTTCCCTTAAAATAAAACAAACCAACCAAACAAGGCATAAATAATCACAACTACATGATGCATGTCAACATAGTAAACTATGATAACACATTACCAAGATACAACCAAACAACCAAACTCTTCCATAACAATTCTCAGAAACAAATACAACTAAATCACAAAAATCACAAAATCAGAGTACCAAGAGGAAGAATCATCAATAAGAACCAAAATAAACCATGACACACTCTATAGATCCACACAAAGTTCCATGCTCCAAGTACCACAATAGCACCCAAGTATCACAGTGAACTGTTAGAAAAATGAGATGCTTTACCTTTGCCTGTATCCCAGAATACCACATCAACAAAAGCACTCAAGTTCCAAAGCAGGGGGTGAGTAATAATACTCAGTATGTTTTCCCCAAATGAATTCCCTACACACGCCACTAGTATATAAACATTGGAACATTTATATAAAGCAGACTATATAAAACATTAAATAGTGAAACAATTTCCAGCAAGCCAAACACACCCTTACCAAGCCATTTTTCACCCAAATCCACACAATAAAAGAAAAATAAAACAAACAAGTCATAATACATTTTACCATCACATATAATCACAAAAATTTCATCTTTCTTATCCACATGAATAATAAAAACATAGCCATAAAGTTTCAAACACTCAACCTTGTGTAACAATAATGGTGGAACTTCCCGTCCAAGCCCGTTTACTAATTTCACAATCTAGTGGTACTTCCCACCCACTTATCCTTGATGATGTTCCTTCCATACACTATCCATCCCCTTTTTATAGTGGTACTCCCCGCCCACTTCACATCCATTTCAATCACATGCATAAATACTTAACCAACAAACAAGCATATAACACACCAAGGCCACAACATTATGTAAACAACCATTTCCAATCCAAATAATCCCTTAGGACATTATCCATGCCACATTACCTTCTAAAAAACAACCCATTTTATTGAAAACCATTTTCACAAACCATTTTCATAAATCAACCTAAGCAATTGATTTTAAAATCTACATTTTAAAATCCAACATCAATAATATTCCACCACAATACCCAATTTTCCCTAAAATCCAAAAAATATTACAAAATGAATATCTATAAAACTTATCACATCATAATCACAAAAAAATAAATAAAAACAAACTAATTGAAGATAGGGCTTCTAGTTCTAAAAAAATGGAGTCGAGAGAGAAGCCACTTACCTTAGGGTTTCAGTGAAATTGACCAACTCACAACTGCACCACAAATCCAGGTGAAATCTCCACCAAAACCGCCTTAGATATCTTTGCCTAAAATTAAAAATCCCAAACCTCATAATTTTAGGTAAAAAAACCCTAGATCTATATGCGATGAGTGTAGATCTAGAAAACTGAGAGAGAGGGAGATGTAGATCTAAGATAAAATAAGAAAGAACCAGGAGAGGAGACTTATTGGAGAAGAACTGTCTGCACCGCACCTTGAAAACCATTCAAATCACCACCAAAATGAGTGGGAGAGGCCTCATTACCCTTGAGAACAATAAATCATAAGTGAGGTTTGAGTGGGATTTTTTTGGGCATTTTAGGTTAAATACCAAGTGACCCATTTTTTTAAAAACCCTCATTTAATTACTACAAACAGTTTATACGATTAGACAAACTATGCACTAACCGTGTGTCTTATACTATCCGAAGGGGGACTCGTATGGTTACCCTATACGGTTAGAAAAACCGTGCACTAAATGTGTGGATCTCTCTATCTCAAACTACATGGTTACCTGGGTTTGTTGCATGGTTTCCCTTAACCGTGATCAAACCGTACACCCTTTAAAAAGATCCAAACATTTCCAAAACCTTTCCAAACTCTCCCAAACATTGCCCAACCACTTTACCTATATAAAAAGAAATAAACAAGTGTTAAATAACTCAAAATTAGGGTGATAAATTCTCTCCACCATTGTACTTTCCATCCTCAGAAAGTAGAGAACCATCGCTTTGCCGAAAGAGATCAGGCCATTGCTCGACCATCTCTTTCTCATGCTCCCAAGTCTCCTCCTGAATCTAAACATGACACCATAAACCCCAAACTAGAAAAATAATTTTACCATGAAAGAATTTCTATTTCTTATCCACAATCCACACCGGCATGTGCACCAACTAAGCATCCTACTCTAGCTCAATATGATTTTATCAAATCACATGGTCAGGATCCTGCTGATACTTCTTCAACTGAGAAACATGAAACACATTGTGCACCACACTAAACCATGGTGGAAAAGCCAACTGATAAGCCAACTCTCTAACCTGATCAAGTATCTCAAAAGGCAAAATATAACTTGGGATAACTTCCCCTGATTTCCAAACCAATAATGTACAATCCCAAAAGAGATTCTCAAGAACACATGATCACCCACCTCGAATGACAACGAACATCGATGATGGTCAGCATACGATTTCTGATGACTTTGAGCCGTCTCTATTCTTTTCATGATTAACTTGATCTTATATATAGTCCCTTGGACAAGGCTTGTTCCAACCATCAAGGTCTCACCCGTTTCCACCTAATAAAGTGAAGAAAAACACGAATGCTCATACAATACTTCAAAAAGAGCCATATGTATCGAGGCTTGATAAATGTTATTATATGATAACTCCACTAATAGAAATTTATCCTCCTAGGAGCCACCAAAATACATCACACAAGCCCGTAAAATATCTTCCAAATTTTGTATTGTCCTCTTGGATTTCCCATCCGTTTGAGGATGGTACGCCGTACTCATTGTCAACTGTGTCACAAGGGATTGCTTCAAGGATTTACAAAAATGAGATGTGAACCTAAAATCTCTATCAGATACAATCAAAACTAGAACACCATGCCTCTTTACCACCTCACTGATATAGATTTTTGACAGATCCTCCATCATATGAGATTCATGAATAGGGATGAAATGGACCCACTTTGTGAGCCAATCCACTATCAACCATACAACATTGTTCTTTCTGACCATTTTTGGGAGACCTATAACAAAATCCATCACTATATATTCCCACTTCTAGATAGGGATAGGTAAATATTGCAGCATACCTTTCAGTTGTTGATGTTCTGTCTTTACTTACTAACAAGTCAAGCATCTCAAAAACAAAATTCACCACTTTCCTTTTCATACCAGCCCACCAAAACTGCGCTTTCAATTCCTTATACATTTTCTAAATTCCAAGACAGAAAACCCATCTGGAATGATGATAAGCCCTGATAATTTCTTCTTGAAAAGCCACTGGTACAACCATCCAATTCCAAAAACACAAAACTGAATACCCAGTCAGTTCCCAACCCTCAAGGGTCTCCACACCATTGAGTTTTGACCTCATCTCCATACACTTAGAATTAGAGATATGTGCCTCTTTAACCAAGAAAACCACGTCAGGAACTAATGATACTAGAAATAAAACTATTCTATCACCATGGTCCTCACATTCCAACTACATGTTGGCTATATCCAACATCAACTGCTACTGATCTGATGCTTGTTTCACCACCTGAGAATACAACTTCCTACTTAATGCATATACCACCAAATTTACCTTACCCGGTGTGTACATTAAGTCAAAGTCAAACATATGGAGATACTATATCCACATCCTTTACCTCAAGTTCAAATATCTTTGTGATAAAGATGCTTTAAAATCTCATAATTTTTAAACACCATGAATTTCTCACTGAAGAGATAATGATGCCACATTTTTAAGGCATGAACCACTGACACCAACTCCAAATCATGTGTTGGGTAGTTCTTATAATGAAACCTCAACTATAGTGAGCTATACATAACCACATGATCCCCTTTCATGAGAACACAACCTAACCTTGACTCTGATGTGTCACAATACACCATGTACCCTTTTCCTGGTTCTGGAAGAACCAAGATTGGAGCTGATGTAAGGTGACCCTTAAGCTCTTAAAAATATTTATAACACTGTTCATTCCATTGAAATGGAATATTCTTCCTTGTCAAAGTTATCATAGGTGAGTCTAACAATGATAAGTAATGAACAAAATGCCAATAATACTTGGCTAGACCAAGGAAACTCTGTATTTAAATGATATTCTTCAGAGGTTTCCATGAGATATCAACCTCTATATTTTATAGATCAACTAAAACACCTTTCTCATAAATAACATGGCCAATAAAACAAACCACCAATATCCAAGAATCACATTTTTGACAATTTGACATATAATAGATGATCTCTTAAGATCCCCATAACTATAGCCATGTACTGATCACGCTCCACCCTTGTCCTGGAATAGATTAATATATCATCAAAAAATAACACTGCAAAAGAATCTAGATATTCCTAAAATAAATGATTCATCAATGCCATAAAAAATAATGGTGCATTCATCAGACCAAAAATCATAACCACATACTCACAATGGACATATCTACTTCTAAAGGTTGTTTTCAGAATATCCTCATTCCTCACTCGAAATTGATGATATACTGATCATAAGTCAATCTTATAGAACCACTGAGATCCCCTAAACTGATAGAACAAATAATCAATTCATGGAAGTGGATATTGGTTCTTTATCGTAACCTGGTTAAGACTGTGATAATAAACACATAGCCACAAAGTTTCATCAGGTTTTTTAATAAACAAAATTGGAACTACCCATGGAGACATGCTAGGCCAGATGAACCATTTGTTTTATAACTCCTCCATTTTCACTTTCAATTCCTTCAATTATTTTGGTTCTATCTGATAAGAGGGAAGTGTGATAGGTCTGGTCCCTGGAAGGAGATCAATTGTAAACTCCACTTCTCTCATGGGTGTAAACCTTGATAATTATTTGGAAAAAACATTCAAAAACTGATCAACAACTGCTAGAAAAACACTATATTAAACTCCTTACATTGATTCTAATGAAAATGATACTAACTAATATTATATTGTTCCAACATCTAGTGATAAAAAACCTGTTGCACCCAACTTTTCATTATTCTATCCTCTAAAGAGATGTTCAATGTAATCATCCATTGTAAAACTAACTGTTCACACATAACAATCAATGTGGGTCTTAAACATTTCCAACTAATCTATTCCCAAGATTATATCATAAGAATCTATCTCAAGCACTGAGAAATCCCACACCAACTCAACCCCATCCACAAATATACAACATTCTATACACAGGAAGGCTCGACACTCTCTTTGACCAAGAGGAGTTTGAAGTTTTAAAATCGAAGGCATCATTTCCACACTTAAACCCATAAAAATAACAACATAAGAATCAATACAAGAATATGAAGTACCCTTATAAAAAAACACTTGCATCAAGGTATAATTTAAAAGAACCATATCTCGCTCTATGGATGTTCCCAACTGATCATACATCACAACCTTTTTAGATCTAAACAATTGTTTTCTTGCCACACTCTGCTCTTTATTTCCCTAATGAGGAGTTATGGTGTTCCTGGAATCACCATGAAAAACTTTACACTGTTGACGAGGGGTATTCTACTTCCTCCATCCCGTCAAGGCATAGGATGCTTGTGACCCTTGAGGAGTGACGTGAACACCTAACCTCAGAGCATTATGATAATAATGTTGAATATTCCCCATATATTTATAGTTATGATGTGATCAAGGATGTTTTGTATAATCCCACTTGATGTGGCCTATAAAACCACACTAAAAACATCCCTACTTACTCTGAGGCTTTAAAGGAAGATTCACCGATCCTTCCATTATATTCTGATCCATACTCCCACCCTAGAAATAAGTGTCCCTCTTCCGCTTAATCCCAACATTAGAGTTCCCACCATTTCCTATGGGTACCAACATGCTTCCCCCACCTATAGCCCCCAAAATATCATGTTCATCCACTATTTCTCTATTAAACATTTCCCTATAATCATTTATACATAACACCTCTATTTTAGAATGAATTTTATGCTTCAACCCATCTTAAAAAATATACGATTTAAAAGATGTAATACTCACCACCTCAGGTGAAAACCACACTAAGGTCATAAACTTCATCACATATTCTATTACCGAGAGGTTCTCTTTCTTTAAACAAAAAAAGATGTTGTTCTCTGAATTATGAATGTATGAGGGTAGAATTTTTTTTCAAACAAATCCTCAAAACCCTCAGATGTCATACCTTGGTTTGTTCCAGCTTGGACTGCCAACTCCCACCACTAATGGGCATAATCTTCTAATATGTACATTGCTAACTTCACTCTCAGCTCCTCTAGTGTTACGAGGAATTCAAACATCCTATTTATTATATTCAACCATGCCTCCACCTTTTTTGGTTTTGAATCACCCCTAAAGATGGGTGGATTATTCTTTTGAAATTTAACCCCATGATCCACATGCTTTGGACCAACCACTTTATTCCCACTTCCCACAACTTGGAAAGATTGTGCTATACTCTTCACTAGCTTCTGGTTCACCTGGGCCTCAGGTGCAACCACATTTTTAGCAGCCTCCTCTGGTTGGTCTCTACGAAGCCTACCCGGTTTCATTTCTATAAATACAAAACAACCATAAGTATCACTCCCTTAGCAAGAAAAATCTTATAATTTCAAATTAAATTACATTGAAACTATCACAACTAGGCTTTCCACAAGTTCACATTTCCCATGTTGCACCATTTTTGAAAAAAAATCCACCATGTTTTGAAAATTGACCCATTTTTAAAATACCACAACTATCCACATTTCAAATCCGCGCATTTGAAAATAATTTCTAGATTTTTCACAAGTCCATATATTCATACCACAACACAAATCATTATGCCAATGAAATATGTATCCTAGTGGAAAGTCATTTCTACCATGAATTTCATGCTCATCTCATTGGATACACCCACTACAATGATATTTCCAATGCCTATAAGTGTCTCCAAAACACTTATGTACCCCAAATCCCTGGTAACTTGAAGTTCAACATAAAAGGGTTAGCTACATCCTTTTATGCTATACATTTCAAGTTCTGACAATCCTACTCCTTACTACTATCCTGACTCAAGGAATGACCTGAGAATAAATTCCAACTCCAAGACCAAGACTGAGAACCAATTCCAAAGGACCAAACAACTGATGCCACTTGTAACTTCCCCCTTCCTCATTGTCTTGAGAAGTCTGTGAGATGATACTTGGCCTTAGGCGATGTTACCAAGGCACCAAAGGTTGGTAATAAATGTTGAGAGATTAAAGAAAAATTAAGGAACAATTTTTCCTTAGAATAAAACCAACCAACCAAACAAGTCGTAACCAACCACAACTACATGATGCATGTCAACATAGTAAACCATGATAATACATTACCAAGAGACAACCAAACAACCAAACTCTTCCATAACAATTCCCATAAACCAATACAACTAAATCCCAAAAATCCCAAAAATTAGAGTACCAAGTGGAAGACTCATCAACATGACCCAAATAAAACCATGACACACTCCACAACTCCACACCAAGATCCATACTCCAAGCACCACAATACCACCCAAACATCATGATGAACTGCTAGAAAAATGAGATGCTTTACCTTTACCTGCATCCCGAAATACCACATCTGTAAAAGCACCCAAGTGCCAAAGTAGAGGGTGAGTAATAATACTCAGTAGTTTTTTCCCAAATGAATTCCCTACACACAACACTAGGATAGAACCATTAGCACATTTATATAAATAATTTTATATAAAACATCAAATAGTGCAACAATTTCTATCAGGACAAACATAACCTTACTAATCCATTTTCACCCAAATCCACACAATACAAAGGAAAGACAACAAACAAGTCATAATCCATTTTACCATCACATATTATCACAATAATTTCATCTTGATTATCCACACACATAATAAAAACACAACCATAAAGTTTCACACACTCAACCTGGTGTAACAATCACGGTGGAACTTCCCGTCTAAGCCTGTTTACCACTTTCCCAATCTAGTGGTACTTCCCGCCCACTTATCCTTGATGGTGGACCTTTCATCCACTATCTATCCCCTTTTTATAGTGGCACTACTTGACCAATTCACATCCATTTAAATTACATGCATGAATACTTAACCAACAAACAATCATATAGCACACCGAGGCCACAACATTACGCAAACAACCATTTCCAACCCAAACAATCCCTTTAGACATTATCCATGCCACATTACCTTCCAACCATCGAGGTCTCACCCATTTCCACCCAAAAAAGTGGAGAATGACACGAATGCCCATACAGTGCTTCAAATGAATCCATATGTATCAAGGCTTGATAACTGTTATTATACGAGAACTCCACCAATATCAAGTGATCCTCCCAGGAGCCACTAAAATCTATCACACAAGCCCATAACATATCTTCCAAAGTTTGTATCGTCCTCTCAGATTTCCCATCCATCTAAGGATGGTACACTGTACTCATTGTCAACCGTGTCCTAAGGTCTTGCTGTAAGGATTTCCAAAAATGAGATGTGAAACTTGGATCTCCATTAGATACAATTAAAACTGGAACACCATGCCTCTTTACCACCTCATGGATATAGATTTTGGATAGATCCTCCACCGTATGAGATTCACGAATAGGGATGAAATGGGCCGACTTTATGAGATGATACACTATCACCCATATGGCATCATGGTTTCTGACCGTTCTTGGGAGAATTGTAACAAAATAAATCGCTATCTATTCCCACTTCCAGATATGGATAGGTACAGATTGCAACATACCTGCTGGTCGCTGATCCTATTCCTTTACTTGCTGACAAGTCAAGCATCTCGAAACAAATTCCACCACTTTCCTTTTCATACCATCCCAATAAAACTGTTCTTCTAATGCCTTATACATTTTATGAATTTTAAGATGGATATCCTATATGAAATTATGATAATACCTAATAATTTCTTCCTAAAAATCCACCAGTACAACCATCCAATTCTAAAAACATAAAACTGAATACCCAGTCAGTTCCCAGCCCACAATGGTCACCACACCATTGAGTTTTGACCTCATCGACATACACTCAGAATCAGCTGCACCTCTTTAACCAAGCCAACCAAGTCAATAACCAATGAGAATGGAAAGAAAACTTCTCTATCACTCCATTCCTCACATTCCAACCACACGTTGGCTATAACAAACATCAACTGCCACTGATCTGATTCTTATTTCACCACATGAGTATACAAATTCCTACTCAATGCATCTGCCACCAAATTTCCCTTACCCAGTGTGTATATTAATTTAAAGTCAAACACCCAAAGATACTCCATCCATCTTCTTTTCCTCAAGTTAAAATATATTTGTGAGAAAATATGATTTAAACTCTTATGATCAGTAAACACTATGAATTTCTCATTGAAGAGATAATGATGCCACATTTTCAAGGCATGAAACACTACCGCCAACTCCAAATCATGAATTGGGTAGTTCTTATCATGAAACCTCAAATGTCGTGATCCATATGTAACCACATGATCCCCTTTCATGAGAACACCTGATGTGTCATAATACAGCACGTACCCTTTCTCTGGTTCTAGCAGAACCAAGATTAGTGATGATGTAAGGAAACCGTTAAGCTCTTCAAAATATTTCTGACACTACTCATTCCATTGAAATAGAGCATTCTTCTTTGTTAAATCTATAATAGGTGAGGCTAATCATGATAATTCACAAAAAAACACTAATAATACCCATCTAGACCAAGGAAACTCTGTATTTCAAAGACATTCTTCGGTTTCTTCCATGAGATAACAACCTTTATCTTTTCCATATCAACTGAAACACCTTTATAAAAAATAACATGGCCAAGAAAATTAACCTCTTGTATGCAAAAAACATACTTTGATAATTTTTCATATAATTGATGATCTCTCAAGATCCCAGCACTATCGTCATGTGATACTCATGCTCCATCCTTGTCCTGGAATACACCAATATATCATCAACAAATACCACTACAAAAGAATCCAAATATTCCTGAAATATCAAATTCATCAATTCCATAAAAACCTCTGGTGCATTCATTAGACCAAATGGAATAACCACATACTCATAATGTCCATATCTACTTATAAAGTCTATTTTCAAAGTATCCTCATTTCATACCCACACTTGATGATATTTTGACACAAGTCAATCTTGGATAACCACTGAGCTCTCCTCAACTGATTGAAAAAATAATCAATTCATCGAAGTGGATATCAGATCTTTATTGTAACTTGGTTAAGCCTATGATAATAAACACATAGTCACGAAGTTCTATCAACCTTTTTAACAAACCAAATTGGCACTTCCAATGAAGATGTGCTAGGCTGGATGAACCCTTTGTTTTCTAACTCCTCCAACTACACTTTTAATTCCTTCAATTATATTAGTGTCATATGGTAAGATGGAAGTAATATAGGACTGGTCCTTGTAAAGAGATCAATTGTAAACTCAACTTCTCTCACAGGTAGAAACCTTAAGAATTCTTTGGAAAAATCATCTAGAAACTGATCAACAACCATTGAAAAAAAATGCTTTGTTCAAATCCTTCCATTGATGCCAATGAAAACGCTACTAACTAATATGATATCATGCCAATAGTTGGTGTCAAAAAACCCATTGCACCCAAATTTTAATTATCCTCTCATCTAAAGATATGTTTGATGCCATCATCCATTTTGAAACTTATAGCGTCCCCATCCCAGGAGCCACCTGAAGAGTGCCCCGAGCTGGGTTGGCCACATAAACTCAAGCGCATCTTCTCGAATACCAGAGGCTGCTGACTAGAAGCAAGGGCCTTTTTCATGTCTGTGGGGGAGACTATGCCCTCATAGGTAATAGGTAATATCAAAACGGAATTAAAAAGCAAACAAATAATAAATAACGGAATCAGGTGAATGAATAAACTGTAACAGAAGTAATATAAATAACCTAACTGAATAATAATCAAGTACAGAAGCTCTAAAAATGATTTCCTATCATGATTTCTGTCTAAAATGATAGTATGGAAAACATAACTCAAGCATACTATCAACTAAAAGAAAATATGCAAAGAAACAACTACATCACGAGCAAGGCTCGATCCTCTTCCCCAGTCTCCATCCTAAGTGGCACAAAACAATCAAGCATATGAAGTAGCACACTTCCCTTTGTCTATACCTACAAGCATGTAATATACTCGGGTGTTAATGATGCCTGAGCAGGGTGTGAGATAAAATCCCATTAGTCTGACATCCACAGTGACTAAACCTTTTCATTTTGTGCAATGATAAAAAGTAGTGTGCCATTATATAACAATTTCATATAATTAATTTAGTGCAATGAAATGAAAAACTTGACCTGAGTTCCAAAAAACACCCGTGCCTAATCACTTACTTCAGCCTAAGCCAGAAGTCTGAAAAGAGTACCTGTAAGCATAATGCACATACACACATATATAAAACCTGAAAAAACAAGGTAAAATAGGGAGAGGCATACCCAAGCTTGTGCTTTAACTTAGGGTCTAAGTCAAGTGTCAACCAGGTGTGCTTTAACATACCAGAAGAATATTTCAAATCTCAAGAGGCTCAAGAAACATTGATATAAACCTTTAGTGCATCATTATTAAGGTTCAATTTGAGAGTTGGAGTCCAAGCTCGTCCCGAAGGTATCGTTATGGAACATCCGTCAAATTATCCAATACCATCGAACCCGTCCAAGACAATATTTCGAAAGACCAAGTATCGCTCAAGGCATGGCTTTACCCTGAGTCCATACCGATCTCGCAAAAAGGTTCCAAGCACCATTTGAGGCTTGATTAACCACATTGCCAATGGATCCGTCCTCGATGGGACCTTTTGGAACCATTATCACTCATAAGTATTAAAAAGCTTGGGGAAGTCTCGGTCTGGCAAAGCCAAAGACACTACCCCCCAGCGCGTAATGATAACAGTCAAGAACGGAGGGTCTAAGCGTGGACCTTAATACAGAACCCACCTTCTTTCCTTGACCTAAATTTAATTAAAGTTTTCATAGCAGAATAAATTACATAATAAGCATATGCAATTGCAACTTGAAATCTAAACAGATACACCCGTGCATTAAAATGTATAATTAAATATTTCAGTATAACAATCCTAACAAGCCAAGATACCACATCAACATAAACAGATAAATGAAAATTTTAATAAATAAACAATTCAACACAAAAAAATATCAAATATCCAACAATTCAAAGTTCTTGATCAATTTAAACTAATTATTTAATTTAATTACAACAAAAATGGGCTGCGCAACATATGTAGTTAATTAAATTAAATACCTGACTAAAAAAATTATACCGATCACATAATCACTCCCAAAATGGGTTTTTGACCACTTTTAAACAATTAAAACAATTTAATTCATGATTATAGGGATATAAAAATTAGGAAAAACAAATAAATTAAAGAAATTGGGTGAATATGCACAAAGTCGGTAGGCACCGACTAATAGCACATCAGTGAATTTCTATAAATCGCAATGAAATAGAGAAAAAGAGAGTAGATTCCCTACCTTATAGTATTAGATGAATCTAAGATCCATGGTAGGCTTTTATTTGACCTAAAACGGAAAAAAACGAAAGATTTTAGAAAAAACCCAAAATAGGGTAAAATCCTTCCATGACAAACTGCACGTAGGATACTCAACGAAATCCTACAATTCCAAATGTGCAAGGTTAGCCTTGACCTAAGATTTACTGTTCACCTAACAGTGAATAAAAAGGATGATGGACAGAGAAGTAACGATCTTTTGAAGGGCCTACAAGGTGGTGCGCCACCTAGGGAGAGGGAGGAGTGTAATGTGAGGGAGAGGAGGAGAGGAAGAGAGAAAAAGAAAATAAAGAAAGAAAAGAAAGAAAAAGAAAATAAAAATAAGAGAAAAAATAAAAGAAAAGGAAAAGGGAAAATAAAAAGAAAAAAATAAAATAGAATAAAAGGACGGAAAGGAAAAAGGATAAAAATAAATAAAAATGGAAATCTCCCATTTTAATTATTTTTATTTTTCCCATAACCCCCTTTCTATTATATTTCAAAATTTCTTTTTATCCCTTATTTCTTTCTTTTAAATCTTCTTTAAATCTCTTATTATTCCTTTTCAAACTTTAATTAATTATTTTAATCTCAAACACCATGGTAAAGCGCGACATAATGTTTTTCATAAAACAAAATAGTTAATTAATTAATTTAAAAAGCTACCCGGGACTCGTAGTGGGGTGCACAGGCACGCACCCTGGTTCACTTTAAAGAACTAGAGAGAGAAATTTAAATGGTCCGTACCTAACTAAAGCCGAGATGTTACAAAACTAACCATTTTTTCATAACAGTCGATGTGAGCCTTAAACATTACCCAAAAATCTATTCTCAGGATTATATCATAAGCATCCATCTCAATCACTGAGAAAATCCCACACTAACTCAACCCCATCCAAAACTATACAACATTATCTACAAAGGAAGGATCAACACTCTCTTTGAACCAGAGGAGTTTGATGTTTTAAAACTGAAGGCATCATTTCCATACTTAAACCCATAAAACTAACAGCACGATAAGCAATAAAAGAATACTAAGCACTCTTATCAAACAATGCTTTAATAAAGGTAGAATTTAAAATAACCACACCTCACATCATGGATGGTCCCGACTGGTCATCCATTACAACCTGTTCAGCTCCAAACAACTGTTTCTTACCACAATCTGCTCTTTATTGCCCTATGGAGGAGTTATGGTGTTCCTGGAATCACCATGAATAACTTTTATCTACTAATGAGGGGTATGTTATTACCCATGTCCTGTCGAGGCATAGGATACCTACAACCCTTAAGGAGTGTCACAAACATCCGAACTTAGAACATTACGATGATAATGCTGAAGATGCCCCATCTACTTATAGTTACGACATGCTCGAGACTATGTCATACAATCCCGCTTTATGTGGCCTATATAACCACACTGAAAACATCCCAGCTTACTCTAAGGCTTTGGAGGAAAATTCACCGATCCTATCATTGGATTCTGAGACATACACCCACCCTAGAAATAAGTTTCCATATTCCTCTTGATCCCAACATTATATTTCCCACCATTTCCTGTGGGTACCAACATGCTTCCCCCACTAGTAGCCCCCAAAATATCGTGTTCATCCACTGTTTCTCTATTAACCACTTCCATGTAATCATTTATACATAACACTACTATTTTAGAATGAATTTCCTGCCTTAAACTATCTTAAAAAATATGTGCATTCAAAGATTTACTACTCGACACTTTGGGTGAAATCCATACTAAGGTGATAAACTTAGCCACATATTCCATTACCAAGAGGTTCTCTTACTTTAAATGAAAGAAATCCATTGTGCACTGAATTCTGAACATATAATAGTATAATTTTTTGTTAAACAACTCATCAAAACCCTCCCATATCATACCTTGGTCTATTCCATCTTGGACCACCAACTCCCACCACTAACGTGAAAGATCTTCCAACATGTATGTTTCTAACTTCACTCTTAGCTCCACCAGTATTCCAAGGAATTCAAATATCCTATTTATTTTGTTCAACCATTCCTCCACCTTTTCTGGTTCGAAATCACCCATAAAGATGGGTGGATTATTCTTTTGAAAATGAACTGCATGATCCACATGCTTTAACTCATCCGCTTTATTCCCACATCCCAAAACTTTGAAAGCTTACGTTATACTCTGCACTAGTTGTAGGTTCACCTGGGGCTCAGGTGCAACCACATTTTCAGTAGCCTCCTCTGGTTGGTATCTATGATGCCTACTCGGTTCCATTTATATCAACATAAAAACAACCATAAGTCTCAATACCTTAGCAAGAAAAGACTAATAATTTCAAATTCAATTACATTTCAACCATCACAACCAAAATTTCTACAAGTTCACATTTCCCATGTTGCACCATTTTTGAAAAAAAATCCACCATGTTTTGAAAATTGACCCATTTTCAAAATTCCACAACTATCCACATTTCAAATCCGCACATTTGAAACTAATTTTTTAATTTTTCATAATTTTTTATATCCATTCCACAACATAAATCATTATGCCACTGAAATATTCATCCTAGTGGGAAGTCATTTATACCATGGATGGCATACTCATCTCATTGGATACACTCATGAAATTGAGATTTCAAATGCCTATAAGTGTCTCTAAAACACTGATGTACCCCAGGTCCTTGGTAACTTGAAGTTTAGAATAAAAGGGTTAGCTACGTCCTTTTATGCTATATATTTCAAGTTCTGACAATCCTACTCTTTGCTACAATCCCGACTCAAGGAATAACTTGAGAATAAATTCCAACTCTAAGACCAAGACTGAGTACCAATTCCATAGGACCAAACAACTGATACCACTTATAACATCCCACCCCTTCCTCATTGGCTCGAGAAGGTGGTGAGATGCTACTTGGCCTTAGGCATTGTTACCAAGACACCAAAGGCTGGTAATAAATGCTGAGAGCTTAAAGAACAATTGGGGAACAATTTACCCTTAGAATAAAACCAACCAAACAAATAAGGCATAACCAACTACAACTATATTATTCATGTCAACATAATAAACCATGATAACACATTACCAAGAGACAACCAAACAACCAAGCTCTTCCATAAGAATTCCCATAAACCAATAAAATTAAATCTCAAAAATCCCAAAATCAGAGTACCAAGTGGAAGACTCATTAACAAGACCCAAAGAAAACCATGATACACTCCATTGTTCCAAACCAATCTCTATGATCCAATCACCGCAATACTGCCCAATCATCATGATGAACTACTAGAAAAATGAGATGCTTTACCTTTTCCTATATTTTAGAATACCATATTTGCAAAAGCATCCAAGTTTAAAAGCAGGGGGTGAGTAATAATACCCAGTAGGTTTTCCCCAAATGAATTCCCTACACACGCCACTAGGATGGAACCATTAACACATTTATATAAAGCAGTTTATATAAAACATCAAATAGTGCAACAATTTCCAGCAAGCCAAACACACCCTTACCAAGCCATTTTCACCCAAATCCACAAAATACAAGGGAAATACAAAAACAAGCCATACTAAATTTTACCATCACATATTATCACAAAAATTTCATCTTGCTTAGCCACACACATAATCAAATTATAGCCATAAAGTTTCACACACCCAACCTGGTGTACCAATCACAGTGGAACTTCCCATCCAAGCCTGTTTACTACTTTACCAATATAGTGGTACTTCCAACCCACTTATACTTAATGGTGTCCCTTTTGTCCACTATCCATCCCATTTTTATATTTGTACTCCCTGCCCACTTCACATCCATTTCAATCACATCCATAAATACTTAACCAACAAACAAGCATATAGCACACCAAGGCCACAACATTATGCAAACAACCATTTCCAACCCAAACAATCCCTTTGGACATTATCCATGCCACATTACCTTCCAAAAAACAACCCCTTTTATTGAAAACCATTTTCACAAACCATTTTCATAAATCAACCCAAGAAAGCAATTTTAAAATCTATATTTTAAAATCCAACATCAAGAACATTCCACCGCAATTCCCCATTTTCACTAAAATCCAAAAATCATCACAAAATGAATTTATATCAAACTTGACACATTATAATCACAAATAAATTCAAGAAAAACCAAATAATTAAAGATAAGGCTTCTAGATATAGAAAAATGGAGTTGAGAGAGAAGCCACCTACCTTAGGGTTTTGGTGAAATTGACCAACTCACAACCGCACCACAAATCCGGGTGAAATCTCCACTAAAACCACCTTAGATATCTTTTCCTAACATAAAAAAGCCCGACACTCATAATTTTAGGCAACAAAAACCCTATATCTACATGCGACGGGTGTATATCTAGAAAACTGAGAGAGAGGGAGATGTAGATCTAAGAGAAACCAAGAAAGAACCAAGAGAGGAGACTTATCAGAGAAGAACCACCTTCACCGCATCTTGAAAACCCTTTGAATTGATCCCAAATGAGTGGAAGAGGCCTTCTTACCTTTGAGAACAAGAAATACCTAGTTAGGTTTGAGTGGGAGGAAGTTTGGGGTGTTTTAGGTTAAATCCTAAGTGACCTGTTTTTTTAAAAACCCTCGTTTAATTGTCGCGCATGGTTAGACAAACCGTGTGCTAACTGTGTGCTTGCTACTGTCTGAAGGGAGCCTTTCATGGTTACCCCTCATGGTTATACAAACCATGCACCGACCATGAAGAGCTCTCTATCTCAAACCACACAGTTACCTAGATTTTTTGCACGATTTCCCTTAACCGTCACTATTATAGAAATTGGCTTTTGTGCATGGGGAAACGGGCGACCGCCATTGGCAGTCGCTAATATCGAAATAAAATCTGTGAGATTTTTCCTGCCCCCACTGCTATCTTCCTATAAAGCACCACTGCAACTTCCCATCGAAGCACCAATCGCCCCCGCCACTGCCCTGCCACCCTCAGTCTCCCCCATCACTACCTCCCATGGCCTCTGGTCGCCTTTGCCACACCCATCGCTAAACCCATTAACCTCTGTTGTTCAACCACCTACCATGAACCCCTCGATGTTGCACCCTCCCCTCCCTCTGGACGCCATAGATCCGCCATGGCTGGCGACTATAGCTTCAGACCACCCCTCGCCCTAGCCCCTGTCCCCCCACGTCCATCCTCGCTCCCCACCCGTGTCTTGGGCATATGATATATGGTGTTTTTTAAAGTATTTTTAGAGACTGCCAATGGCGGTTGCTGTTGGTTAATACCGACCGAGAAACTGCAATCGCTAAAGACCTTTAGCGGCCGCTTTTGGTGGTCGCTAAAGGGCTTTATTGTAGCAGTGTGTGCTCAAACCATGCACTATTTAAAAAGTTTCCAAACATTTTCAAAACCTCCCCAAACTCTTCCAAACATTTCCCAATCACTTTACCTACATAAAAAGACATAAAAAGGGGTTACATACCTTAAACCAAGGGCGCTACAAATATAAACATATATATATATACACACACATACATAAACACACACACACACACACATAAACATATTTATATAAATTTTAAATAAATAAATAAATATATATATTAATATAAACATAGGATGTATATAAAATATAAACATATAATATATATAAAATATAAACATACACACATATATGATATAAACATATATATAAACATAAAATTTAAACACACACACACACACACACATATATAATATAAAATATAAACACACACACACACACACACACATATATATATAAAATATAAAATGTAAACATATATATATAAATTATAACCATATATGAAAAATATAAATATAAATATATAAATATAGTATAAACTTATATATATATATAAACATACAACATAAAATATAAATTATAATATATATATATATATATTAATATACATATATTAATATATAAAATTATATATATATAATATTAATTTTTTAAATACTGACACATATATATAAACATATATAAACACAAACACGTATATTTAGATATATATATATATATTAATATATATATATATTAATATATATAAACACATACACACA
Source organism: Viscum album (assembly GCA_963277665.1). NCBI lineage: Eukaryota > Viridiplantae > Streptophyta > Magnoliopsida > Santalales > Viscaceae > Viscum > Viscum album. The sequence goes on along the minus strand of OY728133.1, from coordinate 1,524,660,391 downwards.
TATATAAAAATATAAAGTATATATATATATATATATAAACATAATATATATATATATATATAAAATATAAAATATAAACACACACACACATATAATATCATATGAACATAAAATATAAAATATAAACATATATATATATATATATATATTAATATATATATATATTCATACATAAATATATATATATATATATATATATAATTTTAAATTTTAAATACTAAAATGTATATACAAACATATATATATATATAATATACACATATATATAAAGATATAAATAAACATAAAATATAAACATAAAACATAAAATATAAACATATATATAAACATAGACACACACATAATATAAAATATAGACATATATGTAAAATATAACCACACGCACACATATATAATATAATATAAACATGCGCATGCACGTGGACGCGCGTACACACACACATATTAATTTTAAAATACTAAAATATATTTATATTCAAAAAATAAAAATTACAAATAAATTTTTTTCCAGGTGCAAAAAATTAAATTTCAATATATATATATAATAAAAAAAAATCCAAATAAAAAAATTGTCTGCAAATAAAAATTATAAATTTAAAAAAAAATTATAATTTTTAAAAAAATTTAATGACGATTTTTAGAAATGTCGGTAAATGAAACTACTATAACGATGTTTACTTACTGGAATTTGCAAAAAACATCAGTAAATGAGGTGTCACTAAATAGCAATATCTATAAATGTTGTTAATTTAGCGATGTTTATTTATCGATGTTTATAAAAAACATCGGTAAATGAGATGTCGCTAAATAGCGATGTTTATCAACATTTATAAGCATCGCCAATTAGAAATGTTTATAAACCTCGCTAATTTAGCGACACCTCATTTAACAATGTTTTTCAAAAACATCGGTAAATGAATTAACAACATTTATAAACATCGCTAATGCAAAAAAGAAACGCTGCTGATTGATGTTTTTTTTGTAGTGATCAACTGATATTCCATCCTTAGAGGCAACATGGATAAGAAAATGAACTTCTTGAAGCCAAAATTCACACTTTCTAAATTTCTCATACAAAACCTTTTCTCTAAGAGTCTTAAGAATGATTCATAAATGCCTCTTATGCACTTTACAACTTTTTGAGTATACCAAGATATCATCAATAAATACTATAATAAAATTATCAAGATATTCCCTGAACACTCTATTCATCAGATCCATAAAAATATAGGGTTAATTAGTCAATCCAAAGGGCAATACTATAAACTCATAATGTTCATATCTCATATGAAATATTATCTTTGAAATATCTTCCTTCCTCACTCACAAATGATGATACCCATAATAAAGATCAATCTTTGAATAATATTATGCTCCTTGAATTTGATCAAATATATATTAATACAAGGCAGAGGATACCTGTTCTTTATAGTAATGACATTGATTTCCCTATAATCAATGCACAAACTCACAGTCTCATCCTTCCTTTTCACAAATAGAACATGATCTCCTTAAGAAGAAACACTGGGTCGTATAAATCCCTTACCACACAACTCCTGTAGTTGTTTCTTTAACCCCAATAGCTCTATGGTATCCCTCCTATAGGGAGTCTTAGATATATATTTTTCATTAGAGATTAGTTCAATAGAAAACTCAAATTCACACTCAGGTGGATGTCCATGTAGTTCTTCAGGAAACAAATCAATATATTCTTGCACAATAAGAACATCTTCTATACTAGGGTTACCTTTCCCTTCCATAGGTTTTTTATACTCTTATTCACCCAAAATTTCATTAAGGGGAGATATTGGATGTGGATTCAGTTATGATTTAGATTATGCAGTCTCTCCTCTAAAGATGAGGGATTCTATATCTAGATCACAAATTTTAATCTCCTTCTCTTAGTAATAAAATTTCACATTATAATATGAAAGTCAATCCATACCAAGGATTATATAAAATTCAACCATAGGTATAATGATCAAGTTTGAAAATAGGGCAATTCTATGTACCATATTGGGAATTGACTGACATATCCTTGTTGTAGTAAGATTTACACTAGGATTCTTGACTGAAAATTACCTTCTTAAGGTTATAGGGAAATATCTAACTTTTTTTCTAGAAAATGTGGAAGATATAAAAGAGTGTAAAGATCTAGAATCAAATAAATCATTAGTTAAATTTTATTCTATGATCAACATACCCACTACTATATCTTTAGGAAATTTAACCTTAGTTGTAATGATCACATAAGCTTGGACTTTCTCCATTTTCCTTTTATGAGGAAAATTCTATTGATGTCTGGGAAATTCATTCACATAGTTCCCCATCTACTTATAGTTGAATCATTAATCACTGGAAGCTTCTTTATTTCCCTTGCAATCATAATCCTGATGGCCTTTATCTCTACACTTGAAGAAAAATCTCATTCCCAATAAGAAATGTTTAATGATGTTTCTTCCCATAGTTATTACAAGTTGTAAATTACACCCTTCCCTTCTTCCCTTTTATTATATTTCCTTTTCCAAAGTGCTCAACCACCCTCTTCTTATCTTACTTTCCTTCAAAGTCATAATCTCTATAGAATTATTTATCTATCTTGATAACACATGATACTATATCATTGTATGATGGGAATGTTTGACAGAATAGTTCCCTTTGAAGGATTGGATTTATCCCATCAAAGAAACGATCAATTTTCTCTTTGGATTACATACGTAGTCCATAACATGCCTTGAAAACCTTGTAATGTTGGATTTATACTTAATAGTATTTTCATCATCCTTTTATCATAGAATAAGGAATTATCTCTCCATATCCACTCATTTCTTGTGAGAAAAATATTTTTCCAATAAAAGTACCTTAAAATCCTTCCACTCCATGTTTGTTATTACCTCCACATCCTTTGTATTTTGAATCAATGAACACCATTGATCTGCATCCCCCATGAGATGATAAACTACCATGAAAACCTTCTCCCTTTTATTACCACTCAAAGTGATAAATATTTATCTAAGGAATGTATCCATTGAACAGTTACAAATGGATTAGTAGTCCCATTGAATTATAGAGTTTTCTAACACATGAAGTGGTCCAACATTGTTACACCATGTTTTGGATCAACATAATACTCTATATAAGCAAGGTTATTGGTCATAACTTTATTCAACTGCTATAATATAGTTATAAATTTCTTAGATCCAACTCTAGCTTCGGTTTCATTCTCTTGACTAGGAGGTAAATCCCTACATAGATTACATGCATTGATACAATTTCCATTAATTTAATTGGGTTCCATTCCTTAACAATGACATACATTAGATAATATCATAAAATTATGAATCATAAATCATAATTCTGAAATTGGTGAAATAATTAAAAATAATTTGAAAATTTATGAATAGTTAATCTTAGAACTATAAGCTTAGTATCATTGGGAATATTTGTAAGGTCCCGATCCAAGTTTCACAGAGTTGATGCCTTATTTTATTACATTTTCATATAAACAAGGAAGTCGTATCCTGAAGGAATGGATAGTTTAGTAGATTTGTAAAACAAGATACATACATAAGTTCAACATTACAACTTGAAAAGAAATACAACATATCGACTTATTTTTAATCACACATAATATCTGAAATTATACTTGCAATACATTCATAATATAATTCTTCACAACCTAGGGAAAATAAAACATGTGAAAGGGGTGAGATTAGATGCTCAGTAAGGGTAAATAATACAATAAAAAATATATAAACATAATCTCTAGGCATGAAGAATAATTAAAATACATGCCTTTAAAAAAATAAATGTGAGCATAATATGGTAAGAATAAAAACTGATTAAATAATGACATAAAACATAACCATGGATATTTTACTAGTAGAATAATCACATGGACTATCAATCTGTAATTTCATAATGAGGCAATTCATAATGTCGGAAAACTGAAACTTATCGTCGAGGCCTCGACCAAGACGTCTGAAAATATTAGGGTAAGGCCTTGTCCAAAACCTAATTATATTTTGTCTCATGAGACCTACCGATGCATTGAGGGGTTATACTGGGTCCCACCCATCACTTTTTAATTCTAATGCATTCCTCATATTAATGGGGTTAAATATAAACATCTTATAAATTCATATTTAAACTAACATAGGGAATGTAACTAACTTTACCTAATCATAAAACATAAATTCTAACCATTTAGAGTGATATGGTGAATGATATCAAAATAGAACATCCATAGTCAAACTGATCATAACCCATTTAGAAAAATATGACATATGTTAAACATAATAGATAAACCATAGTAAATAATAAAATTCAATAAAGGTGTTGAAATAGATGTAAATACTCTAATAAAATTTTCGTGTAATTCTTTAGATAAATACTCTTTTACTTTGAAAAGAAGAGTTCTAAAAATATTTGTATAAACCATAAATGAACTATGGTAGTTATTTAATAATAAAATGAGTTATTTTATAAAAACAATGGGTTCTTAAAATAAATTATAGAGTGTAATTGAAATTAGGTAGGAATTCAAGAAGTTCCCTTGTATCGGGCTTATATTTTAGGAAGATTTTTTTAGAAGATCCTTTTAGAATGTATAACTCACCATAATAGAAAGAAGGATTCCGGTTGGTAACTAGTGTAAATACCACCTATACCAACAGTTATTTCCCAAAGTTTTGCAAAAACCGTTGGAATAAAGAGGCTATACCAATGGTTCTGTGAAACTGTTGGTATACATTAATATAAGTTGGTTTTACCAACGGTTTTAGTGAATCATTGGAAAAAACTGGCTCAACAGCCAACAGTTCTTATGAACCATTAGGATAAAACTACCTAAAATGCGACCCTCCTCCCATCCCGACTTCCCCTCATGTCACACCCCCACTTCTCCATCGGGAAATGATCCTCTCCATCTCGACTCCCCCTCACCGCCGTTCCCATCCTGACTCCCCCTCGCCGCCACTCGCAGCTCGTCACGCGCTCCCCTCCTCCCATTCAAACTTCCCCTCACTGATCACCACTTGCCGCTCACCGCTCTCCGCTTGACGTCGCCCACACATCCCCCTCCTCATCCTTCTTTAGTAGATCATCCCCTCCGAGGTCACACATCCCCCCTAGGTCGAGATTTCCCTCACCTGACGCTAATCCCCCTTAGGTCGAGCTTTCCCTCACCCGATGCGAATCCCCCCTAGGTCGAGAAGGTCGAGCATCCCCTCTAGTGGTCAGGCATCTTGCCTAGGTTGAGGATCTCCTCTGGTCAAGCATCCCCTTCTACATTTCTGGTATTCTTTGGCAGTAAGTCCCAAATCTTCTTCTGGTATGATTAATTGATTAATTGTTTAGTTTGAGTTTTGTTGATTCAATTTGTATTATTTCATACTGTTTCATTCATCTGTGATATATGATTAATTTTGGTTTTCTCAAAACATAAAAATAGTTATCATTGTAGTGTTTATAGATATAAATCATTATAAGTTCACATAGAATATACCATGAGAACATTATTTCTTTGCGATTTAGGTTATGATGTGTTTCTAGTTTCATAAAGAATATCAAATTCTTTGTGAAATCATTTGGAGCTCATAAAAATGTTAAGAATATTTTATTTGTAGAATTATTCATACCACTGATGCTTTTTGGATGTCGTTGTCATGTTAATGGAGTGTTATAATTTTAAAATTAAGATGTTATCTAATTCATAATGTTTTAATATATACATGATGCATGTGAAGGGAAATTGGTTTGTGGATAAATGTGTTGTTCTTTTTGGATTCACATAAAGTTTAATGGGTAACCATATTTTATTAAATTATAAAGTGTTATCTAGATGCAAAGTTCCCTATAAATATGGCATTAACTCATGGGAAATGTGTTGAAACTTTTTTAGAGATGTGATTAACAAGAATGTATTTTCATATTTTCTCCATGTTGATTTTTTCAATGGAATAACAACACTATATGAAGGATTCATTTTGCAAAATTATTTTCCTTGAAAAAAATATACATGTGAAGTGTTTTTTATGTGACATTTCCATTTTAGTGTTGTTTTATATCAAAAATTATGGTAATAAGGTGGGTTTATTAACTTCTAAGTTATAAAACTGATTGAGGATTTTTTCTACTGAAGCAATTTCTTTGTAGCTCAAAACTATTTGATTTTCTTTGCGCTTTCTTATTTCTCACATTATAAACATGTTTATGTTGAGGGGGTGGGGGGTCCAGGGGGTTGGGGGCTGTTCAAGGGGGTAGGGGATGTCTAGTGGGGGGGGGGGCTGCCCAGGGGTGTGTGTGGGGGGGGGGGTGTTCAAGGGGTGGGGTGGTGTCCAGGGGGTGGGGGGGGGTGTCCAGGGGGTTGGGGGTGTCGAGGTGGGTGGGTGGGTGGGTGGGTGGGGGGGTCCAGGTGGGTGGTGGGGGGGGGTGTCCAGGTGGGTGGGGGGTGTCCAGGTGGGTGGTGGGGGTGTCCAGGGGGTTGGGGGAGCTGTCCAAGGGGGTTGGGGGGCTGTCCAAGGGGGTTGGGGATGGGGAGCTGTCCAAGGGGGTTGGGGGGCTGTCCAAGGGGGTTGTGGGGGGGGGGAGGGCTTTCCATGGGGGTGGGGGTGTCAAGGGGGGTGGGGGTGGGGGGGGGTGTTCAGGGGGGTAGGGGCTGTCTGTGGGGGTGGGGTGTCCAGGGGGTGGTGGGGGGGTGTTCAGGGGGTGGGGTGGTGTTTAAGGGGGTGGGGGGGGGGGTGTCCAGGGGGTTGGGGGGGGTGGGGTGTCCAAGGGGGTTGGGGGTGTCTAGGTGGGTGGGGGGTGTCCAGGTGGGTGGGGTGGGGGTGTCCAGGGGGTGGGGGTGTCTAGGTGGTGGGGTGGTGTTCAGGGGATTGGGGGGGGGGTGTCTAGGGGATTGGGGGGGGGGGGGGTTGTCCATGGGGTGGGGGTGGGGGTGGGGTGTCCAAGGGGATTTGAGGTTGGTTTATTCTTCCCTCTTTATTTGGCCCAATTTAATTTTGGGTTTTTGGTGATTTATGTGTCCATGAAAAAACTATATTAGGTATGAATTGCATGAATAAGACTAATTTCATGACTGAATAGAACCCAAATGAATGAAATTGTCCAAGATAATATAAACAAAAACGATACAAACTAAATATAATGGAAATGTCCCAAACAAACTTGTATCAAATAAAATAAAACTATTTTGAAACTCAAGCCAAACTGATTATATACCATTAATAGGAAGTGTAATTGTTAATTAATAGGAATGTACTATTTGATATTATTATTTTGAAACATGGATCTGTTTCCCCCTTGCTTGCAGGAACATGATTTGACCCATGGGGTGTTGTGGTTCTTATATGTTGGGTAGTGACGTGTATAGTCACAGGATACAAGTATGTTTTAGTTTAGTTTTAATTTTATTTTATTTTATCACATTGGCCACTTAGGTCTTTTACTACTTTCTATGGACAAAGAGTAGTTATATTCTGTGAAGGGGCTAGAAGGGGTTCAGATTGAAGCAGTCCGCTGACTTTGATCTGAGGTAAGATTTTATGGTTACTACTTGTCTTACACCTCATGTATTTGGGGCTTTCAGTGTTTTTGACTCCATATTATGTTTTTGGTAGGGTGTTGGATCGTTTCGTGTTGGTTCGGGTGGATTTGGTTCTCCGCTGCCAATCTAGGTAAGGCTTTAATTCCGTTGGTTGGTTTCTCACTGGTTATGTAGCATCCTTTATGTGTTTTAAGGTTCTTAATATCTTTTTTGTAGTGTGTTGATCTCTTCTCATTGGTTTGGAGTCGCCAAGTCAAGGGCGACTCGCCTACGTGTGCATAGGTAAGTAAGTGTATGTATGTGGGTTCCCTCGTTATGTGTATAGTCACCCATGGCAGTGATTATGCACGTATGGGGCTAGGTGTGACCATGTGTGTGTATATATATATATATATATGCATACACAGGTGAGTGGAGACTGGTATATGCATATAAGCATATGTGCAAGGATCCCCTTGCACATGATCATGACCATGTGGGTGTGTGAATAGGGGCTAGGTGTCCTTGCATGTGTGTGAAGGTGTGTATACCTAGTGGGGCAGCAATAACTTTTAGTTAGAAAGCTCTAGGAGCCAAAGTGGATGGCTTGGTTCCACCTTGAGGTAGGGTCCCTCTCCTATCCTCTTTAATTCAAGAATGCTTTAAATTAAATTTAGCTTCTTTCTTAATTTTGCTTAATTATCTTGAATTGCATATCTTGAGTAACTGCTCTTTAATATAATTGTTTCATTTGATAAATAAAGTCATGTTTTTATAATAAAACCCCTCCAATAGAGGTGCGCTGTCTGCAAAAACTCATAGTGATAGTTATGTTGATCTAGTTGCTTAACTTATTGCATTTGATTTGTACTGAATGAGTTTTAGAATAAATGTTAAATATAATTAAATGAATTGTTTGATAAAGAAATGCCATGATTTTATAATAAAACCCCTCCAATGGAGGTGCACTGTCTTTTAAACCAAAGAATAGTGATGGTTATTTGTATCATGTTTAGGGGAGATACCTACACAACATTGCAACATATAGTTCTTCTATATTGATATAGAAGCCTAGTGTGATCCACACCATTCACAGTTGTGCATGAAAATGGCCAGTTCACACACACACATATATATCTCACTTTTAGTGGTATTTTCATCTAAAAAACATAATTTTATAATAATAAACTATGTGGATGCATACACTAGTCCAAACACTATGACCTTAAAATCTATGCACTCATACCTGAGGTGTTCATAATATTCCCTAGGCTATGACAACATGCTAAGTTCATTTTACCCCTATTTATTTATTTGCTATCTATCCCCTTATTCCTTGCTTCAAGACCTTAAAAATTACACCCCTATACTCTAGGCTATATGACCTTAAGGGTTATTCCCTTTGGTTAAAGTTATGAGACCATAAACTAAGCTGTTTTTGGATCACCCTTCATCTTACCACTAAATCATACCCAGATCCAATTTTTTTATACCCTATCCACATGCTTGAAGGTGTAACCCTAAGAGTACTTGAATAATTCTTGAGAATCTGCTCCCTTGTAACATCCTTCCCCTAGTACATATCCACTGGGTGGTGCCTGAATCAAGGAGTCGCCACTGGACCTTAGGCATGGCTTCCCACACACTAGAGGATATCGATTAATAATGAGGTTCTAGGGTCATACCATTGGAAGAATAACACACACTGGTCTCCCACAAGATTAGCCCAATATATAAAAAAATTAATATAAAAGGGAAAAGAGACTCCAATCCATCCTTGAGTCTCACATCATCTCAATCACCAAACCATCTAAACTGCTCTATCATTATCATGTGACAATTATCCTTTACCCAATTTGATCCTATATGAAAGTAATAATTATTCTCAGGGAACAAAGTGTCATGTCCTACCGAGCATGGTGAGAGTACAACATAGTAGGGAACCACTAATATAGTTCAATACATAACTAGTAAATGTGTGTCTGTGCATGTGATATTCTTAGAGAAATAAATTTATAAACTATTTAATATAAATAAATAAATCACTATTGATCCTCAAGCTCTAATGCGACACTTGTGATTGACCACACCTACCTCGTATTATGCTGAAGTGTCTCTGAGCATGTCGTGAAACTGTTCCAACTAGTATATCATTTAAAACCAATTCCCATCCTATTGGGGAAATCCAATATCAAAGTATTATGTTCAAGCACTCTTTCTTAGGTGAATGGACCTAGGAAATCTAATTGTAGCAAGCCCACAACCAATTCCCCCTAATAAATCAAATACTATCAGGCACAATGGTATATTCCTAAACGTCTTGAGAAGTGAAACATCATCTAGTATCAGCCAATTCCCATGCTCCTAGGGAAATAGAGTTTCAATGTCCATAGAGTCAATTCCAAGAAATCTTGGGAATTCCAACATCTGTAGTCACATCATCAAATCTAGGGGGATTACATAAGGAATTCCATAGGCATGAAGTTTGAATCCCAGTATACTAAGAATTACACACTCATCAGGATCAAGGTTGAATCTCTACATCCTAATAATTCCACACTCATCAGGATGAAGTTTGAATCCCTGCATCATAAGATTTTATGTGTTTGATTGAAGTGAGTTTTTGTGTGTTTTATGTGTGATTTCAGGTGATTGCAGTGAGTTTTTGTGAGTTTTTTTGTGTTTTTAGTGAGTTTTTGTGTGTGACTGTAGTGAGTTTTTCTGTGTTTGCAGTGTGTTTTTGTGTGATTGAAGGTTGCAGGTTGCCTGCGTGTTTTCTGTGTTTGTAGTTTGTTTTTGTGTGATTGCAGGTTGCAGGTTGCTTGCGTGTTTTCTGTGTGATTGTAGGTTTCAGTTTTTGTGTGATTGTAGGTTACAATTTTTGTGTGTTTTCTGTGTGTTTGCAGTGAGTTTTTGTGAGTTTTTTTTGTATTTGCAGTGAGTTTTCTGTGTGTTTTCTATGCGATTGTAGGTTTCATGTGTTTTTTCTAAATCCCAGTATGTTTGTGTGTGATTGCAGGTTACAGGTTGCAGGTTGACTACATGTTTCTGTGTTTTCTTCAGGTTGAATCCCTTTTCTCAAAATAATACCATATCAACCATGGTAGGTCTAATATCAGTTTCCAAACGCTCTATTATCACTCATGGTTGGGTTTATCTAGAACCTTATCACTCAAGGTGAGGCCATTATCTTGACCACTACCTTATAAATCATGGTAGGGTTAGATATCATGTTATAATATGATAACTTCATTATCACTCAAGTAAGGGTCCTTCCAACACCTTATCACTCAATGCGTTTTCATTCCTTAAGATATATCACTATACTTGTTAGAATTTTCCACCCAACATGTGTATGAAATAACAAGAAGGTCATTTGGTCTATATCATAGCTCACCAGATAGGTACAAGGTTCTAGTCACTAGGGAACTATACCCCCATCTCAAAAATGTCTCACCATCCAAGTGAAAAATGTTAGTCCTATTGATACTCATATATCTTAAACTAGGGAATCCACTAGAGTCCTTGAGACTCAAATCATTCTCATACCTAAAAAAGAAATAATTACCTCATGATGACCTCAAATACTATATGATATTCTTGGAACTTTTCTTGAATCCCAATATGCCTATGCTTACAAGTCCTCACCACCACACTAACTCAGGTACCATGTTATATTAGTATTAAAAGATCTCTCAAGACCACTTGTTGAAGGAAAAACATATTTGTCACACTATTTCTAGTCCTTGAGAAGTAATTCTACCTATTTCACACATCATATGTCATTCCACCATTGGGAGTGTTCTCCCTTCCCCAGATTGGAGGATACTTTTTATTTTTTTCATGTGACTAGTTTTTTTATCATTCACGATATTTTTAAAGAAATTATTTCTAGAAACTCAGTGAATTGTGTGTATGAAAAAATACACTATGATAAAAATTGTTCCTAGGGATCCTAGTCATAACATGTAACTAACCAAACACGCCTTTAATTCCTATAGTTTTAGGTTTCCTTTATTGAATGGGCAACATGCCACAATTATATGTTTTTAATTAATAAAACTCTTTTAAGGAAAAGTGAGAAACCAATAGAGTACACAGATAGACAGTCAATCAACATGATATGAAATAGCCAAATCAATGAGTTGGAATTTGATCCTTTTAGAGACCTTACCTCTAAGGAGACTCTATTGGAGAACGGTAGCCTTCTCATCCAAATCATCATTGAGTAGGTTGTCAAAATTATAAACCATCTTGTCCTAAGTTTGTATGAGCTATTCCACCGTAATCTTCTACCCGTTGAATCCACGTACCAGAATGCCAAGTTGTTTTTGGGCCCATGCCCCCTGCTCCTTAGTAAGGTTGGCCTGGAATCGCCTCCCTACCAGCCTGTCAAACTGCCTTTGTGTAGTGATGACCTCTAAGACCTTGTTTAAGAATTCTTTGTTGCACTCGAGGGTGGTTTACCGCTCATCACATTCCATCAATTCTTTCCCGCTATGGTGGATATCTGATAAAATCGTCTCCTTTTCAGCATTCTCAAAAATGGTGAAAAATGATTTTATTTCTAGTGGATCAAGATCATTTGTATAATTTGTCACCACCTGCTTGGGAACCTTCTGAGGGATCTTCCCTTTGCTTGAGAATCTAGTGACCTGAGGGCTAGGTAAGTAGTATTTTTTCTTCTACGGCTTTCGAGAGTGCTTGATGAACCCATTTGAGTCAATGATGGTGTTCTTTCCTTTGAAGAGACTTTGATATAATCCTCCACAAGTTCCACTTCCTTGGGATTGATAGGGGAATCTGTATCAGAATCCCTATCATCCTAAGAAACCACCAGCCACGAAGGTCCATCAATCATCCTCTTTTCCATTCTCAGCAATCTAATGATTAAGGGTAAAATGAATTTATTGAAGATAAATATTGGTAATATGCCTAAATAGGGTCATGAATGTGTTGGATTGGTGTAGCCTGATCCAGTTGGGATGAATGATTGTGGCTCGAAACTGTCGCGGGTCAAGATCCGTGGTGAGCTCGTTGGCGGTTGCAGGGCGAAAAATGCCCCTACTCCAGGGGTCCAGGGGCTGAAGGCCCCAACCCATTTTTTCTAGTACTGTAGCATCTCTGACCACTATAACAGAGCTGACCGACCGACATTGATATGTACTCTGTAATTTGTGCTCCCAATTATATTAAGAATTATGCCTCTCCATGGACGTAGGGATTATTCCTAAACCACGTAAATTTGTGTGTCCTGTGTTTTTTCATTTCTTCCCCATTTTATTTCATATCTCGTTTTCTTCATTGTGGATCCAGACGCTTCCACAACAGAATGAATCCAAATTGATTACATGTGTTAGAATTACCATGGCATAATAGTTTTTTACATGGTTCATAAACCATTTTTATCCTTTGGTGAATCCTTGAAATTCAACTATAGTGATACTGCTATCCATATTCTAATATTATTATATAAATGAAAAAGGGATGAAGTAGAAATATGTTCCCGAACTCCAATTACAAGAGTGACCATGTTCCCTCTTCTCCTCCCTAATGGTGACCACCTCCTTCAACCTAGCATACAATACTTGATATCCAAACCCACTGGAGTTGAGGGTTCTGAACATGTACCAGAAGTGGGAAAAATGGTCCTTGAGATCTTTAAAGGGCCCCTCTAGGATCATTCTTTATATCTCTCCCCAAACTTTTCGCCTATTTTTTTTATTGAAATGTAGAGTACTATGAACCTTAGCTTAAGCCTAGTCAAGGAAAATATATGTATTCAGGAACAAGGTGGTTAGTGAGGGACTCATGCTCGCATCCCTTGGTGAGCATGGTGTATAGATGGCTTCTATAGGAAGAGATACTGAGGCCAAGAATAATAAGACCTCATCCCTTGTAACCTAGAATTATCACCAAAAAAGGTATTCATAATTCACTTTTCTAAGCTCCAACAAATTATAAAAATTAATGACATTTTAGGTTTACTCAACCACCTAAACTAGAGAAACACACAAACTTCATAACTATGACAGATTATCTTTGATGACATTGCATGAACACCCAGTTAACTACACCATATTTTAACATCCCCTTCTTTTGAAACTTTCTAAAACTCTACTAATTTATGTAAAAAAGTGGAATATTATAAATCCTGAAAAACATAATATTGGTAAACATGGTTCATGATTATACCACAAGATAATTACCTGGACTATAGAAGGAACTAAAACACAAAATCACTAATCCCCTATTGTCTATAAATAGTCTCCCCCCCATTTCCCAAGGAATTCATGTTCCATCCACATTTAATTTCATACTGGTATTGGGTGGCCTCCTCTTTATTCATTTACCCTGAATACCATGAGCACATTACATATTACTGAAATTCCTTAGTAGTAACCTTCATAACTATAAAGTGCACTCCCCTCCATTAATTAGTGCACCAAACTCCTCCATAAGAGGATTCACTCACACTTGAAGGAGAAGGGAATACATAGGAGGGGAGGCTGCTGTATGCTGCTTGCTGGAATTACATAGGAGGGGAGGCTGATGGAATTGAAGAGGGGAGGCAGATGAAATTGCAGAGGGGAGGCGGCTGGAATTGTTGAGAGGACACTGCTGTATACTTGAGGGGAGGCTGCTGGAATTGCATAGGAGGGGAGGCCGCTATATGCTTGCTGTAATTGCAGCACTACAGAGGGGAGGCCACTGGAATTGCAGTGGAGGTGCAGGTTTTTCCTAGATTATGCTGTGGGAAGTGTAGGTTTATAGTGGGGGAGTATAGGATATACCAATGGTTCTATAAACTGTTGGTACATTGTATACTACACTACATATCCCAACGGTTTTATATAAACCGTTGGTAAAAAACAAATGTTTCATGTATGCCAACGGTTCAAAAGCCATTGGTATATATATATTCCAATGGTTTTTTTGAAACCGTTGGAACATGTTAGATGTTGGATAGTATGTGTACCAATGGTTCTTGAACCATTGGTACACATATATACCAACAGTTTCCCTTAAACCGTTGGTAATCTATGCATTCAGACAGCCTATACCAATGGTTTATTAGAAACTGTTGGTATAGGGATATTGCAACGCCTAACATACCAACAGTTTCAGGGCCTATCCCAACAGTTTCAAACCATTGGGATATGTCAAATTTATAGTAGTGGGTACACATATATAGAATATTCACACGAAATTTATGAAGAGTAAATAATAAATAATAATAATTTCATCGGGGTAAGTAGAGAATAAGAGTAACCCGAATAGAAATGGAGGTTCGGGTAGAAAACCCTTACCTTATGTCCGAATATGTTCTGTTCTTGAACTTAAGTACCTAGAATATGAAATTAGACTTATTAATAACTTAATTCAGAACCTATTAGACATGTATTTGATTTATTATAATTTTATTATGTTCATTTATGGTCATTTTTATGGGTTAAGAGATTCAATATCATCATTTATGAGTGCTTGTTTCATTATTTTTCATGATCAATTTGTTTGTATGGAAGTTAATGTAAAATGAGAATTGAATTATAGAATTGATGTTATATGTTATTAATTTTAATACAGAAGTTTAAATGATCATATACATCATTTGTTTACTTTGGGTGAGGATGAACCATTAGATAAAATTTTAATGATAAACGTTTGGATTAATTTGGTGGTTTTTCGATCACCATGAACTCATTTTGTTTTATAAATTAATACCATGTGTACAAAAATGATTCTAGAACATTAAATAGGATATATTACATATATTATGATCTGTTTAAACCATAAAAATGGTTTTATAACCAAAATTGAAGATTTTAATAGAAGTTGAAAACCTGTCGTCCTTGAATATGATAAATTAACACATCTCAGATGGTGTTTTCATTTCTAGTATAAAAGGAGGGAAATGAGAGATGATGATGAATTATTCCATTATAATAAAAACATTAAAATACATGTAAGGTTCTGGATTTATCATAAAATTTGGAGGAAATGAGGCGAGGAAAGAAAAATAAAGAAAGGAACTTGAAAGAAAATAAAAGAAACAAAAAGAGGAATTTACCTCTTGAATCTATCTTCCTTGAGAGCCTATTTAGGGGAGAGGATTTGATCTTTTGAAGATACCAATGGATATTGTACATGGGTAGGAGATTGGGAGGATATTTTATTAGAATTTAAACAAGGAGCAAGGCTTTAGAGGAGTGAAGAGAAGATGAAGTGATGGGTGGCTTTTATAGTGGAGGAGAAGAGTTATTTCCCATTATTTTAATCATTATTTTATTATTTTGGCTCAAGACTATGAATAGTATTGATTCTTGTGACTCAAACAGTAATAAGTGAATGTGATTTCGAACCAAGTGTGCTTATATCAACCTTACATCACTTATAACTCAATAAATCATGTATTTAGCATTTATCGTAAATTATCGTATTTTACTATTCACAAAAAATTCAAGTATTTTAGAAAAAAATAAAACATCCACCATAACCATTTTTTGATGTGTAGAATTAAAAAATGAACTCCATTTTATCAAAATAATTTTCTAAATAAGAGATTTTTTTAAATAAAATCATTATTTACTTGAAAAATAGGGATTTTAAATTTAAAACTGGTTTTATAATACATTCAAAAATTAACCGAGGTCTCATAAAATTATCCTAAAATCATATGAAAAAGAAATATTTATTTAGAAATAAATTTCATGAAAATGAGTTTTATTAATTTATTAATTTAAAATTTTAATTAAATATCTATTACTCACAAAAATACCAACACTAATTATTAATTTATAAAATATTCTATTTCATTTAAAAGGTGCCTAAATTTTATTTATACTTTCATGGGTGTGGTTACTATTCATAAGGGTCATATTACTATTCATAAGGGTATGTTACTATTCATAAGGGTCAAGTTACTATTGACCAAAAATGTAAGTTGATCCTATCATACTCTAAATATCTTACTGAATGAAACCGTGTATATCAGTTTTTCAAAATTCAAAACACAGAGGTGGAAAAATTATGTTTACTGGCTAGGTTATAATAAAGTGGTGTTTTGTAGAGACTCAATGTTTCATGCATTCAATATTAAATTTATTTTCAAATCCTAGGGGTGTTACATTCTTCCCCCCTTACAAAAATTTCATCCTTGAAATTCCTGAATGTTACCTCATAAAAAGATTTGGGTAGTTCTTCATCATAAGCTTCTCCTTATCCCATGCCGTTTCTTCAATTTTATGATTTTTTTGAAGTACCTTTACCAGTCATGTCGTATGATTCCTCAACACCTATTCCTTAGTATTCATAATCCAGATAGGCTCTTTACAGTAAGATAAGTCAGGTTCCAATTCTATACCTTCAGAAGTGAGGACAGGTGTTGGGTCTGGCATGTACTTTCTCAAAAATGAGACATAAAACACATCATGTACTTTAGAGAGTCTAAGTGACATTTCCAAATGATAATCCATAGCTCCAATTCTCTCTATAATTTCAAAAGGTCCAATATACATGGGGATCACTTTCCCTTTCTTCCCGAATCTTATAATACCCTTCTATGGAGATAATTTTAAGAAAACATGATTGCCCACTTGAAATTCCAAATCATTCATTCGATTATAAACATACCTATTTTTCCTTCTTTGAGATGTTTGATATGGGTTTGAATAGTATTTACCTTCGCTATTTTTTCCTCTACAAGATCTTGACCCATAAGCTTCCTTTTACTGACTTTATCCCAACATGTTGGTGTACAACATCTCTTTCCATACAATGCTTCATATGGTGCCATTTGAATGCTAGAATGGAAACTATTATTATAGGCAAACTACACCAAAGGTAAATACTGATCCCAAATACCTTGAAAATCAAGTGAGAATAATCTCAACATGTATTCTAAATTATGGATTTTCCTTTCTGATTTCCCATCATTTTATGGGTGATAAGCAGTACTCAAACGGAGCTCATTATCCAAAGATTTCTAATTTTTTTTTCCAGAATTTTGATGTAAATTATGGATCACGATCTGACATAATTATGATAGGTTCTCCATGAAGTCTCACAAATTCATTAATATAGAGTCGTGTAAGGCGCTCTAGTGGAAAATCTTTCCTTATAGCGAGGAAATGTACAAATTTCATAAGTCGATCCACAATTACCCATATTGCATCATTCTTTCTTGGAGTTTTGGGTAACGCAGTGACAAAATACATGGTTATGTCATCACATTTCCATGTAGGAATAGATAGAGGTTTCATGATTCCTCTAGTATGTTGTCGTTCAACCTTCACTTGTTGAAAGACTAAACATATTGATATATAATAAAAAATTTCCCACTTTATGTTGTCCTAATAGAAATGTTACTTCAAATATTTATACATTTCAGTGCTACCAGGGTGTATAGAAAAATTTGATCTATGATCATCATCCAATAACTACCTTTTCAACTTATGTATAAAGGTAACACATAGCCTCTTCCCAAATTTTAGAATTCCATCTTCATATACAAAGTACTGTAACTTCCCATCATTCACAAAATTAATTTTCTTTTGAAGATTCTCATCATCAGGATGAGAACTTTTAATTATTTCCAATAAAGATGGTTGGGAAACCAATTAAAAAAGTAATGATATTTCACCTTCTTTGATAATTCCCACATCCATTCTTACAAGATTCATGAATACACGATCATTTTTAATCCTCATTTTGTTTAAAACTCTATGATCCTTCCTGATCAATGCATCAACTACCATATTTGCCTTTCCTAGGTGGTAGTGTATGGAACAATCATAATCCTTGAGTAGTTCAAGCCATAAAACTTTCATCATGTTGAGTTATTTCTGCGAGAAGATATATTTTAAACTCTTGTGATCCGTATATATCTCATATCTTTCACCATAGAGATAGTGTCTCTATATTTTTAGAGCAAATATCACAACAGATAACTCAATATCATGAGTAGGATAGTTTTGTTCGTGAATTTTTAACTACCTTGATGCATAGTTAATAACTCTATAATTTTTCATAAGGACACAACCAAGTCCTTTATTTGATGCATCACTATAGATCACAAACCCATCATTCCCTGATGTTTGAGTTAAGATCATATCATTAAATAATATCCTCTTTAATTCTTTGAAACATTCCTCACATTCTTTTTTCTATATAAACTTAACTCCTTTATGGGTAAGATTGGTTAACATGTTGGCTAATCAGGTAATTTTCTGAACAAAACACTGATAATAACCTACAAAACCAATAAAACTACGTATCTCGATTATGTTCATTGGTATAGGCCATTCCTGAACAACCATTGTCTTTATATGATCAATGGATATTCCATCCTTAGAGATAATATGATAAAGAAAAGAAACCGATTGAAGCCAAAATCCACACTTTCTAAACTTCCCATATAATTCATTTCTTCTAATAGTCTTCAGAATAATGTGCAAGTGATTTTCATGATCTTAATAGATTTTGGAGTATACTATGATATCATTAATAAATACCACAACAAAGTATCAAGATATTCCTTTGAAAACCCTATTCATTATATCCATGAAGACATAGGGTGTATTAGTCAGTCCAAAAGGAATTACTGTAAACTCATAATACCCATACCTGGTTCAAAATGTTGTCTTTGAAATATCTTCCTTCCTCACACGCAACTGATGATATCCAGATCGAAGGTCAATCTCCAAAAAATATTGGGCTTTATGAAGTTGATCAAATAAATCATCAATGCAAGGTAGTGGATACTTCTTTTTTATTATTATAGCATTGATCTCCCTATAGTCAATGCATAATCTCATAGATCCATCTTTATTTTTAATGAAAATAATAGGGACTCCCCATGGAGAAACACTAGGGAAAATAAATCCTTTATCACTCAATTCATCTAGTTATTTCTTCAATCATACTAATTCTATAATGTTCATTCTATAAAGAGTCTTTGATATAGGTCTTGAACCAGGAATTAAATCAATTGAGAACTCAAATTCACTCTCTAGAGGATGCCTAGGTAAATCCTCTGAAAAAACATAAATATATTATTACACAATAGGTAAATCCTCAATTTGAACATTTATTTCCTCACTCATAGATATTGAGTTCTCATCCTCCCTAAGAATTGAATTCAGTAGAGCTACTGAGGGTGGATCTAGATGAGAATTAGATGGTGATGTTTCTGCCCTAAAGATAAGGGATTTTACATCGTCCTAAAAAATTGAAACTTCCTTCTTCTTGTAATATATTTTCTCATCATAACTTGAAAGCCAATCCATACTGAGGATTATATCAAATTCAATCATGTGAATAATAATAAAATTGGTAGATAAATCACTTTCATATGCCATAATAGGGACTACCTGACACATCTTTGTTGCAATGATACTTCCATTAGGAGTTTTGAATGAAAAATCCTTTATTAAATCAAATTGAAAATATCTAATTTTCTTGAAAAACTAGGAAGATATAAAAGAACCCGATGATCCAGAATCAAATAAAGCATTGGCTAAGTTTGAGGAAACAATTAAAGTACCTGCCACCGCATCATTAGGAACTTCAACCTCAATAGTTATGACAATATAAGCTTTTCCTTTCTCCCTTATACTTATTTGGGAAAAGTTTCCTTGACTCTTAGTACAATCATTTTCATAATTTCCCATCTATTTGCAATTGTAGCATTGAATATTGGTAACTTCTTTCTTTCCCTTGCAATCACGAGATTGGTGGACCTTTCTCCATACTTGTAAGAGACTTATTTTCCTTTTAATTAGGATCTAGGGTGATTCCTTCCACTAGTATCACATATTTGAAAAATACCCCTCTTATTATTCACTATATCTATTCTTTCCTCCGCCACCCTCTTCTTCTCTTGTTTTCCCTTAAAGTCATAATACTTAGATAATTCTTTCTCTATCTTCATATCAAAGGAGATGATATCTTTGTATGGTGAGAATCTTTGGGAGACTAGTTACTTTATGAGTAATGGTTTTAAACCATCAAATAATTGATCAATCTTACTCCTTGTATTATGTATGTAGTTTGAGACATGCCTTGATAACCTTGTAAAGTTAGCTTCATACTTTGCAACATTTTTATCCTCTTTTTTCCTCAGATTTAGAAACTGTCTTTCCATATCTACTCATTGTTCATGAGGGAATTATTTTTCTAAGAATATTTCCTTTAAATACCTCTAATCCATTTCTTATATTTATTCCTCCTCCTTTGTGATTTTAATTAAATACCACCACTGATCTGCATCTCCCATTAGATGATAAACTGCCATGAGAACCTTCTCTTTTTCATTACATCCCAAAGCGAGAAATATATTCTCTAAAGAACTTATCCACTACTCTGATACAAATGTGTTTGTAGTACCATTTAATTGTGGAGGCTATTGTCGCATAAAGTGGTCTAACATATCTCCTCCACATTGTGGATCCAAATGATTCATATGGGTAAGGTTATTGTTCATAACTTGAGTTAACTATCCCAGTATAGTTATAAGTTTCTCATCACTAGTCAAAATACCAGAGCCAAAATCATTATCTTACATCAGAGAGAAATACCTATATGGGATACATTCATTCGTGCAGTTTCCATTCCTTCTACTAGGTACCATTTCTAAATAATGACATACACTAGATTAGGTTATTAATCATAATTTATAATCTTAACTTAGAAAAAAACTTATCATAAATTCTAATCTTATCCATATATAATATCTTAATCATAAACATGGTTTCTTTGAGGAAAAAATTATATTTAATTCCTTAATAATGGTTTGTAAATGAAATGTGAATTATCCTAAGCATATCCCCTAGGAGTGTCAAACCAGGTGTGTAATAATGACTGTTGTCATGTACTAGGATACCCCGGGTCAAGCCCAAAACTCCTTGTCAGAGTTGTTACTACTAGGTACATCTATGCCAGAACCACGTCTACTTGTAGTATCCAGATAGGGGTGCATTTTCTATAAAGAGCCACATAATATATTCTTTACCAAAATTCCAGGATGTTCTTGTATGTTTTTCCTCAAATACTATCTTAGGGTTTTGTTTCCTAATCTATGTTTTCTAAATCTAGTTTCCAAGTTTTCTACTAAACTTCCTCTAATACCAAATATAAGAACCTGAACCCAGTTGCATAGAGCCAATGCCTTATTTTATTACATTGGAATATAAACAAGGAAGTCGTATCCTGAATGAATGAATAGTTTAGTAGCTTTGGAAAACAAGATACATACATAAATTCAACATTACAACTTGAAAGGAAATACAACATATCAACTTCTTTTGAATCACACATAATCTCCTAGATTATCCTTGAAAGTCATTCATAATATACTTATTCACAAATTGGAGAAAATAAAACATGTGAAAGGGGTGATCTCAAATACTCAGTAAGGGTAAATAATATAGTAGAAGAAAATATAAACATAACCTCTAGCCATGAAGAATAACTAAAATTCATGCCTTTAAAAAAAATAAAATTGAGCATAATACAAAAAGAATAAAAACTAATTAAATAATGATATAAAATATAAACATGGATATTATACTAGTTTAATAATCACATGGACTACCAATCTCTAGTTTCATAATGAGGGAATGAATAATTCCAAATAACTGAAACTTATCGTCGAGGCCTCATCCAAGACGTATGAAAATACTAGGGTAAGGCCTCGGCCAAAACCCAATTCTGTTTTGTCTCATGAGACTTACTGATGCATCGAGGGGCTTTAGTGTGCCCCAAATGTCACTTTCTAAGTCCAATTAATTCTTCATATGAATGGGGTTAAACATAAACATCATATACATTCATATTGAAACTAACATATGAAATGTAACTAACTTTCCCCAATCATGAAACATAAATTATAACCATTCAGAGTAATATGGTGAATGGTATCAAAATAGAACATCCACAGTTAAAATAATCATAAACCATTTAGTAAAAATTTTTGGATATTAAACATAATAGATAAACCCTATTAAAGAATAAAATTCAACAGAGGTGTTGAAATAGACATAAATACTCTAATAAAATCGCTGTGTAATTCTTTAGAGAAATACTCTTTTACTTTGAAAAGAAGAGTTCTAAAAATATTTGTATAAACCAAAAATTAAATAAGGTAGTTATTTCATAACAAAATTATAAATTTTAGAAAAATAATGGTTACTTAAAATATATTATAGAGTGTACTTGAAATTAGGTACGAATTCGGGAAGTTCCCTTGTATCGGGCTTGTATTTCGGGAATTTTTTTGGAAGATTCTTTTAAAATGTGTAAATACTAATAATAGAAAGAATAAATCTTGTTTTTATACATATATAAAAAATTCACACAGAATTTATGATGAGTACATAATAATAAATAATAATTTCGTTGGGGTAAGTAGAGAATAAGAGTAGCCTGAATGAAAATGGAGGTTCGGGTAGAAAACCCTTACCTTATGTTTGAATATGTTCCACTCTTGAGATTAGGGTCCTATAATATGAAATTAGACTTATTAATAACTTAATTAATAACCTATTAGACATGTATTTGATTTATTATAATTTTATTAAGTTCATTTATGGTTTAAGAGATTCAATATCATCGTTTGTGAGTGCTCGTTTCATTAGTTTTCATGATCAGTTCGTTTGTATGAAAATTAATGTAAAATAAGAATTGAATTCCAGAATTGATGTTACATGTTATTAATTTTTATACATAATTTTAAATGATAATATAAGTCATTTGGTTACTTTATTTGAGGATGAATCATTAGATTTTTTTAATGATAAACGCTTGGCTTAATTGGGTGGTTTTTCGATCACCACAAACTCATTTTGTTTTATAAATTAATACCGTATGTAAAAAAATGATTCCAGAACATTACATAGGATATATTATATATATTATGATCTGGTTCAACCATAAAAATTATTTCATGACCATAATTGAATATGATAATAGAAGTTGAAAACCCGTCGTCCTTGAATGTGATAAATTAACACATCTCAGATGGTGTTTTCATTTCTAGTATAAAAGGAGGGGAAATGAGAGATGATGATGAATCAATTATCATAAAATAATTCCAATAAATTTAAGGTACTTGAGTTATCATAACATTTTGAGTAAAGTAGTTTAGGAAAGAAAAATAAAGAAAGGAACTTGAAAGAAAATAAAAGAAATGAAAAGAGGAATTTACCTCTTGAATTTATTTTCTTTGAGAGCCTCTTTAGGGGAGAGGATTTGGTATTTTGAAGATACCAAGGGATGATCAACATGGGGAGGATATTGGGAGGAGATTTTAGAAAAATTTAGACAAGGAACAAGGCTTGAGAGGATTGAAGAGAAGAGGGAGTGATGAGTGACTTTTATAGTGGAGAAGATGAGTTATTTCCCATTATTTTAATCATTATTTTATTATTTTGGATTAAGACTATGAATAGCCTCGATTCTTGTGAATAAAACAATAATAAGTGCATGTGAGTTTGAACCAAGTGTGATTACATCAGCCTTACATCACCTATGACTCAATAAATCATGTATTTAGCATTAATCGTAAATTACTGTATTTTACTATTCACCAAAAATTCAAGTATTTTAGAAAAATACCAAAAATTCACCCTAACCATTTTTTGATGTGTAGAATTAAAAAATGAACTCCATTTTATCAAATTAATTTTCTAAATAATAGAAATTGAGTTTTTTAAATAAAATCATTATTTACTTGAAAAATACAGATTTTAAATTTAAAAGTGATTTTATAATCCATTCAAAAATTAACCAAGGTCTCATAAAATTATCCTAAAATCAAAGGAAAACAAAATATTTATTTAGGAATACATTTCATTAAAATTAATTTTATTAATTTATTAATTTAAAATTGTAATTAAATATTATTACTCATAAAAATACCAACACTTAATTATTAATTTATAAAATATTCTATTTCATTTATAAGGTGACTAAATTCTATTTATACTTTCATGGATGTGGTTACTATTCATAAGGGTTATATTACTATTTAGAAGGGTAAATCACTATTCATAAGGGTCAATTTACTATTCACAAAAATGTACGTTGATCCTATCATACTCTAAATATTTTACTAAATGCAACCGTGTATGTCAGTTTTTCAAAATTCAAAACACAGAGGTGGCAAAATTATGTTTACTGGTAAGGATGTAACAAAGTGGTGTTTTGTAGAAATTCAGTGTTTCATGCATTCAATATTAAATTTATTTTCAAATCTTAGGGGTGTTACAATGCTCTCAAATCATAAGAATATTTTCAAATATTTCACAATGGTTTGTAAATAAAATGTGAATTATCCCAAGAATATCCCTCGATAGTGTCAAACTAGGTGTGCAGTAAGGGCCCATTCATCATGAACTAGAATGATGGTCAAAATATACTCTACCAAATCTTTTCAGGATTATTACCCCTAGATCCATCCGTACTAAAACCACATATGCTTGAAGTATCTAGATAGAGATGTATTGCTAGGAAAACCAAATAATATTCACCTTAGAAAAATGATATTATCCTAGAATTATACATATCATCAGAGTTTGTCATAGGGTTATGTTCCCTAATCTACTTTTTCCTAAATCTAGTTCATAAGGTTTCTACTAAACTTCCTTTGATACCAAATATCACACTTCAACTCCAGTAGCTCGAAGTCTGTGGTTATTTTTCTACAATGGCACAAAATACAAGGGATCATACCCTGAATGATCAAATAGTTTATTAGTCATGGGAGACTAGATACATAGATGATTCTCACATTACATATGAAAAAATGAAATACAATATAAAAATTATTGTGGGAAATTTATTATTTCTTATAGAAAATCC
Source organism: Viscum album (assembly GCA_963277665.1). Classification (NCBI taxonomy): domain Eukaryota; kingdom Viridiplantae; phylum Streptophyta; class Magnoliopsida; order Santalales; family Viscaceae; genus Viscum; species Viscum album. Next base: position 1,524,635,007 of record OY728133.1, on the reverse strand, counting down.
CTAAATTCATTCATATATCCCTTATTGTTATCCCAGGGAAAGGAAAGTATAATAAAGGGTGAGATAAAATTCTTAGTAAGGGAAAACGTACAAAAAAATATATCATAAAATAAATAAAACATGAATAATATGGTCGAGATAAATAATAATCAAATATGCCATATAACTAATATAATAAAAAGTGACCAAATCCATGGATTACATAACAACATAAATAATCACCTGGATAATAATAACAGTTTCATAATGATATAATGCATAATGTCAAACATCATAATCTTAATCTCAAGGTCATGTGCCAAGACAAGATATACAAACTGGTAAGGTGTATGCCAAATACCCAAACCAGTTTTTCTCATGAAACCTACCGATGCATAGAGGATCTATAACGGGCCTCACCCATCACTTACTAAGTCCAATGAATTCATTATATGAAAGAGGTGAATAAAAATTCAATACATAATCAACTTAAACATTCATATTGAAAAACTAGCCAACAAAATGTTAATATTTTTCATAATCAATAAATATAACATGATCATAATCCATATAGAGTAATATAATGGATGATATCAAAAGAGTATATCCCTAGTAAAGTATAATATTTACTGTAAGAACCCGGTTCTTAGTTTTTAGGTACGAGCTTCTTCTTTTCTCATTTCCTTAAGTGTTTTTGAGAAAATATGGAAAATGGGGAAAATCCCAAAATTTGGAAAGTACACACCGTGTACTTTGTCCACACGCCGTGTACTTTTGGCCGTGTGGAATGAGTACACATGGCGTGTGGCCGTGTCAGCGATGAAGGGTGTAGGAACCAACTACACGCTGTGTAGTGGTCCCTTACACGCCGTGTAGTCAGTCGGCAGGAGAATAGTAAGACGGTGGATAGCTGGGTGATAGAATACACCGTGTGCTCAAGGAGACATGCCGTGTAGTCATGTCGGCAGGTGAACAGTGCCACGCTGGCAGGAAGCCACCAGAGGAACAGTTAAAAAATGGGGAGTACACGCCATGTACTAGGAAGTACACGCCGTGTACTTTGTTTTTTTCACTTAAAATGGGAATTAGACTCCCCTGTTCACAGGGAAGGATTAGAACGGGAAGAGGGAGCTCGGGAGAGAAGGCTGAAGCTTTGGAGATCCACCGGGCGTTCGTCGGGAATCCGTTTCCACCTCAGACGATCTCGTTGGAACCACGCGGGTAAGTCCTCTCATCTCCTGGTTCGTCTCTTGCCAATTCTTCCCCTAATGGAAGTTATTTGCATTTAAAAGGTGTTTCTTCTTCATCATATCTATGTCGTTTTTGGGCATTTCTAGAATTGGCGTTCACGTATAATGTTCATGGGCGTTAAAGGTATGTGGCTTGGTGTTAATTTTTTTCCAACTATTGTGCGTTTCGTGCATTTTTTTGTGTGTTTTGAGCTACGAACCCATTTTTGGGGTGTCGTGTGGCTGAGGTCGTGGCTATTTAACATACCTAGAATTGAATAGGTAATTTATTGTGATATAAAAATGCTGTTTGGGATCACTTCTTGGATCCAGGACCACCCCGGGGGCGCGTTCCTCTGTTTAGCCATTTGGCCAGAATACCCGAGGGTATGCCTTTATAATAAATGCTTATAGAATTTCCTTGAGAGGAATTGATTTTTTATTGCATGTATATTTATTGTTGGGCATGTCCCAGTTACTTGTTTAGCCTGAGAGTAGTGTTGTGATTAGCCTGTGAGCATTGTACTACTTAGCCTGTGGGAAACTTCTTCCGTGCCTATGGGCAGCTGATTCTGTGCCTGTGGGTGACACTACTTATGCTTGTGGGCAATATCTGTGTTCCTGTGGGAAGAGTCTTGTGTTGGATACTCTTTACCTGAGGGTAGGGGTTTACGTGTTTGAGGACATTAGCTGTTTACTTTGAATATTCACTGTGGTGATATTTTAAAATTAAAGGATTAAATGGATATTAAAATGGAAATATAATTGGTTAAGTTAGTTAATTTTTAGTACTGCTTACTTTATTGCATTTTACTACCGCACACTATTATTGCATGTTTTAACATAGTTGAGCACGGGGCTTTGGTGGGTGCCTATTGGGAATTTATTTCTCACACCCTTTTTGGGTCATGCTTTTTGGCCCAAAAAGATTACGTTTCTACAGGTGTAGATAAGGGAAAGGGTCCTTATACAGGTACTTGATTGTTGCTGGGGTGTATGAGAGCATGGGACCGAGAATTGTCTCACGATGCCATGATCTGTTCTATTTTTCTTTTCCGTACTTGTACTTCAGTTGTATTGTACTTCTATATAACATGTTCTGGCTGTTTTCCTAGAATTGGAGACATGTTGCATCATGTCTATATATCTGGTTGGTTATATCTACTGCAGTTGTGTATTTCAGTTGTGTATGGTTCACTACTTCCATTGTTGTTGTATGTTTATTTATATTCCGCTGTGCTACACTTTGAAAAATGAGGGCATAGTTTCCCCATTATCAGACTTGGGCCCTCGCTGCTAGTCGGCAGCCTCTGGCGTTTGGGGAAATGCGCTTGAGGTTACGTGGAGAACTGGGTTCGGGGCACCTGTGGAGTGGTACCTGGGTCCGGGACGTTACAAAGTTGTATTAGAGGAGTTATTTTCTTTGACTTACTATTTAGAGCCTTAGTCAGGGATAGAACGAGAATGGTAGTTGGTAATAAACTGTGCCCGGGCGTAGCTAACCCGTGTACAGGGAAAATCCAATTTACCTCGTGTTTCAATTTTACTGATTTTTCAATTTACAGTTGATATGATTTCACCATTGGGTGACGCACTTGTGATTGTGCTGTTTACATTTTATCTATGGGTTCTATTTAGTTGAAACCCGATGAGATGAGGGTATGCCATCTCATGCATCATTTAGGCACATGCTAGAATCACATTCCATGCATAGTTTTCATGCCATGTAGGTGCATTAGAAAATTGCATGTTGTTGTGATAGTTGACGTGCTGGAAAAGCATGCTGTTGTGATAACTGCTTGATAACTACCTGCTATATGATAGGGTATTCTGTATGATCCGTTTTGTAGAATGAACGCCAAACTTTGGTTTTTGGGGAGTATGAGCCCCCATTGATTGGAATTTAGTGGAACATTGACTATTTATTATGTTATAACACAGATAAGATTTCAAACTTTGATTCATAGGGAGTATGGGCCCTCACAGATCGGAATTTGGAACTTAGGTGTTGTTTTTCAGTGTTTTATGGGTTCTGGAGAAGTTTCTGAGGCATACTGTCTGGAATTTTCAGTATACACATTGTGTATTACCTTCAACACGCCGTGTATGGTCTTCTGTTCGGGAAGAAAAATAAACTTTTTAAGTACACGCAGTGTACCCAGAGTACACACCGTGTAGTCTCCTCCCGTGTCACAAACCTTATGGGTGGCAGCACGAGGAAGGGAATATCTTGGGGTGAACACACCGTGTACCGGATGTACACGTTGTGTAGTGTTGACCCAGAGACCCGGCCGTGTAACTAACAAACACGGGCCGGTATAGTTGTTTCTTGAACACGCCGTGTCAATGGAGAACACACCGTGTAGTGTGACCTGGGAACCCGACCGTGTAACTAACAACATGGGTCGGGGTAATCCTTTTGAGTACACTCCGTGTGTATATAGAACACTCCGTGTAGGTTGAGCCATGTATCCGGCCGTGTAACTAACAACACGGGTCGGCGGAGCTCGTCTAGTACACACCGTGTACCTGTGGGACACGCCGTGTAGTCCTGTCCGAGGACAGACCGTGTGGACTTAGCCGTGTGGCTGGAAAATGGGGTAGTGTACATGCCATGTGCAGATGTAACACGCCGTGTAGTATCAAGCCGAGTAGTCAGCCGTGTCACAAACGACACGGGCAGTTGGAAAATTTCACCATACACGCCGTGTAGTTTTTTACCACGGGAGTCGTGTCACTTAGCCGTGTAGAAGGACCCGGGCAGGGGAAGAGAAGTCAAGTACACGCCGTGTAGTCGGTATACACACCATATAGTATTGTTTTTCAAATTTTCAATGCCTTCTTTCTCGTGTTCCCTTTTGGGTTTCTTCGTTTTCGGTCTTGATAATCTTGAATCTAAGGCGTGTTTTTGACCTTGTAGTATCATGCCACCTAGACGACCGCACGTTGTTCACCAGGAGAGCGACAATGAGTATACTCTAGAGATGGTGGGCCATGGGCTACTAGATGATCCTCCAGCAGAGCCAGATGCGGCGCCATCCATTATATCGGACATAGGCGCGGAGGCGCAGTTTCGTGAAGGCTTTATGCGGTTCATGCAGACCTTTCAGGGAGCACCACCGGCTACCACATCTATGGACGAGCTAACACGTATATTCCAGCAGCAACATCTGCCTATGTTTTTAGGGGATGGCGGACCTCAAGCTACAGAGTCTTGGCTCAGATTGATGCAGACTATTTCTGAGCATCTGAAGATGCCTCCAGGGCGTAGGGTCAAGCTCACGACATACATGCTGCGTGATTCCGCCAAGAGGTGGTGGGATGTTACCACCCAATCAGAGCATCACAGAGACATGACGTGGGAAGATTTTTAGGCAGTCTTCTATGAATTATTTTTCCCAGAGATGCTGATGGAAGATAGAGCTCGGGAGTTCATGAATCTGCAGCAGGGCGCTATGTTAGTGATGGACTATTCTGCTCACTTTACCGAGCTTCAGCGCTTTGCACCTATGCTGGAGGGCGATGAGATGCTGAGAGTCAGACGCTTTGAGGATGGTCTTTGTTATGACATCTGAGCGCTGGTGAATGTTTTTAGGTTGCCTACTGTACATGCTATTGTAAACCAAGCACTGATTACAGAGAGGAACTTGTGGGAATCTAGTGGTGTGGTCCAGGGCGGTTCAACACCGGTTACTGGTACTATTTCTACTGGCAAGAGGAAGAGACAGATGGACTACTCTCAGGGTGGTAGTACCAGTCAGAAGAATGCTTCAGGTGGCTAGGTCATGTGCTACCAGTGTGGTAATGAGGGGCACAAGAGACCTTAGTGTCCACGAGACCCAGTGGGGTATCGAGCTTGTGGCAGGATGGGTCATCTGCAACGCTTTTGCAGGAAGTTTCCACCGATGACTAGTGAGAGGGGTTCTGTGGAGACTCTGCATGCGGGAGCAAGACCAGTGGCTTCTTACCAGTCAGGGAACTGGAATATGTTAGGGCGTGCAGGAAGAGATGGTGGTCGTGTCCGTGGTAGCCAGACACCAGGATCTCAGTGGCAGCAGGGCGGGACAGCTCAGGGTAGCCAGGCTGTGTCACAGGGCCGCGGCACTGGGCAGGCATATGCGGTGCAACAGACCCAGCAGGAGTAGGATCCCAGACCTTCTACTGTCAGATGTACTATTCTAGTAGCTTATGTTCTATCTTCAGTACTTTTCGATACGGGTGCTACACATAGTTTCATATCTGTACCCGTTGTGGAGAGCCTTGAGCTCGGTGTTTCTACTTCTTCTGATATCATGACGCTAGACACACCGTTGGGGACTAGAACGGCTGGTGTGCGTCAGTGCAAGGAGTGCCCCCTTGAAGTTGGTGGGTGTCACTTCCTTTGGGACCTCTATGTCCTAGAGATGAAGAGCTATGATGTCATTCTCGGGATGGACTGGTTGGTTCCCTTTCAAGCCTTTGTGAACTACTATCGTCGCAGGGTGAGTTTCACATCACCAGAGGGCGGAGTGTTTCTATACAAGGGCGAGTGGGAAGTTCAGGCGAGTCGAGCTAGACCAGAGAATCATGAGCAAGGTGGAGTCATAACCCAGATTATGAGCTTATATCTGGATGACTAGGGGACTTGTCAGATGGATTTCCCTCTTATGGTTGATCATTTCAGGGATGTCTTCTCGGACGACTTTTCGGGTCTTCCTCTGGAGCGTGAGGTGGATTTCTATATCGAGCTCATTCCAGGAGTAACACCAGTGTCCATTCCTCCTTATAGGATGGCTAAGCCTGAGTTGCAGGAGCTCAAGAGGTAGTTATAGAAGTTACAGGCAAAGGGTTTCATCTGACCCAGTACTTCTCCGTGGGGTTCACCGGTCCTTTTTGCGAAGAAGGAGGATGGTACCCTTAGACTATGTGTGGATTATCAGAATATGAACCAGTTGATGGTTAAGAACCAATATTCCTTGCCTAGGATTGATTATCTTTTTGATCAACTTTGTGGAGCATGAGTGTTCTCGAAGATTGACTTGAGGTCCGGATATCATCAGCTACATGTTAGGCCATCTGATATACCTCTCACAGCTTTCAAGAGCAGTTATGGTCTATACGAGTATACGGTTATGCCGTTCGGACTCACAAATGCACCAGTAGTTTTCATAGCTCTGATGAATCGTGTGTTCCATCCTTATCTGGATTCTTTTGTAGTAGTATTCGTGGATGATATCTTGGTGTACTCTCACACTCGACACGACCATGCCACCCATCTTGAGATCATATTAAGTACAATGAGAGAGCATCGTCTATATGATAAGCTCTCAAAGTGCCACTTTTGGATGGACCAGATTCAATTCCTGGGTCATGTCATCTCAGAGGCAGGAGTTTCAGTAGACCCAGAGAAGGTGAGAGCAGTAGTTTCCTGGGAGCAGCCTAATAATGTATTTGAGATACAGAGTTTCTTGGGGCTGGCTTGTTACTACAATCATTTTATACAGGAATTCTCCCGCTTAGCAGCGCTGTTGATGGGCTTGACTAAGAAGGGTGTGAAGTTCGTTTGGTTAGAAGCTTGCGAGACAGCCTTTCAGAACCTGAAAGGAAGGTTGACATCAGCACCGATCCTGATACTCCCAGAGTAGGGGAAGAGATATAAAGTTTACTGTGATGCATCAAGGATTGGGCTGGGAGCTGTGTTGATGCAGGGTGATTGAGTTATTGCGTGCGGGTCTCGGGATTTGAGGCCACATAAGAGGAATTACCCAACGCATGATCTCAAGTTGGCTGTAGTTGTTCATGCGTTGCGCAGTTGGAGAAATTATCTTTTGGGAGAACATTTTGTGGTTTTCACCGACCACAAAAGTCTCAAGTATATCTTTACTCAGCGTGACTTGAATCTGAGGCAGCGAAGGTGGGTCGAATACCTTCAGTCCTTCGATTTTGAGCTTGCCTATACACCTGGTAAAGGTAATGCAGTAGCTGATGCACTGAGTAGGAAGACTCAGATACAAGCAGTGTAGGAGGCCAGTGGTGAATGACAGCTTATGACTTTGTTCTCTGAGATGCATTTGGAGGTGCACGATAGTCTGGGGAAAAATTATCTTTCCTCTTTAGCTGTGACTTCTACCCTCCTGGATAGAGTGAGGGTGAGACATCTATCTGATCTAGAAGGCCTAGTTCTACGGGATTCGGTGGCAAGTGAGGACCCTCCTCCTGGTTGGACGATGGGCGATGATGAGGTTCTGCATTTCCATGGACGAGTGTGGGTTCCATGGGATATACACGAGGAGATGATGCGGGAGTTTCATGCTTCGGCTTGGACAGTTCATCCCGGGGTTACCAAGATGTACCGTGACTTGAGATGTCAGTACTGGTGGCTGGGTATGAAGAGAGATGTAGCTGGTTTTGTTACGAGATGTTCCACCTGTCAGCAGGTGAAGGTGAAGCATCAGAGGCCAGCCGGACTATGACAGCAGTTACCCATTCCAGAGTGGAAATGGGATGATGTCGCGATGGAATTAGTGACCGGGTTTCTGAGGTCACCTCGAGGCAATGATACTGTGTGGGTTGTTGTGGACAGACTCACAAAGGTAGCGCACTTTTTTCGATCAAGGAGACTTTCGAAGTTGACGAGCTCAGAAGGTTGTATATCCGAGAGATCGTACGTCTTCATAGGGTCCCTCATTCTATCATTTCAGATAGGGATGCCCGTTTTACGTCTCATTTTTGGCAAAGTTTTCAGATTACACTGGGTACATAGGTGCTTCTGAGAACAACTTACCACCCTTAGACCGATGTCCAGCCAGAGCGTATGATATAGGTGCTTGAAGACATGCTGCAAGCATGCATCCTAGACTTTGGGGGCTCTTGGGAGAAGCATATACCCCTAGTCGAGTTTTCCTATAATAACAACTTTCAGGCAACTATAGAGATGACACCATATGAGGCTTTATATGGTAGGCCATGTCGATCACCCTTGTGCTGGTTAGAGACAGGTGAGGCAGCTTTACTGGGACCACGTCTCGGGAAGGAGACTTCTGAGCAGGTCCAGTTGATTCAGAAGTGGATGGCTACCACACAGTCTCGTCAGAAATCTTATGCTGATCGCCACAGATGACCTTTAGAGTTCATGGTCGGGGATCAGGTTTTCTTGCATATTTCTCCGAGGCTGGGACACAAGCAGATCAGGAGACAGGGTAAACTTTCACCGAGGTATGTGGGGCCATTTGAGATTCTGGAGAGAGTCGGGCTGGTTGCTTATCAGTTGTAGTTACCGCAGAGGTTCCGGGCCATGCACGACGTCTTCCATGTATCTCAGTTGCGCTGTTATCATTTAGACCCGTCTCACATCTTTCAGCCCGAGGAGGTTGATCTTGAGTTAGATGCGTCCTTTGAGGAGCATCTGATTTGTATCGTTGATAGGAGCACGAAGGTTCTCTGAGGCCGGTCAGTTCCTCTCATACAGGTGCTATGGCAGCATGGCCGAGTGCAGGATAAAACCTAGGAGCGGGAGACCGATGTACATGATCAGTGGCCGGAGTTGTTCATGGATATATCTTTTCCACCCTTGGAAGGGAAATTCGAGGATGAATTGCTTTAAGGGGGGAAGTTTGTAAGAACCCGGTTCTTAGTTCTGAGGTACGAGCTTCTTCTTTTCTCATTTCCTTAAGTGTTTTTGAGAAAATATGGAAAATGGGTAAAATCCTAAAATTTGGAAAGTACACGCCGTGTACATTGTCCACACGCTGTGTACTTTTGGCCATGTGGAATGAGTACATAGGGCGTGTGGCCGTGTCGGCGATGAAGGGTGTAGGAACCAACTACACACCGTGTAGTGGTCCCTTACATGTCTTGTAGTCAGTCGGCAGGTGAATAATAAGACGGTGGCCAGCTGGGTGACAGAACACGCCATGTGCTCAAGGAGACACGCCGTGCAGTCACATCGGCAGGAGAACAATGCCACGCTGGCGGGAAGCCGCCAGAGGAACAGTTAAAAAATGGGGAGTACACGCCATGTACTCGGAATTACACACCATGTACTTTGTATTTTTTCACTTAAAATGGGTAGTAGCATCCCCTGTTCATAGGGAAGGCTTAGAATGGGAAGAGGGAGCTCGGGAGAGAAGGATGAAGCTTCGGAGATCCGCCGGGCATTCGTCGGGAATCCGTTTCCGCCTCGGACGATCTCGTTGGAACCGCGCGGGTAAGTCCTCTCATCTCCTGGTGTGTCTCTTTCCAATTCTTCCCCTAATGGAATTTATTTGCATTTAAACGGTGTTTCTTCTTTGTCAGATCTATTTCATTCTTGGGCGTTTCTAGAATTAGCGTTCACGTATAACGTTCGTGGGCATTAAAGGTAGGTGTCTTGGTGTTAATTTTTTTCCAACAGTTGTGTGCTTTGTGCATTTTTTTGTGTGCTTTGAGCTACGAACCCATATTTGGGGTGTCGTGTGGCTAAGGCCATGGCTATTTAATATACCTAGAATTGAATAGGTAATTTATTGTGATACAAAAATGCTGTTTGGGATCGCCACTTCCACCCCGGGGGCGTGTTCCTCTGTTTAGCCGTTTGTCCAGGATACCCGAGGGTATGCCTTTATAATAAATGTTTAGAGAATTGCCTTGAGAGGAATTTCTTTTGTATTGAATGTATATTGCTTGTTGGGCATGACCTGGTTACTTGTTTAGCCTGAGGGCAGTGTTGTGATTAGCCTGTGGGCGTTGTACTACTTAGTCTGTGGGAAACTTTTTCCGTGCCTATGGGAAGCTGATTCTATGCCTGTGGGCGACACTACTTACGCCTGTGGGCAATATCTGTGTGCCTGTGGACAGATTCTTGTGTTTGATACTCTTTACCTGAGGGTAGGGGTTTACGTGTCTGAGGACATTAGCTGTTTACTTAGAATATTCACTGTGGTGATATTTTAAAATTAAAGGATTAAATGGATATTAAAATGGCAATATAATTGGTTAAGTTAGTTACTTTTTAGTAATGCTTACTTTATTTCATTTTACTACCGCACACTATTGTTGCATGTTTTACACACAGTTGAGCAGGGGCCTTTGGTGGGTGCCTACTGGGAATTTATTTATCACACCCTGTTTGGGTCATGCTTTTCGTCCCAAACAGATTACGTTTCTGCAGGTGTAGATAAGGGCAAGGGTCCTTATACAGGTACTTTATTTCTACTGGGGTGTAGGAGAGCATGGGACCGAGCATTGGCTCGCGATGCCACGGGCTGTTCTATTTTTCTTTTCTGTACTTGTACTACAATTGTATTGTACTGCTATGTAACATGTTCTGGCTGTTTTCCTAGAATTGGAGACATGTTGCATCATATCTATATATCTAGTTGGTTATATATACTCCGGTTGTATATTTCAGTTGTGTATGGTTTACTGCTTCCCTTGTTGCTGTATGTTTATTTATATTCTGTTGCGCTACACTTTGAAAAATGAGGGCATAGTTTCCCCACTATCAGACCTGGGTCCTCACTTCTAGTCAGTAGCCTCTGGCGTTTGGGGAAATGCGCTTGAGGTCACGTGGCGAACCAGGTTCGGGGCACCCGTGGAGTGGTACCCAGGTCCGGGACGTTACATTTACCAAATAATGTTGACATAGATGAACACTACTACAAAAAATACCTTTAAAACTATTTACCTTTATCAGTGCTAGCAAAAAGTGCTGATAAAGGATAACCTTTATCGATGATTTTATATAGCGTCGATAAAATGTACCCTTTTTTAGTGCTTTATTTTTAGCGCTGATAAAAGGTTCCATTTATCAGCATTTTATTTTTAACACTGATAAAGGTCCATAATAAAATGAAATAATTAAATAAATAAATTTTTTAAAAATATTAACAACTTTATTAATTAAATAATTATTGATAAAAATGAATAAAATGAATATATATATATATATATAAATTATAAATATTAATAAATATTAATAAATATTATATATTAAATATATAGATATGTAAAATGAATAAAATGAAATAATTAAACAAATAAAAATAAAAAATGAGTAAACAAAGAAAAATATTAAACGTTTTATTAATTAAATAATTATTGATGAAAATGAATAAATTTAATATACATATATATAGATTATAAATATTAATAAATAGTATATATTAAATTTATATATATTTAAAATTAATAAAATAAAATAATTAAAGAAATAAAAATTAAAAATGAATAAATTAAGAAAAATATTAAACATTTTATTAATTAAATAATTATTGATAAAAAAGAATAAATTTAATATAAATATATACAGATTATAAATATGAATAAATAGTATATATTAAATATAGATATATAAAACAAATAAATTGTAATAATTAAACAAAAAAATTAAAAATGAATAAATTGTAATAATTAAAAAAAAATGAATAAATTAAAAAATTATTAAAAAATTTATTAATGAAAAATTTATTAATAAAAATGAAAAATTTAATATATATATATATATTAATCATAAGTAGTAATAAATAATATATATTAAATATAAATATATAGAAAATAAATAAAATATAGTAATTAAAAACATATTAATGCCTTATTCATTTTTAATGTTGTTTGATTTTTAAATTTAACATATATCAAACATTTGTTACATTGATTTCAAATATATATATGTAATTAATGCATTTTTATATACAACACACAAATACAAATATTTACGCATTTAATGAAATCTTATATAGAAACACACACAAGCCCAAGGGGTGTTAGCTGAGTGGTACCCACTGGTTGTACCCCTCACTCTCCATGGTAACTGGCGCAGGATCGAGTCCCACTAGGCTCGAACACTGTTCGTATTATGAACAGGGCGATTCAAAGCCATTTCTTAGCTGGGGAAAGTGGCGCACACTTGGGCTGGTGCCCCCCCTCTGGGAGTCGATGTTAGCAACACACGTTTCTGCACATGAGCCTTAAATCGGTTGGTAAGGACTCCGTAAGTGCATCCAGGAGACCCGGGATCAAATCCAGGCAGAAAAATTATTTTCGGGTACTATAACAAAAATGTAGCAGCTACTGTAGTGGGAATTGTGCAGTACGGTAGAAGGTACTGTAGTGGGAACTGTAGCAGGTACTGTTTGACACTGTAGTAGCTGGGAATATGCCCCTGTTTGGGCCTTCAGGCCACTGATTTGGTCCCCTAGTCCTTTAAGGCCTTCGGTCCACCCAAGACTTTGGGTCAGTAAGGCCTTCGGGCCACCTCAAGGCATTCGGGACACCTTAAATGCAGATGCAAACCAAACGACCTACAAAGAACAAGCTCTACAAGGAGGATGAGTAAGGAGCTTTCACCACAGCAGAAGCTAAACGGATTGCAAGAATGAGAGGGTATGACACCTGCCATCGGGACAAGCCTGTGCATGCACGAGAATGCATAGCCGAACAGCCATGCGAAGGTGGAAAGTTGATTTCATGATGAAGATGCTGGGGAAGAGCAGTTCCAAGTAGTGAGTCTAGGTTGTATGTAATGTTTGAAGTCTACGAGAAAATAAATTCCTCTAAGGCCTACGAGCCATGTAATACTTACGCCTACGGGCCTTGTAAGGGTACTACCTCACCCCTTGAAAGGTGAATTATCAAAATCAATAAGAAATGAAGGCCTTCGGGCCATTGGATGGATATAGAAACACACACACATAATATTTAAGTAATTTATTCAAATTTTAGTATATCTTTGAATAACATGATAATTTAATATATTATGTTTTTAATCGGTTAATTTTATTTATTTATTTTTAATATCATTATAGTTAGGTATTATTTATTTATTTTTAATATTTTTTTTTTAAATTTAATCATTTTTATTGTTTATTTACATATATTTATTTACTATGTTTTAGTATTTTTAATATGTATTCATCTTTACTTCAATATATATCCATATTTTTTAATAATTTATATTTAATTAATAAAATTTATCTATTTTTTCAATATTTTTAAAGTGTACTAATATTTAATTATTTAATTTCTCTCATTTTTAAAATGCATGTATTTAAGATTATATATTCATTAATAATGTTAAAAATATATCTGTAAATAAATATTTATAAATGAATATATTTATAAATGAATATTTACTATATTTATAAATTTATGTATTTATAATTATTATAAATAAATAAATATTATTTAAAAAAAAGCATTTACATAATTATAAATAAATAATTATATATATTTAAATAATTATAAAATTATAATAATTTTTTAAATAACTAATATACTATATATTTATATTTATTTATTATGTATATATATAATTATATAAATATATATAATGATATAAAAATATAAATATTATTTTTTAAAAGTATTTATATATTTATAAATAAATAATTATAAAATTATAATAAATATATTTAAAAAATAAATATATTTACTATATTTATATTTATATATATTTAAATATATATATATAATTATATAAATATATATAATGATATAAATATATTTATAATTATAAGATTATAAAAAATAATTTTAAATAATTAATATATTTACTATATTTATATTTATATATATATTTATTAAACATATATATAATTATATAAATATATATAATAATGTAAATATATTTGTAATTATAAATAAATAATTAAAAATATATTTACAAATATATATATAATTATAAATAAATAATTATAAATATATTTACATATATATATTTATAAATATATTTATAAATGTATATTTACCATATTTATAAAATTATATATTTATAAATATAAATTAAAAAAAATATATATTTTTAAAAAATTATCCATGTAACTATAAATAAATAATTATATATTTAAATAATTATAAAATTATAATAAATAAATATATAATTATATAAATATATTTACAATTTTTTTATTTATAATTATAAATATAAATTCTTTATCAATGCTAAAGTTTTAGCGCTGATAAAAGTTCCTTTTCTAAGTGCTTCTTTAGCACCGATTAAGATAGAGGTTTATTAGCACTGATAAACATCGATCTTTATCAGTGCTAAAAAAGCACTCATAAAGATGCCTTTTATTAGTGCTTATTAATTTAGTATTGATAAAAGGTATCTTTATCAATGATTTTTTGTAAGTGCTGATAAAAGTGTCCCCGATCTATTTAAAAGAACCATAACTGTGACTAATTCAATCAAAATTCTCAAGCTCTTATAGAACTCCCCTACTGTCGGCGCTCCTCCTCTACATTCTCTCAGATGAATCAAGGCTAGAATCTAAGGTATTCTATTTTCTCTTTTTCCTCTCTCATTGATTGCTTGTTTGAGTTCCACAGTTTTCATTTTTGCGGCGTTCTCAACCATGAAGAACCCTACTTCTCTTCTCCCATAACTCCAGTCATGATTTTTCTCTCTCATCCTTCCTCATTATTGCAATTCTTATCACCACCTTCACTCATGTATCTTTCCATTGTTACCGCTATCGCTGTCACCATCACCGCTGTCCACATTGCTCCACCAAATATTCTGTTTGATCATTCCCCTTATGCTACATAGTCACTACATATCATAGATATCAAATTGAACAATAATGGATCTTTTAGTGATGCAAAATAGAAATGGGATGCGTGATTTAAATTTTTCCAAACATGTTTTTATCACAAACTATAACCAATTGGCGAATTACCTACTTAATATGTAGTTCAATGGTATTTATTATAATCATTTGAGTTTCCCCAAAAATATTACAGAAAAAAATATGGATTGGGACATGCTATCTTTAGTTGGAAGGACCAAGGTCTCCATGTATATTTTCTATGGATTTAGGTCTCTCTGTGATGTCTGTTAATGATACAAGAGTCCTAATTCCCTCAAACTACACTTTTATAGGCCACTATGATTTGTATTTCACATGTTCCTTACATTTTTCAAAATAATTATACATTGATAGGTATATTTGTTTATATACATATGTTAATATTATATTCATTTAAATTTAATGTAATGTTTTTAATGAAAATTTGGTTTAAACAATATTTATTCTCACCTTCTATTATATGATTTTATGGTATTTTCTAAAATATTTCTGTTTTTTATTAAAGTGATAAAAAAATGAACACTTATGTTTAGAGAATTATATTTTTGAAATGTAATATGTTAGAATCCATAATTAAAATTTTGTTTAGGTTATTTTTTAATATGAGTGGGTTCAGAGTATACATGGGATAAATATATTTTTTTAAAATAATAATTTCTAGGTTTTATTTTGTTTTTGAAACAAAATTTTCTTTAGTTTTTTGTTCTAATTAGATGTAAAAAATAGTTTCTCATTAACTATATAAATTACTTCATGATTTCCTTTAAGGATATGTTTATCTATATTAATTTCACAATATTTAGACTGTGTAGGATATGTAAGAGTTTATAATGTATGTATTTTAGATTATTTTTTGAAAATAAATAATTTATTGTTTATTAACCATTTAAATATATTATTCACGATTTAAATAATTCAATACAAATTAAATAACTCCATTGATAAGGTTTTTATATTGGTTTTGAACATAATCAATGATAGTGAATGGTTTTAATTATGTTATATTTGAGAAAACATGCGTTATATATAATCTCGATCAATTATTATGTATTACACAAGTTATAATAGAAATATTTTAGTGATTATCATGTTTTATTATTTGATTAAGGAATTTTATGTTTATGATACTAGATTAGTTACAGTTTTTATATATGTATTTAACATTTTATTTTTTAGATGAAATGGTTCATAACATATATATTTTGATAGGATAAATATATTCTTTAAATTATTTTATTGTAATCATATAAAAATATGGTTTTAATAATTTTTATATTATAAAATAAACCAATACACATTTATAAATAATTTTTTTATTGAGGGAACTATATGAATTATGATAAAATGTAACATGATTTTTTTCTAGACATAAGAATTTTAGGAAATAAAAAATTCCATGACTTTTATTTATTAATTCTTCATTTTTATCTTTGTATACATTTTTTATAGATTTTTAACAATTTGTTTGTTTTCTTGTCTAATAGTTTGTTCCCTAGAGTAATTTTTTTTGAAAATTATTATGTTAAATGTAATAAGTAACTATTTTTTTTTAAATATTGATAAATCTCACCTTATAATATTTTATTTGAATAATCACTTGATATTATTTGAAATGATTTTTAATATACCTCTCAATTTATGATTACAATATTTTTCTACAATAAATACACGTGTGGATGTGAATTTTTTTTATAATATATTAGAATATGATGGGTATTATGTGAGGTCTAGGTATGGTATTTTAGAATGTGAGTTACTATAGACATGTTAGTGATCAATCAAGGGATAGAGTTAGGGTGATGTGATATTTGTGTTGTTGTTTATTCTTCTTTATAGTTTTTCAGAAGTTAAGTTTAACTAATGTATTGCGATACCCATTATGTGGTTCTTTCTAAAGGGAACCAATTATGTTAAGTCTTCCCCATATTTCAAATTCAATTCCCAAGAAAAATGGTTATTTTATACCCATTTCATGTTTTGGATTCAATAATTACATGTGATGGTTATCCATAAGGGATAGTCTTGGATTCTTGGGGTTTGAGGTCGAATCTCATGGTACCTGTGATGTGGTTATTTACAGAGGGAGATAAATATTTTTTACTCCTCCTATTATTTAAATGTTAACCTTTTATTAATGAAATGTTTTTAATATCAGGGAACAAACATGGTATAAACTTATGGAATGATTAGTATAATTCATTGGTATGAAATAAAGTAAGCACATTTAATTATCATGGTGTCCTGGTTAGTACACAATTACTTGACTTACATGTGTATTCTAAGTGTTACTAATTTTAAAATATACTCAAATATATGAATTGTTGTATATTTTAGGGGCCCTGTTAGTATTTACTTGGTTATTTTTATACTCACACCCTACACATGAACCTTAGTGTATATAAAGATCTTATATTTGAGATACAGGTGAGGGAAAAGGACAAGTAACATAGATTAGAGTTGGTTCAACTTAGTGGGGATGAGTTGATGTTCTCATGGTAGTGTTAGGGACCTTTTAGCATTTTGATATGAATTAATAGGATAAAACCTACCATAGTGGAGTAATTATTTTCTTAAAAAAATCACTCATTTCTTTCAAAATGGATGCACGATAATTGTTTAAAAAAAATTATAAAGATGGAGTTAAAGAGTTCATCAAGTTTTTAATAGAGCATGCATATGAACCTTCTAAAATCCTTTTTCTGTGTTTATGTTGTTATTATTCAAGACAAATTAAATGTTTGTCTACTCATGAAGACAATTTATTCTTCACATGATGATGTTAACAATCTTGAGGAAGAATAGACTGTTGATGATGAAACAACATAATTATTAGAGAATCAACAATATGTTGGTGAAAAAAAACAAAAATGACACAACATTATAGTGTTGAATAAAATTATTAAGGAAATAAGTTAGGGTATCAAATTTAAGGTTGGTTGGAATCAATGCGGCCAACCTATTGACCCCAACAAGTCAATGTTCATTAGTTATCTTGGGGTCACAATGAGGATGGATGTGCTGATTGATATTGATTTGTGGCACCACGTATATCCTGTAATAAAGGAAACCATTTAGAAAGATATAATGGTAATGTTATGATATACTTTATCTATTTTACCAAAAAATTATATAATGAAATGTTGATTTAATTTTCATTATTCCTTGTAGAGTTCATTTATTTTAGAATATTTCTGTAATAAATTTTTCATAATAGTCACTAAAATATCTCATAGAGGCTTTTAAACTTTTCTTACCAAGTTACATATTAAGTATGATGAGGGGAAAGTAAATCCCCACCCACCAATTAGTTATGCACACATTATAAAGCAAGAAACATGAACTTCTTTCATCAATTTTCATAATGAGAAATCATTTCAGGTGTATTAAAATCAATAATATATTATTTGAAATTATTTATTTTATCTAATTTGATTCAAAATTGTTAATTTATGAAATAGAAAAAGAGTAATGAAAATATAGAATGTGCATCAAAACCAATGTACCCCCATTGTAAAGCAAAGATGAGGTACACTTCACTACAGAAGAAATTGGTATGTATTTTAAATCAATAATAAAAATTTTATGTGATATGAAACAACATATTATATTTTGTTTATATGTATATTGATGAATCAAAATCTAAATCCACTTCCATCCCACATCATGTGCTATGGAAGGAGGCTCATGTAAATAAAGAGGGTAAATTAATTGATGAAAGCAAAAAAACAGTATGGGAAACGTGTATAAGTATGAAATAATTGTAATTAATTATAATTTATAATAGTATTATATAAAAATATATATTTATTTTCATATTTTTTATATGGTTTGGACATAATAATCGACAGTGACCATATCAAAAGAAAAACTACTTTTAATAGCTTTGAAATGATTGAAACAATATGGCAACGTTAGAGGATTAGGTTTTGGAGTTTCTCCTTGAACATATTTTGAGAAGATAAAACCACATGGAGATACATATAAGATGGTGAAAGGATTGCATAGAAAAATAGATTCTTTGTAAGATAATATTGTCCCGTCTGGTTTGACAAAACAATGTATGAGAAAGGATTAAACTAAACTAGTGGTGGAATAAAGATCCACACATGAACCAAATGAACCCACTAGATTTGAGTCTTTCATTCCCCTACACTACATACCTTACTCGAGGCAATAAATTTTATCATTAATCTTTCTAATAAATGAAAATAAAACAACTATCGATAAATTTGTATTACTAAAATTCTATAGGGTATGGTTGTATGTGATTTATATCTGTCAACACCCACACACTGCCTTGTCGCGAGGGGTATAATGTATAATATCATGGGGGACAAGATAGACCATAAAGGCCTTATAAAAGATCACTTGTGTCACATTAACGAATTATTTTATAGTTATTTTTCATTTAATTTCCATTCTTGCGTTTTTTGGGTGTTTCCCATGCATTTTGGTGGAAATGGTGAGTTTTCAAAATTTGGGCCAAACCGTGAGCCCATTTCCAGATTTAAAAATAAATTTTGTTTCTTTTATAAATCCTTCATTTTTCAACAATTTTCATCCATTAAAATTCCTACTTTGCCTCCTATGACCTATTAACATCACAATGTCAATTTTAAGCCTTTATAAATCAATAATCACGGTGTATTTGGGTTTTTATTTAAAGAGTTGGGCCAGCCCAGAAGCCCATTTATGGTTTTTTTAAAAAATTTGTTTATTTAATAACTTATTTAATTTTTATTATTTTTCAGTGATTCTAAGTGTCACACAAGCCCACTGAACCCATTCGTATGCCCATTATCTTTTCCCCCTCTTTGGATCTCGTATGCATCACGAATTAGGGTATAACTTCATAGGGTTTCTCAAATCGTCTAGATTTGAAGAGGTAAGTTATTTCCTTCATAACTCTTTCAAATCTTACTCTTTTTATCCCCTTTACATGAAGTTTATTCTCATTTAATTGAATTAAAAAATTTAAAAAGGATAGGGTTTCAAACCTAGGGTTTAACCTTGGGTTTTCTTGGTCAATTCTTGTGGGTTTAGGTTTGATCTAGGTCCCTCTTGGTGCGGCAGTGGTGCGATTTGATTTTCACACAAAGATTCAAGGGTTCTCCTTAATTTGGTAGGTGATTCCATGTGTATGAAATTTTTGTGAATTTTATTGATGTTTTTATGATATTTTCACGTTCATTCCATTTTATTGTTGTTGCAAAAATTAGTTTTAGTGGTTTTTGTAATGCAAATGAATTTTTAATGCCAATTTTAGGTGAAATTGAGGGGTTTTCATGGAAGTATCTTGTTGGTTCATTTTGGGATTCCCTATCACTACTTATTTGATTTTATTAGGATGTATTAAGGCTTAAAATACAGTTTTTAATGGTTATACCCTTTGTTTTTTTCTGAAAAATTTGGTTTTAATGGTGTTTGTGGAACTTGTGAACTTTAAGTGCCATGTTTGTTTAAAAATGAAAGTTTTACAAAGTTAACATTTCTTGGTTCACATGAGGATGATTGAAAATTGATTTTTTGGTTTAATTTAAATGTATTGATCTTACTTTTATGTTTTGGTAACTTATAGGTGTGAACATAGTGTTCAAAGTGGAGTTTTCATGGAGTTTTGGGTGCAAAACAATACGGGTTTCTGAGAAATTGTTTTATGGAAAATCAAAGTGCTTTGTTATGTGTTTTAAATGGTATAAAGTGTGTTTAACTAATATATTTTTCATAAGTGACCAGTATTGGTGTTTTTATATAAAAATGGATATATGTGGCATGCTATATTTTTTTGAGCACAAAGGGGAAAGTCCGGGTACCTAGGTGGGGCGGACATGTACTAGTACGACTAGTGAACCAGATGGGGTTTGTACCTATTTCACTTAGAATTTGGATAAATAAAACTCTAAATAAAATATATGGATGATTATTGGGGACCAATAGGTAATGGTTATGTTCCCTAATAGTGGCTCGTTCATGAGAACATATTTTTACTATGGTTACTTTACACTGAGGTACGAGGTACATGGGGCCCGAGACTATCTAGTGCCTAGGGGTGTTCCTGATTTTGTTGATCATTGGATTTGTGGTATTTTCCCTTGTATTAGGGTGTTTTTGGAATTATATTATAGTATCTAACATTAATATTTAAATGTGTTAACATTATGAAAGTTTTATCTTGAAAAATATTTTCAATTGAAAGTTGCATTTCTTGGAATTTTTCACCGCTTTTCTTTGCATATTAAAACTGCTTGTTTTTTCACCTTGTATTGAATGCACTTTGGAATAATTTGGTGGTATAAAATTGGACTTAGTATCACACCCTAATTACACCCCTTGGGTGTAATTAGACTTTATTATGCTTGAATCAGGTAAAGGAAAGGCTTTGGGTGATGGCAGTTCGGGGTGTTAGTTCCCATCCTTGGTGCGGAGTTGTGGAGACGACTTGTGGGCGATGAACCCTTGTCGCGTGAAGTCCTTGAGGATATTTTTCTGATGTTTATTTGTGTATTTATAACTCTTGTATTGTGTTTGAAATTATGTATTTAGTTCTGTTTTTTTGTATAAACCTTGTTTGGTATGAATTTTTCAGATTCAGTTTATCAAATATTTCTGATGTTTTATGTATACATATTTAGTTAAATCATTCCCAAACCAAGATAAATGATACCCGAGCACTTTTACCAGACCATGGGGATAGGGAATGCACTTAGGGCCTTGACATGGTCTAAGTTTTGTTCTGATATTGGTGGTGAATAGATTCGGTTCGTGACAACATGAGATTGGGGATTAAGGCTTCTCACGAGCTGAATCCTGAGTTACCTATTCCACTTAATGATTTGGTTATTACAACAAACCATGATTCTATTGAAAATTTCATATTATGATCATATAATATTATAAAGATATATGAGGTATTTATTTAACAAAATTTTTCATATGAAAAACCCATAACAGTTGATAGAAAAAGGTCTAAGGTGAGGTATGATATTACTGATGGATAAAGCGATGGGGAAACAAAAGGCCAGGTCAAGACAATCTAGTGAATCGACCAAGAAATAAAAAAGACATTCCAGGAGTACTTTCTCCTCACCAGTTCAAGATCAAAATTTATTATCATTAGAACTTCATAAATAAATCACATTTAATGATTAAAATATGTCTTAAATTCTATATTAAAAATAAATACATCGAACTTTCATGACAAACTTAATTGGTATCGAGACTATAAATGAGATTCTTAAGCATGAATGGTTGGGAGTTTTAGTTGTGAATACATACATAAGATACATTTTCATTATACATTTTTCAAAATAGCGAGCTAATATGTTTTTTTAAAGTTGATAACTATTAATATTTTCTACATGCATTTATATTACTACTATATAAAGGAAAAACCACATGAAGCATGATTTGAATTCATTAATCCCTGTATAATTTATATGAAAAAACTTACTTTGAATAAGGAAGAAATTGAGGAGAAAAGAGTTGATCTAATCAAAGTGTTTGAGCAAAAAATATCATATGATATACTCTTTTTGATTCGTACAATACAAAAGTAAAACTCTACAATTTAATCACATAAAATACATTTTTAATTTTTTCATTACTTATTTGTTTTTTAGGCAGCACTGGATGCTGATTAGAGTTAATATGGATACCCCAAATATTTTTTTTGGATCCAATTCATGAATATATAACAAACAAACCACACATTATGTGTATTTTGATTTTTTAATACATTATAATCAATATTTTTTAGATAAAATTTTAATTATATGTTTCAATACGTGTTTTAACAAGAATTTTTTTATGATAGGGCAATCACTAAATATAGTATAAATCATGGAATGAATTCAATGTCTGAACAGATAAATCCTATGGATTACTAAAAATGGAAAAAGATTAAGGTATATATAGAAATATTTAACTATCAAAACATATTTCAAAACAATTTAGTTATTCTGGTTAATGTTTTTGTAATGTCCAAAGTAAGATAATGGAAATGATTGTGGATATTATGTTTTCAAATTTATGATAGAGATCAAAAATCATGAAAAGACTAAAATCCCAAAATAGGTAATTTCTGAAGTCAATTAAAATTTCATTAAATATATTTCTTAATCATTTGATTTTCTATATTTTCTCAGTACTATCAAGATTTCCAACAACCTTCATACTCAAAAGAAGAATTAAATTTTCTTATAGATGAGTGGGAAGTGTACATGTTGTCAGAATGTTTTTTGACAACAAATTTAGGCGATCACATACTATTTTTGCATTCTAGTACAATCTATGACCTTAGAAATATATTTAGGGTGTGAAGAATTAATGTCATAATGCTTATATATTATTTTTTTATATGTTTCTCAAGGAGAATTATAATGGAGGAAATTAATTTGTTTAGAAGAACTGACCTGCAAAAAATAAAATTGTTGGACAATGGATAAGGTAGAAGAAGAGGTGGAGGCAGAGTCAGAGTCAGAGATCGAGGTGGAGGAGGAGGCAGAGAAAGAGACTAAGGTGGAGGAGGAGATGAAGCACTATCTTGAAAACAATAAAAGTTTTGGGAAATGGAGTATAATGGGGATCATACCAAGGTTGTATTTGAGAAAAAATGTTGAAAAGTGTGCACGACACTTTTCACTTAAGATAAGATCCATTGTGAAAGTGTTTTAGGGGATTTATTGAAAAAATGTTTTTTATCACTTGTTTAAGTGATTTTATACTGGAATTTAAGTAGAGGATTTTTTTTTTCAAAAATAAAACAAAAACCACTTATTTTTTCAAACTGATTATCATAGGATATAATTTATATTATCACATTCTGAGTACTATCAAATATTATTTAAGTGTGAAAGAAACCCCTCACTAAGAACAAATTGAACAAAAAAATTGATGCAGTTGTTTTCCCATGACTTATCTACATTGAAAAGAAAGGGTCTTAGTAGTAGACCCAATAGTCACTTGAGAGTCATACAATACTAATCCAATCATAAAACCTGTATATAATCCAAATCAAATGATTGAATAAATATGCATGTAATCAACCACTGAATCTAGTAGGTGTATGAGAGAACTATTAGAGGACAACCAGCATTGAGAGATCATGGTCATTGAGGATAGATGGTGTTAAAGGAAACATGATATAAAATAAAAATAGACCACCTTATGAATAAATCCTTGATAATGAAAACCCCACTTCAAATGAAATATTGAAGCACCAAAAATCCAAACGAATAACTCTTTGAAAAATAAGAAAGTATCTTGATCCAAAACCTCTAAAAAAATAAAAAAATACAAAATTTCATCAACTAAATCATGAATTTTTAGAAAAGAAAAATACAACGGTTTCACTTTGGTGGGTAGTGGAATTATTTGGGCTATTAGATAATTAATAATATTCATGATATAATATCACAAATTCTTGTGAAATACACACACACAACATTCATTATGCATGTATACATTCATTATATAAAATAATCCATGTTCACAAGCTCATTAATAAAAAATAATCACCATTCTCAATAAAAAATACATGAGAATAGGGATATTACCATTTTGATGAAAAAATAATTATGATGTTATGTTAGAGTTTATCGTCACCCAAAATATTGAAAATGATATACTAATCTATAGTACAATCCATGAATACTTAATGGATGCACTTGATTTTAGGATCATTTGGAAGTTATAAAGTGCTATACTGATTTTTCATACTATCAAATAGTGGTAATTTTTTTTAATGGAGTTTAGTGTCTTCTTAAAATACATAATGGGTCACACTGAATTTTTTCCATCAAAAAAGGTAAATGTTTTATCATGGAGTGTTTACTCTCTGTGATGGTGAAAGGGTAAGATATATTTTATTATGTTCTATAAAAACTCATATGTAAATATTTATTTTATTCCAATAAATTAATGGTTATAGGTTCACACTAATGGTTAATATTTTATAGGAATAAATGAATTCGCTAACAAGTATGATTCACTCCTGTATTATGATCATGCACTCAACAAGGATGATTCACTCATCATGATGAAATTTTCTTTTTGTTATCTAATTATTTAAACATTCTAGGTTATCAAACTAAAATATTATTAGATGAACCAGAGTATTGAATACACTATAGGATAAAAATACATGGTGGAATCAACCATACCTCAAAGCAATACACGGTGTACCCGGTATGACTCAAATTGTGTGGTTTTAGTTTAAAATTGAAATTTTATTAATGTATTGTTTCATAATTATGTTTAATTTATTTATTTATAGTATTACTAACATAAGAATTGTTTTATTAAACAGTTGGATTATTTTTCTCGAGTTGGGGTGGTTTGTTCGAAGATGCTCGTGCTCGTGAGAGATTGGACTTCAAGGATATAACTGAGATAACAACAACAAAGAAATGGGTCAACATTGTATACAACCATCATGAAAAGGTGAATTCCTATTAATTATTTAATTAATTTTTTCATCATTTTATCTAATATTTTTAAGTTAATTTCTTTATCATTTTTATCTAATATTTTTTTCACATATCTTTTGGGAAGTCATATTTTTCATTCAATAGTTCACAAGAAGCCATAAAATAGAAAATATTGTGCTTTTGGATGAGGCATTTCTTGAATCACAAGGTTTACTATTCCATACAAATAGAAAATTTCTTTCTTATATGGCTTGGTGTAGATGGTTTAAAGAAATACACCATCACATACTCAATCATCTGCACCTAAATTCGATGAACAGTGTGACTGACATGACTCGAATGATATGTTTTTAGTTTATAATTTACATTTTAGTTCAAAACACATATCACATACTCAAAAAATGATAAAACACATTAATATTATTTTGATAATTTAGGACAACTATACATAAGCCATTTGTGATGTGTAGTAATCAACCACACCTCAATCCGATACATGATGTGATCAGTATGACTCAAAGTGACCCTTGTTAGTTTAAAATTGACATTTAAGTTAAAAAACATCACTCACTAACTAAAAAAACATGATAATATTATCTTATAATTTATAAAAACAATTCATAATTCATTTTTTATGTGTAATAATTAGTCTCACATCAAACCGGACACGATGTGGTCGGTATGACTCAAAGTGTGCATTTCCAATTTAAAAGAACGTTTTAGTAAAAAAAAGTGAAACACTAAAAACCAATAAAACACATTATTTTTTTATAATTTAATAAAATTATCCATAAGTAATTTGTGATGTGTAGGAATTAGTTTCACCTCAATAAAACACACAGTGTGACCGATATGACTCAAAGTGCATCTTTTTATTTAAAATTGACATTAATTTTACTAAAAAAGACAACTGACATACTGAAAACCAAGAAAATGAATTAATATTGTTTTTTAAATTATTAAAATTATTCAAAAATAATTTTTGATATTTAGGAATCAGCCTCACCTCAATATGATACACGATGTGCTTGGTATGACTCAAAGTTTCTGTTATGAGTTTAAAATTGACATTTTAGTTCAAAAAGTGTCACTCACTGAAAACTAATCAAACAAACTCATATTGTCTTGATAATTTAGAAAAATGATTCATAATTAATTTTTTATGTTTAGGAATCGGTCTCACATCAAACCTACACTTGATGTGACCAATATGACTCAAAGTCCATGTTTCCAGTTTAAAATGAAATTTTAGTAAAAAACATAATAAGTGAACTCAAATATGATCAAACACATTCCAATTGTTTTAATACTTTTGTAAAATGATCTATAAGTAATTTTGGACATCTATGAATCATCTTAACCTCAATCTGATGCACAATGTGATCAATATGACTCTAAGTGCGTCTTTTTATTTAAAACTGACATCAATTTTAATAAAAAAGACAACTGATATACTCAAAACCAAGAAAATTCATTCAGATTGTTTTTATACTTTATTAAAATTATCCATAATTCATTTTGACATGTATTAATCATTTTAACCTCAATATGATACATGATGTTCCTGGTATAACTCAAAGTGTCCGTTATCAGTTTAAAATTGGCACTTTAGTACAAAATGTGTCACTCAATGAAAATCAATAAAACACACTTTTATTTTATTTATAATTTTGGAAAATGATTAATAATTAATTTTTGACATGTATTAATTAGTCTCACATCAAAAACACACATGATGTGATCATTATGACTCAAAGTGCATGTTTCTAATTTAAAATGACATTTTAACAAAAAACACAATTGGTGTACTCATAATTGAGAAAATTCATTAATACTATTTTTATAATTTATTAAAATTATACATAAGTCATTTGGGAAATTTAGGAATCAATCACACCTCAATATGACACACGGTGTGACCAGTATGACTCCAAGTGCATCTTTTTATTTAATTTTGACATCAATTTTACTAAAAAAGACAACTAACATACTCAAAATAAGAAAAAACATTTATATTGTTTTAATACTTTAGTAAAATGATCCATAAATCATTTTTATGTTTAGGATTCATAATCACCTCAATCTTATACATGACGTTCTTGATATGACTCAAAGTTTCAGTTATTAGTTTAAAATTGACATTTTAGTACAAAAAGTGTCACTCACTGAAAACTAAAAAAACATGAGCATATTGTCTTAATAATTTAGGAAAATGACTCATAATTAATTTTTTAAATTTATGAATTAGTCTCATGTCGAACCCACACATGATGTGACCGGTATGACTCAAAGTGTGTGTTTCCAATTCAAAATGACATTTTAGTAAAAAACACAAGTGGCGTACTCAAAATTAAGAAAATTCATTTAGATTGTTTTTATACTTTAGGAAAATTATAAATAAGTTATTTGATATGTGTATAAATAAGTCGCACCTCAATCCGACACACAGTGTGACTAGTATGACTCTAAGTGTGTCTTTTTATTTAAAATTGACATTAATTTTAGTAAAAATGACAACTAACATACTCAAAATTGATAAAATGAATTAATATTGTTTTGATACTTTATAAAAATGGTGCATATTTCATTTTTTATGTGTAATAATTAGTCTCACCTCAATTTGATACATGATGCGGCCGATATAACTCAAAGTGTCCGTTATTAATTTAAAATTGACATTTTAGTTCAAAAAGTGTCACCCACTGAAAACTAAGAAAATACACTCATATTGTCTTGTTAATTTAGGAAAATGATTTATAATTATTTTATTATGTATAGGAGTTAGTCTCATATCAAATCCACACACGATGTGACCAATATGACTCAAAGTATGTGCTTCTGGTTTAAAATTTCATTTTAGTAAAAAACACAAGTGACGTACTCAAAATTGAGGAAACACATTCAGATTATTTTTATACTTTAGGAAAATGATCCATAATTCATTTGGAACATGTAGGAATCATCCTCACCTCAATCCGTTGTACGATGTGACTAGTATAACTCCAAGTTCATCTTTTCAATATATAAGTGTCATTTTAGTTTAAAATGCACATCACATCACCAAAACCAAGAAACTGAGCCTAGATTGTTTTCTCATCATTCTATCTACCATTACTTAATTAATTTCATTTTTATTTTTATATTATACTTATTTAGTTAATTTTCATAGAGATAATGATTGAATATGAGCAATAAATGGTGTGACGTGTAAGAATCAACCGCAACCCAATATGATACATAACGTTCTTGGTATGACACAAAGTTTAGTTTAAAATTAACACTTTCTATTTGATTTGTTTATTTATATTATTGCTAACATAAGAATTTTTTTCTTACATAGGTACATTATTTTTCTCGAGCATGTGTGATTTGTTATTTTATATAGTTGCATTATTTTTCTCCATAATAGTGTTTTTTCTTGTATTTATATTATAAATTTTATTTCATTTAAATTATGTATTTTTATTTGATTTTGCGAATTTATGGTGCTATTTCTACTGCTGTAGTGTGATATTATAACACACTACAATATTCCCATTTATCAGTGCTTTTAGAAGTGCCAATAAAGGGGCACTTTATCAATGTTAAATGAAAGTGCTGATAAATGGCATCTTTTATGAGCGCTTCTAAAAGCACTAATAAAGGGGTTCTTTATTAGCATTTTTTAGCACTGATAAAGGACCCATTTATCAGTTCCTTTTTAGCACTGATAAAATCCTATGGATTTTAACCATTCTCTAGTAGTTAGTGTTTTTTTAACACTGATAAAGGCCCATTCCAGCATTGTTAAAATACTCTTTTGTAGTAGTGGAAAATATTTTAAAAATATCACTATAATATTTCTTGAAGAAAATAACCTTTTTATTTTGAAATAATTTATTTTGAAAACTAAAAATTTACAAAATATTTAGAAAAAATATTTTCCTTAAAAAGAACCATGAAAATTTTTAAAGGAAGATTCAAAGTAAAGAGTATACATGACAACAGGAAAAGTCATTCATGTGGTTTATGTTAAAACAAAGATTCTATTCAAACCTTTGGTAAAAATTACCTCATTAGGATAATAATAAGAAGATTAATTTTAAACCATTTTATAGAAAGAAAAACATGGGTAAAAATGTATTTAATTAATCATTGTATAATAGTAAAAAAATTGAAAACATTTTAAAGAAAATATAAACATAGAATAAAAATATTCCCAAATAGAAAAAAACAAAGTTGGTTTTCTTTAAAAACATTATTTCAAGCTTTTGAGTATATAGGGAGTGAAAAATGAAAGAAAAAATTATAATTTTTAGAAATAAATAAAATAGAGTGGGTTTAAGATATAAATATCATATAATTCCTTCAATGTAAAATTAAACATAAATAATCCTAAATAATGATGAGATTGTGAAATAAACCCTTACCACATGTCTTAATTGCTTTGTAAGTGATTTTAACATTCTTTATAATAAATTTGAATTTATTATACTTATATACCATGTAACGACCCTAAACCTAGTAGCTCAGAGCCAATGAATTACTTTATTACATTGGTATTAAGTAAAAGTGATCACATCCCAAAGGACCAAATATTTTAGTAGCTTTGGAAAAATATATACAAACATAAGTATTACATTACAACTTGAAATGGAAAACAACATATTAACTCTATTGGAAACACCCCTATTCTCCTAGATTATCCCTGCATGTTAATCATAATATACATCTTGGCATCATGGGGAAAAATAAAACATAAGAAAGGGGTGAGATCAGATGCTCAGTAAGGGTAATCATACAATGGAAGCTATCATAAATAAACATAAACAATAAGGCAAGGTGAATGACTAAAAACACATGCCATTAAAACATAATCCTGAGCATAATACGGCAGGAATAAAATATGATCAAATAATACCATATAAATAATCACATGAGAATGAAACTTAACCATGTATATTCTAATAGTTGAATAACCACATGGATTATAAATAAATAATATCATAATTAGAAAATTCATAACATGTGACATCGTAAATATAACGTAAAGGATTCAACCAAGACACCATACATAATCAGGTAATACATCAGCCAATACCTAAACTAGTTTATCTCATGAGACCTACCGATGCATCAAGAGGTTATAACAGGCCCTTCCTGTCACTTAAAAAGTTCAATGAATTCCTTATATAAATGGGTTGAAACATAATAAATATATACATTCATATTGAAACTATCATATGAAATGTTAATAACTTTTCCCAAAAAATAAACATAACTATAAATCATCTAGTGTAATATGATGAATGGTATCAAAAATAGCACATCCACAGTCAAAATGATCATAAAAAATTCAATAAAATATGGTAGATGGTATCATAATAGATCAAACTCAATAAATCATAAGATCCAACAAATTATGTTTACATAGATGAAAATACTCTAATAAAATCATTGAGAAATTCTTGTAAGAAATACCACTTTACTTTGAAATAATTTATTTAAAAAGATGTGCAATTATAAAAGAAAAAAATTTATTTGAAAATAACCTTTTAAACTTATAAAGGATTCTTCATAAAATTAAGGTGTCATGAAATCTGGAAAATCCTCTCATTCCGTATAAGTTAAAAAAACATTCCTTTTAAATTTTGAAAAAGAAACATTTAAAAGATTATTTTTAAAAGAAAGTGTGAGTGTTAACCAAATGAATTGATTATGTGTATCAATTTTAAATCAACATAAAACAATTTTAAATACAACATAATATAATAAAAAGTTGTTTCACACATAATCATATCATGACATAATCAATGGAGTAGAAGTTTAACCCAAATAATGGAAATTGGGTTAAAAATTCCCTTACCATTTTGTAATTAGTCGAACCGTATTCCACATAAAATTAATGATCATAAAATTAAACATTGAATTCCAAAAAATAAAGAGATTCATGATATGATATATTAAAGTTTAGTATGTACACTACACATAAGAAATAAGGGTTGAATAAGGAATATATCTCACATAAGTAAAAGTGAGATAAGAAACCCCTACCTTATGTCTGAAAGTGTTATGTACTTATACTTAATGTCATGGATAATAAAATTAGATTAATTAATTAATTAATTAATAACCTATTTAGAATATATTTGTTTGATTATAATTTATTAAGATTATTTATGGCCATTTTGATGAGTTATAATGTTTAATTTTGTTGTTCTGAGAGTGTTCATTTCATAGTTTTATGGCCGGTTCCTTTGATTAAAAATATAGAAGTTCTTGTAAAATGGGAATAAATTCTCCAGAAGTGAAATTAGTAAGTATTAATGAACTTAAATAAGTTTAAATGGTCTCATATATCATTTATTTATATTGTATTCAGGTGATTCATTTAATAAAATGTTGATGAAAATGTCTTAATTTATTTTGGTGGTTTTTACAACCATCATGAACTGGTGTCATTTTATTTAATATTATGTCTATATATTGGTTATGGAACATTATAT
This sequence comes from Viscum album, assembly GCA_963277665.1. Taxonomy (NCBI): domain Eukaryota; kingdom Viridiplantae; phylum Streptophyta; class Magnoliopsida; order Santalales; family Viscaceae; genus Viscum; species Viscum album. The sequence continues at coordinate 1,524,603,343 of OY728133.1, read as the reverse complement.
AACTTATAATATGTATATTAAAATATTATTTAACTATAATAATGGTTTTATAACCACCCTTGAAGCTGGTAATGGAAAAATGGAAACTCATCGTCCACAGAGACGGTGAATCGACACATCACAGACGATGAGGTAAAGGGATTTGATGATGGATATTCCATTATCAAAATAAAATTATAGTATATATATGATACTATATTTACTATTCCACTTTTTATAGGGTAGGTTAGGAGAGGATAAGAAAAGAATATAAATTAAAAGAGAAAGGAGGATTTTACCTCTTGAATATTGTCTCCTTGGGAACCTCCTTAAGACACTTGAATTTGGACTTTTGGTAAGACCAGAAGATCTTGGATGTAGGGAAGAGGCTTGGGAATGGAACTGGGTAGAATTTAGACAATATTAAAGTCTTATAAGGTTTTAGGATAAGGGGTTAAAATTATAGGGGAGGAGATGAGCGTTTTTTTGATTATTTTATTCATTTATTTATTATTTTGGCTCAAGACTATAAATAATGTTGATTTTTGTGACTAAGTACAATAATTAGTTAATGTGAGTTTGAAATAATTGGTGATTACATCATAAATGACTCAAAAATTCATGTATTTAACTTATAATGTTAAATACCACAAATTACCATCTTTCACTATTCATAACAAAATCAACTATTTTAGAAAAATTCAAAGAAATCACCCTAACCACTTTTTGATGTGTCTATTTAAAAAATGGAATCCATTTTATGAAAATAATTTTCTAAATATGATAAATTTAATTTTCAAATAAAACCACCATTTATTCAAAAATACTGATTTTAATATTATAACTGATTTTATGATACTTTGAAAAATTAATTATGCTATCATAAAATTATCTTATAATTATAATGTAACAAAATATTAATTTATAAATACATTTTATGAAAATAAATTTTCTTTTAAACCATTATATTAATTATAAAATTTATAAATAAGCATTTACATTTCACAAAAATAACAACACTTAATTTATCATTTTTAAAACATTTATTTACTTATTCCATGATATAAATATATCATATTTTCATTTATGTGAAACCTAAATTTTATTTATACTTTCATAGGTGTGGTTATTATTCTAATGGCCAGATTAATATTCCTAATGGTCACATTAATATTTAATAGTATATCATAGTTTTGAACTCGGTGTTGCGTGAAACATAAGCTATCAAAGATGTTAAATTTAAAAGAAACATACCATAAAATCTTGAGGTGTTACATTCCTACCTTCAAAAATTTCATCCTAAAAATTTATATAATGTCACCTCATAAAAATATTTTCATAGTTCTTCATCATAATTCTCTTAGGTTCCCGCATCGCCTCTTTAATTTTATGATTTTTCCAACATACCTTTACTATTTGAGTCATCCAATTTCTCAACACCTACTCTCTAGTGTCAATAATCTAGATAAGCTTTCACTGTAAAATAAATCATGTTCTAATTCTATTTCTTCATAAGTGAAAACTTGTGATGGGTCTGACATGAACCTCATTAACAAAGAGATGTGGAACACATCATATACTTTAGAAAGGCTAAGTGACATTTCCAATCAATAAGCCACAACTCCAATTATCTTTAGAATTTCAAAAGGTTCAATATACCTAGGGATCAATTTTCCTTTCTTACCAAACCTTATGACACCCTTCCATGGAGATACTTTCAAAAATACATGATCTCCCACTTGAAACTCCAAATCCTTTCTTCAGTTATTGACATATATCTTTTACCTATGTTGAGTTGCTTTGATATGGGTTCGAATAGTCTTTAAATTTTTCATTGTCTCTTTAATAAGTTCTAGTCATATAAGTTTCGTATTGTAATGTCTTGTACTTATCTCAGTATGGACCATTTAAATTTTTCCCCTTAAAATGGTCTGTTTTAGGTTCAAGTAGTGAGAAGACGTACATACTGCATAAGATTATTTAAGCCATGTTCTTGGCCCGTGCATAGTCTTTTGTGCATAAAAAAATAAAATAGGGGTTTTCCCTCTTATTTTATTTAATTTTATGTTGTTTTTATTTTATTTTATTTTATTTTTCTTTTATTTTATTTTTTTCCTTTCTTTTTTTCTTCCTCCCTCATTTCTCTCCTTCCACATGTGGCCTCCCACCTATCTTGGGCGTGGTGGCCATATCTTCTCCAATCTTGGAGGTTTTGGATGTCGCACCTCCATTTTTGACCTGTTTTCATCACTATTAGATGTTCTAGAAAGCTCTCAATAGGAAATCTCTTCCACACTCTTCTATTTTGGGTTTCCTCCACTTCTTGTTGAACTATTTTGGTGCGAAAGGATTTGTACCCTATTTTGGGGGTTTTGTTAAATCTATTAATTTATTCCATTTTAGGTTGAATCAAGGGTTTTTGTGGGGTGTGTATAGTACTACAATGTTGAGGTAGGGTGTGTATTTTTTTCCCATCATTTCATTACGTTTTTAGCATCGCATCATTGTGTCACTTGTTAGAACCTTTCGACGAAGCTTGTTAACGTGTATTAAATTGTTCGGGTTTCTTTCCAGTGTCTGTAGTAACCTTTGATTTCAATGAAACCCATGTTTAGGAAATCTTCCTTGGCTTTGGGCCACCCATTTGGGAGAACTATCTATTTGGCCTAAGTTTTCATATGTTGTTAGTGGGGTTTCACCTTGGATTATTATTTTAAATTGATTAATTAATTTAGGATGAATAATTAACCATGAATTAGGTTTCCCCTTGGCAATGTCTATTCTTAAATATTTTTTTGTACCATGTATAATTCCATAAGCCTTTACATGCTTAAAGTTTCATTTCGAATAACACTATCCTTGTATTTAAATGCTTATGCAAGTATCTATATCCTTATGACTTATGGTAATTTCCTGTGAAATTGATTTTAATGCTTACTTTTCATTCTATTTTCCATTACTTACTTTTATGCTATGAATCACACCTTTTACCCTATGCCTTATCTTGTGCTTAGACCTTATGGTTACTCATGCTCATATTAATCTATGGGCATTGCCTCTTTAGTGTTTATGTCTTAAACCATGTGTTAGTTTGAATTGAGACGGTAAGTTTGGTCAAGATTGATAGATTGAGATATTTAAGTGTCAAAATTACATATCAGTAAGACATTATTATACCATGTGCTTATGGTCATGTATCATTATTATATGATTTACTTTGTAGCTTATGCCACTTGCCCATGCTCTGCTCTTATTAAATGCTTATTGTCTTGAATTTAATTAGCATTGAATTATGATTCCTGATTAAATGTTTAAATATGAATAAAATAATTGTTTGTGAATAATTTCATGATTTTGTAATAAAAACCCTCCAATGGAGGTGCGTTGTCTTCTAAACTAAAAGGAGTGATTAGTGTTATTAGATATGCTTTGTCACCTTGTTATATAAATTGTGTCATTTTCATTTGGCTTAATTATCAAATCTTGATTAAATGGTAAGCTTGTTATATTAAATTTCATGTGATGACATTCAATTGTTTAAATGTTGTGATTGTACCTTATGTCCTACCTATTATTGGATTAGATTTTATAGATTGATTTGAATGGTGATCATGTGATATTGAGATGATCTTTGATGGAATGTGATTTTATAAATGTATTGCCTTGATATATTCCTTGATTATGATGTGATTGCCTACTTGTTTCACTTGACATGGGTCAGGAGCAGACATGATTTCCGTATTATGGACTAATGTATGGAATCTCCATGCTTGATGGGTTACGACCCGATGCATCGGGGGCGATGCTTTGGCCTGCCATGCGGTTTATTACACTCCTGAGTGATATAGGTTCCTTAGGGGAGTAACATGGGTAGACCCATTGGAAATATGGCTACTCCATGGCTTGGGTGATACTCAGTCCCCTATATGAGATACTTGGGACAAACTCAGAGTCACCATGTCTCGAGTGATACCAGAGACTCCTTATAGATCATCTGGGATGAACTTGGTGATATTGGATTACATCAGATGTATCATAGCGATACCTGAGATTCTGCTTAGATTATTAGGGATGGGCTCAGACTCCACCACTAGATTTGACTAACTTGTTATAATTGCTTGAATTTCATGAGATTCATTAATTAATATTGCATAGAGCTTGCATATTTTTTTGATATATATCTTTCGCTTATTAGCACACTTGGAGATGACATGAGAAATAAACCCCAAGACAAATCACAAGCTTGGGGGTATTCCTTCTTGGATTTCCATGTTTACTTTTTTCCTTGCATACATATTATTCCTTTCACATGTACTTCATTCAAACTTTCAGCTTAGGCCAAAGATGGTGGTATGGGACAGGTGCCCACTTGGGAACCCAAACCAAGTTTCAAATAGTTTTTATTTATTTAACTACTTGTATTTATTATATCTAGCACACTATTATTATCTACAGTAGGAAATGGAAAGGTCTAGACACCGTGGGTGCTGAAATACTGAGATTATATCCCACACCCTACTTGAGCTCCATTTGGTACCTAATTAGACTTTATTCTTACAATTATGGATAAAGGAAAGTATTTCATTTCTAATGATTGATTTATTTGTTTCTTAGGATGGAGCTTTGGGGGAAGAGGATCAATTCTATGATTGAGATGCCGTATAGCATTTTTTGGTATTTTTGGAAATTTTTGTTAGCATGTAGTACATGATTGTACCCCATACCGCTTCACTCTTATTTTTCATGATATCATACATTGAAATCATCATGGTATTTGTTATGACTATTCAGCTTCCACAATTATTTATTTATTCTGCTTAGGTCATTTATCTGCTTCTACTACTGTCTACTTATTCTTATAATTATGCTACTTATTATACATTGTTTACCACTGTGTTATACCATATACTATAAGAGAATAGTCTCTCCATAGACACACCCAAGGCTCTCGTTGCTAGTAGGTAGCCTCCAGAATTTGGGGAGATGGACTTAAGGTCTTATGGCTCAACTTCTTGGGGTCCGGTTCAGTGGAACTCAGGGCAGGATGCTACAAAGTGGTATCAGATGATTATTTTCCTTTTGTATTGCTATTTGGGTTAAAAAGGAGACTAGGACATATGAATTTAGAATTTACCCTGTGCTTGGACATAACTAACACATGTACAGGGGAACCCAAAATTTACTTAGGATGGGAATTGTAGTTATCAATTATTCCATTTATGGCTAGTACGACTTCACCATTGAGTGAAACACATGTTTTGTGAAGTTATTGATATTGGTATTATTAAGATGATGATTTATATTAACCCAAACCAATGATATGAGGATGCTGCATACATGCATCATAATAGGAACTATAGGAATTGAAATGACATGAATATTTCCATGCCACATCTACTTTCATCGTGCATCTGCCTGTTTTCACGTGATTGATATTGTGCTTAGTTGTTATATCTTAGAGTGCCTATTTTTTTGTAAATATAAAATTGTGCCAATTTATTTTTTAGAGATATGTTATTAATTGGATTGAGTGGAAATCCAATTTCAATTTATAAGGCATATGGACCCTTATAAATTGTAATGGTGAACCACATAATTTGATATGTTGAAAATAGGAATTAAATTAATAAATGTAATTAAAATGAAATGACCAACTTAAATGGAAATATTTTAGGTTCCGAGTGCAGTAGAAGCGCGTGGATGAGTGTACCCGACTTTATTTTTTCTATTAACAACGATCAATCTGAGATCCTTCATGATGATAAAACGCCAAATCTTTTAAATAAAATAAATAATGAAAGAAAATAGGGGATTCTTGGAACCATAGAGAGGATCATCATATATTGGTTATAATTAATTTAATTAAAAGACAAGAATTACCTTGATGGAATTCTATCTTTGTTGATGTTTCCAGTCATGATCCAACGTGATTCGTCATTGAATTGTAGAATCTAAGTGTAGGATTACTCTAGCGGTGATCCACATGTGCTCCATGTAACTTTGGACCTCACCGAAGGGATCTCTGGGTGCTAGCACGGAAGATCCTTCGCTTGTGATGTCCGCCTTTGATCACCTTGAGAGCCGCTTCCAAAGCGCTCTCCTTGATCTGGTGGAGGAGGATCTCTCTCATAACTTGAGAGAATTCTTGGAGGAAAGTAATTATCTCTTGGCTTGAGAGATTTCTTTATATCCATTGTGAAAAACCACAAAAAATGGTTAGATTAATGAGAATAACATAATTGGGATTTTATTACTTAGAATAATAAAATGAATTAATTACCCGAAATCATTTATTCATTTCATTTAATTCTTAGTAAGACCCCATGTCTAATAATATAAGTTGACTATTATTATCACTTGACATGTGCCCAACGAATTACACCTAATATTATTTAATTAAACAAATAATATTATTTCTTACAAATCCCCAGAAAAACTACACGACGTGTACATTAATATACAAAACGTGTATTTTTGTTTTTCCATTTTCTTTATTTTCCCCACCACATTTATTAGACCTTTAATAATGACTATTTATTTCTCAAATAAATATCAATACATTACTTGCTAATAAATATATTATTTCCCCCACAATATATTCTCTCAAATAACTAGTGTCGAAATAAATGCGATCAAGAATCCTTGAATAATTATTAAACCAAAATCGAGAATAATCTTTATTCAACTTGTTAAATGAATATTTAACTGAGATACTTGGACACACTTATTCTGTGACCCTCTAGGCCCCTCTCTCAGTGGAATTCGACGGATCTTGCCTAAAGTCCAAGGTTAGCATCTATTAACACACCAAGACACCCATAGAGAAATAAGTTAATGAAAAAATTATGTGTCACCTCCTACGAATGCTTAACTTGTAATGTAATCCCTTTTTCATGATATCTCAAATCAAGCGGGTTGCATACTAGTGTCATAAACCCATGTGTTCGATTATTCTTTCTTTGACTTTTTGGAATTGAACTTTCCTATTACTCACCATGGCCATGGATTTATTTAGGCTATATAAATTCCATCAAAGGTATTGAGACATCAAATTCCATTATGTAACAGAAGGGACAAATCCTTTCTCGCATTATCTATTAATGTGGTATTACTCATGACGCACCCAACATATCCTACCTCGCTCCTAACAGTGTGTCATCACAATTTTCGTCAATACATCTAAGTGCACAATTTTTAATACCCATTAATAATAATCTTAAAGTATAAGGACCGATAAAAATGTCTACAAATAGGAACATCCAATGACACTATGAAATGTGGATTTCCTACCGACATATCTTGTTCTCATAATATTCTCCTGGATATTACCAAGGGCGCACACCATAAAAAGGTGCCTCAAAGTTTTATGAGTCCTCATCCCTAATGGATTGTATTATTTGTGTCCCTCAAATAACATTATTCGAGCATAGAACATATATTCAAGAATAGTGTTATGGCACTTTTTGAGTTCTCATAATAATAGGGATCCACTATGACCCTTTAGTGTAACAAATATCTTTAGGACATTATCACATGCATTGTCATGCAGAAGAAAAATAAATATGTGATAAGGTATTTATTAATACAAGTTCATCATAAACTACAAAGTAGTCGGTTCTAGGCCACCGGCTCTTACATACTCCCACTTGGACTAGATCCAATTGCTAATAACCATTAACCTACTAGCTCTCACATGATATTCATACTTTTGCTAAGATAAGCCTTTAGTCATGGGGTCCACCACGTTCTCTTATGTGGACACTTTTCTCACTGCAACTTCACCCCTTTGATATAAATCCATCAAGAGGTGATATTTCTGGAGAATGTTCTTTATCCATTGATGTGACCTTGGATCTTTTGTAAGAGCCACCACTGTAGTATTATCATAATACAATGTGATAGGATATTTAATTCCAGGTACCACATCAAGATCTTAGACAAAGTTTCAAATTCAGATAACTTCCTTGGCTGCATCAGAAGCTAATATATATTCAGATTCCGCTATAGAATTGGCGACAACTGGCTGCTTTGAACTCTTCTAACTCATAATTACCCTATTGAAATAGAAAACATATCCTGATTGAGACTTTAGATCATTATGATCTATTTGAAAACTAGCATCAACATACCCTCTGATGAAAATCTCCTCGTCTTCTCCATACACTAGGAACATATCCTTAGTTCTTCTCAGATACTTAAGGATAGTCTTAATAGTATTCCAATGATGTTATTATGGATCTACATGATATCTTCCTACCATTGTTAGTGCATAGGTAACATCAAGCTTGGTATATAACATGGCATACATGATGGATCCTATAGTTGAAGTGTATGGGATCTTACTCATCCTATCTTTCTCCTATTGTTTTTGAGGACACATTATCTTAGAAAGATGTAGGCCATGTGACACTGGAACCAATCCCCCTCTTGTATTGTTCCATAATAAATCTCTTTAGTATCTAGTAAATGTATGTACCCTGACTTAGTCCAAGTAACCTCTTGGATCTATCATGAATGATCCTGATCCCTAGAATGTAGGATACTTCACCTAAGTCCTTTATGGAGAAACACTTGTTCAACCAATCCTTAACTGAATGTAAGATTGGTACATCATTTCTAATAAGTAATACATTGTCAACATATACTACTAGGATAACAAACGCATTCCCATTAAACTATTTATAAACACATGGCTCACATTCATTATTAATGAAACCAAATTCCTTTATGACTTCATCAAATTGAATGTTCCATGACCTGAATGATTTCTTTATTCCATAAATGGATTTCTACAACTTACAAACCCATTTGGATTTACCTGGTATCACAAACCCTTCTGGTTGTGTCATATAGAAATCCTCCTAAAGATTTCCATTTAGGAATGAGGTTTTTACATCCATCTTCAAAATATCATAGTCATGGTAAGATTCTATGGAAAGTATGATTCTTATGGATTTAAACATAGAAACTAGAGAGAAGGTTTCATCATAGTCAATTCCTTGAAGCTTTCTGAATACTTTAGACACTAGCCTTTCTTTATAGGTTCTAACTTGACCTTCCATGTCCATCTTTCTCTTGAATACCCATTTGTATCCAATATTATTTACATCAACTGGCTCATCGACCAGAACCCAAACTTGGTTCTGATACATGGAATCCATCTCAGAATTCATAGATTCTAGACACCTTATAGCTTATAATCTCTCTAATTCTTCCTTATATTAGAGAGGTTCATCATTTTCCAACAATAATGATTCACCATCCTCGGTGACTAGGAAACCAAATCTCTCTGGTTCCCTTACCTCTATTGAGATCCTATACAGTACTTGTGTTTCTGGAACCTCTTCCATAGGGACCTGTGGAACTTGTTCCTATACCAACTCCTATGTATCTTGAGCATCAAATTCATCTAAGTCAATCTATCTACCACTATCCCTTTTTAGGATGTGCTCTCTCTCAAGAAAAATGGCTTTTCTAGTGATAATAACTTTCTTGTCTAAAGGGTTATATAGGTAATATCCTTTAGTTTCCCTAGGATATCCTATAAAGATACACCTCGTGCCTTGGGGTTGTAGTTTGTTTCCTGAGAAGGCCTTAACAAATGCCTCACTCCCCATACATGTGTCTGCGACAAAATGGGTTTCCTTCTTTTACATAACTCAGAGGGAATTCTATTTATCACCTTAGTTGGTACTCAGTTTAATGTGTATGCTATAGTTTGTAATGCATATCCCCAAAAGAATAATGGAAGATCTGCACGACTCATCATCAACCTCACCATGTCTAACAAGGTTCGGTTCCTCTTTTCACTAACATCATTCCACTATGGTGTATAAGGAGGAGTGATTTGAGATAAAATCTCAGACTCCTGTAAAAGTTCAATGAAATCTTGGTTCAAATATTCTCCACCTTGATCTGATTAAAGCTTCTTTATCTTATCATAATTCTCTACTTTATTCTTGAATTCCTTAAATTTCTCTAAGGAATTAGACTTATACCTCATTAAGTAGTTTTAGACATATATACTCAAATCATCAGTAAAAATAATTAAGTAATAATATCCACCTATATATTCTACTGAAAATGTTCCACACACATCTATGTGTACCAATCCTAGAAGCTCTATGTCCCTTTCACCCTATCCACCAAAAGGTGGTTTGGTCATTTTAACTTATAAACAAGCATTACATCTATCAAGTGGTTTTAGCTCAGTAGAGTCTAAATAACCATCTTGGTAGAGCTTTTTCAAGCACTTCTCATTTACATGATCGAGATGGTGATGCCATAACTGGGTGTTGTATGAGTCATGTGAGTTTGTTTTGTTATCGATTGCCAATACTTAGTTTTTTGTAATTTAATACATACAAACCATTATTTAAATGCACCATACCACAACATACGTTGTTCTTATAAAAGAAACAACCCTTATTTAAAAACTTGAAAATAAATCCATCCATATCCAAACATGATACACAAATTATGTTTTTGGTAACACTAGACACATAATAACAGTTATGTAAAACCAAAAGAATCCATGTTGGCAATGAGAGATGGTAATCTCCAATGGAAAACATATCCAACCTTATGCCATTGAAAGCTCGAAGATCCACCTCTCCTTTGGAAATATTTCTAAATCTACTTTCTTCTTGCATTTGAATAAAAATGTGAGCCCAATAAGCTGTATCTAATACCCAATGTGTAGAAATGGAAATATTACACTCGATAATGAATGCACCTTTAGTATCCCCACAATTCTAGGCACATTTCCTCTTCTAGTGGTATGGATTGCCACATGAAAAACATACCGCCTCCTATTACTTTCCCTACCTCTGGATCTTCCCCTTCTTGGAGGTATGATTCTTAGGGGATTTAGAACGTTTATAAACCTTTGTATCCTTTTCCTTATCCTTCCTCTTATTCTTCACCATAAGGTTTTTGGGTTTTTCACACCTCATGTACTTATCTACTTGGAGAATCAAGGTCAGAAGTTTCGATAGAATCTTCTCATTATTTCTCATGTTATAGTTGACAATGAAGCTATATAAGGTCTTGAGCAGTGATGATAGGATGAGATTGGTACGCAACTCATCTGAGAACTTAATCTCTAAGATGTCCAGCCATTCAATGTATCCAATAAGCTTGAATACATGAGACCTAGTTGGCACAAACTCTCTAAGATTATTTGTAAACAAAGCATTGGAGATCTCATATCTCTCCTGTCTTTCCTTCTCTTGATAGAGATCCTTAAGGTGATACATCATGCTATACACATCCATGTTTTCATACTGATTTAAGAGCTCATTATAAATGGCCGATAGCATGAAACATTAGACATATGTGGAATCATCCATATGTTTCATATAGAGAGATAGTTCCTCATCAATAGACTATTTTCCAGGTACAACTGGAATAGGATCCTCCAACACATACAATTTCCTCTCGTGGCGAAGGATGACACGTAAATGCCTCTGCCACTCCTGGAAATTGGTACTGGTGAGAAGGTTTTCCTTATCGAGTATGGTTCACAATAATATGTTTGAAGTCATTTTTCTTTTCATTTCTTAAAATTAATATGAGAAAAGATTTAGTACTTTATCATGATAAAATTGAGACAAATAAATAAATTCATACTTATTAGTCTCCCACTATTTTATCAAAATACAATAGCCCTCACCATTGAATTCAAAATATTCTATTTCCTAAATAGTCTAGTGGTAAGGATCCATATTACCCTTCAAATTAACCCAACTAGGGTTGGTCAAGCAACTTTAAAGGTTTTAGGTAGGCATTACAAATGCCAACTACATCAACTCACAGGTCCTTGATCTGCTGTGTGGACTCCCCAATCCTGAAATCCTTTTATTTTGGATTTCCTCAACCTTTGACTCTTGGTCACACCAAGTCCTGCTTTGGTAGTCAACCCTTTATGTGAACCAAGTCAAGTCAACCAAAAAACTTGAATTATAATTCCCCGATAATTTAAAGCACCCCAACTAGGGTTGGTCAAGCACTTTGAACTATGGTTTGATTCTAACCAAGATTATGGAAGGCTATACTGACTTAATATTTCTTTGAGGGATTTTATCCTTATACATAATTTCCATTTTATTATCTTTTATTACATGCTTTTTAATATTAAGTGGGATATAATTAAGTGATTAACCATGTCTAAGATAATATTTATGCATAATCTGATATTATTTTAGTTCTATCTTGCATGATTGTTTAATTTATTATTTATGTGATCACGAGAAAACACCCATAATAAATAAACCATGCAAATGACATAAATAAAATAAATGGTATGATCATGAGCTTATTCTATTGGTTAGTTTATCTAGAAGTTGATAAACTAACCCAATATCTAAGGGAGAAACACCTTGAACCTTTTGGGTTTGTGTTTATAGATTTCCACCTATCCACCTTTGTATCTACTTGGATTGGTTTCACCTTGGATCCTAACTTGATATGCCTCCACTAGATTAGGAGCTCCATCCATTACATATGCTTTTATCTCACACGCAGGTGAGGGGTAAAATGGATTTTTACATAAAAGAAACCTTGGGCATGCAGGCCCTATATATTAATGAGTAGAAGGCTCACAAGCCAACAAATTTAATTTAAATAAATAAATTAAAAGAAACCATCCACATACAAAGGTCTTGGTCTAGCTCATGATTACTTTACTGCTTAGGATGGAGCTTTGGGGGTAGAAGACCAATCCTATTCTCAAGATTCCATGTAGATTTTTTTTCTTTTTAGTAGTTTTTGTTAGCATGTAGTACATGCTTGTACCCCGTACCCCTACACTCTTATTTTGCATAGTATCATAAATTGACATCATCATGGTATTTATTATGTATTTTCAGCTTCTAAAATTATTTATTTATCCTTATTGGTTCATTTATCTACTTCTGATGCTCTCTAATTATTATTATGCTTCATCTACTTATTATATATTGTTAACCTCTATGTTATACCTTATCCTATGAAGGAATAGTCTCCCCACAGACACACCCAAGGACCTTACTACTAGTCGAAAGCCTATGGAATTTGGGGAGATGTGCTTGAGGTCTTTTAGCCCACCATCTCAAGACCCAGTTTAGTGGAACTTAGGGTGGGATGCTACACCTCTCACCAACTTCATCCCATCAAGTTAGAGTATGGCATATCTTTCCATACAGTGCTTTATATGGTGACATTTTAATACTAGAATTTAAACTATTATTATAGGAAAACTCTACCAAAGGTAAATATTGATCCCACACACCTTTAAAGTTAAGTGATCATGATCTCAACATGTATTCTAATGTTTGAATAGTCCTTTTAGACTATCCATCGGTTTGAGGGTGATAAGAAGTACTCAAATAAAGCTAGGTATCAAGAGCCTTATGAAGAATCTTTCAAAATTTTGATGTAAAATAGGGATCTCAATCAGAAACAATCGATAGAGGTGCATTGTGAAGTCTTACAACTTAATTAATATAGAGTTATGCAAGGCACTCTAATGAAAAATACTCCCTTATAACAAGGAAATGTGTAGATTTGGTAAGTTGATCAACAATTACCCATATTGCATCATTCTTTCTTGGAATCTTTGGTAATTGAGTGAAAAAATACATGGTAATGTCATCCCATTTCCTTTTAGGAATAAGTAGAGGTTGCATGACTCCTCTAGGATATTGCCTTTCATCCTTCACCTATTTACAAACTAAACATATTGATACATAATCAAAAATTTCCCATTTCATATTATCCCATAAAAACTGTTCCTTGAAATATCTATACATATCAATGCTACTAGGTTTTATAAAGAAATCAGATCTATAAGCATCATCCAATAATTCCATTTTTAGTTCGAGTATATAGGGAACTCAATCCTCTTTCCAAATTTCAAAATTCCATCTTCATAAATGAATTCTACCAATTTCCCATCATTCAAAACTTTAATTTTCTTTTTAAAATTATCATAATATGATTAAGAACTTTTTATATTTTCCAATAAATATGGTTTGGTAACAATTTGAAAAAGTAGTGATGTTTTTCCTTCCTTGATAATTACCATATCCATATTTACTAGATCTATGTACATAGGATACCTTTCAATCCTAATTTTGTTCAGAACTCCATGATCATTCCCATTCAATGCATCTGCTACCATATTTTCCTTCCCCATGTGGCAGTGTATTGAAAAATCACAATCCTTGAGTATCTAGATCCATCACCTTTTCCTCATGTTGAGTTATTTCTATGATAAGATATATTTCAAACTCTTATGATCTGTATATATCTCAAATATTTCACCATATAGATAGTGTCTCCAAATCTTCAGAGAAAATATTACAGCTTATAACTCAAGATCATGAGTTGGATAGTTCTGTTCATGAGTTTTTAACTTCCTCGATGCATAGAAAATAACTCCATCATTCTATATAAGGATACAACCAATTCCTTTCTTCAATGCATCTCTATAAATAAAAATTCCACCATTTCCTGATGGTAGAGTCAAAATTAGAGCATTCACTAATATCCACTTCAATTATTCAAAGAATTATTCAAATTCATCTGTCTAAATAAACTTATCCCCTTTAAAAGTAAGCTTGGTTAACATGTTATATAATTAGGAAAAATTCTGAATGAAATTACGATAGTAACATACTAAACCAATAAAACTACCTACCCTAGTTATGTTCCTTAGTGCAGGCCATTCCCAGACTACCTTTTTCTTTATATGATCAAATGAGATTCCATCCTTGGAGATAATTTAGACAATAAAAGAAACTATTTTTTGGTTGAAGTGAGTATCTCAAGAGGGGGGGGGGGGGGGTTAATTGAGTACCCAATAAAAAATTATGTTAAAATGAATTTAAGTAAAATACACCAATTTAAATAAAATAGCCCAGTTAGTTAAAATAGTAGTTAGATATAAATCTTGAACTTTTAAAAGAACTCTCAAAGATTTATTAAGTCTCAGTTAAAAACAATATAAAATATGGCCTTAACCTTTGAAATCAATTTACTAAATCAAACCCTTAAATAAACACTAATTAAAACCAACTATCAAAGTAGGGGTTTTTATTTAAGGTAAAAAAATAGATCCAGTTCTAATGTATAGAAAATAAATCAAACAAAACACACAATGGAATTAAATATAAGAGGTTCAATATCAAGATGATACTTAGTTTATATCCACTTAGAAATCACCTACTTCTAAGTAGTTTATATAAAATAAAATTTTGATCCAAAACCTGGATTAGGTATTACAACAGTTTAACAACTGTCCAAGACATATAGGGACCTATTACATAGTTTTCATGGAAGTAGAAAAGAATAAACAAGCCACAACCATACCTCTACCACAAAACATGGGAAATAAGAGTAAAAGGGGTTTAGAATATATCTAAGTATCTTCCAATTTAAAGAAGGAGATAGTGTGTGTAGAAAATAGAGTATGCACACACTACTCATAATGTAAATGAAAATAAGTAGACTAAGAAAATAAATATATAAAGGGATAATGTTGCTCCGTCTGTTATGCTCTGCAACTCATGACTCTTGAAAGTGTTTTGATCCCAACATGATCTACTCAGTCAAGTCTAATTCAAGAATTCCAACCACTACGGGTACTACAATAAAAGTGGAAGCATATCATTTCATTTATATCAGGTTCCAATTATCTTATAGAATAAATGGGCTGATATGGGTTTGTTTCCCAACCGCTCCATTATCTCCTCTCATTCCTCACTCCATTAGCTCCACTCGTTCCTCGCTCCAATTGAGATATCTATTCTGGGGGGGTGGGGGGTTTCCCCCTACCCCCTAGTTCTCTCTCTCTTTATCCTAATTTGGTAGGGCTATCCCAAATTTTCTCTTCTCTCTTATCCTCCCCTATCGGAAGCACCTATATCTAGAATAGAAAGAACAAAAATCTATGTTTTCAATCAAGGAACCAGAAGAAGAAAAAGGTAGTCGATCACTAATAAGGTCTCTTCGACCATGCACTAAATAAAAGAACCAATATCCACTCTCTATGAGACCGGAAATCCATATTCTCTCTTTGAAAGAGACAAAGATGTATACTCACACTAAACCCAATAATTACGTAGAATATATCAAGCAAAGACAAAATAAAATTCTATTTTATGGAGAAAGATATAAAACTTTTAGCTATGCTCAGGCTTCCTGGCCCAGGAATCCCTTCGCTCCATTAGCTTCGCTCGGTCTTCCCGGCTTGAGAATACGCTCGCTCCATTAGCTCCGCTTGGGCTTCCCCCTGGGAATCCCATCACTCCATTAGCTCTGTTCAGGCTTCCTCCTGGGAACCCCTTTTCTCCATTATCTCTACTCCATCTTCCTATACTAAGAACCCCTTTACTCCATTAGCTTCGCTCGGTCTTCCCCATGGGAAGATGCTCGCTCAATTACCTCTGCTGGTTCCTTACTCTATTAGATATACTCGGGATTCCCCCATGAATCCCATCGCTCCATTAGCTTCGCTCGGTCTTCCTGGCCAGGAAATACCTTCGCTTCATTAGCTCATTTTCTCCACTCATTATTCCAGTACTGAAAATACCATTACTCTATGAGCTGCTTAACTCTTCTTGGTCCACCCAAAACCATCTGTCGATCCAATGATTGGACCCCCTATAGTATATGGGGGAAAATAACTCAATCACATCTCAGACTGTCTCCTTACCTCTCCAAATTTTATTTCATATGATCATAGATACAAATTTTAGTCATAAGGGTATAGTAGGTCCTCCCGATTGAATTTGGCTAAGAGCTGCCCTGGTGGATCGATTCATTCGATGGGAGTAGTTGGGAAGAGATAGGAAAAGAGAAACTAAGAATGCTTTATGACTAGTTGACTAAAGGGATATGATTGGGAGAGAGAAAAATAGGGATTAGAAACCCAGGTAAAAGACTATAAGGGAATACCAATAACTAATCAAATTCAAACTCCCCCGCCTGACATGACTGGTTCATGCCCCTAAGATAGAGTATCTCACTCTTTTATTATTCCTAGAAATAGGAAATGTTAAGAGCTTAGGAGTAGGTATTCCATTGAGAAGAGGGTGGCTCCATACAATCTAGATAGTCTGGAACCCAAGAACAACTTGGTTTGTAGACTAGAAGCGAGTATTAAACCTAATATACTCCCCAAGTGGATCATAATCCAATAGGAAGCAAACAATTTTCCTCTTGGAGGAGCCACCCTCTTCACCCTAGCCCAGAACCAAGTTCCCTGACCAATAAATCCGGAACTAGGGTTCCCAGCTATACTATAGGTTGTATCTATCACCTGCCCAAACATCCTTTACGAGGGTCTAACATCAGAGAAGATAATTAAAAATGCAAGGTGATGAGAACTTCTATAATGCTTTGCCTCTAGACTTTGATGCTATCATCCCCTGAGTTTCCCTGATCAATACACGGTTCTAACCATTTTTTTATCCCCAAACTTGAGATGATCTATTAAAACAGCTATTCTGTTAGATCAGAGTTCATTACTTTACCCTATATAGTTCCCTGAATAGAAAATATGGAATGAAAGACTGAAAAGAGAGGTTTTTACGAGATACAACTCATTCAACACCTTTTTTTCTAAACACCCATTTAGTGCCTATAGTCAATGTGTCCTTAGGTCTATCCACAAGTTCCCATACTTTAGTTCTTTCAAATTGATTTAATTCTTCTTACATTTCCATCACCTAGAATTCATCATTGATTGCATCACTGATGTTCTTTGGTTCAAGTTGAGACAAGAATGCTTGAAATTCAGCCTAATTTCTAAGAGAATCTATAGTATGTGTACCTTTATCTAGGTCTCCAACTATAACATCTAAAGGATTATACTTAAGGGTCCTAATAGCTCTTGAAAAAGAGGGGCTGGTCACTTCAGTTTCTTCTACTGGTTCAAGTTCTAGAAGTTCTATAAATTCATTAGAACTAGTTGTTTTTTTCTTACTTCACAGCAAAGTCAATAGGTTTCGAATTTAAGTTCAGAGTTGAAAAATCAACCTCAAGGTTTTCTAAATAGGTTTTAGGATCATGTGGATCTGTCTCATAAATATTTTTGTGAACAAATTATTCCATAGTCTTGGTCCTTTTATTAAAAACTCTATAGTATTTACTAGAGGTTAAATAACCTAGGAAAATTACTTCATCACTTTTGGAGGAAAAATGTTCAAGATTATCATTAGTGTTAATAAAAAAGTCTTTGAAACCAAAAACTCTAAAGTAGTTAACCTTAGGATTTCTACTATTACAAAGATCATAGGGGGTTTTATTTAAGATAGGTCTAATTAAAACTCTATTTATTATATAATAGGATGTGTTCACAAACTTTTCCCAAAAATAGCCAGGTAAGTCATATTCATTTAGCATATTTTGGGATATCTCTTTAAGTGTTTTATTCCTTCTTTCTACAACTCTATTCTACTAGTGATTCATAGGAGTAGAGAAGTTATAACTATAGCCATTTTGTAATAAAAAATATTCAAAGTAATAATTTTAAAACTCATGACCATAGTCACTTCTCTAGGTCTTAATTCTGAGTTTACTTAAATCTTATACAGATCTAGCATACTTGGTAAAGTAAGAACATGCTTCACTTTTGTGAGCTAAAAAGAACACCAAAGTATACTTAGAAAAGTCATTTAATAGCACATAAACATAGTTATTCCCATTTATACTTGAAACTCTAGATGGTAAAAATAAATCCATATGAACTAACTCAAGAGGTTGCAAAGTTGAAACTTATTTCTTTAGTTTAAAATAAATCTTGTGCTATTTATAATTTTTATAGGGGTTACAGACTTTTTCATTTGGGAACTATAGTTTGGGTAGATCCTTGAATAAACCTTTACTAGTAAGATTCTTAAGCGAGTGAATATTATAGTGGCCTAGTATCATATTTCAAAGACAAGATTCTTTATGAAAATCACTCAAGTAAGAAATTTTTTGAGAAATTAAAGAATTAAGATCAGCATCACAAACTTTATCATTCCTTAAAGTAGTAAAAACTAAAGAATCTTTAGAATCAAAAACATTACATGCATTGTTATCAAAATTAACATGAAATCCATCATCACATAATTATGAGATGCTAAGAAAATTATAATTCCAACCATAAAAAAATAGTACTTTGGAAATTAAAACTGAATTGATGTTACCAATTTGGACAAGGATGGTGATTTTCCCTTTAGTATTGTCACCAAAGGTGACTTAACTACCATCAACCTTTATTAGGATCTTGAAACTTGAGTGGTCTCCTATCACATGCCTTGAATAACTACTATCCAAGTTCCATATACTTTTATAGGAGGTCTTCAATCATTTTTCCTACAAAATAAAATTTATAAAAGAAATTATTTTCTTAGTCCTTTTTTAAAATAACTAGCAGTAACATTGTCATATTTAGACTTAGATAAAAATGTGCTATTTACTATTATTATTTGTCCAGTTTGATATCCCATACCTTTAACATATTTTGGAGCAAATTTTTTACCTATAATTTGTGTAAGTGTTTATATACCATTGGTAAACTTTTCTAAAACTTTATTAAGTTTCTCATTAGAAAAATTAAGTCATGTGTTCTCTTTTAATAGCTAAGAATTATTTTCTTTTTCAACAGATAAATCAGATTTAATATTGGAAGATAAATCATGCTATCTATTAAGAACCTTATATTTTTCTATTAGTTAATTAAAAGTCCCCTCAAGAATATAACAATATTAAAACATTTATTATTGATACATATCATTTTCATTATGTTAATTATTATAATTATCATAATTAAGCACAGGTAAAATAGTAGAAACAATAGGTACCTCATAGACATTTATCACGAAGCACATATTGGATCCATCAGATTTTTCTTCATGATTAGAGTTAGAACTACTGGAGTTTTCCTCAGAGTCACTCCATGTTTCTTTCATAGTTTTCTTAAACCTTCAATACTTATCATTATATTTCTTCTTATATTTTAATTTTGGACAGTCTACCTTAACATTTCCTTTTCCTTTTCATTCATAATAAGTAATTTATTTATCATCCTTATTCCGATCCCTTTTCAAATTTCCTTAAGTGTCATACTTTCCTTTATAATTTGGATTTAAGAAAAATATATTCTTTCTATAAAACTTCTTAAATCCCATGACCAAATGGGACATCTCCTAATCACTGTTAGATGGTGACTCACTGTCACCGAAACATTAAACTTAAATATATTATTTTTATTTTTCTCTCTATTTGAATACAGTAGACTTTAAATCCACTAAAATTATTTTTGGCTCATCATATTCCTCTATTTTGAATTTAAAATCTTCTTTATACATCATTATTTTCCCAATCAGCTCCTTGACTAGCAGTTTACTGATGCCACATAACTCTCTAATTGAAACAGATGTACCTCTCCATCTTTATGAAAGTAATCTTAACAATATCATAATATGGTTCTTGTGAGATACCATATTTCCCAGCAAACTCATGGTTTTTAACATTTCATTAAACCTAAGATACACATCAGAAATTAATTCACCAAGATTCATCTTAAAAGTATCATACTTAATAGTATATGTATTCAATATCATCTCCTTAACATTAGTTGTCCCCTTATGTGAAACAGTTAGTGTATCCCAAATTTGAAAGGCAGTTTTACAAGAAGAAATTCTATTGAATTTCTTATCTCCTAAAGAAAAATATAAAACATTAATATATTTGTAATTATTTTTATAAGTATTTTTGGTAGCTTCAGCCTAAGTATCTATAGAAGTTGTAGGTAATTCATATTTATCCTCCATAGCAGTCAAAATCTCAACACCCATACTATCTATATACATTTTCATTTTGATCTTCTACTGAGCATAATTATTACCATTGAAAAAAGGAGGTATGTTAGTATAAAAACATTCTTATCTATTATTCATTAAAAGAATTAAATTTAGAACAAAATTTAATATCTTTAAAGCTTAACTAAAACTATAGTTGTAAAAGTTTTGAAAAACTTTGATACCAAAGATTTAACCATTGATACCAAATGTTGGTTAGAGTGAGTATCTCAAGAAGGGATGAATTTAGTACCCAATAAAAATTTCCATTAAATGAATTTAAGTAAAATCATATAATTTAAATAAAATATCCCAGTTAGTTAAAACATTAGTTTGATATATGTATTGATCTTTTAAAATAATTATCTAAGATTGATCAGGTCTCGGTTAAAAACAATATACAATATGAATTTAACATGTGAAATCAATTTACTAAATAAAATACTTATATGAAAAATAATTAAAAATAACTATCAAAGTAGTGGTTTTTTATGAAAGTAAAAAAATAGATTCAATTCTAAAGTAAAAAAAATAAAGAAAACAAAAAAAATAGTAGAATTAAATACAAGAGGTTCAGTCTCAAGATGAGACTTATTCCTATACACTTGGAAATCACATGCTTCCAAGAAGTTTATATAAAATAGAATTTTGATCCACAACATGGATTGGGTATTACAATAGTTTGAAAACTATATAGGCCACACATGGACCTCTTCCACAGTTTTCATGGGAGTATAAAATAATAAATAGTTTACAACCAAACCTCTACCATAACACATGGAAAATAAGAGTAAAAGGTGTTGAGAATATATCTAAGTATCATCTAGTTTAAAGCAGGAGATGATGTGTGTAGAAAATAGAGTATTCACACACTACTTGTAATATAAATAAAAATAACCAGACTGAGAAAATAAAATATATAAAGGGATAATATTTCTCAGTTTGTTATGCTCTATAGCTAGTGACTCTTAAAAGTGATTTAAAGCGAGTCTTGAGTCATGTTTGAGAAATCTGCTATAGAAAAGAGTGCTGCAGGCGCTTTGTTCTTAACTGTAGGAAGGAACTAGATGTATGTTGGGATTCGACTTCCTCAGTTGAGTGTAACATGATGAAACATAAAAGATATTCTAGTTTTTGAAATGAGAGTTATCTCACTTCATGTTTATAGGTCTATCTTTTTTTTAAGAACATCTCACATATGCATGAGGGAGTCTTATTCATATTTTAACAATAGAAGTAGCAAAGAGAATCCATTAGATCTTCTAATCCTCATACTACACACATTCTAACACTAAATTTAATGCATCTCTTTCGAGCAATTAAGGAATAATCATTAGAATAAGTTTCAACATTAAATTCAATAAACTAGTCATCATAAATACTTAAATAAAAAAGATAAGTAAAATAAATAGTAGTGGTGAGTCCTTTGAACAATGACACTGGTGGTGTCTAAGACTAGCAGTGACTTAGAGTCTGGTAACGAGACATTAGAACGATGTCTTGATCTAGCGGTGGGTCAGGATATAGTGATGATTATTTTGAGTGGTGATAACTTTTGGTAGTGAGTTAGGATTTGGTGGTATGTTAGGATGAAAGTGACTTATACTTTGTCAAATTATGTTTTGATGGTGACTTGTGTGATAGTGAGACTTTGGTGATGGTGAGACTTCCCTAGCGGTGTCTCATACTTGGCGGTGAGTCTTTTTTAGACTTAACTAATTTTTTTCCAAAATTTCTTATAACATAAATTTCTATCATATAAAATAAAACTCATTAATTAATATCATAATAAACATGAATGTTTGACCATTAAAATAATTAGGCTAACATGTTTGAAGATATAATTAACACTTGATAAACTTACAATATAACTATTTTCTTCTAAGAGTCTCCATAACAATATGAAAGTGGTTCTCATGGTCCTTGTAGCTTTTGGAGTACAACGAGACATCATTAATAAATACCACAACAAAATTATCAAGATATTCCTTGAATACTCTGTTCATTATATCCATAAAAATAGAGGGTTCATTAGTTAGTTTAAATGGAATTACTATAAACTTGTAATGTCTATACCTTGTTTGAAATGCTATCTTTAGAATATATTCCTTCTTTATATGCAATTGATGATATCTAGAATGAAGATTAATCTATAAAAAATAATGGGCTCCATGAAGTTGGTAAAATAAGTAATCAATTCAAGGCATATGATACTTATTCTTTATCATAATAGCATCGATATTCCTATAGTCAATGAAAAACCTCATAGATTCACCTTTCTTCTTAATGAAAAGAATATGAGATACCCAAGGTGAAAAAATAAGACATATAAATCCCTTACCACTCAATTCCTCTAGTTTTTTATTTAAATCTATTAAATCTACCATGGCCATTATATAGGGAGTATTTGATATGGGTCTTGCACTAGGAATTAAATCAATAGAAAACTCAAATTCCCTCTTTAGAGGATGTTCAGGTAATTCCTCTAGAAATACATCATTGTATTCCTATACAATAGGTATATTATCAATTTGAATATCACCTTTTTCATCAACAGGTTTTGTCTACTCTTCTTATCCAAGAATCTCATTTAGAAGAGATAATGGAAGTGGATCCATATATGAATTAGATGATGAATTCTCCCCTCTAAAGATGAGAAGTTCCATATCTTCATCACAAATCATATTTTCCTTCTCTTTACAATAAATTTTTGCATTATATTTTGAAATCCAATATATAATAAGGATTATATGAAAATCAAACATAGGTATGATAATAAAATTAGCAATTAGAGCATGTTTAGGTGTCATAATAGGAACTTATTGACACATCTTTATTTCAATAAGGTTTCCATTAGGAGTTTTTACTGCCAACTCCCTTATTAAGGTGAATTGGAAATATATAATTTTTATAGAAAAATGGAATGATATAAAATAATGTGATGATCCAAAAACAAATAAATCTTTATCTAAATGTGTGTATGTGATTAAAGTACTTACCACCACATCATTAGGAACTTCAATCTCAGTTATTGTGACTATATAAGCATGAAATTGTTCCCATAAATTTTTCTAGGGAAAGTTTCCTTTAAGTTTAAGAAAATCATGTGCATAGTTTCCCATATCCTTATAGCTGAAGCATTGCACATTTAAGACTTCTTTCTTTCCCATGCAATCATGGGCCTAATGTCATTTTTATCTACACTTGTAACAAACTCCCATTACCAATAGTCATGTTCCATGATGCTTATTTCCACATTTATTGCAAGCTAGAAATTCTATTCTTCCCTTATTCCCTTTTTCCTTATTTCATTTTCCAGAGTACTCAAAAAACCTCTTATTATCTTGCTTCCATTAGAAGCCATATGGCTTAGAAAATTATTTATTTGTATTAAAAGCACATGATACTATATCATCATATGATTAAAATATTTGGGAGACTAGTACCCTTCATAAAATTGGATTAATAACATAAAATAAATGCTCAATATTGATCTTTAGATTACACATGTAGTCTGAGACATAACTTTATAACCTTTTAAAATTGGTTTCATACTTAGTAATATTTTCATACTCTTTCTATCTTAGTCTCAAGAATTGTCTCTCCATTTTTGATTACTATTCATGAGGGAAATATTTTTCTAAGAAAATTTACTTAAAATCCTTACATTCCATATTTAAAATTTCTTCCTCCTCATTTGTGTTTTGAATTAATGACCACCATTGATCTACATCACCTGATAGATGATAAAATACCATGATAACCTCCACCCTTTCATTACTTCCCAAAGTGAGAAATATCTTCTCTAAGAAACTTATCCATTTCTCAACTACAAATGGGTTTATAGTCCCATTGAATGATGGAGTTTGTTATCCTATAACTACTACAAAATAGGATTTAACAATGATAAAATTGGCCTTTATCAGTGTTAGAGAAGCACTGGATAGTAGAGAAAGATTAAAATCCCAAGTCTTTTATTAGTGCTAAAAATGTGCTAATAAAAGGGTCCTTTATCAGTGCTAAAAAAACACTGATAAAGGGGTCCTTTATCATCACTTTTAGAATCCCTGATAAAGGAAAACATTTATTGGTGATTTTATTTAGTGTTGATAAATTAGACCTTTATCGGAACTTCTACAAGCACTGATAAAGGTTATCTTTATCAGTGATTCTACAAGCACTAATAAAGGGGCATGTTGTAGTGTGTTGTTACAACACACTACAACACCCGTGTAGTGTGCTGTAACAGTACATCACAACACAAAAAATGCAATGAAATCAGAAAAATAAATTACCAATAAAAAATTTAAATGAAATAAAATTTACAACTCAAATATAAGAAAAAACACTATATTATAGACATTTCAAACATTGGTTTATACAATTACATAAGTAAAAATTATTACATACATTCAAAACAAAAATGTTCTTTTGTATTTTTATCCTAACCCCTACTCTAGTAAAAAATGCACCTGTATAAGAAATTTTTTTATGTTAAAAATAATATAAAAAAATAAATTAACAAAAAGTGTTAATTTTAAACTAAACTTTGAGCCATACCAGGAACACTATGTATAAGATTTAGTTGCGGTTGATTCTTGCTCGTCACATCATTTATTGTTCATATTTAAGAATTATATCTAATAAAATTTACTAAATATGTATAAGATAAAAATGATATGGAAATTAATTAATTAATAGTAGGTATAATTATGAGAAAACAATCTAGGCTCATTTTCTCAGTTTTGGCAATGCGATGCATGTTTTAAACTAAAATGACACTTATATATTGAAAAGACACACTTGGAGTCATACTGGTCACACCATGCATTGGGTTGAGGTGCAGATGATTCCTATACATCTCAACTGAATTATGGATCATTTTCCTAAATTATCAAAATAATACTAATGCTCTTTCCTAGTTTTGAGTACATTACTTGTCTTTTTTTACTAAAATGTCATTTTAAACTAGAAACATGCAATTTGACTCATATTAATCACATTGTGAGTTGGTTTTACATGAGGCTGATTTTTAAATTTCATAAATGACTTATGAATCTATCTCCTAAATTATCAAGGAAATCATAGTACGTTTACTCAGTTTTCAGTGACTGACACTTTTTGAACTAAAATATCAATTTTAAATAGATAATGGATACATTGAGTCGTACTGATCACACCGTGCATCAGATTGAGGTGTTTCTGATTTCTACACATCCCAAATGACTTATGGATCATTTTCCTAAATTATCAAAAACAATATGAATTATTTTTCTTGATTTTGAGTAGGTTAGTTTCCCTTTTTACTAAAATTGATGTCAATTTTAAATAAAAAGACACACTTGGAGTCATACCAATAACACCATGCATTAGATTGAGGTTATTATAATTCACACATGTCCCAAATGAATTATGAATCATTTTCATAAAGTATCAAAATAATTTGAATGCGTTTACTTGGTTTTGAGTATGTTACTTGTCTTTTTTACTAAAATTTCATTTTAAACTGGAAACACACACTTGACTCATACCGATCACATCGCGCATCGATTTGATGTAAGACAGATTCCTACCTGTTAAAAATGATTTATTAATTGATTTACTAAATTATCAAAAAAATATTAGTGCATTTGCTCATTTTTTAGTGAGTGACACTTTTTGAACTAAAATTATATTTTTAAACTGATAACGGACACTTTGAGTCATACTAGTCACATCGTGCATCATATTGAGGTTCATTTAATTTATACATGTCCCAAATGACTTATGGATCATTTTCCTAAATTATCAAAACAATATGAATGATTTTACTCAATTTTCAGTAGGTCAGTTGTCCTTTTTACAAAAAATGATGTCAATTTTAAATAAAAAGACACACTTGAATTCATAATAGTCACTACATGTGTCAAATTGAGGTGAGGATAATTACTACACATATCAAATGACTTATGAATCATTTTACTAAAGTATCAAAATAATCTAAATGAGTTTTCTTAGTTTTGAGTACATCACTTATCCTTTTTACTAAAATGTCATTTTAAACTAGAAACACATACTTTGACTTATATCGGTCACATATTGTGTAGGTTTGATGTGATATAGATTACTACACATAAAAAATAAATTATGAAATTATTTCCTAAATTATCAAGATAATATGAGCATGTCTTCTTGGTTTTCAGCGAGTGACACTTTTTGAACTAAAATGTCAATTTTAAACTGATAACAGATACATTGAGTCATACCAAGAACATCATGTATTTAATTGAGGTGTGGATGATTACTAAACATAAAAAATGACTTATGGATTGTTTATCTAAAGTATAAAGACAATCTAAACATGTTTAGTTGGTTTTGAGTAGTTCAGTTGTCCTTTTAACTAAAATTGATGTCAGTTTTAAATAAAAAGATTCACTTGGAGTCATAACTCACTACTAGAAATACAATATATACCAATAGTTTCAAACCATTGGTATGGGAATAAAAACCATTGGTATACTATATACCAATGGTTTTTCAAACTGTTGGTTAGTAAGCCGTTGTGAAAGGCCTATACCAACGCTTTTTCTCTAACCGTTGGTATATGGTAGTGTAACCTTCAGTATGCCAATGGATTTATAGAAACCATTAGTATATATTTATACCAATGGTTAATAAACCATTGGGATATATAGTTTACATTTAGTTTACCAACAGTTTTCAAACTGTTGGTATATAGTATTACCAACAGTTATTTAAAACCATTGGTAAAAATATTCTGGAAATACACTTTACCAACAGTTTTGAACCATTGGTATAGTGTATTACCAACTATTTATTCAAACCATTGGTAAAAATATTCTCAAAATACACTTTACCAATGGTTTAAAATCGTTGGTATAGTTTATTTCTATAAAACAACACAACAGCCACCCATCTCCTCCATTGCATACACCTGCAAACACACCTACAAAAAACACTTAAAATAGAACAAAAAGACACCTGAAATAGTACATAAAAACATCAGACTCTTCCAAAAATGACATGTAACACAACATAGTTTCCCCCATTTTAATCTTCACATGAAAACACTCTTCCAACTAACCCATTTCAATTTATTTGGTGCAGACATCTCATAATGGTGAGAGGATACTCACATTTCAGAGAGCCCATGATAGTCGGAGTTACATACACCATTATCAGAATTAACACATGATTCATAAGGTAATTACAGCAAGTATGCACATAAAAAAAGTATACCCATACAAAAAGTATACCCATAAAACAAGTATACCCATACACCATTAACACATAATTCATAAGTTAATTAAATACATAAAGAATTCAATTCAGAATTCAGGGGGTTGGGGGGCTGTTCAGGGGTTTGGGGTGGCTGTCCTAGGGGGTAGGGGTGTCTAGGGGGGTGGGGATGTCTGGGGGGGGATGGGGGTGTCTAGAGGGATGGGGGTTTCCAGGGGGGGTGGGATGGTGTCTAGGGGGTGGGGTGGTGTCCAGGGGGTTTGGGGGGGGGGCTTTCTAGGGGGTGGGGGGTGTTTAGGGGGGATGGGGGGGGGAGTGTCTAAGGGGTGGGGTGGTGTCTAGGTGGGGTGGGGTGGGGTGGGGGTCCAGGGGGTTGGGGGGATGTCTAAGGGGGGTGGGGTGGTGTCCAGGGGGGTGGGGGTGGCTGTCCAAGGGGGTGGGGGTGTCCAGGGTGGGTGGGTGGGTGGGTGGGGGGGGTGTCCAGGAGGTGGGGTGGTGTCTAGGAGGGATGGGGGGCCTTCCATGGGGTTGGGGGGGGGGTGTCCAGGGGGTGGGGCTGTCCAGGGTGGTGGGGGGCTATCCATGGGGGTATCTAGGGGGTGGGGTGGTGTTCAGGGGGGGTGGGGTGGTGTCTAGGGGGTTGGGGGGGGGGGCTTTCTAGGGGTGGGGGTGTCCAGGGGGTGGGGTGGTGTCCTGGGGGTGGGGGTGGATGTCCATTGGGGTGGTGGTGTCCAGGGGAATGGGGGGGGGGTGTCCAGGTGGTGGGGTGGTGTCTAAGAGGGGTGGGGGGTCCGTCTATGGTGTTGGGGGGGGGGAATGTCTAGGGGGTAGGGGGGATGTCCATGGGGTTGGGGGGGGGGGGTGTCCAGGGGGTTGGGGGTGTCTAGGGGGTGGGGTGGTGTCTAGGGGGTGGGGGGGGGGGGGTCCAGGGGGTTGGGGGGCAGTCCAGGGGGTTGGGGGGGGGGGGATGTCCAAGGGGGTGGGTTGGTGTCCAGGGGGTGGGGGTGGCTGTCCATGGTGGTGGGGGTGTCTAGGGGTGGGGGGGGGTGTCTAGGTGGTGGGGTTGTGTTTAGGAGGGGTGAGGGGCTATCCAGGGGGTTTGGGGGGGGGGGGTTTCTAGGGGGTAGGGGGGATGTCCATGGGGATGGGGGTGTCCAGGGGGGTCCAGGGGGTTGGAGGGGCTGTCCAAGGTGGGTGAGGTGGTGTCTAGGGGGGTGGGGGGGGGGGGCTTTCTAGGGGGTGGGGGCTGTCTATGGGGGTGGGGGTGTCCAGGGGGTGGGGGGTGTCCAGGTGGTGGGGTGGTGTCTAGGAAGGGTGGGGGGGCTATAATGGTTTTAATGGAATGAATTTCATGGATTTTAAGATCATTGGTATTTTTAAATGGTTTTAGAATAATGTTTATTTCAATATTATGTGTTTCTTTAGGAAAAAATGAATGCTTTTAGTGTGTATGGTAGAAAGGTGGATTTGGTTATTAGAAAAAGGATTAAATTTTTATCATGGGAAAAAATACTATATGATTTTTTAAATGGAACCTTAAAAGGTATTTTCATAAACCATTGGGGAGTTTTAAATAGAAAAGTATCTATTATGTGATTTTGAAATGGTTTTGTGAAGAATTATTTATGATGTATCTTTATGGGATTTGTGATTTTGTGTCCCTTGTTTTAGAACATCAGATTATTTTACTAAAGGTTTTGTTTTTTATAATTCTTTAGAATGTTACCACTATAAATGAATCAAAAAGTCCATAAGGGGATATCTCAGGTAGTTATTCTTGTGTCTTGGTCTCTACTCAAACTCTTGTGGAAGTGGAATAACTATGTTATTCTCGGATCATTTATTATGCATGGGAGTTTCTAAAATACCATCCACTATTTTTTATTGGTGATTAAGGATCCCATAAGGCAACCAAGTGGGTATCTATGATTAATGGGATCATCTAGTTGTTAGAAACCCTATAATCCACAGGGGTGGGGGGCTGTCTAGGGGGTGGGGGGGATGTCTTGGGGGGTGGGGGCTCTCCACGGGGGTGGCGGGGCTGTCCAGGGGGTATGGGGTGTCCAAGGGGGTGGGTGGGGCTGTCCATGGGGTGGGTGGGGGGGTGTCCAGGGGGTAGGGGGTGTCTAGGGGGAGGGCGGGGCTGTCCCGGGGGGTACGTGGTGTTCAGGGGAGGGGGGGGGGGGGTGGGCTGTCCACAGAGGTGGAAGGGCTATCCAGGGGGGTAGGGGGTGTCCAGGGGGTGGACATGATGTCCATGGGGGGTAGGGGTGTCCAAGGGGGTGGGAGGGCTATCCACGGGGGTGGGGGGGGGGGGGTTGGGGGGGGGGCTGTCCACGGGGGGGTGGGGGGGTTGTCCAGGGGGTGGGAAGACTATCCACGGGGGTGGCAGGTCTGTCGAGGAGGGTTGGTGTAACACCCCAGGTAAATAAAGAATATGAAATTTTCATATTTATCCATATTTGTGAATAAAATATTAATACGACTTTAAAGGGGACGCTATGCTCGATGGCGTACCCAACACGCAATAAGGAGTTTCTTGGGAATCTTACGTTGCACACTAATAATAAAATAATATTATTTTAAATGGTAGTTAACATGTAGCCGTTGTATTGGAGGGAATGGATAGAAATAACTAAAATATGATTATATATGTTTTTAAATGTTTTTACATTTATCCAATAAAGGATAGAGGCTTAAAATACGGAAAGAATTCAATTTTAGGCGTATATGACCTAGTTTTCACTAATGGTTCACTTATCTCCTTTTGATGGAGAACCGTCATTAAATATAGTTTTGTTCACTCTTATACATTCTTTTGGACCAAATAAAACTCTTATTAAGAATCGGGACATCAAAATTTACTTTGTGTAAATTTTTGGTATCTTTCCGATAAAGTTCATTTTTTTTATGAATAGTGTAAAATGTTGTATTTTAATTCAAAACCTCTTTTTAATCTAATTTATTTATATGATTAGATTATCTTTTGAATTGGTTTTAAAGTTAAATTAGAATATATTTTTACCATTAAATCCAATAGTGGTCGTTGGAATTAATTTCAATTTGAAATCAGACTTAAACCAGTGTCAATCTTTTGATACTTATTGTTTCATAAAAACACGCTATTTGCTCTGACAGCGGGAATTAATTATTAAATTGATTAATGTGACTTATATGTTTTGAATTTTTTAAAATAGACTTCATTTTTGAATTCGGAATATCAAATATAGCTCAGGGTGAATTTTTGGGATTTTTCTGAAAAACATCAATTTTTGATGAATAGTGACACCACTAAGTGGTACTTATAAAAACTGATTTTTTCGTTTAAATGAAATTTTTCCATCTTTGTGTTTTGAATCTCAAAAATCCGACATACATGGTTTTCATTAAGAAGTAAAATGTGGTTCAATGGGATAAAAATAGTTTTTGGTGAATAGTAACTTATTAAGTTTTTAATCGCGATTAGAGGTAATTAGTGTAGTTTAAGGTAAAAATAATGTTTTAATAATATTAAATGAACTTGACACATGTACTAACCTCATTGGATGTGTAATGGACGACCAAGAAAAGCCATGGGTCAACTTGGGGACCTCATGGAGCCACTTTGGTTGGGAAATGACATAAATAACTTTTTATTTAATGTAAAAGTAAAAATGACACAAACATGATATGTTTTACTAAAACAATTTTTAAGTGGGGTTATACAAGTCAGATTTTTTATTATAAATAGTCATTGGAAATATAAAATTTTTTCCTACATCATAGTAATTTTTTTATAATTTTTAGACATTAAATAAATTAAATTATTTATGACATCATAATGATGCAGCGATGACATCATTATCCAACGATTTAAATAAAATGAGAAGATAATGTAAACTCTATGACCTAAACATGTCCAAAACTTATTGGATGGGTGGATTTAGAACCCTTATCACCTTATACACGAATTATATCAATGTGGGACCTTTTAAAATCGAAACACATTTTCAAATAAAGTAATATTTCTTACTTTCCAAAAGTTCCCCTCCTCTCCTATTATAAAAGGCCCCCACCTCTACCTCATTTCACACACTCCTCAAGCCTTTGGCTCGGCCAAACCCTGCCCATTTACTCTCTCCACATCCCTCTACTCATCCTAGAGGATTCCCTTTGGGCATAATTCTTTCAAAGGAAGCCTTTAGGCTCAAATCAAAAGGAGTTACACTTTTAAAGGTAATTCATTCTCTCATGTTCATTTGTTTTATTTTGCTTCTCCAACCCCCTAAACTCTTTTTATTTACTTCTTTTGTAACAAAACCAGTATCTTCAATATACTAGGATGTTTTTATAAGATTTATTCGAGCTAAAAACTCACACAACTACATCAAATGGTAAAAGAACATACGGTTTCCGTGGATGGCGAAATTCTGCCTCCCGAAACAATGATTGTTCAATACTCATTTAACACCTTCAAAGGTGGACATTATGATGTCACTATTTTTATATATGATATATAATATGTTTATGTTTTCCTTAAGCTTCTGTTTTTTTCATTTTGGGCATACCTTTATGGTTTCCATTATGGGTAAACGCGATATCTTCATTTAAGGAAGTGCGGACTACCGCCCCCTCAAAGTGATTTGATTCGTTAAATACCTTATGTGGGACGTATAAAGGATGGAACTATGATATTATATATGATATTATAATGTAATTATAATATACCTTTATATAATTATTATTCCATTCTATAAAATACGAAATAGAAATGAAAGTAGCGTTCATGCGTACGTACGACTTACCGTCTCCATGAACGGTGCATTTCATTTCTTACCTCTAAATGACTATGTAATGTTATAAATGCATGAATTTACTGGATATATATGACATATATGATATCTAAATCATGAATAAAATTCTGTATATAATAAAAATTTGGCCACACGAACAACATGTAATTGTAAGAAGTCCACTTTCGACTTAAGAACCAAATATCGGCAAAACAAATATTATTAACTTAAATGATTACATAATGTTTATGACATGGTAATAAGTAATATAAAAGGAATAATGAACATGAAAAATGTTCTTAAGGAAGTAGAAATTAACTCAAGTTTATTATTTAGGATATTAAAGAACGATCGAGTCAAGTCGGACCCGAGGTAAGGGATCCTACACCTCTCTTTCTTTTTATGTACAATCTTTTATGTCATTCCTTTTAAGCTCATATTTCTTATGATTGGGATGTTCTTTTATATTACTAATACTGTACGTATTATGTTAATATGATGAGAGACCCTATTTACTCTCATTAATCCATTTTGTAAGTTTTGAGTGGTGCCGTTAGGCTGCCGAATTTTTCGTAAGGGATTTTTCATCTCACTTTTATTCCCATGAGATTTATGCTACATTTGCCACATTTTCCTTTGAGTGGTGTATGTACTGCACATTATTTTACTCATTGTGTAATATACTTTCTTTTATGAGTATTTACATAAATGTTGTATTGTCCTTCTTTCACGAGGTTTATGTTTTGAAAGATACCCATGTCGGTAAGGGAACCTTTCACCCTCCTCATTTTAAAAGACTTCGTTTGTTATGTCTTTTAATTCACGTACTATTATGTTGGGATATGTTCTTCTATATACTGATTGATGTAAATTTTATGTCCAAGTTATGAGATTCCCTTTTTATCTCTCATCAACTCATTTTCTGAATTTTTGAAGTGACGCCGTTAGGCTGTCGAATTTTACCAAGGGAACGTTTTAACCCAATTTCGATTTCTTTGGGTTCAACATGTAGTTATTGAATATGTCATCCTTTGAATATGTGTGAATGACCTTTTATTGTTTTACACTTAATATCCAATTATATTGGGTGTATTTATATTTGTCACACATAATTTTGATATTGATTTATCCTTAATTTATGGATACCTTCCTTATAAGGGATTTCATCACATTTTACATCCCTATTGAGACTTCATTGTTGTTATGCACCAATTCACTCTTATATGGTGTATATACTGTCCTTTGGAATATTATATCATAAATCCATTTATTCTCATGATATTATAAAGTTCTGATTAAATGTTATTCCTCAATTATTGTATTCAAGTGTCTCTAATTTTGGTAAAAACCCTTTGACCAAAATATCACTTTAAATGTTTTAATGACTTGTTCTTATTAATATCCATGTTTTCAAAATGGTTTTAAGGATTTATTTATATGGATATTAATGGTTTAAAATGTTAAAAGCTTTAAGGTGGTATGAGACACTTTGATTCAAAATTCTCCTTATTAAATGTTTTAAATGGTTTTGGAAATGGTTTCTTTTTGTATGGATTCATTATTTCAAAATACTAAAATGTAATATTATGATTGAAATGTGGAAATTTTTTGTTTCCTTTATTCATGTTTTATGTGATACGTTTATGTTATGGTTCTTGGGCATTATTATGAAAACGGGTGGTTCCGTGATAAACTAAGGGCGGGTGAGCCCGATATAGCTCTGCAATGCATTGGGTAACGCGAAGGAGTGAAACGTTAAGGTTTCTCTGAAGAGATTTAGGGAATATACTGTGATGGGTATTCCAAACATAACCAAGAGGGTTACTCCCTATGTAATAATGTTATGAATGCATCAAGTTACCTTTATGTATTATGTTTTCTATGATTTATTCATGATTTGATATGCCTATGTTTTATGGGTAAAGTGTGATTTCATTCTAATGTATATATGAACTCATGTTTCCTTTCCATATTTTTATAACTCTTACTGAGCTTTTTATGCTCATCCCAAGTTTTTGAAATGTTTTTCACAGGTCAAGGGAAAGGTACATGATGTGATGATAGTGTCAAGGATGTGTCCAGAAAGAATCCGTGTTATATTTTAAATATGTTTCCGTTGATGGGAAGAATGAATACTGTATTTTATGTAACCACTTTGTTTAAATGTGGAATTTAATGCAAGTTTTATGATCTAATTCTCTAAAACTCTAAACCCGAAAAGATCCTCAATGTGTAATCTTTTAATAACTCAAGATTAAGTAAGGTTTAAGGCTGGGGCCTTATAGTTGGTATCAAATGTCGGTTTATATAACTTTAGAGGTTAGGGTATTCTTTAAGCACAAGTGGCATTACCATAATGGTTAGGATTTCAGAAAGTGTCCTAGTTTTAGATAAAGTGAATGAGTAAGTGTATCTTAGTGTTTACCTTACTCATTAGTACATGATGGTTTTGTTGATATACTCACACTGACATTTCTGTTCTTAGTGAATGGATGGATCTAGCAGGCACCAAAGAGACAAGAGGTTTGAAGGAAACTGTGGTGGTTCTATGATTAAGATACTAGATAAAATGGGGGATTCAATGATGAAACTCGTGGTTGTTCTAAACCAACTATCAAGGAGTCATGATAAACCACTTGAACCTTGGTATGATATTTAATGCATCATGTACGAGATGGCCAAACGATGTGGAATTTCAGGTAATAATTATAAAGGTAACAATTAGAGTTTATATGATCCTTACTTTTGAGGTAATTATGGGTTATTATATGATATGCTGGAAAATGAAAGGCATGTGAGGTTAAAATATGTTATGATCATTTTTGAAGATTTTATCTCTTTTTGGGGAATGTTTTAAGAATTATATAGTTTTGGAAAAAGGATAACACGCAGACCGTGTGACAACCCGTCGCGTCGGACAAAGCCGCGGGAATCGAACCCACAACCAAAGTGCGACTGGTATTTATCGCCTACCACTGGACTACGTGAAGTCCCTGGTTAGTTTGACTGATTCTTTTTAGTTATATGATTTTATGAATTAAGAGTAAGTTGATTTTGGGTTATTTATGAAAATGATTAACCTATCATGGAGGATATGTGATTAGGATAATTACTTTTCAATACAAGACTTTAGGAGAAACTGATGTTGTTTGGAGATAAATGTTACGATTTAACTTGGAAGACTATGTGACTAAATACTTCAAATATTTGGGTTTCAATCTTATATTGGTTTACTTTGAAGAATTTTATGGACAAATTTATTATAGAATGGTTCTCGTTGATCTTTGGGTTTTGTTGGACAAATTTTGGAGATTGAGAATAGATTTTATTTTTATAAAGGGTTATCCTTTTCTAGATTATCTGATCTTGTACTAACCTTTTTGGTTTTGGTTTTGGATTAAAGTCTAAAGACATGGGAAGTATATAGTTCTCTTTGGTGTATTAGGTTATTCTCTAGAAGTTGATTATAGTACTCTTAATGCGAACAAGTCTCCCTAAATACTCGTCTTTTGGAAAAAAAATATGAGTTTGATTAAGGAATCTAGTAAAAGTTGAAAGTCAACATGATAAGTGATTATGTTTCCTTATGAATAAATTACTCAATAAAAAGTAACTTAAAACAAAATGTTGTCTATTAACTTTTCCTACTGGGGAATCGAATACCGTTTAACCCATCACAAGTTTGTGATTTTCTTGTGGTTAACTTTCTCCTAAACATGTTTTCTATCACTCTCCATCAGAACATGACCCTTTGTTTTTTCCTCCATGTCCATATTTTCATACTTGTAATCCTAGTATGGGTTAATTCGGGTGACCTCTGTGCTTATATTTCTTTATTTTAAAGTGTTTGTTTTACCGACTCTTGTTCCAATGTGGGACTTTCAAGGATGTTACCAAGCCCAATTTTAAAATTGTGAGGACGCAATTCCCAAAAAGGGGGGAAGGATGTAACACCCCAGGTAAATAAAGAATATTACATTTTCATATTTATCCATATTTGTGAATAAAATATTAATATTACTTTAAAGGGTACACTATGCTCGATGGCGTACCCAACACGCAATAAGGAGTTTCTTGGGAATCTTACGTTGCACACTAATAATAAAATAATATTATTTTAAATGGTAGTTAACATATAGCCGTTGTATTGGAGGTAATGGATAGAAATAACTAAAATATGATTATATATGTTTTTAAATGTTTTTACATTTATCTAATAAAGGATAGAGGCTTAAAATACGGAAAGAATTCAATTTTAGGCGTATATGACCTAGTTTTCACTAATGGTTCACTTATCTTCTTTTGATGGAGAACCTTCATTAAATATAGTTTTGTTCACTCTTATACATTATTTTGGACCAAATAAAACTCTTATTAAGAATCGGGACATCAAAATTTACTTTGTGTAAATTTTTGGTATCTTTCCGATAAAGTTCATTTTTTTATGAATAGTGTAAAATGTTGTATTTTAATTCAAAACCTCTTTTTAATCTAATTTATTTATATGATTAGATTATCTTTTTAATTGGTTTTAAAGTTAAATTAGAATATATTTTTACCATTAAATCCAATAGTGGTCGTTGGAATTAATTTCCCTTTGAAATCAGACTTAAACCAGTGTCAATCTTTTGATACTTATTGTTTCATAAAAACACGCTATTTGCTCTGACAGCGGGAATTAATTATTAAATTAATTAATGTGACTTATATGTTTTGAATTTTGTAAAATAGACTTCATTTTTGAATTCATAATATCAAATATAGCTCAGGGTGAATTTTTGGGATTTTTCTGAAAAACATCAATTTTTGATGAATAGTGACACCACTAAGTGGTACTTATAAAAACTGATTTTTCCATTTAAATGAAATTTTTCCATCTTTGTGTTTTGAATCTCAAAAATCCGACGTACATGGTTTTAATTAAGAAGTAAAATGTGGTTCAATGGGATAAAAATAATTTTTTGGTGAATAGTAACTTATTAAGTTTTTAATCGCGATTAGAGGTAATTAGTGTTGTTTAAGGTAAAAATAATGTTTTAATAATATGAAATGAACTTTACACATGTCCTAACCTCATTGGATGTGTAATGGACGACCAAGACAAGCCATGGGTCAACTTGGGGACCTCATGGAGCCACTTTGGTTGGGAAATGACATAAATAACTTTTTATTTAATGTAAAAGTAAAAATGACACAAACATGATATGTTTTACTAAAACAATTTTTAAGTGTGGTTATACAAGTCAGATTTTTTATTATAAATAGTAATTGGAAATCTAAAAAGTTTTCCTACATCATAGTAATTTTTTTATAATTTTTATACATTAAATAAATTAAATTATTTATGACATCATAATGATGCAGCGATGACATCATTATCCAATGATTTAAATAAAATGAGAAGATAATGTAAACTCTATGACCTAAACATGTCCAAAACTTATTGGATGGGTGGATTTAGAACCCTTATCACCTTATACACGAATTATATCAATGTGGGACCTTTTAAAATCGAAACACATTTTCAAATAAAGTAATATTTCTTACTTTCCAAAAGTGCCCCTCCTCTCCTATTATAAAAGGCCCCCACCTCTACCTCATTTCACACACTCCTCAAGCCTTTGGCTCGGCCAAACCCTGCCCATTTACTCTCTCCACATCCATCTACTCATCCTAGAGGATTCCCTTTGGGCATAATTCTTTCAAAGGAAGCCTTTAGGCTCAAATCAAAAGGAGTTACACTTTTAAAGGTAATTCATTCTCTCATGTTCATTTGTTTTATTTTGCTTCTCCAACCCCCTAAACTCTTTTTATTTACTTATTTTGTAACAAAACCAGTATCTTCAATATACTAGGATGTTTTTATAAGATTTATTCGAGCTACACACTCACACAACTACATCAAATGGTTAAAGAACATACGGTTTCCGTGGATGGCGAAATTCTGCCTCCCGAAACGATGATTGTTCAATACTCATTTAACAACTTCAAAGGTGGACATTATGATGTCTCTATTTTTATATATGATATATAATATGTTTATGTTTTCCTTAAGCTTCTGTTTTTTTCATTTTGGGCATACCTTTATGGTTTCCATTATGGGTAAACGCGATATCTTCATTTAAGGAAGTGCGGACTACCGCCCCCTCAAAGTGATTTGATTCGTTAAATACCATATGTGGGACGTATAAAGGATGGAACTATGATATTATATATGATATTATACTGTAATTATAATATACCTTTATATAATTATTATTCCATTCTATAAAATACGAAATAGAAATGAAAGTAGCGTTCATGCGTACGTACGACTTACCGTCTCCATGAACGGTGCATTTCATTTCTTACCTCTAAATGACTATGTAATGTTATAAATTCATGAATGTACTGGATATATATGAAATATATGATATCTAAATCATGAATAAAATTTTGTATATAATAAAAATTTGGCCACATGAACAACATGCAATTGTAAGAAGTCCACTTTCGACTTAAGAACCAAATATCGACAAAACAAATATTATTAACTTAAATGATTACATAATGTTTATGACATGGTAATAAGTGATATAAAAGGAATAATGAACTTGAAAAAGGTTCTTAAGGAAGTAGAAATTAACTCAAGTTTATTATTTAGGATATTAAAGAACGATCTAGTCAAGTCGGACCCGAGGTAAGGGATCCTACACCTCTCTTTCTTTTTATGTACACTCTTTTATGTCATTCCTTTTAAGCTCATATTTCTTATGATTGGGATGTTCTTTTATATTAATCCTAATGTACGTATTATGTTCATATTATGAGAGACCCTATTTACTCTCATTAATCCATTTTGGAAGTTTTGAGTGGTGCCGTTAGGCTGCCGAATTTTTCGTAAGGGATTTTTCATCTCACTTTTATTCCCATGAGATTTATGCTACATTTGCCACATTTTCCTTTGAGTGGTGTATGTAATGCCCATTATTTTACTCATTGTGTAATATACTTTCTTTTTTGAGTATTTACATCAATGTTGTATTGTCCT
The DNA here is from genome assembly GCA_963277665.1 of Viscum album. Classification (NCBI taxonomy): domain Eukaryota; kingdom Viridiplantae; phylum Streptophyta; class Magnoliopsida; order Santalales; family Viscaceae; genus Viscum; species Viscum album. The sequence continues at coordinate 1,524,563,492 of OY728133.1, read as the reverse complement.
TCTTTCACGAGGTGTATGTTTTGAAAGATACCCATGTCGGTAAGGGAACCTTTCACCCTCCTCATTTTAAAAGACTTCGTTTGTTATGTCTTTTAATTCACGTACTATTATGTTGGGATATGTTCTTCTATATACTGATTGATGTAAATTTTATGTCCAAGTGATGAGATTCCCTTTTTATCTCTCATCAACTCATTTTCTGAATTTTTGAAGTGACGCCGTTAGGCTGTCGAATTTTACCAAGGGAATGTTTTAACCCAATTTCGATTTCTTTGGGTTCAACATGTAGTTATTGAATATGTCATCCTTTGAATATGTGTGAATGACCTTTTATTGTTTTACACTTAATATCCAATTATATTGGGTGTATTTATATTTGTCACACATAATTTTTATATTGATTTATCCTTAATTTATGGATACCTTCCTTATAAGGGATTTCATCACATTTTACATCCCTATTGAGACTTCATTGTTGTTATGCACCAATTCACTCTTATATGGTGTATATAATGTCCTTTTGAATATTATATCATGAATCCATTTATTCTCATGATATTATAAAGTTCTGATTAAATATTATTCCTCAATTATTGTATTCAAGTGTCTCTAATTTTGGTAAAAACCCTTTGAACAAAATATCGCTTTAAATGTTTTAATGACTTGTTCTTATTAATATCCATGTTTTCAAAATGGTTTTAAGGATTTATTTATATGGATATTAATGGTTTAAAATGTTAAAAGCTTCAAGGTGGTATGGGACACTTTGATTCAAAATTCTCCTTATTAAATGTTTTAAATGGTTTTGGAAATGGTTTCTTTTTGTATGGATTCATTATTTCAAAATACTAAAATGTAATATTATGATTGAAATGTGGAAATGTTTTGTTTCCTTTATGAATGTTTTATGTGATACGTTTATGTTATGGTTCTTGGGCATTATTATGAAAACGGGTGGTTCCGTGATAAACTAAGGGCGGGTGAGCCCGATATAGATCTGCAATGCATTGGGTAACGCGAAGGAGTGAAACGTTAAGGTTTCTCCGAAGAGATTTAGGGAATATACTGTGATGGGTATTCCAAATGTAACCAAGAGGGGTTACTCCCTATGTAAGAATGTTATGAATGCATCAAGTTACCTTTATGTCTTATGTTTTCTATGATTTATTCATGATTTGATATGCCTATGTTTTATGGGTAAAGTGTGATTTCATTCTAATGTATATATGAACTCATGTTCCTTTCCATATTTTTATAACTCTTACTGAGCTTTTTATGCTCATCCCAAGTTTTTGAAATGTTTTTCACAGGTCAAGGGAAAGGTACATGATGTGATGATAGTGTCAAGGATGTGTCAAGAAAGAATCCGTGTTATATTTTAAATATGTTTCCGTTGATGGGAAGAATGAATACTGTATTTTATGTAACCACTTTGTTTAAATGTGGAATTTAATGCAATTTTTATGATCTAATTCTCTAAAACTCTAAACTCGAAAAGATCCTCAATGTGTAATCTTGTAATAACTCAAGATTAAGTAAGGTTTAAGGCTGGGGCCTTATAGTTGGGGTGTCCAGGGGGTGGGTGGGCTGTCCATGGGGGGTGGGCGGGCTATCCACAGGCATGGGGGGGGGGTGTCTAGGGGGTATGAGGTGTTCAGGGGGGTGGGTGGGCTGTCCACGAGGGTGGTGGGGCTATCTAGGGGGTACAGGGTGCCCAAGGGGGTAAGAAGGCTATCCACGGAGGTGGGAAGGCTATCCACGGGGGTGGGGCTGTCCACGGGGGGAGGGGCTGTCCAGGGGGTGGGAGGGCTGTCCACGGGGGTGGCGGGGCTGTCTAGGGGGTACAGGGTGTCCAGGGGGGTGGGTGGGATATCCACAGGGGTGGGGGGGCTGTCCAGGGGAGGGGTGAATCAGTCACATCAAATCATCAAGTTAAGTTTTATTTTTTATAGATAAAAAAATAAAGATAATGTGACATACCTAATTAGACATATTCAGGAAAAAATGAATGATTTTGGTGTGTATGGTAGGAAGGGGGATTTGGTTATTAGGAAATGGATTACATTTTTATTGTGGGACAAAAATACTATATGATTTTTTAAATAGAACCCTAAAAGAGATTTTTATAAACCATTGGGGCGTTTTAAATAGAAATAAGTCTCTATTATGTGATTCTAAAATGGTTTTATGAAGAAATATTTATGATGTATCTTTATGATATTTTCGATTTTGTGTCCTCTGTTTTAGAACATTAGATTATTTTACTAAAGGTTTTGTTTTTGATAATTCTTTAGAATTTCTAGGGGGTGGGCGGGCAGTCCACGGGGGTGGCGGGACTGTCGAGGGGGGGTAGGGGGTGTCCAGGGGGTGGGAGGGCTTTCCACTGGGGTGGTCAGGCTGTCCACAGGGGGGGCTATCCAGGGGGTATGGGGTGTCCAGGGGGGTGGGTGGGCTATCCAAGAGGGTGCTGGGGGCTATCCAGGGGGGTACGGGGTGTCCCAAGGGGGTGGGAGGGCTATCCACGGAGGTGGTGGTGGTGGTGGGGGGGGGGGGATATCCACGGGGGTGGGGGGGTCGTCCAGGGGGCATGGGGTGTCCAGGGGGTGGACGGGGCTGTCCAGGGGGTACGGGGCGTCCGGGGGGGGGGGGGGGGATGTCCATGGGGGTGGTAGGGCTATCCAGGGGGTACATGGTGTCCAAGGGGGTGGGTGGGCTGTCCACGGGGCTGGGCAGGCTGTCTACGGGGGTGGGGGGGCTATCCAGGGGGACACGAGGTGTCTAGAGGGGTGGGAAGGGCTGTCCAGGGGTACGAGGTGTACAGGGGGGTGGGTAGCCTTTCCACAGGGGTGGAGGGGCAATCCAAGGGGTAGGGGCTGTCTAGGGGGTGGGCGGCTGTCCACGGGGGTGGGTGGGGGGGGGGGGGTGGGGGGCTGCCCACAGGGGGAGGGGCTGTCCAGGGGGGTGGGTGGGCTGTCCATGGGGGTGAAAGGGCTGTCCAGGGGGGTCGAGGGTGTTTAGGGGGGTAGGGGGTGTCCAAGGGGGGTGGGCGGGCTGTGCATGGGGGTGGGGGGCTGTCCATGGGGGGAGGGGCTGTCCAGGGGGGTGGG